>JAZKJV010011531.1:0-745182 GCA_037367405.1 Ottelia alismoides
TTAAATTCTCCGTGACTCCAAAAGTCACCATAAATTCACATTAGACCTAGGATAATTAAATACACATTGTATCCAAAAATCATCTTATTTGCACGCATCTCGAGGCCTAAATAATCATTTTATGATTTTCTTAATTAATTTTTAATAGGTCCATTTCACATAGAAATTTAGGTTTTATAATTTCCTGGATTCTTCACACTTAGATCTATCTAGGAATAATTTTTATATCTGAAAATATTGTTTTGGTATTTATTAAAATTAATTTAGTCGAAATCACCTGGCATTCATTTTTAATTCACAGTAAATTCATATAGTGTCATAAATTCTAAAAGAAAATTAGAGTAGCATTAATTTCATTGCATTTCACCATCTGGCCAAGTTTCATAATTTTTGGAATCAATTTGACCATATTTCTGAATTAACTTGTAAACTGGCCTGAAAAATTGCATCATCTTTCCCTTAATTGCATAAAAATTGTTTAAAAAGATCAAAAATAATCTTCTGAAAATCCGACCTCCTAAATTTGCTTAAAATCTACCTAAGGAGACAGTTGCCTCCCTGAGTTCGACCTTGGGCTGCCCAAGTAAAAAATAAATTTGTCGCTCGCGATTAACTCATCCTTAATTAAAAGTGGTTTTTAATTAGTCCTTATTACCTGGCTACAACGAAGACAAGGAATTAATTTGGATCATTAATTTGACTAAATTAACAAGGGTAGTAAGACGCTTATCAAAATGGCAGAAGGTGGGTTGCAGCTTCTCCCGCAAGTAACGGGAGGTTGAAGAAAGAGTTTGGAGAGAGAGAGAGAGAGAAATAAAGAGAGAGAAGGGACTCGATCGTTGATGGAAATACCCTTTAATCCAACGGCCCAGGATGAAGGAGGGAGGTGGCATAAGTGGGTGAATGAGGAGGCGACACGTGGTGGCTCCAGGAGCTGCAACTAAATATGAAGAAAAATCAAAAAGAATAATAAATGAGATTAAATCAAAAAGTGCTCAACATGAAAGTTGCTCGTCTCAAATGAGATCTACAACCTTTGTGAAGGAATGAAAATCAAATAAAATCATCTGTACAAAATGTATTTTTGGGTGGTACCTTATAGATATAAAATACCGCATTTTATCTTTTCTAATTTTTTTATCATTTTTATTTAAGAGAAAAATCAAAATAAAAATAGAGAAAATATAAAAAGAATATTTACAATTTAATCTAATTTTTTGGATTTTTAATAATTAAGAAAATAAGAGGATAAAATAAAGGGTAAAAATGTCAATATGTACAATATATAAAAGGGGCTCAAAACCCAAGTTTGCATACAAGCTCCGATTTTAATGAAATTGGTCTTGTTTTGAAGGTCTTTGAATGTAGATTACTTTAAAGGTGAGTAGACCTAATTCGGAGGTTGTATGAGAGAGATATGTGCATTTTAAGGCTCCTAGTTTCAAACTTGGATTGGGGTTGTATTGGTCAATTTCACAAGTTAGTATTTTTTTTGATATTTTTCTTTAATTCGTGTTAGTAATATACATACTATAGAGTTGTTTTTTTGGATTCAGAGTTAGTATAATATATATACAAATAGGTGAAATATGGTGAATATTTACAAGTGAAATTGACTTCTTATTTAATGCAAATATGAATGCTAAAATGTAGATATTATGCTTGCATGCATGAATGCTAATTATGCAATATAAGTGAAAATATGCATCTAATTACTCGGGAACAAAGGTCTATTTTCAACTTTAGAGTGATGAATCACAGATTCATCACATGGCATACCCCGAGCCTTTTTGTATTTATGTTTAGTCGTGTAAATAAAAAAATCAGAGTAAATTATATGATATTTTGCTAAGAGGGCCTCAAAGTTTATTATAATTATAAATTGATCATTCCGCCTCATGTGTAGCAACATGTGAGGCATTATAACATTTGCATTTGTATCCCTATAGTTTCTGGACCTGTTATGAAATGAAGTTTAAGTTTTATTATATGCAAATATGTCTCTGCTCCTGTAACATTTTATTTTGTGTATATTTAACATATTAAATATTTTTATCATTCCCTAAATTGTAGGAAAATTAATATAAGTGGTTGATACCATGCTTTATCTCGCATAAATTTTGTGTGGAATTTCAATTAATTTTCCTATTTATTAAAATACAAAAAGATACATGTATTCCATGTCAAAATATAAAAACCATAAAAAATATAAAACTCCTCCAAAAATACCAAAAACTATATTATTAATTTTTCCTATTTAATTAATTTTCCTATTTATTAAAATACAAAAAATGCATATATTCCATGTCATAGTTATATAATCGTTTATGATCACATCACCGTTGAGTATTCCTAATATCCATACATCATGCATACTAGAAGACCTAGAAGAAACCCCAAAGTTCTAGATCATTTTTGGACTATCTTCTTCAGGGTTTTATTAATAAGTTTCTTCATTCGGTCATTGGGATTCGGTATCGATCATATGCTTTCCAAAATCATATATCATACCTACAAATTCTTGTCATGCTTCTAAAGCAAGATGATCGTGCATGGAATTTGATTGGACCCTATACCTCATGAGTGGGCTCATTCTTCTGATTCAGAAGTAAACATGTATGATCCCTTTGAGAGATCGTATTACTCATATGGCCTTGTATGAACACCAGTTCATCGTTGTATAGACCTTGAATAGGTCATCAACCTATCGGTCTGCCAAGTGAACATACTTAGACATACAACAATACATCTGTCTCCAGTCAGAGGATGCATGCCTATATTGTGATAGTATACAACATAGGTCTTAGATATCTCGATCTTGTTAAGTCAACTCTTTGACCTAACTTATCTAACACATCCGAATCTATATTACTATGCAAGAGGATCTGCATCAGGAGGTCGGTCAAATATCAACCTTTAGAAAAGGATTGTCATCTCCTTCTCAGACGCGAGATCATCCCTTAACAATCATTTGACGGTGCTTGATGAGTCATTGATATAACTCTTTAGATATCATCCCAGCATCAGCCTATATGATTCAATCACTGGATCAACAACTGCATGATTATTAAGATGGCCATGGTTCATAACCCTAATTATACTAGGGGATCTTATAAGTGCATTCATTCATTTAATCATAGACAGGGAGTGAAATAAATAAATAACCTTTAATTTTATATCAAAGATTACAATAACATTTTTGTAGAAATGGTCCGCCTCGGCTCGCATGGCTAACATTCCTATCATTAAGGCTCGTCTCTAGGAGGCATCTAGGGATTACAGGGGGGCCAAAATGGATTAGGGTTGTACTGGAGATCGAGAAGAAAATTTATACATGCAACTGGATGAGGATCGTTTGACTAGGGTTTGTGTGTAGAGTGATGGAGATGAAGCTCATTGGATCGTAGGGCGCATATAAGAGAAGATCGATGTACACTTTCATGAAGAGTGTAAGGTCAATCGATGTAGGGTTGGGCAGCGAAAAACATTTGACGGAGTCGATGGACCGGTCTGATAGGGGACCTTGTGTAAAGATTTGACCTGGGGTCAACCCTTCTTGGAATCTCATTGGTTCACATCCCCGCTAGAGGATAAATTAATACTTAAAGAGAAAATTTTAAAAATTTTAAATAGAAAACAATTTTATTAATAAAAACTCAAAACATAAAAGTTATTCCTTATTTAATAAACTATTTTTGTTTTTTATCAACTTATTTATTAGTATATAATATTACATACTTAATGTATATGTATTTATACATGTATATTTATATTTATATTATATTTTATTATTTTTATACATAATATTGTGTTTATATCATTTATTTATAGTATAATTTAATACATATTTACAAATTTTTATGGATTTTTATGATTTTGTTTACAAGTATAAATAATTACATATATGTACATTATAGGTATATTATACATATGTTTTAGGGTTTATTTATTTATTTTAGTATTTTAAATGCTTTTATTTTTTTAATATTTATTTAGGTGTTAGATAATATGTACAATAATGACTAATATAAAGAAGTTACAAAATGTAAAAAGTAAACTTTATTGGCTTTATATACGTATGTACAAGCACCATAGTACCCCAATTAGCCATCTTTTGCATATTGACTCTAATTTAAAAGAAATCACCTTTGTTAGATAGATAAATATTGAATACAATAAAGGTGAGTTTGGTGAATTTGAGTTCATATGGAGAAGATATTGATCAATGAAGTTCAAGACTTTTTCATCTGAGTATATTGAGTTGCTTGTGCATGATTTATTTGTGACATTATTTTTATTATTTTCTTTCTATTATTACGTGTTTCATGTTGAAATCATTTTCATTTGAGGTATATATGAGCGTATATAAAATAGTGTTAACATAATCTATACATAATGTATTCTACACTTAGGGTTTTTGTGTATTATGTACATTATTCTGCCCTTATATCCCCCTACTTTATTCCTTGCCGACCTAATCATTATTTGACTAGGTCTCGAGGTTTAGAGCCAGTCAGTATCTTAAATACCTCTATTTTTTCTTTCCTTTTCTTTTCTTTATTCTTTTTATTTTGAGTTTAAATACATATAATTACATGGTAATTACATGACAATGTTAGGTTTTAAATCATGCAAGATCGTGATGTGTACATGTATTTAATTGGGATTTAAGCGAAAATAGGAGAATGAAGGTGACTGAATGGCTATTCATCAAAGTGCTATCATGTTCATTATACTTTATGTAGATGACATCCTGATCAATGGGAATGATATATGGATGATGACTAGTGTTAAGATATGGTTGTCCAATACATTTGGGATGAATGATATCGGAGAAGCCTCTTATATCTTGGGTCTGAAACTGTTTAGAAATAGATAAAAGATGATATTGGGACTATCACAACAAGGATATATCAAGAAGATCTTGGAAAGATTCAATATTAATAATTCCAAGAAAGGCTTCCTTCCATTAAGACATGGTATTCACCTATCTAAAGAGATGGCTCCTCAAACCGTTGAGGAAAAGAAAGCCATGGCTGGATGCCCTTATGCATCGGTTGTAGAAGCTTGATGTATGCCATGATGTATACAAGATTAGACATTTGGTATGCAGTGGGAGTGGTAAGCCATTACCAAACTACAATGGAGAGAGACACTCGACCGCCGTGAAGAGCATTTTCAAATACCTAAGAAGAACTCAAGGCTATGTCTTGGTTATGGAGATAATGATCTCCAAGTCTTAGGGTACACTAATTCAAACTTCCAATCAGATGCGGATCATAGAAAGTTAACCTCAGGGTTCTTATTCATTTTGAACGGTGGTGTTGTGAGCTGGAGAAGCAAGAAGCAGAACACCACGACTATTGCTAAAGAGGTTGCGTGGTTGCACAAGTTCATCCTGGGATTTGGTGTGGTTTCCTCATCAGTATATCCTACTCCATTGCTCTACGATAACACATGTGTCATATCGCAAGCGAAGGAATCTTGATGGCATCAAAGAAGCAAGCACGTAGAGAGGAAATATCACATCATCTGAGAGATCCAAAAGTGTGGTGATATCACGATCACCAAGGTTGCCTCTGATGACAACATTGTTGATCCGCTAACCAAACCATTGACCCAAAAGGTCTTCGACCAACATGTATTAATACGGGGTTAAGAGTTGTACACGAATGGCTCTAAGGGCTAGTGGAAAACTGTTGGACTTGTAAGCCCTTGGTGTCCCATTAATGCAATAAAAAATATTATTTTATCATGTCCATCTGAATTGAATGATATGAATGCACTTTATATTAAGGTCCCTTTGTATAATTAGGTTTATGTACCATGTCCATATTGCATACCATGCAGTTGGGAGGACACAACTAGCTTAACATGTGATATTCAATAAAGATCTACAATCTGAGAAAGGAGATGGCAATCTTTCTCTAAATACGATTTTCCGACCGATTTCTTGATGCAAGTCCTCTGTATAGGAACATAGATTCGAAAGTGTTGGAATAACAAAGTCAAAAAGTTGACTTGATGAGGTTGAGATAAACTAAGACCTGAATCGCAACTGTCCCAATCAGGCACACATTTTTTAACCAGAGACACATATACATCTATATATTTGAATGTGCACATTGACAGACCAACGGGTTGGTGACTTAACCAAGCTTCATATACTGGAGAGTTGGTGTTCATATGAAGACTACGAGAAATACGATATCTTAAAGGAATCATACTCTTTAAGATATTAATATATGCTTTTGGAAGGTATATGATTAGTATTATCACCCAATAATCGAATGAGAAATCTATTGATTTATTCCGAAGAAGACAGTCAAACTAGGGTTTTGAACTTAGAATATCAAAGTCTTCCAGTATGAAGGATGATGAAACAAGGTGGGTTTTAATGGCTCCATTTCTTAGCTTAATGATTTGACAGTTAATTGGATTTAGTCTCATCTCATTTGAATCCAATGTCCAATTCCAAATTCAATGTCCAAATGTTGGAAAGTGAGATTGTGATTGAAATGGAAATGTATACACTTCTTGAGCTCATTCATAAATTCCAATGGTTTGGACTTTGATTAGAAATGGTCAAGGAAGCAGATTCAACTCACTGATGCATTCTCCAGCTCATGGAGAGCGTGATGTGTTTCATTGAACTTAGAGGGTGAATTGTTTCAGCTCGAGCTCAACATTCGTAAGTGACATGTTTTTAGCTAAAAAAGGTATAAACCCTGAAATTGGGTAGATATCCAAATTTCAAGTCACTATACATGGATAATATGATTCCCCGACATTATCTTCAAGTATCTGCATTTGTTCTCACAAGTCCTATTTTGATTAGGACTTATACTATTTGATGCCAGTATTGAGACAATAATCGTTACTGTCATTCATAAGGATATTTTTGCGAATATCAAAAACTATAATTCATCAGCTAATATTAATTATGATTGATAATGATTAATAATTTTATGTGAGCATGATTCATATAATTATTTCAAGGCACATGTGTGAATGTGATTCACATTAGATTTCTTAATGTAAACAGATTTACATTTTTATTTGGATTTATTGAATATGATTTATAATATGTGAGGATTATTCTAAAAGATTGTCAATTTTTATAATTGGATTACCAAATTAATAACTAAAGTAATAGTTCTGATCCACATATGGAAAAGGGGGCGTGTATTGTGAGGGCATGTGGCACCCTCTATGGGAGTCCTAATTGGATTAAGCTCTCAATGTGTTTCTTAATATATTAATTGGTTTAGTTGGCGATTGAAAGGAGACATTTATGGTCCTATTTCTTATTAAATAAGGACTAAATCATAGCCCTTAGTCCATGATCCAAGGGATACCATGGATGACATCTGCTATGAGGAGAAGACTCCTTATAGACGTCCCCGTAGCTATAAAAGAGAGGGCAATTGCCTCTCTTTTGGATGTATGCTTGTTCCTCCTAATAATACTATTGCTTTTAGAATCAAAAGAAGAGAAGGGCCTTGAGAATTTATTTCTCATATATGTCTACTCTTCAAGACCCTACCGTCCACCTTGTCAAGCCTCTCTTCTCTCCTTCCATGTGGTCTTGCGGAGGAGAAGATCATCTCCTTCTCCGTGATCCTCGTACGTGAAGAAGGACCGATTTCAAGCTCGACCATCCTTGCATGTACAAGATTAAGAAGACATCATCGAAGTTCATGGGAAGCAACACGACTCATCATTGTGCTCACAAGAGAGACAAGGGGATTGGACTTGATTCGGGAGGTCTCTTGCTTTAGAAACTATTACTTCAAGAAGCAACCCTAATCTCATCTTGATATTCATTAGAATATTAGAAAAAATGTTAGGAAAATTGTTTTCCTAAATTAATGGTTTTGCAATGTACAAAAGTTGTGCTGAAATTTTATGTTCATACAATGAACATACAATGTTTTATGCAAAATAGTTTGTTATTTTCCGCATTTCTGTGATGCAAAGTTCATGAAAAAATTATTTCTCCCTTTACTTTTCACCTTGTATATTCCTTTATTTGTATTCCTTCTAACTCTTGTTATTGATCATTCAACTCTTTTCTGTGTGTGTGATAATTAGGAAAACTAGATCCTAATAGGGGAGGTGAATGACACAAGTTGTTCTATATTGTTCTGTTTTACTGCTCTTATTGTTGCTTATACTTAGGGTAGCCTTTCATAAGTATGGGGGAGTAATGTCCTTCATTCCATCTTGATTGTTTTTATAATTTCCTCGGTTCTCCCACTTCTCCCTTAACTTATTGATATTCTTTTCTATATACAGGGATCCTTTACCCTAAGTATGAGGAATGGGGGGGGGCAAGCTGAGTTTGCTGATCTTGCACATTCTCCCGACCTCGATCGTCCTCAATTTTGATTATTCTATACTTAAGATTACTTGATCCTAAGTATAGGAGGGTTGATCAAATTTTATTCATTTCATTCTTTCTTTGAGTCATTTTATTATGATACTTTTCACTTTTCCTATATTTAGCATGAGTTATATCTTCTGTTGTCACTTCTTGATCACTATAAGGAAATAGTTCGAGCTAAGTATAAGGGATGTTGTATATATATTATATATATTTAGAAATCATAACTCGTACTTTATTGTATTTTAATCATATGGATTTAAAATTTATCTAATAATTTTAGGATCTACAAATCAAAAGAAAACTATAATATGTATTGTAAATAATAAAAAATGTTTGTAAAATTATTTTGCAAATTTCTTAGTAAAATCGTTGTATAAATGTTTTGTAAAATCTTTGTAAAAATATTTTTCAAAATTGTTTGTAAAAATATTTTGTAATAATATCGTAAAATTATTTTGTAAAATATGTGTAAAAATATTTGTAATTTTTTTGTTTGTAAAAATATGTTTTACAACATTATTTTGTAAAAAATGGAAAAAATTGTAAAAGCTTATTTGTAAAAATATTTTTTCAAAAGGTTTTGTAAAATATTTTGTAAATTTGTTGTAAAAATATTTATAAAATATTTTGTAAAAATATTTTGATGTATATAAAATATTTTGTAAAAATATTTTGAAGTATATGTATTTGCAAAATTGTTCGTAAAAATCTTCTGTAAACTTACCTTGTAAAATTATTTTATAAAGTATGTTCTGTAAAATAAACGTGTTGTAAAATTTGTATATAAATGAGTTGTAAAATCCTTGTACACAAAAGCTGCAATTAAATTAAAATTGTGTAAATAAAATTCATTTTTAAAAATATGTATGAAAATTGTAAATAAAATTCTTTTGTAAATAAGGCCGTGTATAAAACTCGTATAATTCTTGTAAATACTTTTTATATAAAATCCTTGGTAAATATGTAGTAATCCTTGTAGATACATATAAGTTCATTCAATTCACTAACTCGTTCAAAATACATAAAAGTTCAAAAATTTTACAACTCATAAAATTTGCAAAACTCTTTAAAAGCTGCATAAAAAGTTTTAAACCAGAAAATACACTTCAGAAAAAATGTTGCATTTGCGTTCGTATTTTTCAAAAGGATTTGATAATTGAATTAGTCTAGAATAAATATGAATAATGGAGATTGATTAAGATCTCAATCCACTTAATTTCACAGAAATCTTACATGAACTGGATTTGAGGCTTTTTAGGTCGACGTGACCTAAATCTTTGAGTCCATAAGACTGTGTTCGCATGTCATCTTTATTGGTCTAAGTAAATATTTCATGACACATACAAGAACCTTTTAGACAATGACTTACCTTGGACAACTCAACACGCAGCTCAATTCATATGGGAAGGCGAAGGGCATAAATCTCTAACATTGGAAATGCACGTGGATGTGTCATCCTTAATGAGGTAGATGTAGTCTCCATAGAGAGAAGTGCACCCCAACCCAATCTAGTGACGCATACGTCTAAAGGCAGGAGCTGTGGGTTGAAATAAAGCATCAAATAAGGAATAACCCGCTGACTCAAGAAGAAAACTCCTTATATATAAATGATATAGTTTTGTTGGTATGAAAAAAAAGTAGGAAATAAAGTCTCTAAAAATGTTAGACAGATAAAAAAAATTAAAATAAAAAATATTTCCCCATCGAAGCAAGGTATTAATAAGTAAGGCATATGTTTGAAAGTCAGTTTGCAAGGAAGCATAAAGTTGGAGACTTGGCTACACTAGCCAAGCTCCAAGGGGAGAAGTGGCTACATTGGTCGCACTCCATTCTCTTCTTTAACCCCTTTTCTTGGAGCCAGTTGAACTTGAACTTAGAAGGAAATACCCCGCTCCTCGAGGAAAGAGTAGTTAGACATGAGAATTAGGGTAACCTCACTGGAGAGGTCGAGTTCTTCGCCACTTTTAGATGTTGAGAGCTACCAATTTCCCATCTTATCTCCTCTCATGCTTTTATCCTATGTTCTCTTCAATCTTCTAAGTTTTTAGCCTTTATATATGTGGTACTATTTATATGGAATCCTTTCCACCTCTCTTTGTCCTCACCTCCATACATCTTCTTTCCGTAAGGAAATTCCCGAAACGACATAGACCCATCTATGAGAGTGGAATCTGGAAGCGACCCACCTCCCAAAAGGAAAAGGATTCGTGCTTCTTCAACTTCCAAATCAAGCATATGGTGCACCAATATTGAGATCCCCAAATACGTTGTCAATCTGCGACCACCTTGGCTACCCAGACTCTCTAAGTCATTATAATTGATCATGATATACTCGAATAGAAGCTCTCTCTTCCCACAAAAGAGGGCAAGCATTGCAACAATATTACTTTCCCCATGCTCTCCCAGAGATAGCACAGATCCTCTGCAGTACTGCAGAGGCCGGCTGTAAAGGTAGGTGCGACGTGAACCGCTCGATCAAGATCGAGCGGTTCACACAGTAAGGTTGAAAAAACCCTGATTTCTTGTGAACCACTCAATCAAGCCTCACCCTCTTTTACAGCCGGCCTCTGCAGTACTGCAGAGGAACCGTGCCCCGCCAGAGAGAGGTCGTTGCTGTTGGAGACAATGGCCAAGAAGGGGTCGTGCTTCCCAGGAGGTACGAGAGGATGCAGAGGTGAGAAAGCTCTGCAACATTCAGTAACGACCATGGGGAAAGTGGGTTGTTGTAGCTGACATGATGACAAGCTAAAATTTGCTTGGAGGCAGAGAGGGATAGATCCGCTAACATTCAGCATTCATCAATATTGCATTTAATGAGATGTACATCGACATAGATTACATGAAGAAATGATTAAGCTAATGGAGTAATGACATGGATATACATGTTTATCCACTAGTTTGGATGTCACCACAGATTATAGAAACGTCATAATGTAATTATGAAAAGAAGTGCGTTTGTAAAAATCACCTGATGCCATTTGAAACCATTTTGCTGCTCTAAAATTTTACTTTTAAAATAACCATCATCATATTCTTCTTCCACGCACTGCCTACTCTCCTCAGTCTCTCACTCCACAATGTGGCACTCCTGGAGATCGTTCTCCTCTTCCTCCGCCTCCTCTACGCTTACGAAGAAGCAGTGGGACGCGGTGGTGATCGGTGGCGGCCACAACGGCCTCGCCGCCGCAGCTTACCTTGCCCGCGGCGGCCTCTCCGTCGCCGTCTTCGAGCGCCGCCCTGTCCTCGGGGGCGCCGCCGTGACGGAGGAGATCGTCCCCGGTTTCCGCTTCTCCCGTTGCAGCTACCTCCAGAGCCTCCTCCGCCCCTCCCTCATCCGGTAACCCCATCTCCCCCCGCCCCTCCCCTCATCGCCTTTCCCACCGTCTCCCCGGGCCTCACGCTACAGACACGTGACGCAGGGGAGCTGGAGCTGAAGCGCCATGGTCTGACGCTTCTGAGGAGGAGCCCCTCCTCCTTCACACCGTGCCTAGACGGCCGCTACCTCCTCCTAGGCCCCGACGCTGAGCTCAACCGCTCGCAGATCAGGAAATTTTCTGACAAGGATGCAGATGCCTACCCGAGGTGATTGCTCCTGTGACATAACAACAAAATCGGCCAATGCTTTGAAGTCGAATGTTAATCTCAAATAACTAGATTTGAACCGCAACCCGTTTTAACCATCAGCTTAACCATCATCAATTACTGCAGAACATGCTATGGAAAATCAGTCCGTGTCATTATTAGCGTCTGGCGTATCAAATAAAGGCTCGTACGGATAAGAGTCGCATGCATATTTTCTTCTGTAACCGGAATTCATTTAATGTCTATGTATCAATTAAGAGGTTAGGTTACTTGCATGGTTTAGTTTGTGATTCATGGAAGATATTTTTTGCTATAACGAGGTAATATTGATGACTGTAACTGTAATTCTGTATTCAAGGACGGAGTTTTGGAGACATATCTTGTAAAACGAAATTCATGCCGGTTGGTAATTTTGTTGTTTGTTTTGTGATGCTAGGTATGAGAATCAGCTGGAGAAGTTCAGCGAGTTCATGGAAACACTGCTGGATGTTCCTCCACCGGAGAAGAGGCAAGGCAATAGTGATATGTCGTTGGTGGATCGCATGAAGAATAGGGTTGAAAGGGCAGGGTTCTGGTCAAAGTGTCTACGGGAAGCAGCCAGACTTGGGCAAAAAGACATGGTGTACGTGTCTTGGATCCGTTTCATTTTGATATACAGATCTTCTATTTAATGAGAAAGTTTGCTTAACAAGATGATTGTTCTTACATCTCTAGTTTTCTTCTTTTCATGTATGAAAGGGACTTCATGGATCTTCTGGTGGCACCTGCATCGAAAGTTCTGAGTAATTGGTTCGAGGTTAGTGAACATTGTTCCATTATTTTGTATGCCTTTCAAGGAGTCTATAAAGTTGATCATGACCAACTTAGATTCGACTTCTTCGACCGGCATTGAGATTAAATTCCAAAACAGAAATCTAGACTTCTTTATTATTGTGTGGTTGGATTGGATTTTGGAGATGTGGCAAGGGGCCGGGGTCCTTGTCTATGATCTAGTTAGAGAATTGGATATATTATCAAACCGTATATTCTTTTGTAAGAAGAAAAATACACGATCTGATTGTGGAAGTTACTTCACTCACGCTCTCCCTCTATTTGTGTTGGTATCTATTACGGTCGCCACATCGCCTTGAGTTAGTATCTATTTCTTAGCAATATCCCCTTGAGTTGGTATTTATTACCATCGCCACATCGCCTTGAGTCTGCATCATTCCTTACATTACTTGTGTTGAGATATACCTTGAAAACTCAACTCGTTTGGTATCCGATATATTCTGTAAGTGGATCTTGGCCAACCAGGTCAGTGGCAGATCCCTCATGGTACGGATTTTTAGATCTGATTGAGGGTTCGTTTACTGTATATCTGTATATCCTATATATACTTATGTTAGGGTAAGTTGTGTGTGATATGAGAGTCAATTTTCGGGAGCACCTAGGGTTTTTGCATCATGTATTCTAGTTTTTTTTTACATAGTGAGATCTCCTATAGCATTTCACACCTAGCATGTCGATTCTGGTTGCTCCTAGCATGCCACAACCATCAACATTAGTTCTCCTCCTATATATCGATTGATGGAGGAGTTGTTGTTAAGAGAATTTGTTATTAGAACTAGTATTTATCTGTTTGTTATTTCCTTTCTTTGTAATTTTTCCCCTTGGTTATTTGCCCTCTAGGGTTTCTCCTCTATTTAAAGGAGCACTATCACCCTTGAATAAACAAATTATTCATTTCTTTTCGCATGGTACCAGATCGGTGGTCCTACACCAAAGCTTTGGTACCTTTGAGACGCTAACCCCATCCGTCAACCCTCTTCTCCCTCTCCTTCCTCGGGTTCCGTATCGCCTTCCGTGTAGCCCCGAACCACCCTGCCTCTCCCTGTCGCATAGACCGACCCCCACACCTCTTCGGTAACGTCCAACCATGCCCCCGTGCATTTTTGACGCCACCTAGCACCTATTGATAATGCCCTCACAACTCCTTAAAGGTCCTCACAATATGCACCATCCCCACCTAGCACCTATCGATAAAGCATGCCATCACACGTAGGTCACCACTAGCCCCCACCCCTTCCCCAACATGCCTCTTCGAGTCCCATGTGACTCGTCTCACACGCTGATTTTGGTGCAATCCAGGGCTTTTTCAACCATATAAATCAACGGGTCTGTCATAGAGCACCTCCGGAGTTGATAGGAATAGATTGTGATTTGATTTTGCATACACAAACTATTCCCTATAGAATCAGACTGATCTTTCTCCAAGACTCACAGTTACATCCTTCTCGGTCTCCTTCGTTTGTTTTGGTAGAGAACAAGGTCGATAGGTTCTCCTCCGAGGTTTTCAAAGGTCCCACGCCCATCGTCAAGATGGATGCGATCAACTATGAATTGTGGGCTATTCGGTTTATGAATATCATGCAGAACAACAACAAGAAATATAACCTTATGTAACTTGAGCTGACCGATAAGACTAGGGTGCGTGCTTCGTGCAAGCAAGTCAAGACACATACGCGTGTTTAACTCTCTAATACTCTTACAACATAGAGAGCTAATGATATCCTACATTAGTTCACTGCCAAGACAATGTAGGATATTCTTGCTGCTGCATATTCTTAGGAGAAGAATGAGATAAAGATTCTTCATCTTCGATATGACATCTTCACAACAAAATAAGACAGACGCCCTCTCCATGCATTCTACTCCTGGTTGAGGGGCATGTTTGAGAAGCTTCATGGCTACATGCCTCTGAATACGAGTATTAAGCATCATATGACATAGAGGAATGCCATGGTGGTGGGCATGTCTCTTGTGGATCTTGATCCCCAACATGATGCCGCATGTAGCCGGCTCCTTAGTGGCGCTTTTATACCTTCCATGGAGGAGGCTTACAACTGATCGAGCAGGATCACAACGCCCCTTGCAGCTACTACTCACACCTCCTCTGCTATGGCCACATCTTGCGCCAGTTCAACACAATTCATAGGACGCGGTGTCCGTGACAAGGGAAGTGGTCGCTCTCGCCACAGTGCACATATTGCAACCATACATGACACTTTGAGTATATATGCTATCTGAAGCATGGCCACCCTACATCTGCTCGTACTGTTGAGAAGTTTGAGCCCACTACTACTATCTGAAGTATGATGATCTTGTCTTATGTCCGAGGGGGATTATGGTTCCTTCTAGCGATTCTTGTAGTGCTCCTCCGACCTCATATGACACTTGCAGCTACCGTTCGTACCTTAGGTACATATTATGCACTTACTGCATGTAATAGGGTAGACATTTCAGAATGGATTGTGAACTCTGGAGCATCTCATCATCTTTGTGGTGACAGAGAATAGTTCACATCCTACAATGCCGTTTACCCTTGTTGATCTATAGATATTGTCGATGGGAGACATTATCCAATTAAAGGATAGCAAGAGATTCAGTTGACACCTTCCATGCATATGTAGAGTGTTGTCCATGCACTCAAATTTTCTATGAAAGATTACCAATGATCAGAATTATCGTGTCATTTGGACTCATCTTCTCTCGTGTTTTAGGATATAGTCACGAGTAAGATGATTGCTGTGGCCTTTGACGTCATCTGCTATGGCATCATCTCGCGACAGAGGGGGTTCGTTACAGTTTATAGGGCAAGTTGTTCATGACAGAAGAAGTATTTATCCACACCTCAGTACACATACTGCAACCATTAATGGCACTCTGAAGATACTTGTTATCAAAAGAATGGTTACCCTGCATCTGCCCATGCTGCTAAGCAGTTTCAGTCTGCTATTACTCCTGCTAATCATAAATTAAGTTTGATGATCTTCTCTTTCGTCTAAGGGAGATCATGGGCCATTCCATCGGTATTACTACTGCTCCTTTGGCCTCATCTGACATTACTGCCACTGCGAGCACCTCATCTCAGGTACATGTTATGCTCTTAACACTTGTCACAATTCCGATATTTCATAATGGATCATGAACTTTGGAGCATCTCATCATCTTTGTGATGATAGAGTAAAGTTCACATCCTACAGTACCATTCCTCATGGTTGTTGTAATCATTACCATGGCCTCAAATTTCAACGAAAATCGATCGAATTTCTTTCGAATATCAATATCCTGTCGAAATCGAAATTCGACCGAAATGGTCGAAATGACCGAAATATGGGGGCCCTAGTACAAAAAAATGACCGAAATGACCAAAATTTCGATCGAATTTTGACCGAAATTTCACCAAAATTCCATTTCGGTCGGTCACCGAAATGGTGATCGAAACCGATATTTAGGGCCTTGATCATTACCGATGGGATACATTCCCCTATTACGAACATGGAGCGATTCCGTTGATGCCATCCATGCATTTGCAGAATGTGCTACATGTGCTTGAATTTTTCTATAAATCTATTGTTTATCAGTCAGATTACTGAGGGTGCGTCTGGTACGCGGGTTAGGGTGGGTTAAACTGGTAGAGGGTAACCCATTTTTGTGTTTTGGTGTTTGGATAGAGGGTTAAACTGGGGGTGTATTTGTTGTGATATGATTGTATTGAAGTTTGGAAAAGTGAGTAGTTATTGTGATGTGATTGTATTGAAGTTTGGAAAAGTGAGTAGAAGTTGAGTAGTTTATAATTTTTATATAATATGATGGTATAATATATTTTTTTTGATGGGTGGATGAAATAGAATTGATTTATTTAATATATTAAAAAAGAGAAAATGTGGGACCTACATTGGAGAGAGAAAGAGTGGGTTAAAGGGGGTAAACTCCTTACCCAAACGGGACCTAAGGGTCTGAATTGTCATGCCATTTTGACCCATCTTTTCTTCTATTTCAGGATATACTTACAAGCTGGGTGATTGGATGTGGTTGTAAGCAAGGCGGTCTCTACAAATTGGTCTAGTCTCCATATGTTAACGGATTTCCCATTTTTACTGGAGTAGTCTCCTCGTACCAGTGGCACCAACGGCCCGATCATCGTCCTCTTCAGAAGCTGTGTAGTCCTCCCTCAGATTTCATCTCAGTCTAGTTTCCGGTACGAGGTTTGCTAGCATGGGAAGCATCATTGTATCGGTTTTCCCAGTCGTTAGAGTCGTAGAAGTACTTATTTATTTAAGTTGTTGCATTTTGATATCTATGGTTGTAACATCCGGGTTTCAACAAACCCGAACTCGATCCGAAGGTCCGATTGACCCAATAAAGTTATCTGACGACATTAGATAACCTAAAACGATCAGTTGATCGTGAATCAAACGTCGTTCGGGCGAAATCGATCGAAAATCGATCGCATCGTAATGCGCGCCGCGAAAAAGGCGCGACGCAAATTCGGAAACCACAAAACGAACCGAGACTGTCATTAGATCCGATTCGACAATACGAGACCAACGGAAGTGACCGTTCGTCAATCGGAGGTCGTTTGATAATTTTAATTCGTAAAATTTAAACCTTAAACAAAAACCGTATCCGAAAATTTCGGGTATTCAAAACCGATCGTAAGTATATCAATATTATACTCATATTGACCGTTGTTCCGAGACGGTCAAATCGAGATATTGTGTGACGAAATCCGAGGTCCGATGCGCGATTACGGTCAACTTTAAGTATTTTAAAACAATTGTTTGTAAATAAATAAATAAATATATAATTAAATTAGAATTAATATATAATACTAGTTTTTGACATCATAGATGATGTCATGAGGATGATGTCATAATTTGTAAAAAAAAATACATAAGGGGGAAAAGAGGGAGCTTCATGGAAGCTCCCTCTTTTGTCTTATTCTAGAGCAGCCAACCCTTATAAATATCACCAAATCCCCTCTTTTCTCCAGCCGTAGGAGCCCAAAAACCCATCCCAAGTTGCTGTCCAGCAACCCAAATAGCAGCTACTGCTGCTTCTTAGCCATATTTGGATCTCCATCACCTTCTTCTTCTCCAATTCCCAGCCATATAGAGCAGCTCCAGCCTTCTTTGGACTGCTGCATGTTGCTATTGCTTCTCCAAATTGAAGCAAATTAGAGGTACAATCTCCTCCCTTCCTTTTTCCAATTTCTCCTCTCTTCCTTCCCTTCTCATTCCCTCCATATTTCCTTGTTTTGGTTGCTGTCCAGCAACTGTTGAAGCCTCCAGGACTCTCCATTGCTACTGCTGCACCATTGGAGCTGCTGCTTCTCTGCTCCAGAACAGTCCCCTTTTTGCATGTTGTTTGATCTTCACTTTGAAGATCAAGGTACATTCCTATCCCCACCTTATTGCTGCCATGCATGCTTATACACTATAAATTTTTTTTACCATCCTTTTCCTCCTCCTTACTATTATACAAGTTGTTACATACATTATTATGAGAATTTTTGAAGTCTAAAAAGCTAAATTTGCTCCTGTTCTTGAAATCTACATAATAAATAATAATCCAGACCATACATTCTGTATCTGTTAAATCTATTCATTAAACAAGACAAATTTTTGTATAATAAATGTTAATAACAATCCAGTCTCATGCATTTTGTATATAACAGAATGCTTGGATTTTTCATCCTTTGCTATTCTGAACGATTTTAGAAGATGCTAATATGATTTAATCATGCCCCTGGCTGTAGAGACTACTTTGAGCAATAAAGGTTCATAGGATACCATAATCTCTTATATCATTATGTTTGCATGGAAGTGATTGATAACTGCATGTTTTTATTCTCCAACGAACTGTAACTACAGAACTTGGACATATTTAGACTCTAAATATTGTCTAAGTATTCGGTTTCAATGGCTGTATAGCATACTGACTAAGGAATTTTCTGGAGGTTTACTCTTGAGGGTACAACCTATCTACATTGCAGCATCTTTATTGTAATATGTGCATATATATATATATGTGACAATCAACTATGGATAGGTGACATATGTAAATACGTCATATTGATCCTTGATGATCTTGAATCCATAGTCTAATAACAAATCTATATGATCCTTCCGATATCCTTTCTCATGCGAATCCATTCCTGGAAGTTGAATATTCGCATTGAAGTGAATTTCTCTCTTACCAATGAAAGAAGAAATATGAATTTTCTGTCAATTGGCTATTACATTGTCTCTCCTGATTAGGATAAGTTAATAAATAACAACCATTTTTTTAGATCTTGGTAGATCATGTGATATCTAGAACCCTGCTTATTAAATGGTTGACTGATTGGAATTTCATATGTATGTCATTTAATGACTTGGAGAGCTAAATAGTTCCAGATTCTATCTTTAGTTCAAAATAATTTCAGTCAAAGAAAAATAAAGAATAAGGGATGTTTCTTAACATATTCTTATTGATCTGGATGTCAACTCCCAATGAGTTCATTAGTGAAATAAAATATTACTATATGAAAAGAAAACCTTAGGCCTCTTTAGATAGAGAAAGGGTACGGTTACCTTAAAACTTAAGCCTAAGTAAAGTTGAAAGCTTGAATGAGGTCCTAACCCATCTATAACTATAGCTTGCACTCCAATTTTATAACACTATCCCTACAAGGAAGAAATGATAAATGGTGAATGCTAATGAGGGAGTCAAATGACTATTAATCAATGAGGTTATGACAATGTGCAATGCAAAGATCACTGTCAATCTGTAAGGCGAACAACATCTGATATTATGAATAGGATATGTAGTGAAGAGTACCAATATGGTTATGAATCAGAGACACTAAAAATTTGTGCCGGTCATGGTAACTTTTACACCTGACTGTGCGAGGGCGCGGTGACCCTCAACTGGGTGGGAGAATAGGAAGCCCAGTTAGGGCAGCGGCCGCCAAGTGCGCGGGTCTAGGATCCCAGTCTCTTTTCGATTTTTACGCGAGCTCGCAGTGTTTTACGCCTCGTTGGGATCCAGACTTTAGACCAGTTCCGCTGACCCTGTCTTTTAGGATACCCAGGCGGGGGATCCTTGGTTTTCAGTTTTTCGTACGAGCTTGTTCGCCTGTACTAGTCGGGCAGGTTTCTAGAGCGACTTTTCTAGGGAGTCTCTCTCACCCGTCTTAGTGGCGTAGTTTGGGAGTAGACCTATCCCTCTATTGGACCGCGCTTCCAATTAAAGGGCGAGACGGAAGAGACATTTGTAGGCTTCTTCACCGCTTGAGTTTACTTCGCCAACAGACTTGGCGATTATATATCCAGATCATCCATATCTACATCTACATCATCTGGAGTTATATCTGAAACATTTGAAGTTATGAATTGGAGAAGTTACGATTAAAAGTCGTGTTGATAAGAAATGACAATTCACTAGACCTAAGAATCTAATTAAATTAAGAAAGCTTTCCAATATCAACTTTTCCATCATCACTCAAAAACGTGATCTCTGATGATATATATATATATATACATATGCTTACACTCATACACTCATGAATACTCAACTACAATATAAATGAGTCATATATGGGAAATGTTGGGTTCTGGGGAAATCATAAAAGACGCATTACAAACAACTTGAAACCCCTTTTTATTTATGCAAGTAGATGAAAAATGTGCTTGTTCTACCTTTCTACTTGCTCTCTTTTGAACATTATAAATAACTTGTTATTAAATTTTAAAATACGGGTTTGTATTCACGTGTGTGACTCCGTTTCTTTCCTAACATGTTGTGGCAGGCAAAGGGCCTGCTGTTTAGTAGCTGTTCATGCTTCCTGGAGATAGAGTATACACTAGACGGTATGATTTACTTTGTCTCAGTTTTTGTTCATGTAGTGATGTAAATGCTTCCCCTTCTTTTCTCTTATGTACTACATTTTGGGATATATTGTGTATACTGACAGACATTGTACATGATGTAAAAATATATGGAAATTAATGAAAAGAAATTTTGGTGCCATTTGTCTCTTTTACTTTGTGGTTATGTGTTGGAAATGAAAGTCATAATTGCGTGAAAAATTTTCCCTGTTTTTCTGCAACTTGTGTGATCTCATGTGAATAGAATATTGCGAATTTTGTCGTAAACGGGTACATGGATCCTGAGGGGTTCACAATTTGGTATCAGAGCAGTGGTACCCCAATACACACATTCGCAGTATTTCAATTCCGATCGCATTAAGTTCTCGAATAGCGACAGTCTTCCGACTTGTCGTGAGTTCGAGAAGGGAAATATGACATTCATATTCAATAACCACAGATGTCACCAATTTCATTAATTTTCATATTATATCCCAAGAAGAGAAAAGCATTTATGATGAGTATCTGTCTATGGCATTTTTATGACTAATTATGGTTCTCATGCAGAGCCATGGCATCTCGACCCGGTCAGGAGACGGCTGACCAGTTGGCACGTATACTGACTGCCCTCACTGACCTCCAGCAGCAGGCTGCCATGCGAGGTCAGCAGGAGCAGATTTTGGCCCACCAGACTGAGATTGTCGACAGGCAGACAGATATAGAGATGTGGTTTGAGGACCTATCAAATTTCACATACCATCCATCACAGGATGGGAAGCGGCAGGATCAACACCGGTCCGTTGAGTCGAGCAGCCTCATCCTGATGATCCACTAGAGGACATACCAGAGCATGGAGCTGAGGAGGATGCAGACTTAGACAGGGAGCAGGACCCTGTTGACTTTGCTGATGAGGGTGCACACGAGTATTCCGCCATTCACAGGCACCGGTCGATTTTCACGTCCTACCAGCGGGCCAACATACCCTTGTTCGAGGGCACAGGTTCACCAGATGTTGCTGAACAGTGGCTGAAGCGGGTGACGAAGGTACTCAGGATGATTCGCGCGCCACGAGACACGCGGCTATCCTTCATGGAGTATTCATTGACGGATTTTGCTGAGAGATGGTGGGATGCTGTAGTGTCTGAGCTAGGCCGAGAGCCTACATGGGATGATTTCGAGACGAAGTTCCGAGGCCACTTCTTTTCTGCGAAATGGAAGGAGTCCCAACGCCGACTTTTTTGCAGAGCTTCGTCAGGGACAGATGACCGCCAGAGATTACTTTATCCGATACACAGAGCTGTCACGACATACACGAGCAGCTGGCGCATTTTCGGAGGAGAATCTGGAAAAGTTCATTGGCGGCATGCGAGAGGAGGTGCAGGAGAAGCTGGCAGGACTACACATCACTTCTATCTTCGAGGCTACCGATGCTGCGGAGAAGTTCGAGGACATCAGGGGGAGACGTTTCGGGAGCTCGTCTGGAGCAGCACCTAGACCGCTGTGATCTTTTGGACCGATACGTCGACCGTTTCAGCAGCAGAGGTCAGACAGACGGTTCCGACCTACAGGTTCGTCCTTCACGGGCAGTGCTCGCTCTTCTCCATCGACTACTTTAAGAGGAGCACTTACCGGACGTGGCACAGAGTCCGCTCGACCATCTGGGTCGCAGCGAGCAGACAGACCACCAGCCGGACCAGCTCGGAGCACAGACACAGCTACTCCACCTACCAGACCAGTCCGGTGTTACCGATGTCACGAGTGGGGACACTATCGCTCACAGTGCCCACAGATTTCTGGTGAGCCTCAGCCACAACCTTCACAGTTTCAGCCTCAGGCACATCGTTCAGGGAGTTTCCGTGGCAGGAGCTCCAACTTCAGCCTTCAGGTGACCGCAGCAGAGACAGACGCAGAGTGTGGCAGGTTCCAGTGCCGCACCAGTCAGGCAGGGGCAGATACATGCAGTTACTGAGGAGCAGGCACGTTCAGCCGCTACCATGGTGAAAGGTATAGTCCCAGTCTTGGGCCGACCTTTCCATGTCTTATTTGATTCTGTTGCGACACACTCTTTTCTTGCTTCGAGGCTACTTCTTTAGGTAGGGTCATAGAGACTCTCTCTTCTCCATATCACATCCGAGGGCCAGGTGACCAGTTATTTATCATTTCTCTGATAGTCAGGCACTTGCCCGTACTGATTGGCGGTCACGAGATGATCGCAGATTGTCTACTTCTGCAGCTTGATGAGTTTGATTTGATTTTGGACATGGATTGGTTATCCGCTCATCATGCACTGGTTGATTGCTTTAGGAAGAAAATTGTCTTCAAGATTCCTGATCTACCCGAGTTTACTTTTGAGGGTACTTTGCATAACTCCACCATGGCGTACATTTCAGTGTTGCGAGCCCAGCGACTTGTTGACCAGGGTTGCGATTCATATATTGCTTTTGTTCGGGAGGTATCTGATCACGAGCCGATGACACAGGACATCCGAGTAGTCTCAGAATACCCTGACGTGTTTCCTGATGAGCTACCAGGATTACCTCCTGAGAGAGATCGAGTTTGAGATCACATTGCTGCCAGAAACACAACCGATCTCTATGACACCTTATTGCATGGCACCAGCCGAGTTGAGGGAGCTGAAGGTGCAGCTACAGGAATTACTTGATTTGGGATTCGTGAGGCCGAGCACTTCACCTTGGGGTGCCCCGGTTCTATTTGTCAGGAAGAAGGATGGATCCATGAGACTGTGCATCGATTACATGCAGCTGAATAAGAGAACGGTGAAGAACTGTTATCCTTTGCCACGCATTGATGATTTGTTCGACCAGCTCCAGGGATCTTCGGTTTTCTCGAAGATCGATCTTCGCTCAGGCTACCATCAGCTGAGGATTCGTGAGTCGGATATTCCGAAGACAGCCTTCAGGACTCGCTATGGACACTACGGGTTTGTGGTGATGCCGTTTGGGCTCACCAATGCACCTGCAGCTTTCATGGATATGATGAACCGTATCTTCCGTCCATACTTTGACAAGTTTGTAGTGGTGTTCATCGATGATGTGCTCATATATTCGCGGAATGAATGAGATCATGCGAATGATCTACGAACTGTCTTGGATACATTGCGAGAGCACAAGCTATATGCCAAGTTGAGCAAGTGTGAGTTCTGGTTATCCCAGGTCTCCGGGCATATCATTTCTGGAGCAGGCATTGCAGTTGATCCTGCGACGATAGATGCAGTTATGTCTTGGGAGCAGCCCAAGACAGTTACTCAGATTCAGAGTTTCCTCGGATTAGCAGGCTATTACAGACGCTTTGTCAGCGGATTTTCACGCATTGTTCGTCCTCTGACACGACTGATGCAGAAGGGAGTCCCATTCATTTGGGACGATTCATATGAACATGCTTTCCAGACACTGAAGGAGAGGTTGACTACAACGCCTATTCTTGCTCTTCCTTCAGGCACTCAGGACTATGCAGTCTACACATATGCATCTGGAAAAGGTATAGGAGCACTGTTGATGCAGAGAGGACAGGTGATTGCTTACGCATCACGACAGTTGAGGCCGCATGAGCGGAACTACCCCACACATGACTTGGAGTTGGCGGCAGTTGTCTTCGCCTTGAAGATCTGGCGCCACTATCTATATGGGGTGAACTTCGATATTTTCACGGATCACAAAAGCTTAAAGTACATCTTTGATCAGAAGGAGTTGAGCATGAGACAACGCAGATGGCTCGAGCTGCTAAAGGATTATGATTGCACGATCTCTTACCATCCCGGTAAGGGAAACGTGGTGGCTGATGCACTTAGCAGAAGAACACATGCTGATGGTACGGCAAACTGGCTATATACGTGGGATACGCTTGCAGCTTTGAGCGATTGGCATCCTCAGGAGAGCGCATCCATTTCTACCGCCGTGCCTCCACGATACAGCAGTCTTTGGGATCGTATTGTAGAGGGCCAGAAGATCGATCCTTGGATTCACGATAGATACATGCGCGCTGTCAAGGACGAAGTTGATGATTTTGTCGTAGCAGAGTCTATTTTATGGAAGGCAGGACGGGTCGTTGTACCCAATGACGAGCAGCTTCGTAGAGACATTCTGGATGAGGCACACAGTTCACGGTTATCTATCCATCCAGGTAGCACGAAGATGTACCGTGACCTGCGTCGACATTTCTGGTGGGATGGAATGAAGCGCGATGTGGCGCTACATGTTAGCAGATGCATGACCTGTCAGATGGTCAAGGCTGAGCATAGGAGACCACCAGGATTACTGCAGTCTCTCCCCATTCCCGAGTGGAAGTGGGAGAGCATTTCTATGGATTTTGTCACAGGTCTGCCGAAGACACTGGGTGGCCATGATTCCATTTGGGTCATTGTTGATAGGTTGACCAAGTCAGCCCATTTTATACCTGTCAACATGACTTACACTCCATCCAGATTGGCCAAGCTCTATGTGCAGAACATTATCAGGCTACATGGTATACCACGAGAGGTAGTGTCTGACAGGGATTCGAGATTTACATCTCATTATTTGCATCAGTTAATGTCAGCACTACAGACAGAGCTGAAGATGAGTTCTGCATACCATCCGCAGACAGACGGGCAGAGTGAGCGCACCATTCAGACGCTTGAGGATCTACTTCGTGCATGCACTTTGGAATGGAAAGGGTCCTGGAAGGACCATTTGCCTTTGGTGGAATTCACGTACAACAACAACTATCACTCCAATATTAGCATGGCACCATTCGAAGCCCTATACGGGCGGAGATGTCTCACACCTCTCAGTTGGCGTGAGGTAGGTGATCATGCTTTATATTCCGTAGATCTCTTGGAGGAGACTGCGAGAGCTGTTGATCTTGTGAGACGAAGGCTTCTGACAGCACAAAGCTGCCAGAAGAGCTATGCAGATCGTCAGAGGAGAGACATAGAGTTTCAGGTAATCTAATTATTTCCTCTTCACTTATTCAATTATAACTCATATATATGTTCAACTTAATTTCATACTAACGACATTCCTATAAATTATAGGTTGGAGATTGGGTATTCCTCCATGTATCTCCCATGAAGGGAGTGCAGAGATTCGGTGTTCGTGGCAAGTTGGCGCCACGATATGTTGGATCATTCGAGATTCTTGCGAGAGTGGGGAAAGTGGCATATCGAGTAGACCTTCCTTCACATCTTTCAGCTATCCATGATGTCTTCCACGTATCCAACCTGAGGAAGTATGTGCACGACCCTCGGCACATCATCAGTTATGAGAATCTAGACGTGGAGCCAGATCTGACTTATGAAGAGAAGCCAATCCAGATACTTGATCGTGCTGTAAAGAAGCTTCGCAGCAAAGAGATTCCATTGATCAAGATTTTGTGGCACCATCACGGCTTCGAAGAAGCGACGTGGGAGACCGAAGCCGACATACGGGCACGATACCCGCAGCTTTTCTGATGTAAGCATCAAAACAAGCTTTTGTATTTAGATACATAATAAATATATGGCTTGTTTTCTCTTTGAGATTTTTATAAGTTCAAAACCCTTTGAGGTTTTTATGACCAAATGAAATCCAAGACACATAATATCCTTAACTCGAGTCTCGAGGACAAGACTCCCTTTGAGGTTTTTATAATTGTAACATCCGGGTTTCAACAAACCCGAACTCGATCCGATTAAGGTCCGATTGACCCAATAAAGTTATCTGATGACATTGGATAACCTAAAACGATCAATTGATCGTGAATCAAAAGTCGTTCGGGCGAAATCGATCGAAAATCGATCGCATCGTAATGCGCGCCGTGAAAAAGGCGCGACGCAAATTCGGAAACCGCAAAACGAACCGATACTGTCATTAGATTCGATTCGACAATACGAGACCAACGTAAGTGACCGTTCGTCAATCGGATGTCGTTTGATAATTTTAATTCGTAAAATTTAAACCTTAAATAAAAATCGTATCCGAAAATTTCGGGTATTCAAAACCGATCGTAAGTATATCAATTTTATACTCATATTGACCGTTGTTCTGAGACGGTCAAATCGAGATATTGTGTGTCGAAATCCGAAGTCCGATGCGCGATTACGGTCAACTTTAAGTATTTCAAAACAATTTTTTGTAAATAAATAAATATATATATAATTAAATTAGAATTAATATATAATACTAGTTTTTGACATCATAGATGATGTCATGAGGATGATGTCATAATTTGTAAAAAAAAATACATAAGGGGGAAAAGAGGGAGCTTCATGGAAGCTCCCTCTTTTGTCTTATTCTAGAGCAGCCAACCCTTACAAATATCACCAAATCCCCTCTTTTCTCCAGCCGTAGGAGCCCAAAAACCCATCCCAAGTTGCTGTCCAGCAACCCAAATAGCAGCTACTGCTACTTCTTAGCCATATTTGGAGCTCCATCACCTTCTTCTTCTCCAATTCCCAGCCATATAGAGCAGCTCCAGCCTTCTTTGGACTGCTGCATGTTGCTATTGCTTCTCCAAATTGAAGCAAATTAGAGGTACAATCTCCTCCCTTCCTTTTTCCAATTTCTCCTCTCTTCCTTCCCTTCTCATTCCCTCCATATTTCCTTGTTTTGGTTGCTGTCCAGCAACTGTTGAAGCCTCCAGGACTCTCCATTGCTACTGCTGCACTATTGGAGCTGCTGCTTCTCTGCTCCAGAACAGTCCCCTTTTTGCATGTTGTTTGATCTTCACTTTGAAGATCAGGGTACATTCCTATCCCCACCTTATTGCTGCCATGCATGCTTATACACTATAAATTTTTTTTACCATCCTTTTCCTCCTCCTTACTATTATACAAGTTGTTACATACATTGTTATGATAATTTTTGAAGTCTAAAAAGCTAAATTTGCTCCTGTTCTTGAAATCTACATAATAAATAATAATCCAGACCATACATTCTTTATCACTGTTGAATCTATTCATTAAACAAGACAAATTTTTTGTATAATAAATGTTAATAACAATCCAGTCTCATGCATTTTGTATATAACAGAATGCTTGGATTTTCATCCTTTGCTATTCTGAACGATTCTAGAAGATGCTAATATGATTTAATCATGCCCCTGGCTGTAGAGACTACTTTGAGCAATAAAGGTTCATAGGATACCATAATCTCTTATATCATTATGTTTGCATGGAAGTGATTGATAACTGCATGTTTTTATCCTCCAACGAACTGTAACTATAGAACTTGGACATATTTAGACTCTAAATATTGTCTAAGTATTCGGTTTCAATGGTTGTATAACATACTGACTAAGGAATTTTCTGGAGGTTTACTCTTGAGGGTACAACCTATCTACATTGCAGCATCTTTGTTGTAATATGTACATGTATATATATATGTGACAATCAACTATGGATTGGTGACCCATGTAAATACGTCATATTGATCCTTGATGATCTTGAATCCATAGTCTAATAACAAATCTATATGATCCTTCCGATATCCTTTCTTATGCGAATCCATTCCTGGAAGTTGAATATTCGCATTGAAGTGAATTTCTCTCTTACACATGAAAGAAGAAATAGGAATTTTCTGTCAATTGGCTATTACATTGTCTCTCATGATTAGGATAAGTTAATAAATAACAACCATTTTTTTAGATCTTGGTAGATCATGTGATATCTGCAACCCTGCTTATTAAATGGTTGACTGATTGGAATTTCATATGTATGTCATTTAATGACTTAGAGAGCTAAATAGTTCCAGATTCTATCTTTAGTTCAAAATAATTTAAGTCAAAGAAAAATCAAGAATAAGGGATGTTTCTTAACATATTCTTATTGATCTGGATGTCAACTCCCAATGAGTTCATTAGTGAAATAAAATACTACTATATGAAAAGAAAACCTTAGGCCTTTTTAGATAGAGAAAGGGTAGGGTTACCTTAAAACTTAAGCCTAAGTAAAGTTGAAAGCTTGAATGAGGTCCTAACCCATCTATAACTATAGCTTGCACTCCAATTTTATAACACTATCCCTACAAGGAAGAAATGATAAATGGTGAATGCTAATGAGGGAGTCAAATGACTATTAATCAATGAGGTTATGACAATGTGCAATGCAAAGATCACTGTCAATCTGTAAGGCGAACAACATCTGATATTATGAATAGGATATGTAGTGAAGAGTACCAATATGGTTATGAATCAGAGACACTAAAAATTTGTGCCGGTCATGGTAACTTTTACACCTGACTGTGCGAGGGCGCGGTGACCCTCAACTGGGTGGGAGAATAGGAAGCCCAGTTAGGGCAGCGGCCGCCAAGTGCGCGGGTCTAGGATCCCAGTCTCTTTTCGATTTTTACGCGAGCTCGCAGTGTTTTACGCCTCGTTGGGATCCAGACTTTAGACCAGTTCCGCTGACCCTGTCTTTTAGGATACCCAGGCGGGGGATCCTTGGTTTTCAATTTTTCGTTCGAGCTCGTTCGCCTGTACTAGTCGGGCAGGTTTCTAGAGCGACTTTTCTAGGGAGTCTCTCTCACCCGTCTCAGTGGCATAGTTTGGGAGTAGATATATCCCTCTATTGGACCGCGCTTCCAATTAGAGGGCGAGACGGAAGAGCCATTTATAGGCTTCTTCACCGCTTGAGTTTACTTCGCCAACAGACTTGGCGATTCTATATCCAGATCATCCATATCTACATCTACATCATTTGGAGTTATATCTGAAACATTTGAAGTTATGAATTGGAGAAGTTACGATCAAAAGTCGTGTTGATAGGAAATGACAATTCACTAGACCTAAGAATCTAATTAAATCAAGAAATCTTTCCAATATCAACTTTTCCATCATCACTCAAAAACGTGATCTCTGATGATATATATATGCTTGCACTCGTACACACATGAATACTCAACTACAATATAAATAGGTCATATATGGGAAATGTTGGGTTCTGGGGAAATCATTAGAGACGCATTACAAACAACTTGAAACCCCTTTTTACTTATGCAAGTAGATGAAAAATGTGCTTGTTCTACCTTTCTACTTGCTCTCTTTTGCACATTTTAAATAACTTGTTATTAAATATTAAAATACGGGTTTGTATTCACGTGTGTGACTCCGTTTCTTTCCTAACATGTTGTGGCAGGCAAAGGGCCTGCTGTTTAGTAGCTGTTCATGCTTCCTGGAGATAGAGTATACACTAGATGGTATGATTTACTTTGTCTCAGTTTTTGTTCAGGTAGTGATGTAAATGCTTCCCCTTCTTTTCTCTTATATACTACATTTTGGGATATATTGTGTATACTGTCAGACATTGTACATGATGTAAAAATATATGGAAATTAATGAAAAGAAATTTTTGCCATTTGTCTCTTTTACTTTGTGGTTATGTGTTGGAAATGAAAGTCATAATTGTGCGAAAAATTTTCCCGGTTTTTCTGCGACTTGTGTGATCTCATGTGAATAGAATATTGCGAATTTGTCGTAAACGGGTACCCGGATCCTGAGGGGTTCACAATGGTCCCAGTCGTGTCCTTGATCATTAATGGCACAAGTTCTATTTACTTTATTTAGTCAAGATAAGTCTGTGGCTACAACTATTGTGGAATTTTTTATAAGTGAAATAAAGAATATCATTTCTACTATTGTCAAATATGTTTGTTCTGATAATGCTTTGGAATTTCACACTTGTCAATTATCGCAAATTTTCAAGTCTCTTGGGATACTCCATCAAACGTCACGTACATACACTTTCCAACAGAACCATGTTGCTGAATACAAGCACCATCATTTCTTAGATGTTAGTAGGACTCTCCTGATACATAGTCATGCTCCTCACTTCTACTGGGGAGACGCTCTCCTTACTGCTTGCTATTTGATCAACTGTATGCCATCTTTAGTATGAGAAGAGAAGGCTCCTTATTCGATTGCATTTCCTGAAAAGGATCTATTCTCTAACACCTCACGTCATTGTTAGCTATTCCAGGACATAAAAAGGTATCGGTGCTTTGATCTTATCAGGCAGAAATGCTATGCCAATGCTGATGTCACATTCTTCGAGTTTGCCATGTATTTTTTCCATAGTTGACAGGATGAACCTTCCGAGTATGATGAGGAGGTTTATATTTCACCTTGTCCTAATGCTCCTACGACGTCTCATGTGGTGCATATACTTTGCTTAAGTTCTATGTTGGCATACCCATCACTACCATACCCCCTGATCTTGTGCCTTCCCCAATATCCAGCACACCCCATGTAAAATTTAAGCACTTGGTTTCCACTGATGGCACTATTGATGTTTCTGTACAACAAGAGAATATACTGGATGAGAGTGCAACTACTCCGGAGATTGTTATGCAAGAGGTTGCTCCTTATGAGGATCTGGACCAGCCCATTGCACTTCGGAAGAGGAGGCGTACATGTGCTCCGTACCTTCTATCATGATATGTTTCATTGGGACGTCAATTAGATGACTTCAGGAAATTTGTAGTGGTATTAACAGTTGTTACAATCCTATGCACGTATCAAGAGACAATGTATGGCAATTAGTGGAGCCTTGCTATGGTGGAACATGGCCTCAAATTTCAGCGAAATTCGGTCGAATTTCTGTCGAATATCGATATCTCATCGAAATCGAAATTCGACCGAAATGACCGAAATGACCGAAATATGAGGGCCCTAGTACAAAAAATGGCCGAAATTTCGGTCGAATTTTGACAGAAATTCCACCAAAATTCCGTTTCGGTCAGTCACCGAAATGGTGACCGAAACCGACATTTAAGGCCTTAGGTGGAAGAAATGGTTGCACTACATTCAAGACGCACATAGAGTTTGGTTATTGCCCCAACATGGGCTTTTGTGGTTGGCTTCAAGTGGGTTTTTTACATTGGAGTATAGAGTAGACGATAATGTTATCTCTCAGGAGATGTTTCACTGGGATGTCATAGGAAATTTATAGTAGGATTGTCAGCTGAATACACATATCAGGAGGCTATGTAGGACAATTAGTGGAGCCTTGTTATGGAGGAAGAAATGGTTGCACTGGATTCAAGAGGCACACAGAGTTTGGTTACTGCCCTAGCATTGGCTTCTGTGATTAGATGCGAGTGGATCTTTTACAATGAAGCATAAAGCAAGCGGCAATGCTAACCACTACAAGGCCAGAGTTGTGGCATATGGATTCATTCAGACATATAGGGTAGACTACCAAGACCCTTTCTCTCCTGTGATACACCACTTTACCCTAGGGATCATCCTTTCTCAACTTGATATCAAGAATGCCTTTTTGTATGGAGACTTGCACGAGAAAGTCTATATACAACAACTAGGGTTGGACATTGGGTTGGGCCGGCCCGACCTGGCCCAAAACCCGACCCGTATAACCCCACCCAAACCCGAACTCGAAATTTAATGGGCGGGCCGTGTGCCCTAAAATGAACCCATATTGATTATCGGGCCGGGTTTGAGCTTGAGAAGGCCCAAACCCGTTAGCCCGACCCATTCTAAAGCAAGTATATTCATATCTAGTACGGTATAATTATATCAATTATATTTATGTTCATTCCAAATACCATGTTCTAACTTTAATATCCTTATTCGAGTGTAGAATAAATGCTTAGACACATTAATAATCATATCCATTAGTGGATTGAGGATATTATTACATTAATATACAAGATTATTACATTAATATGCAAGAATGGAATCTGTGTCCTCAAGTGTTACAACATGTACAACTGTAAGTAACCAATCTGTATTGGGTCATAGCGCCCGCATCTACAATAGAATATGTAATGGTGAATTGAATGGTGGTTTTAGTCACCATATTTTTACCACATTTGTATTTCCAACATACAACTAATGTTAAAATCACAAATTAGTTAGCATGCTTTATAGTTTTAAACATGCACACATGCATAAGAAACAACCACACAAATGCAAGAATGGAAGACATGATATTGGTATACATAGGTGTTAAATTGGGCCGGTCCGACCCGAACTCGACCCATTTTGTTTGGGCCGGGTTTGGGCTTGGGCCTAAGTTTTGAAAATAAAATGGGCCTAGGCCTGACCTGTTAGCCCATATTCTAAAATGGGCTTGGGCCGGGCCAAGGCGAACTCGGCCCGAGCCCGGCCCATGCCCAACCCTAACAACAACCACCTGGAATCGCTGCTGATGGGGGAGTGTCAAAAGATGTGCAGACTCCGTAAGGCTATTTATGGCCTTAAGCAAAGTCTAAGAGCTTCTGGCGTCTTCCCAGAGGCCTACATCCTTCATCTCCCCGCAACGTGCCTATGCACCCATACTCCTCATGGAAACAAGAGAGTCCTAACTATATATTTAGGCCAGGAAGAGCTTCCAATTCTAGACTAGTCTTTCCCACAGACTCTTCCTTCCTTGAGGAAGCAAGAATCCATTAGGCATCTGCCAACAACCAACTATGATTACGACAATTGTATGTCTCAGTTGCATTTATAAATGGACCCGTTGGAGCAGCATGACTTCAAAAGATCAAATGCAGATCACTCGCTTTCGAAGATCAATTATATCTCGCGACAGAGGAGGTTCGACACAACTTAGAGGACACGATATCCGTGGCAGAGGAGATAGATGCTTATACCAACAACCTGCCACTATTTTGGTCACTTGGAGGACACATGCTATCAGAAGTATGGTTATCCCGTGTCTTGCCTGTGTTATTGAGCAGGTTGGGCATACTGCCACTTCTGCTGATCAGAAGTTGGACGACCTTGTCTCCTGTATGAGGGAGATGATGACTACTGCCACATGCAACACTTGTTCTCCTTTAGTCCCTTATGACGTTGCCACCTCTTCCTGTACCAGTATCTCATGTATAGCATATGCCCTTACTACTTGTCACATGACAGACATTTCAGAGTAGATTATGAACTCTGGAGCATCTCATCATCTCCGCGGAGATCGAGCTCAGTTTACTTCCTACAACACAATACATCCATGTAGTGCAGATGGGACACATTCCCCTATTGTTGAGCCATCTTTTTTGGGCTTTATTTAAATGAATTATTCACAAGTGAAATTGTGATCGTCACAACCCAAAGAAGCGTCAATTTTTTTATTTAAATCCCAAGCAAAAATCAATAAAGAAAATATAGCAAGAGAATTTGCTATTTAATTTATCTGTATAACTAACATGATCGAACTCAGGGATGCTACAAAAATCTCAAGGGTTATTCTATGCAATGAATAATCAAAGACAGAATGAAGGAAACTCTATGTACACTATGCTTGGTTATATTTTTTATGGAATTTTAATTTTATATTTTTTATTTGGTTTTATGATTTTCAGTTTTTCAATTTTTATTTTCATTTTGCAATATATATTATTTTTTAAAATAATGAGATGATTAAAGAAAATTTAAAGCAACCACTCAACCTCTCTTTTTTATTTTTCAAATATATCAAAAATAGTCAGAAAATTAAACAAAAAATATTTTTGGGTTTTAGATAAATTTTTAGTGTTTTTGTAAATTTTCCAGATTTTTCCACAATTTTTAAAGCATTTAAATAAGCCAAAAATATTAAATAAACAAAAAATAAAATGAATGTTTTTGGAATTTTAAATTAACACTTAATGTCAAAATGGGTGAAATATAAACATAATGAAGATATTTTTTTTATATTTTCCAGAAAGCTATTTTATGATTTTTTGGATTTTTAATTGAATTTCTCTGAATTTTTTTATTATTTTTAAGAGTTTTGTATTTTTTATGATTTTTATGAATAATTAAAATGTCAAATTGGACATAAATTAAAATAAATCAAAAGAAACACACGATTTTTTTTAGAATTTTAACGCAATTTTTATATTTTTTTATTGATTATTAAATGTAAACAGATAATTTTTATGAGGTTTTTTATTTTTTTAAAATTAATAAAAATAATAAAAATGCGATATGCAAAATATGGATGCAAGATGAATGCAACAGGAGTTTATATGATTTTTTGTGAATTTTTTAGAGGGGTTTTGATAATTTTTTATTTGATTTTAAATGTGAAAAACTATTGTAGACTCACACGGACTGAAATGCAAATATTTAAAATTTAAGAGTGAATGATAACAGAAATAAAAGTGCGGGGCATAAGATGCAAAATTTCCAATAAAAACACGCGCACGGACACGTGCGCCTCGCTGGACTGGACCAATATGCAATTATAATAGTTCCAGGGTTTTGGGGCGAACACCACTGCGTGTTTCCCCCACTTTTGATCTTCAAAAAAAAATAGTTCCAGGGTCCAATCAATAACAGATAAGATATTGACTTTTATTGCAAATTTCACAAGTTGTCACGTGCATGGCACAAGTTCAGTTCAAACAGGACTAAGTTGCAAATTAAATAAATTCGAGGGAAATAAATGTAAATGTTCTATAAATACAATGCAAACACGTATCCTTATAGGATTTATTCAAAAATAAAATAAAGACGGGGGGAAAGACACAAATATACCATTAAATGCGTGGCACTTTGGACGAATGAATTGGCATTGAGCTTTGATCCTACGGCTGAGTATAATTCGTGCTTGGATGGCACGGATTAACTCTGGCAGATAGATTGAGCGGATAAAATTTGGGGCTTTTCCAATGCCTTCGATTTAATTTGGACGTATGCTCTTGATCATGCGGACGGGAATGCTCCCGGAAGAAATGGGATGAAGTTCGTCGGCGTTGAACTTCGATCAGCAAATAGTCAACTGATCTCAGTCCACGACGACACCTGAGTGGTGCGGCTCACTCCTGTGTTCCTCTCTCGATCCAATGGCTCCACGACGGTCGGCGACTCCTCGAACAAGATCTGGAGGTCAAATAGTGTTTCGCTCCAGGTGAACCTCCAGATACTGGATTTCGCACCCAAACATGCATTTTCTTCCTGCAATGACACACATGCTCGGAGGCGATGCTCCGACGAGTTTTTTACTGTATAAATGATCGGAAATAGTGGAGGGAATGAGTGTTCCGGTGATGGTGGTTGGAGTAGGAACCGGGCTCCTGATCTAGGATGATTTGGAGGTGATCAGACGGTGGAAGAGCTGGAGAAAAACAAGGTGGATGCGTTGGTAGCGTCCGGGGATGATTTGGATGTTCGGAGCTCCTTTGATATGGAGATCGGAGGTTGAAGGTAGAGGATCTATCCTACTGGAATTAAAGCGAAATCTGATGAAATCAAGCTAAAATCAAATCTAACTAACACTACTTTACTCTACTGTGGAAGGCTAAGTTGAATCGTCCTCGATCCGCTGTGGCTGGCGGAAAGTCGGCGATACGGAGGAGAATTCCAGCCGCGTGGTTGGATCACAATCCTCAGGCCACTTCGCACGCTCCTAGTTGTGAAGATGAAGGCCCTGTCACTGCCTTTACTCCGGAGATCAACCTCGGGAACGGAGGAATCAGAAGAAGGGAACAACCTCGCGGCGGAGGTGGAGATGGCGGATTTATAGGGATTGCTCCGGTAGGTTTTGAATTTCAAAATGAGAGCAAATCAAGGCGTGGAAGACGGATCTAATATGCTGGCGAGTGAGAGGAATGAGCGGACGAAAATTATGGAGGAGTCAGGGGAAGTTGATGGACGGCGCACGTGACAAAAATGGGAGAGGAAACGATGGAAGCGAGATTAGCGGGCGGGTAGCAAAGACTGGGGAGTTGACCCGGGTTTGGCCAATCAGAGCGGGCTGCAGATGCAAACAAAATAGGGAAAATGACAAAACAGTAAATAAAAACTAAATAAATGAATTAAAAATAAAAAATAAATTAATTTAATTATATGTAAATAAAAAATGTTAAGAATATATTAAAGTTAATTTTAGTGGTTTTTAATTAATTAAATAATGTCTATACAAATGTTAAAATAAATAAAAGATGTTTTATAGGTATGCATACCTATATATACAAGGTTTTGATTTTTAATTAATTATTTATACAAATATATACATAATGTAATATTTTATTTATTTACAATATTTTACAAGGATTTTAATGATATTTTTATTTGATTTTTAAAAGTTAATCTATTAGGTTAATTAAATAGGTATAGGTACAATATAAGCATGGTGATACATATACAATATATACATGATTTTATTTTTATTGATTTTTGATTTTGTATTTTTTTGTATTTTATATAAGTTATATACAATAATTGCAAGTAGTTAAAAATACAATATTTACAAAATATGCACAAGAAAATAAGTAATTAAATATTATGTATAGTATATATAAGTATATTATACAATAGTACTCCAATTTGCCCTATCTCACACCTTAACTCTGAATTTTATGAAATCACCTCAATTTTAAAGATAATTTAATTTGGAGTGCAATGAAATGAGTTTGATGAATTTGGAGAAGGTATTGATTTTGCAAGTTTGTATTTGTGGCTTTTGGAGAGTGTTGTTATTTACACAATATATACATATTTTAATTGCATTTATTTTTATTATGGGATATTTACAGCCATAACCCTGAGTAGTTTCGTAATTACCCTAGAAACCCTCGATAATCACGAATTACATCCAGAACCCTGAATAATGCTTAACCTTTACATGGCATAACCCTGCGTCAAATTCCGTCTTAGTTCTCTGTTAACTCTGATGAAAAAAGTCATATGTTAACAATTTTGCCCTTCGAAACATATCATATTTATAACATGATGCCATTCTACAGATCAAAGAGTATTTTATATTTTATACCCTTTAAATTCTTATTATTTACAAATAAGACCACTATTTCCTCCCTCCTCCTTCCCCGTTTGATCCCTCCAGCACCCACTTCCGACCACCTCCTCCTCCCCTACTGACCACCTCCTTCGCCCCTTCCTCGCCCCTCCCCCGCCTGGAAGCTCTCGTTTGAAGAACCCTCCCACCCCCTCTGCAGCCCCCGGTCGATGCCTCCCCTGCCCCCTCCCAGTCGGCAAGGGCCCCCCACCTCTGCCTGCAAGCTCCATACCCCCCCGCCAGGTCGGAGCCTGCAAGCCCTTGGGAGTCAAGCCCTAGGGTCAGAGCCCCTCGTAAGCCCCAAGGTCGCCCGCTAAACCCCAGGTCCCCCCCCCCACAGTTCGAAGCCCGCAAGCCCCTGGGAGCCCGTCCCCTTGTCTCCACCCCGTCGCCCGCCGAACCCCAACCCCCCTCGCCTGCAAGTCTCTGGGAGCACCGCCTGCAAGTCCTAGGGTCCCACCCGCAAGCCCCTCGAAGCCCCTGCCCGCCTGCAAGCCCCTGAGAGCACCGCCTGCAAGTCTTAGGGTCCCGCCCGCAAGCTCCTGGAAGCCCCCACTGCCCGCCTTTATCTACCCCCGTCGCCGCCCTCCGTCATCGTGAAAGACCTCACCGCTCGCCTGGATGGAAGTCTCCTCTTCCTCGTCACCCACCTCTTCCTCTCCTTCCTTTCTTTTTCTTTTTCTTTTTTTTTTAAATTTTTGGTTAATCCCAACCGTTAGATCACGGATTGGTTAGATTAACTCAGCCATCTGGCTGAGTTAATGAACCAAACTAACGGAAGGTCATGTGTATAAAACGGAACAATTATTCAGGGTCTTCGGTGTAATTCATGATTATCGAGGGTTCCTGGGGTAATTATGAAACTACTCAGGGTTCTGGGTATAAATTTCCCTTTTATAATCTCAAGAAGACGTAATGGTTATCTACAACGAATTTGGTAATGAATACAATAATCGAAGAATGTGTATTATATACAATATTGTATAAGTTATGAATATATACAGGTGACAAATTAATTTTCTGGATTTTTCTGGTGATTAGGCCTTATCTCGCCATACTTTCTTCCTTGTCGATCAGGTCAAGTCTTGACTCTCTCTCGGGATCTGATTCGACCTGTATCTATTGCATATATACAGTCTCTTATATTAATTATTATTTCTTTATTTCTTTATTTTAGGTTAAAATAATGATGAATATACAATATTTACACAATAATTAGAGTTAGTAAAAGAATGAAATTAGTGATATTTACAGGTGGTTTATAAGGGATTTTAAGGTAAAATAAATGAGTAAAGATGATGAAATGCAGATTCATCATTCTCCTATGCTTTACCTTTGCTACTCCCTTAGCAAACACTTATTTGAAAGAATAAGTGAATAAAAGAAAAGAATAAAGGAAAAATAAAGAACTTAGAACAATATTGAGTATTAAACTTATCTTCATAAAATTGTAGTATGGTGCTCGGTTAGACCTTTGGATTATTAGTGTAGCGGAACCTTATTGGGAAATGGATTTAAAACCTAACAACCCTTAAATTCCACAAGACTCATATTCAAGTCGCCTCAACAGTCAGGTCAGAACAAGTCTATATACACAAAATTTTATGACTATGAATCTTTACTTGTACGGTGTAAGTGAAATATAGCTCCTCACCTCAAAAGTGACAAAGAAACAACCTCCCTCAACAAGGTAACTTTAGTCCCCCGTTCTAGCAACTTTTTCCTCGAGGAGCGGGGATATTCCCTTCTAAGTTCAAGTGTAACCAGCTCAAGAAGAGGAGATGGAGAAAAGAATGGACGGTAGACAGTGTAGCTACCTATCCTTAGATGCGTGACCAGTGTAGCCAAGTCATCCGGCTGCAAGCCCACAATAATTTGACTTTGAAGCTCATCTTTGCTTATTAACTATACACTCCGGCAAGCATTTTATTTTCAATTGAGCCTGCCCACTTTTTTAGAGTTTTTTTTTCATTTTTTTAATATTTACAAGGGTACAGCATGTACATAAGGAGTTTTTCTTCTTGAGCCAGTAGACTTTCCCTCTTTTGAAGCATTATTGCAACCCTACAACATCCTGTCTTTAGATTTCAATGTTAGTAGACCAGGTTGAGATGCACTACCCTCCTTTGAGGAAGACGGATGTTTCCACTAGTTGTTACACACCCGAAGACAAAGGATTATGTCCCCTCACCACCTCATCCATGAAGAGCTACGTGTAAAGTGCTTGTCCAAGTTAAGCCACTGTCTAGAAGAATCATGCGTGCGTTGTTAAATATTCTACTTAGACTAATCAAGATGACATGTGAACATAGTCTTGTAGACTTAAGTCGCTAGGACATGAAAGTCTTAACTCCAGTTCTTATAAGGTTCCTCTGAAATTAAGTGGATTAAGGTCATAACTAAGCTCCATTCTTCAATTTTATTCTAGACTAGTTTAAATGTCAAAACTATTCTGAAAAATGCACATGCAAATGCAAGAAATATATACAAAACACTTTTTTTTGAAGAAAGAAAAAAGGAAAATCTTTTTGAAAAAGTTTTCACAGATTTTTGCAATTTTTTTATATAAATTTTAAGCATTTTTTTCAAAGAAAGAAAAAGGTTAGTAAACTGAATATATACATGTATATACAAGGATTATACAAATTTTATACAAGATTTTACAGAGGATTTTATAAACATTTTTATATACAAGTTATATATACAAGTTATATAAGAGTTTTAAATACAATAAAGAATTTTACCGGAGGAAAGATGATCAAAGTTTTTATACACACGTGAGTTTTACGAATATATATATATATATATGCATCCCATAATTTGTATCCTTCGTGACAAAATAATTTTACATACAGAAAATAATTTTACAACATATTTTTTTATAGTTATTTTAATTAATAAAAGTATGAGTTATGGCTAAAGTATATATACAATATATACGACACTCCCCTATACTTAGCTTGAACTATGTCCTCATAGTGATCAAAGAGCTACAAAGGAAGACATAATTTGTACTAAATATAGTTAAGTGAAAAGAATCCTATAAGATAATGTCTCAAAGAATAGACGAGAAGAATAGAAGTCGGTAATCCCCCCTATACTTAGGATCAAACAATCATAAGTATAGAAGATGGTACAAACAGGGAAAATCGAGGAAGAGAACGAATAACTCAATGACTCGACTCGTCCTCCCTTATACTTAGGGTAAAAGATTTCTAAGTACAGAAAAGAATATCAATAAGTTGACGGACGAGCGAGAGATCAGAAGAAAGAAAATAAATAGAAACACAAAAAAGACGGTATGAACAACATCACTCCCCCTATACTTAGGGTAAGGGATCCCTAAGTACAAGCAACAACAAGAGTGGTAAAACATGACAAATGTGAATAACTCAAATCATTCACCTCCCCTATACTTAGGATAGAGGACATCCTAAGTATAACACACACACACGGAAAAGAGGTGAATGATAAAAACAGAAGAAGAAGAAATAAAACGAAAGGATATGTACAAGAGAAATCAGCTCATGTATCAGACACAGAAGATCTCAAAAAGTCACCGTCTGATACTACGTATATAGAATCAACCACAGACATGAATTTATCATGATCTAAATATGGCTTCAGCAACATCCCGTTCACAATAAATCGTTGTATGTCAGATGACAACGCAGATATGACGATACTACCATTGTCACGCACGGTCCTCACAATGAATGGTCCTGACCATTTGCTTTTCAATTTGCCTGGAAACAACTTCAGTTTGGCATCAAACAGCCATACTTTCTAATCAGGGGAGAAAGTCTTCCTTCTAATGTGTTTATCTTGCCAACGCTTCACTTTCTCCTTATACATGAGTGAGTTGTCGTACGTAAAATCTTGGAATTCCAGCAATTTATTCAGATCAAATTTCCTATTCTTTCCTGCTTTCTCATAATCCAAATTGCATACACGGAGTGCACATAATGATTTGTGAATTAATTCTACTGGCAGGTGGCAAGGCTTTCCATACACTAATCTGTAGGGAGACATACCCAATGGAGACTTATACGCCATCCAATAAGTCCATAAAACTGAGTCAAGCATCTGAGATCAATTCTTCCTATCTGGACGTACAAGTTTTTGCAATATAATCTTGATCTCCCTTCAACCAAGCCATTAGTCTGTAGGTGGTAAGGAGACACAACCCTGTGCCTATCTTCTTGACTTCTCTATTAATGAAATGGCTTCCCCCATCTGAAATGAGTATTTTGGGAATCCCGAACCACGCAATAATATGGTCCTTGAGAAATGAACACATTGTACGACTATCAACGCTCGAATGGGGATAGCCTCCACCCATCGGCTAACATAATTCACGGCAAGTAGGATGTACTGAAATCCCTGACTGACGGGAAATGGGCCCATGAAGTCTATGCCCCAAGCATAAAAAACATCAGAAATTTATATATATCTCAGGGGCATGGTATCTTTAGAACCAATAGTTCCTCCCATCTTCTGATAGTCAATACAACTTCGAACATACTCTGTAGCATCCTTAAATAATGTTGGCCACCATAGGCCTCTCTGTAAAATCTCTGTTGCCGTGCGCTTCCCCGAATGATGCCCACTGGACTCTAATTTGTGATAGTGCTCAAGTACACTGGTGTATTCCTCCTGAGGAATGCACCTTCTCCAGATACAATCCACGCCCTCACAAACATGTACGGATCCTCCCATTAGTAAAAATGTAGTTCAGACAGAAATCTGTCTACCTTGTGCTTCAGCATCGGAAGGTACCTCCAATCTCTCAGACTGACCCTCAGAAATTAGCTCAAACTATTCATCAACATACGACTCGGTAGGATCAACAAGGTAACGAATGTCGACTGTGCTTTCCAAGAGGTCCTTCTGGGAAAAGAATTCCTGGGTATCTAGGAAATTGTGAAAAGCTCTGTCTCTCTAAACTTAGGAAGAAAATCACAGTCCTTAAAATATGGTGTAACTGTCTATCTCTCATCTGCTGCTGGTGGTGGCGATGAAGGCCTAGGATCGGGGATCGTCTTAATTTTCACCTTGTCACTGCTTGAGTGAAAGATGATCTCTCTGGTACCATAATCAACTACCGCTTTGACTGTTCGAAGGAACGGTCGACCTAGTATGATTGGAGTATGGAGTAACGATGCAGTTGTGTCCATATCCATGACAACAAAATCAACATGGAATTTCATTCCCTGCACCGTTACAAGAACGTCCTCGAAACTTCCACTCGGCCTCTTGATCGATCTATCAGCAAACTGAAGGATCATCCTAGCCGATCTAAGAGGTCCTAACCCTTTTTCAAAATCGATCTACTGACAAACTCATTGAGTAGAGAGGATGGCATGAGATTAATGGAACAACCACTATCGAGAAGAGTGCGATCAAATTCTTGATAAAAAATATGGCAGTAGATGTTAGGCGCTCCCTTATCTTTCTTTCTGGGTGGGAGGTTGCTGATGGCATGAACTGTGGCCATGGTCAAGATGTGTTTTTCTGTCTTCTTTCGTTTGTTCTGCTTGGTCTGACGCTTTTGAGTACATGCTTCTTTCATTCCCTTTTTCACCGTCGGCGTGTACTTCATGGCCTTAAGGAGTGACATCTCTAAGAAGATATTCTTTAAATTCTCAACCACTCCAGGATCAGATAGGGTTGTTTTTAATTTTTGGATTTTGTTCGTTTTGTTCAATGCAGAAGAGAATTGCACAGAATTAGAAGAAACATTCAAATGATTATTCAAAATAGAATCCTCATGTACAATAGAATAACCAGAATCAGTCTGTACAATGCTTTCCAAAACAAGGGTAGAAGAAACAAAATAAAAAACAGAACGGGCTGATGCTTCTGTTATAGAAGAAGAATCCACGACTGGTATGTTCTCCCTCTCTGCTGTTGGTGAAACGCATCTGTCTGGTGAAGGTGAAGGTGATGTGGTGAAGATGATGAAACTCCATGCTCGAGTGCTGCTACACTGGGGTTCTGCACTGATTGTGAAGAAGATGATGTGGAAGGTGAAGCTTTCTCACTAGCTCGATCTCCCAATCCTAATGGTTGTGAAGGTGGCTGCAATCTCCTACCGCTCCTAAGATGAATGACGTCAGATAAACATGTAAAATCAAGGGCCATACATGTCTCGGGTGTGGATGGATCATGGGCTACTTGCTCCTTGCATATGAAGTTGTTGGATTGGCTTCGACCTGTGCTAGGATCAATGTCTTGGTAGTGGTCATGTCGTCAAGCTTCTATGTAAGGTCATTCATGTTCTTCATCAACGGATCTAACTGATCAAGTGCTGGATTCACCGAAGGTGCCTCGGGATGTTTAACGACATGCTGTCGCTGATACTGGTAATGAGGAGGCTGCTGGTATCCATACTGCTGATAATGAGGAGGAGGATGATGTAAATATTGTCCGTACGATGTAGACTACTGCTGGTAAGACTGTGGAATATACGCAGACTGCATCTGCTCCTGACCATGTCTCCAGTTATGGAACTGAGGTGGAGACTAAAAATGAGTCTGGAACTACTGGTGCTGGTACTGCTGCAGTCTGCCTCTCTGAAACTGGTGGATGAGTCTCTGTCCCTGTTGGGAACCCAACTGGACTTACCTTGACAGACGGGGATGATTGCGCTCTCGGTTGAACCAGATACCGTTCACCTCCTGAATGATAGGTGGAGGTGGAGCCTGCTGCTTAGGAATGTATGGACCTTCCTGCTGATATGGTATAATCTGCTGTGAATGCAGCGGGACCTGGTCAGGAGTCTACACGTAATAAACGTGCTGAACTGTGGATTGTCCTCTGGTACTCTATTGGGTGGTAGTGGAAGAAGTCTGCTCCCAGGCAGAAGTGTCGGTTGCTGCACTCACACTCTGGCATGCGCTGATCATACTCACAATAAGCTCTAAGTGTTTCGTTATCTCATCCAGCTTATACAGGTTCTTCTCCTGCGTTCGATCACTTGGAGCTTCTCCAACTCCTTGGACCGTTTCTCGATTATGTCCATTTTGGATAGGTGATTGTCTATGATGGTTAGATCAGAACTGTCCACCCTATCCACTTCATGTAATGCCGTCATGTTGACAACCTTATGGGGAACGGAAGGAGGAGTGATGGGATGCTTCTGGAATGCACGTGAAGAAGAGAGAGCCGCGGAGCTCTCTGTCATCTCCTAAAAAATCTGGTATAGGACATCCCCGTCCTTGTTAAAATGACTTCCTCCACAAGCGGCATCTACCAGCTTCTGGTTTTCATGACTCAAACCTCTAAAGAAATTTTGCACTAGGCTCGTCATTGGAATATCATGATGGAGGCACTTCTTCGTTAAATCTTTGAATCTTTCCCACACCTCATGAATAGGCTCATGGGACATTTGTGTGAAGTTTGCTATCCATGATCGCATTTGGTTGAGGTGTCCAAGTGGGTAATATTTGCTTAGAAAACAGACCTCAACTCTTCCCATGTAGTGACAACTTTTCCTAAATGATTACCCAATAGAGGGCCTTGTCCATCAAGCTGAAAGGAAACACCGCCATCTTCACTACCTCTAATGGGATGTTAGGGTAATTGATTGTGCTGTATATGCGATCGAATTGCTGGAGGTGTACATAAGGTTCTTCATTGATATTTCCGTGGAATATGAGGAGTAATGGTACGATAGTGGGCTTAAGCTCGAAATGCTCATGAATTGCAGGAATTTGAATCCATGTATTTATCTGTCCTACTCCTGGATTATAGGATTCCCTTAAGGAGAGCTTAGCCACTGGCTCTATAGGTTCATCTCCCCCATTCCCACCTCCTTCGTTGTTCCTACCCTCCTCTCTCCTGTCTTGCCTCAGCTCGAGAATTATATCTTTCAATGTAGCCTTAAAGTCAGCCTAATCTGTTAATTGAGCTTGAATGGATTGGATAGAGGCTAACATGGTAGTGTTGATCTCGCTCTATTCAGCCATAGAACCTTTTCCCTTAGGTGGCATCAAGTGCACTGTCTTGGTTTCTGCAAGTGTAAACTGCACTGGATTAGTCTTTAGGAATGATGGAGTCCCAAATGATAGTTCAAGATTAGAGTCAATCTTAAACAATGGATTGATCGATGATGTGAAGGGTGAAGTGGAGAAAGAGGAATACTCGGGAAGTGAGTCTCCCTTAGTAGAAGACGACCGGTTTGGAGTGCGAATTAGTTTGAAGTCCGAACTGGAAATGCTCCAAACCGACATCTTCGATATCGATATGAAGAGACGAGATGCGAGAATATGAAAGACAAACAAGAAGAGAATGAGTAGAATGCACGAAGGGTGCGGAAGGATCTCTAACACTAGCAATCAATTACAATACAAACCCCCTATTCACTAACTCAACACAAGTGAAGACCGCAAGAGTTTGGTCTTTTATCTTTCCAATTTTATTTGGTGATAAATGCAATCTTTGAAAGAGTTGGCGAGCTGTTAGGTGCATGTATTTCCCTAAAGATCGGCCCGAATTTTCACAACTAATTACATCCACTTTCAACTAGTATGTGTGTGAGTACGGACCATAAAATGGATACCTGTTACTTAAGGACGGAGCCTTACGGAGTGTCCTTTAAACCACCCACTCTGCTAAGGAAATACAGACCCTTAACCGGCTACCCGTGTTCCCTCACTGAGAAGTAGCTAATCGTTTTTATAGAATCAATAGTCTAAATGAAAATCTTGGCTTGGCTCTATCCTAGAGTTCGTCTCTCACTCACTCTACAAGTAAATTCAAATAATGAGGGGATTACTTTCCTCAAAACAATTGTGATTGTCCTTACGTTTAGTTTTTGGGTCGAGTTTTCTTTAACAGTCCCGATTTTACAAAGTTATCACTTTTTTGGATTTTTTAATAGATCACCTATCGAGTTTCCAATTTCCTTTTTAACTTATGTGAGTGAAAACTAAGAAGGAAGTCGGAAATGCCAATCCGTGATGAAATTTAATGATGCATGCAGGGGATAAGAGATGCGTACCTTGTCACCAACACTCTATATGCATGGTGATTGGTGATCCGTGTAGAATTTAAATATAGAAAATTAACTAACCTAAATGATGCACGTGAAGCATCCTAACAATAATTTCTATTAGCGGCAAGAACTAATTAATTTGACGAAGTCCAAATTACACTCTACTCTATAGGTGCATAAATTCTTTTTTAGGACGTTGGACCTAATTAATTACCTGGCTTAAGCAAGTTAATAAAACATATCACTGATGGCCCAAGCACATAAAATCGTGTGAAACAAAGAAAAAAGAAGGCGATGAAAACAAAATTGGTGAGGTCCCCCAAGTGCACCATCACTTGGCGAAACATACCCCGCACACAAGGTATATAATGTCCTTTTACAAGAATTTGGATGTATAAAATGTTAAAGTCTATCTATGTCAAATGCTCCAAAGAATTGGTCTCCTTCAAATCTTCTTCTCCTCCTCCTACGCTCTCCTGCGGCTCGGGGAAGAATCAAGCCGCCTCCGCTTCGCTTGGGTGCGTCGGTGCTCCTAAGAATGATGTCCTCGCTCGTCAGGCCTTGTAAGAAAGAGGAAGAACACGAATATGTAAGAGATACAACTATATAAATGTGAGCAAAAATAATGGAAATAAATAAATTGAATATGAACAATGAAGTGAATGAATGAAAATATAGACAAAAATAATAGAAGAGAAACATGTATAAACAATCCAAGAATATCAGGTCAAAAGAAAAACCTAGCTACCCTCGCTGTGCCTCCCCGGCAATGACGCCATTTTGTTGAGCAATCTTTTTCGGGCTTTATCTAAATAAATTATTTATAAATGAAATTGTGGTCGTCGCAATCCAAAGAAGCGTCAAACAAAATTTTTTATTTAAATCTCAAGCAAAAATCAATAAAGAAAATGTACCATGAGATTAATGGAGGAACCACTATAAAGAAGAGTGCGATCAAATTCTTAATAAAAAATGTGGCAACGGATGTGAGGCGCTCCCTTATCTTTCTTTTTGGGTGGGAGGTTGCTGATGGCATGAACTGTGGCCATGGTCAAAATGTGTTTTTCTGTCTTCTTTCATCTGTTCTGCTTGGTCTGACGCTTTTAAGTACATGTTTCTTTCATTCCCTTTTTCACTGTCGGCATGTACTCCTTGGCCTTAAGGAGTGGCATCTCTAAGAAGATATTCTGTAAAATCTCAACCACTCCAGGATCAGATATGGTTGTTTTTAATTTTTGGATTTTTTTTGTTTTATTCAATGCAGAAGGGAATGTCACATAATCAGAAGAAACATGCAGCGGGCGAAAATTATGGAGGAGTCGGGGGAAGTTGATGAACGATGCATGCGAGAAAAATGGGAGAAGAAACGGTGGAAGCGTGATCAGCTGACGGGTGGCGAAGACTGGGGAGTTGACCCGGGTCAGCAGACCCGGGTTTGGCCAATCAGAGCAGGCCGCAGATGCAGACAACATAGGGAAAACAATAAAATAGTAAATAAAAATTAAATAAATGAATTAAAAATAAAAGATGAATTTATTTAATTACATAATGTAAATAAAAATGTTAAGAATAAATTAAAATTAATTTTAGTGATTTTTACTTAATTAAATAATGTATATACAAAGGTTAAAATAAATAAAAGATGTTATTTATAAGTATGTATACCTATATATACAAGGTTCTTATTTTTAATTAATTATTTATACAAATATATACATAATATAATGTTTTATTTATTTACAATATTTTACAAGGTTTTAATGATATTTTTATTTGATTTTTTAAAGTTAATTTATTAGGTTAATTAAATAGGTATAGGTACAATATATGCATGGTAATACATATACGATATATACATGGTTTTATTTTTGTTAATTTTTGATTGTGTGATTTTTTATTTGTATTTTATATAAGTTAAATAAAACATTTACAAGTAGTTAAAAATACAATATTTACAAAATATGCATAAGAGAGTAAGTAATAATATTATGCATAGTATGTATAGTTATAATATACAATAGTACCCCTCTTTGCCACATTTCACACCTTTACTCTGAATTTTATGAAGTCACCTCCATTTTAAAGATAATTTAGTTTGGAGTACAATGAAAGTGAATTTGATGAATTTGGAGTTCAGGTGGAGAAGGTATTGATTTTGCAAGTTTGTATTTGTGGCTTTTGGAGAGTGCTGTTATTTACACAATACATACATATTTTAATTGCAACAATTTTGATTATTTATAGAGGATTTTATTCACATATTTCAAGAAGAAATAATGGTTATCTACAAAGAATTTTGTAATGAATAAAATAATGGAAGAATGTGTATTATATACAATATTGTATAGGTTATGACTATATACAAATGACAGATTAATTTTTTGGATTTTTCTGGTGATTAGGCCTTATCTCCCCCTACTTCCTTCCTTGTCGATTAGGTCAAGTTTTGACCTTCTCTCGGGGTCTGATTCAGCATGCATCTATTGCATATATATAGTCTCTTATTTTCTTTAATTTTCCTTTATTTATTTATTTTAGGTTAAAATAGTGATAAATATACAATATTTACACAATAATTAGAGTTGGTAAAAGAGTGAAATTAGTGATATTTACAGGTGTTTTATAAGGGATTTTAAGCTAAAATAAATGAATAAAGATGATGAAATGCAGATTCATCACCTATTACAATACATGGGGAGATTCGTTTGATATTGTTTATGCGTTTGCAGAATGTGTTTCATGCATATGATTTTTCTGTGAACTTCTTATCTATTAGTCATATTAGCAAGGATCTGCATTGTTGTGCCATATTTGACCAATCTTTACTTGTATTTCAGGATATACTAACAGGTAGGGTGATTGGATGTGTCCGTAAGCAAGTGGGTCTCTATATACGAGTCCGATCTTCTTATGTTTCCCTTCCTACTAGATTGGTCTCTTTGTACGTGTGACATCCTTGATTTGGTCACCTTTCTCTCCAAAAGTTGTGTAGAGTCCCTCCACATATCCCCTCTCAGTCCACTTTTTAGTGCGATACTTGCTAGCTTGGGAAGCATCATCGTTCCGATTTTCCTGGTCGTCGTAGTTTTAATAGCAATTCTTTATTGAGTTAGTTCATTTTGATATTTGGCTTACCCAACGTATTCCTGACCGCTAGGGACACTTGTACTATTTAAATGGTGTTGATGATTGTTTTAGACTTTCTTGGATTTTCTTTTGAAAATTAAGTATAAGGCTTGTCTATTTTTCAAACTTTCATTGATGAAATAACTAATATTTTCTTTTACGGCTAAGTATGTTCGCTCTGAAATTCCTTAGAGTTTTGTACCATAGGAAAAATGTTACCGATCTTCTCTTAGAGACATGGATGATAGACTGGAGGCCTGCTACTACTCTCGTGGACCTTAGCATTAGGCTCCATGATGATGATGCATATAGGGTAGACACATGGAGGAAAAAGGAGCTTGTTGGGAAGCTCCTTTACATGACTATTATCGAGACAGACATCTCATTTGTAGTGAGCAAAGCCAACTACTTTATGGAGCAACCATGACTTGCTCACATGAAATTGCAGTTCACATAATCCTAATGAGTGTAGGAAATATCGATATCGATATAGTCCGGTCTACCCGAAAAAGGATATATCGGGATATATCAACGATATCAGTGGAAATATCGGAAATGACTCAAAAAAATCATTTTTTGCTGTTTTTCAGAAATTAAGATTAACCAAGATATTAAAACAACAAATAACCTACAAACACAAATTTACGTCACCCATATTAGTCATTTATACCCCATATATTGCACATATCAGTCATATCGTACGTATCGCTGTTAATGCTGATTCCTAACTTATAGATATTGGAAATGGATTTCATTCAAGTTTTTAGAACATTAAATAGCTTAGAAATATACACTTAGATGTCACATATAGATCATCTATGATCCTTATATCACACGTATCAGTCATATCAGTGCATAGTGAATGACATTGAGATGAGACATTTGATTCCAAAAATGTCCATAATGATTAATGACTAATGATACAATGTTTCTTTAAGATTTATCTATTGACCAAAATAAATGGAAAAATGTAAATTAATGCAATATTGTAATAGAGAATACCTAGAATCAAGACTTCTGTGGAGGATCTGAATTAGCCCCCTACCCTGTTGTCTCTCATAATGGATCGTGGACTCAATGTACTCGCAATTGTTTTTCCATGTCATGTATGTGTACATGACCTTGTAATCCATGACATACTGCCAATTTTGATGGTCATCGATCCCTATGGGTATCCCAAGACGAGGATAAGCAACACTAGATTCGATATCACGAGGGGCACGATGAGGCTGCGAAAACTGGTTTGAGATCCTCGGGATGACGACAACGAAGTAGGAGAACTCTGTGGAGGAGGATGAGGCACGTGCGTGTAATCGGGAAAGAAATCAAAATTGTCACCACTAAAGAAGCTACCTTGGCTCTACTCGAGTTGGCTACCTTAGTAGTTCTCACCGTTGTAGCTGTTATATCCTCCATACTCGCTGTACCCATATGATGGAGGTGTATACACACCCGAGGAAGTGGAGAAAGTCCTGGAGGAGGGGCATGAAAGAATTCCGGGAAGACGCCAAGTGATCTCTCATCGTGTGATGATCCATATCCGTCCAGGAGACTTGGTGTTCCTCCACAATATGGGCTGTCTATGTCCATGCGGCTCAAAAAACCTACAGATGATATCAAATCGTCCATGCAACTGTCCGTTGGACAATGGCCACATCCATATGCATCGTAATTCATAGGTCATGGACTCGGACTTGGGACAAAAAAGAATTCTGAGGAGGAAGAATTTCTCATCGATGATGGACAAGCACAAGATCGTGTCCCATTCTGGCATCGACTAGAGCTGACGACGTGCTTGAGGAGACTCGTGCATCAATGGACAACTGCGGCTACAAGGTCCTAGGCAGAGCCTTAGATCTCGTTGAACAGAGGACCATAGGTTGGCCATCCTGGCCTGCAAGGATTGATCTAGTGCTGTCACCATAATGTATCTGAGGCTGGTGGCTCCCTCTCGATCATGACGGATGATCGGTCTTGTGTTCAGGAGTGGGTTTAAATAGGTAGAGATTGAGTAGAGGCATGAGGGTATACATTTTTGGTTTACCGGTTTATTACAGGGGATTGGGTACAAGACGGTCAGAAGAAAGAGTCGTATGGCTCTGGGGCTTCATCCAGAGAAGATAAGAGATGGGATCTCGACTTGGTTGGCTCTATCGTTTGGGGAAGAAGGATTAGGTTGGAGGTTAGAGTCATGAAGATGATGGCTGTAAAAGAAGGGAGTTGGGTTCCTGGAGGATCGGAGGAGGTTGCAGAGATGGAGTTGGTCCAACAGTGGAGGGGATATGGGTTTGGTGGTGGGGGGAAGAAATGGAGGTAGGAGACAAGGGTAGGGCTATTGGAGATACCCAAGGAGACACTCAGTGTTTGGACTGTTATGCCCCTCTTAACCTCACCATGGTTTGAAAAAATCATGATTAAGTTCAACTTATTGATGGCTAAAGTAAGGGAGGGGCACGAGTGATAGAACGACAAGAAGTCAGGGGCACAACTGATATTCCAAAAAAGGAAGGGACACAACTGATATTGCAATATCTCAGAGGGGCACAACTGATAAAAACCCTATCTTTTATGCTAAAGTAAGGGTTTTTCGTGTGAGGCCAAAATTCAATCTAACAATGAATAATCATCGAACCTAAATGTTTAGATACTTTTTTTCCTATCTTAAGAAAAACCTCAAGTGTTCCTTCTTCTATCACACCAAACAATTTTTTGAGAAGATTACTTTAAAACCTTTATCATGGATCGGAGATATACTAAGCATATTATGTTCAGACCTTTAAGTAAACTTACCTTTTCAAAAGAAGTGTAGGAGTTGTCAATCATAGCTTCGTCAAATATCATACCTTTGTGGTTGTTGCCGAAGGTATCTCTCTCATCTTCCTTGGGATCTATCTTGATGAAGAGGTTTGCTTTTCCATTAATATGCATGGAGCATCCACTGTTCATGATCCATTTACCTCATTTGTCTCGCATGGTTTCCTCCGAAAGAGTGTTTAATCATGTAACTGTGTTGAAAGTGTCTTTATTTATGAGGTGTTTCTCTTTTCTTTTTAGAATTTGCAAAACAATGATTAAGAGAACCTTTCGATACCCATTTCATTTAGATCCTTGAGGTGTAAGCTTGATTCCTGGGGTTTCTCTAAGGTTCTACACCCTTATTAGCTTTATCGTGGCTAAGTCGAACTTTTACCGATTTAGTGTATGATGCTATTTGCATTAGTTTTATTACATGGTTCACAACCAATACCAAACTTACGTTTCATTTGTTATGAAGCTTATAGTAATTTGTCTTAAAGTTTTTTCTCCTTAAGTTGTTTTTTGCTTGGTCAACTACACGAATCCTAGTTTCCTTCTATATTTCAACTATATTATCTTCTAATTTATTTATATTATCCTTGAGTAAACATATTTCCTTTTCATGCTCTTGGTGAGAAGAAATTACAAAATCATTAAGTTTTTGAATGTTCTAAGCAATTCTACTTCAGATTCATGCTATAATTATGTTGTGTCTGAAGTGGCTTTTAACTACTTATTTTCTTTCTTTTAACTAGTTATTTTCTTTCTTCAATTTAATAATAAGATTATATAGTTCCATTATAATATATTTAAGCTCATTAGCGGTGGGTTCATATGAAATTACCTGATTGTCAATTACCATAATTCTGAGCAAGTTTTCTTCATTGTTTGAATAATAGAATTCACTTTCCCTCGAGTCAGAAGAATCCCACATAGCTTGCATGACTTTCTTCTTCGGATACTTGCATTGATGCTTGGAGTATCTTTTCGTTCCTTCTTCATCATCTTCTATTTTCTTGTGAGACTCTTGATGCTTTCCATGGCTTTTCTTGTGTAAGGGACAATCCTTCTTGAAGTGACCATTCTTCTTGCAATTGTAGCATATGATCTCATTCTCTTTCTTTCGGGCATCTCTTTTTAGGAGCTTCTTAAATCCATGTGTTACCATAGCTATATCTATAGAAAACGATAATGCTGAAGCGTATCAGAGATAAAGAATAAAGAACATGGAAAGAACATCGGGATTTTACGTGGAACTCTACTCTGTGAGGAGCATGATGAAACCACGAGAGAAGGCCTCTAAGGGCCAAGTATTCTGTATTGCTTTCTCTCTTTCTTAACTGATACAATGGGTGTGGGGCTTTTTATATACCCCCACTAAATTTCCAAGTTCCACGAATAATCGATGTGGGAGTAAACATAAGAGGGTGTGGTAATTGGACCCAAGAGGGATCCAATTGCCCACATGCTGACACATACTCTGACACCCCCTTAAGCTGGGGCATGTAATGCTCAGCTTGGACAAATAGAAAGAAATCTCTCACTCACAATACTAGACACTATAGACAATATCAACTCAATACATACTCTACTGACTGCCTGTTGAGACCGTTGTTGCTCATACCATGTTGGTGAGGAGGAACTGAAGGGTTGGAGTGTGAACTGAACTAGGCTCCTCGTCGGAGAACGTATGCTCTGTATCGCGTCTGTCAGAGTCATTGAAACTGGAATGAGTCTCCTCGTCAAAGTACTTTAGCCCGCCACCTCTAGAAGACCATGCATCTTGTGGATAACTGCTCTATCTCTGAAGGACCAAATAAACAATGCCGCTAATTATCCATACATAGATCTCTGAAGATGGGTCCCTCTTATAGGACCTTGAAGTGGGTTCTCTCACATAAAAACCTCGGAAGGATCTCGTACTGGAGTTCACGAACACTGGAGAATGGAGTCTGAAGAGTCTCCTCGTCGGAGAATTGGGTTTTTCCCATACTGGCTTAGAGAATGAGATCTCTACTCTAGAGTCCCTATGAATCCACATAAATACCCTAAGCCCGCAACGGCTCAGAGAATGGGATCTCTACTCTAGAGTCCCTATGCACTATATGAAAAATCTGAGTCCAAATCAAAGATGAGGACCTCTCAAATAATGATCGCGGACATATGCGCATCAAACTGTAGACTCTGAAACCAATCTGAATGTAGAGTCTGAATATGAACTATAGAGTCTGACAAATGACATGTAATGATGAAATATGAACCGGAGAATTCTGAATCTGACATGTAAAAGTCTACATAATACCCCCCGTTTCTTCCTTACTGGTCAGAATAGATGACATCGACCAAGTTGTGAGAAGACAAGAACAAATGGGGAGAAAAAAATCACATAAGTCGATCTCTCCTTTTTTTCGACATTTTCTCTCTTTTTTAAAATCATTTTTATTGCCTATGATTTTTCACTCTCTTTTGTATGCTAGTCTCTTTTTTTAATCAGATCGATCTAACTGGGCCCAATAGAAGCTCCCTATTTTTTTCGCATACTCTAGATCAGGCTCTGTTGGGTCGAAACAAATTGGCTCACCCTTTTTTAGTACATTGCAAAACTGAGCCATTAGGCCAAAAATAAGTGCTCCTCTCCCCCTTTATTTTTTTAACGAATATGCATCAGTAGCCCACTGGGCTGAATGAAAATCCTCCTATTTAGGGTTTCTGATTGGGAACCCATCCTCCATCGCATGAGAATAGGGTTCCCTTCGGGGAACTCATCGTCGCCAGCCTTTGGGATGATCGATGGAAGCGATGGAAGTGCAACCTGGTGATTTCTAGGTGCGCTCGACGGAGATGATGGCATCGCCAACGATAAGAGCTGCTCCCTGCGATATATGGAGAGCATCGTTGGTGCTGCCAAGCATGAGGAAGAGGAGATGAGGCTTGGAGGTTGTCGCATGTGCCACTACTGTTGCCAAACTTGGGAGCCCGTGTGCATTGGGAGGAGATGCAATGAGAAAAGGGGTCGCCGTGTGGGTGCGATAGCTTGGAGAATGACTCGTATAGGGCTAATCTGTTGAGGATTGATGCTTCTTCTTCGAATCGTGCAAAGATCATCTTAGATGCTGCACCTTCTCGTGCTGTGGGTGCTGAGGTGATCGGAGATAGGGCCTCGTGCTGCCTGTGCGAGGGCAGAAGATCGACGATGGTGATTGGCAATGATTCCGCTGTGATCAGTGTTGGAGATTGGCGTCGATCTGGAGCCTTGCGTGTTCTTCGCCTGGAGAGCCAATACAAAAACATCGTTGTCAAGGGGAACTCCATGAAGTCCTTTCTTCTTCTTCAACTCATGTACGGAGATGTTCATGAGTCTTCTTTCTTCTTGTGCTGCTAGGGTTTTGTGAACCCAAACTGGAGATGAATTTGGGGTTTGGAACACCCCTCTTGATCTTCGTCTTTAACTAGAAATGATGGACTTGGAGTCGGGGTCTTCAGATCTACACGAGATGCTTTGTATGCTTCACGGAATTAGGGTTTCAAAAAGCCCTAGAACTTTTTGGCATCAGCGACAAAAAATAGGGTTTCAAGAAATCCTAGAAATAAATCTTGAACTTGATCGTGAATGAACTTGTTAGAGCATGAAATCTGGCCTGCACCTGGATGCTCGAGGGCGAGAGGAGGAGCCATCTTGGATCACCGGAGTCTACTGCCTGGACTAGAGATGACTGGATCGCGGAAGGGGGTTGAGCGCCTTGGAGCAACGGGGGCTTCGAGTGGCTATGGAGGAGTACGTGTATTGGAGGTCTTGCACACTGCCTGGGGGGTCTCGCATCACCGCTTACATTTGAACCTGGAGCTTCTGCAACGTGCGTGAGTGCTCCTCCTGATCGGAGTAGGCCTGGATTTTAGAGGGTCGGTCTGCTGCTTCTTGGCACCTTCTTTGACTCGCATGGGGGATCACAACCATGCACGTGGGGGTTGGACCCTCGTCTGGAGGGGTTGACTGTTGCCTTAGGGTTTGATTGTGTTGCCGCTCATGGAGAACCATAACTATGCACGAGGAGAAAGCTCCGCCATCTACTGCATCTCTTCTTTCCTTTTCTTGCCCCTCTCTCTGCAGCATGAAGATCTGGGGTTCGAGGAACCCTAAATGATGGATAAACCTAAATTTCCAGACCTTTGAATACATCATGATGAAGTTGACATTTTTTAGGATTGCAGAAACCCTAGAAATTAGGGAATTGTTGTTTGTTGACTACACCTTGAAATAGGGTTTCATCAAAAACCCTAGAACGATGAACACGATCTTCAATAATAAATCTTCAAGAGCAAATCGATGAACGTGATAAAATAATGAACATAAATCCAAGAACCATGTACTGTGCAAAATTACGATTTTAGAAAACCTAGAATTCCTCTCGAACTTGATCAATAACATGAATAAGAATAATAATCTTCAAATCATAACTCAGAATCGAATCCGTAAAAAAATCTTCCCTTCTCAAACATGAACCAACCTTGAACATAAGAATCAAAATAAATATTTAAGAATTAACCACGAATCGAACCTGCTTTGATACCTTGTAGAAAATAATAATGCGGAAGTGTATCAGAGATGAAGAATAAAGAACATGGAAAGAACACCGTGATTTTACGCGGAACCCTACTCGGCGAGGAGTGTGAGGAAACCATGGGAGAAGGCCTCTAAAGGGCCAGTTATTCTGTATTGCTTTCTCTCTTTCTCAACTGATACAATGGGTATGGGGCTTCTTATATAGCCCCCACTGAATCTCCAAGTTCCACGAAAAACGGATGTGGGACTAAACATAAGAGGGTGTGGTAATATGACCCTGGAGGGATCCCATTACCCACTTGCTGACGCATACTCAAACAATATTATTTCCCGAGCTCTCGTCAGAAATGACTTCTTCTCCCTTTAGTGCTAAGCTCTTCTTTTTCCTGATTTTGGTCTCACTTCTTTCGCTTGTTGTTTCTTAACATCATAATTGAGAAGCTTACCAATTAGATCATCCATCGAAAGTATACCTCAGTAGTTGATTCCTCGATAATTGTTGGAGTATATGCGTCATTCATATGTAGATTGGTAAATGGATCCTGTAGATGGGTAAATGTATCCCTCCATGATCCATTTACCACATCCCAGTGTTTAGTCCCATATCTACCAGTAGTGAGACTTGGAGGGTTTGAGGTGGCTATATAAGAAGCCCCAGACCTCTTGTATCAGATGAGAAAGTTCAATGAACACATCAACCATTTGAGGCGTTCTCTTGTGGTTTCATCCCGCTCCTTAAAGAGTAGGATTCCACGTTAAAACCTCGTGTTCTACAATGCTTTTATTCTTTTCTCTGATATTTGCTTCTGCATTCTTATTTTCTAACATGGTATCAGAGCGGGTTCGATTCTCGAGTATTTTGTGCTCTATGTATTTGTTCGAGATTCAATTATCAAAGCGAGTCATAATCTGCAGTTCGACATGGATTTTTTTTTGAAGATTTCCATTCAATTATCAGTTCAAGTTCTAGTGTTTCTGATGAAACCCTAGCTCAAGCCATCGAAATTCCAGGACGCACAATCACGCAGGTGGAGTCCCATCTCCTGGCAACGACGGATTGGGCACAAGGGCTGATCGCAACTCTTCCACAATCCCAGACATTGCATGATGGTCTTCCAGCGGCCGCGATATGAGATGTAACCGCCAATTCTCATTCTCTAGGTGCACAAACTCTCGTGAACCCTGACCTTGCGTGGCACTTGAATCGAGCACCTCTTCCTCGAGAGCAACAAGTGGCAACGACTCCCCCTCCGCATGCATGCTCCGCCTCCAGAGGTACACTCCCCCCATCGTGCTCTGGACAACAGCCCCCCTCCTTCAACGTCACACGGAAAGGTCGAACCCAAAGCAGCGATGGCCGCACTCCTCCAGCAGGCAAGGCGGAACCACCATCCTCCAGATGGAGCTCGTGTTCCAGGCCACACCTCCGTTCCAGATCGAAACCGAACTCCATGCGCAACCCTCTGACCCTAGGCTAGTTCTTTGACCTCCACCGCTCGAGTTCCCTCCCCATCTCGGTGCTCCCTCTCCTTCAACAACTTCAGGCGGTGGAGCCCCATCGTGCTGCCATCCTGTTCTCCAATAGCGGCGGCAAGTCCCAACCCTCCAAGCGGCGATGCCGCCTCTCTCCTTCGCGACCTCCAAGCGCAACAGTCCCATCTTCTTCCAAGCGGCGGCGATGCCGCTCCAGGCCATGCTGCGACGGTGGTGACAGGAAAACCTCCATCGGAGTTGTGTCTCTCGAAGGTGGGGTTCCCAAGTGGGAACCCTAAATATAACCCAAGTGGGCTTGTGATGTAAGGGCCCCAGTGGGCTGACATTAGTTAAAAAATGAATGAAAGAAAACGGGGGGAGGGTCGGCCATTGAAAAAAAATATACAGGGAGGCCCAACGTGAGAAGAAAAAGGAAGGGTCCCTGTAGAGGCTGAAGTAAAAAAAGGTTGCTGCAAATTGGTCCTATTTGGGCCAAGTTTTCATTAAAAAAAGAGGGGGTTGTAATGTTTTGATGCAATAGGGCCGTGCGTTTAAAAATCGTGAATTTGTTTAAAAAAAAAGGTGCGTACAAAAAAAACCGTACGCTTAAAAAAGGTGAGATCGGCTTATGTTGTTTAATTGTCCTCCCTATCTTCATGTCTTCTCCCAATTTTGTCGATGTCATTGTTTTCCGATAAGTATGGGAGAAAGGGGGAGTATTGTGTAGAGTCACAGGTCCGTTCCAGATTCAGATGTCAGATTCCATACCAACCAGAATTTTCAGACTCTATCAGTTCCAGACTCTGCAAATTGGTTCAGAGTCCAAGTTTGAGACACTCCATGTTTGAGTGACCCATTTTCTTCGAGTTCTCCAGAGAGAGACTCCTTTTCAGATGCGCACATGTTTGCCATCTTTTGTTGTAGTCCTCATATTTTATTTTTGCCAGATCTTTCATGTGTTTCAAAGGGACTCCAGAGTAGAGATCCCATTCTTTAAGCCGGTATGGGAAGAGACCCAGTTCTCCGACGAGGAAACTTCTTTAGACTCCATTCTCCAGCAACCATGGACTCCGACGAGGATGTCACCACGGCTTTTTTAGTTTGGCCCTTTCAGAGATGGAGCAGTTATTCACATATTATGGCGGGCCAGAGTACTTCGATGAGGAGACTCACTTTCTGTTGAAGTGACTCTGATAGGCATAATACATGGCACATGCTCTCCGACGAGGAGATTCAATGTGACTCACACTCTTGCCCGTTTGTTCCTCTTCACCTACACAGCATGAGAAGCAACGTTTTCGACAACAGTCGACAGTTGTGCGCGTTGAGTTGATATTGTCTGCAGTGTCTTGTAGTGTGAGTTGAGATTTCTGTCTGTTTGTCCAAGCCGGGCATTGCATGCTCCAACTTGAGGGGGAGTGTTGGAGTATATGCGCCACTTATATGTAGATGGGTAACCACATCCGGTGTTTAGTCTCACATCTACCAGTAGTGGGACTTGGAGGGTCTGAGGAGGCTATATAAGAAGCCTCAGACCTCTTGTATCAGATGAGAAAGTTCAATGAACACATCAACCCTTTGAGGTGTTCTCCCGTGGTTTCTTCCCGCTCCTTAGGGAGCTGGGTTCCACATTAAAACCCCGTGTTCTACAATGCTTTTATTCTTTTCTCTGATATTTGCTTCTGTATTCTTATTTTCTAACAATAATTGTTGTTGTGGTTCTTCAGCCACCAATAAGTTAGATGAGAATCTTCTAGACCTCAATGGGTTCCTTGATATCTACATTGAGATTTAATAATCCGTCAATGACACATGTATACTTGGTGTTAAGTTTCAAATGGATTCTCTATTGTTGAGATATTATTTATTGTTGAGATATTAGTTTTCTTTTATTTCTTTTATGTACTCTCTTTTCCTTCCCTCTACTTTATGTAATTTGCCTAAGAGGTTTCTCCTCTATATAAGAGAACCTTAGGGTCTCATAAATAAAAAAATCATCGTTTCCTCTCAACATGGTATCCGAGCGATGGTTCTAGACCGGAGTTCTCGTGTCCCACCTTCGCCCTAGCCCCCACCCCCCGCCCTCTCACCTCACACACTGTGTGCCCCACCGCTAGCAACCCCCCTTGCTTGCCCCCCTTCGTGCACGCAACCCTCCAGCGCCGTCACCACTCGTGCGCAGCACAACAGCTGCGGGTTGTCGCTGGCTGCATCGTGCCGCCCAGCCCCTCCGGCGCTACCACTGGGCCGCTGCACACATTTCGCCCATTCCCCTCAGCGCCGCCACCGACCCCATGACCGATTTCTCTCCCCTCCGTCGCTGAACTGCAGTCTGAAATGGTTTGATTTTGATCGGAAAAGGTGATTTCAGACCACTAAATCACGTTTTCCACCCCTGGCGCGAACCGCAGATTGACGAGGATGGTTGTATGAGTCTACACATTCAACCAATCCTCTATATGATCGTGTATGCTCACTTGGATCGATCTACTACCCTAGTCGAGTTCCGTTTTTGTCTCCTCATATTGTCACAAAACAAGGGTGATGTCTTCTCTTCGTATGGTGCCTTCAAGGGCACGAATCCCATCGTGAAGATGGATGTGACCAACTATGAGTTGTGGTCCATCCGGTTCTTGACCCTTATGCAGTGCAGTAACAAGGAGCACATTCTGACAAACCAGATCTGACGAAGAGATTGGGGACAATGCTTCATGTAAGAAAGATGACACGTAAGCACATGTTTGGCTCTCTGGGACTCTAACCACAGAGATAGCCAGCGACATTGTGAACCAGCCTGCCGCCAAGGTGATGTGGGATATTCTCGCAGCCACGTATGCCCAAGCAAAGAACAAATCAAGATTCTTCATCTACAGTTTGATATATACGCGATTAAGCAGGATGGCCATCCTCTGCATACATTCCACTCTTTGCTTTGTGGCATGTTTGAGAAGCTTCACAACTTCATGATCGTTACCACTTCTACAGAGCAACAAATGGCATACATGAACTCCACGATGGTTGAGTTTTCTTAGCAGTCCTGGATCTAAAGTACAAGGCTGCACGCCGCACGCGTACAGCTTCTTATAGGTGCGACCATACCTCCCATGGAGGAGGCTTATAGTCACCTCAACAGGGTTCTTATCCCACCACTTGCCATCACACAGATCTCCTCAATGATGGTTGCATCTCGTGCCAGAGGAGATTCTATATAGTTCAGAGGCATGGTCCTCGTGGCAGAGGAGGTGGACGACAACGTGGCCCCTGCACTTATTGCCGTCGTCCAAGCCACTCTGAGGATACATGATATCAGAAGTATGTATACCCCGCATCTGCCCATGTGATCGAGCAGATTGAGCCCCCAGACAGTTTGGCTTCTAAGATAGATTCACGCCTTGATGATATTGTCTCCCATCCGAGGAAGATAATGATTCCTTTTACCTGCACTACTATAGCTTCCCTTGATGTTGCGGCCGCTGCTAGATCTGATGCAAACGGCTTTCGCGTGGCGTCGGAAAATTATTTTGAACGGTAGAAAATATTTGGTAGAAGAAATAGAATGGTTGAGAGGAGAAATTGGAAGGGTTGAGGAGAGAACACGCCGGAGTGCGTGGGGTTGAGGGGAAGAACCGCGGAGATCGCGTGGAGGGAGAAGAGAAAGAGATGGGATAAAATGAGATAACTCAAATTTTCATTTCATAATTCACTGAATAAAACAATGGACTACCCTCTCTTTATATAGGAGAGAGGGGTTTACAAATATAGTAAATAAATTCAAACTGACAACCGACTTGCCTAATTGGACTCCAATAAATCCTAATTGACCTATAACTAACTTAATTAGACTCTAATTATTAATTGACCAACAATTGTAATTAAAATCTACGAAATCAACGTTGAGATCACAGGCGATCTCAATTATTAAATTGGACCACTACGACCGCTAAAAACGTAAATAAAAATGATAATTATTTAATTGACTAAATGTGGCCCCATAATTTGGGGTCACGCTGCATCAACTCTCCACCGCTTTCAAAAATTCGGCTCCTGACGAATTGCGTGAACTGCAGGCTTGGAGGATGGATCGGCGGCTTTAATTATCTTCTGGAAGAACATGTGGGGCGCGAACGGTGGAGTCCATGTGCGGGCGGGAGAGGCGTGGACACCGTGGTTGAAAAACATATGCGGGGCGTACGGTGGCCATGGAAGGACATATCGATATCGATATCGTTTCGATATCGTGTCGATATCGATATATCGGTGATATATCGCCGATATATCGCCGATATATCGCTATATCTAGGAATTTTTCTGAAGAAAATGCCTGAAATTGGATATATCGATATATCGATTTCGATATCGGTCCCATGTCGATATCGATATATCGGCGATATATCGCCGATATATCGGGATACGGCCTTCCATGACGGTGGCGTCGTCTCGATCGTCGTCTTCTTCCCATGGTGCTCAAAGAATTGATGCGGCATGGAGAATATGGCCCTGGAATAATCCATGATGAAGCAATGGCACAAAGAGAGGAGTAGGGGAGATGTGTCCAAAAAGTAGAGCCATGGGGTCCTTATATAGGAAAAACCCAGGGTCCTTGTCCTATTTGAATAAGGAAAGTCCCCATAATCCTGGTTTTCAGCCCTTCTCTTTAAAAATTTTCGCCACCAGGGGTAGGGGTGCAATTTTCGTACCCCCTTATTATTCATTTCTTTCCTGTGGCCTTTGAATGCTCTGGAAATATCAGGGGGCTGGGGTCTCTCCTTGCAATTTTCCCCAAATGATTCCCAGCCCCTCAAACTGTGGAGGGCGTCACCCGTGAGTTTCGGCGTTCCTGTTAGGGCTTGCGCGTGATGCGATCGAGAGGCTTTGGGGAGGAGGCGGCGGGGGGGTCGCGCTGCAGGTGCGAGAACGCAGGTGCGAGCGGGGGAGGCCTCCTGCTGGTCGGCACGGTGGCGCGGTTCCGCGCGTGGAGGTCTGCTGATGGAGAGGGTAGGGCGTGGGGACGGAGCAGGGGCCGTGGGGAGGGTCGAAGGCGGTAGTGCAGGGCGGCGCCGAGGTAGGGCTGGCGCTTGCGGGATGGGAAGGGGGGTGGTCGGGAACGGAGGGAGGAGGAGGGGAGGTGCTGGGGGAGGCGGCGTCGGATGGGGGGGAAAGGGGTTGTCAGTGGCGCGGCTGGGGGGTAGCAGGGGAAGAAGGAGGGTTCGGGGAAATGCGGGGTGGCGCGGCTGGGGTTTGGTGGTGTCGCGAGGGGTGTGCGGCTGAGGTCGGGTTGGGGGAGGCGGCGGCTGGAGGCGTCGCAGGGGGGCAACCACGCCCTGGGGTGTTGGAGGGATCGGGGGCGGGGTGCGACGGGGTCCCAGGGGTGCAGGCTTGCCGTCGTTGGACCGCGCTTGGCCTGAGGCGGACATCGGGGCCGTTATCGGTGAAGACAACAGATCTGAATCGTTCTGGACAGCCACCGCTTCGGCTTCTTTCCCTTCTAGAAGAGCCTGGACAGCAGCGTTGTTGACGTTTTTTCCATCCACAACGATCTGAATAGCGCACAGATCATCGTCGACGACAAGATCTTGTTCATCGTCAACTTGTACCATAAAAATATCAACGTTGTACCATGAGTCTATCCATTGTTGAACCTTGATGCTTTTCCGGAGGCGCTTCTTGTATTTTTGTTGACGCGAATGCGCATGTGATCCTCGTGATAGGGTGGCTTGATCGAGCTTCATTCTCCAATATGCGACAGGACCGTCGAATCGTGAGAACGATTCGATATCCATGCTCTGATACCAATTTGATGCAAACGGCTTTCGCGTGGCGTCGGAAAATTATTTTGAACGGTAGAAAATATTTGGTAGAAGAAATAGAATGGTTGAGAGGAGAAATTGGAAGGGTTGAGGAGAGAACACGCCGGAGTGCGCGGGGTTGAGGGGAAGAACCGCGGAGATCGCGTGGAGGGAGAAGAGAAAGAGAGGGGATAAAATGAGATAACTCAAATTTTCATTTCATAATTCACTGAATAAAACAATGGACTACCCTCTCTTTATATAGGAGAGAGGGGTTTACAAAAATAGTAAATAAATTCAAACTGACAACCGACTTGCCTAATTGGACTCCAATAAATCCTAATTGACCTATAACTAACTTAATTAGACTCTAATTATTTAATTGACCAACAATTGTAATTAAAATCTACGAAATCAACGTTGAGATCACAGGCGATCTCAATTATTAAATTGGACCACTACGACCGCTCAAAACGTAAATAAAAATGATAATTATTTAATTGACTAAATGTGGCCCCATAATTTGGGGTCACGCTGCATCAAGATCCTTTTCGAGCTCCTCATGTACAGCCTATGCTTTTACCAGTTGTAGCAGGGCAGATATGACATAGTGGATCATGGACTCCGGTGCTTCTCACCATCTGTGTGGAGACAAAGAGCATTTTAGTTCTTACAGATCTATACCCCCTGGCAAAGGGTTGTCATTGCGAACGAGGTTTACTTACCCATTACAGGACATGGGGAGGTGCATTTGACGCCATCCATGCATCTGCAGAATGTTTTATATTCTCCTGACTTTCATATGAACTTGCTTTCTTTTAGTCAGATCACGAAGGATCTGCATTGTCGTGCCATTTTTGACCTCCTTTTCTTTTGTTTCAGGACATACTCATGGTAGTGTGATCGGATGTGACCGTGAGCAACGGTGCCTTTCAAAATCAAACTGGTCTAATCTCCTAGTGCCGGTGCCTCTACAGTTCCCCCTGTATCAGTCTCACCTTATTTGTGGCATTTTTGTTTCAACCACCTTATACGTGGAACATTAATAACGTAGTATCCATTTATTTTGAATTGAAAGAACAAAAAACACACAAGCTCGCATATTCACCACGTACACCCCAATGTAGCATAATTGCTATGTAGCGATCGTTCAAGAACGAATATGCATTCCACAAGATTAAAGCTTGCATGCAACCTTGCTTCTTTTCTTGACATTTAGCTCTTGATTTTATTAATTCTTTTTGGATTGTTGCAGTCAGAGGTGCTGAAGACAACACTTGCAACAGATGCTGTGATTGGATCGATGGTATTTTCTGTTCAAAATAATGAATTCTATGGATTGAGCCTATTTTTTAATTATCCTTTCCTTCAAGTTTTAATTTTTCAGGCCTGTTAAAATGGTCACTTGTCTGTACAGGCAAGTGTTCATACACCGGGTAGTGGATATGTCTTGCTGCATCATGTAATGGGAGAAACTGATGGTCACCAAGGGGTTTGGTCGTACGTATTCTTTAAAATATATCCTGATACTCTGTTATCAAACTTGAGTTTGCTTTTCATTTACAATATATTTTTGTTAGCTTTTCAATAAAAAAAAGGTTTAGACTTATTCGCGAACTTTTATTATCATCCTACAACAGAACCAGAATAACCAAAAAAGTATGTATTCAACCTTATTCTTCACTCCCTGTTTGGATTGGGAGTTATTTAAGGAGTGAACTCCTTTTTAAAGGTTAATTCCTTAACAAAATGAACTCATGGGTTAGGGGTAGGTTAATTACCCATTACCACATCTTTGCCCATCCCTCTATTTCACTATAGTTCCATCATTTCATATCCATCTGGTGTCACACCAAGATTTACTTTCGATGTTAATTATTAAAGAACATCTTAGGTGGTAATCGGATCTCTCCAGGATCCAATTTCCACACCCTCAATTTTAGTCCCACATCACCTATTGGTGGAACTTTGGCATTCCAGTAGGGCTATATAAAGAGCTCCACACCCATTGTATTAATTAATAGAAGTGAATAGAAGAATTAACTCTTTGAGATGTTTTACTGTGGTTTTATCCCGCTCCATAGGTCGTAGGGTTCCACGTAAAACCCTAGTGTTCTATATTTTTATTCTTCTGATTATTGATTTTGCTTCCGCATTTATGTTATCACATTATGCAGAGAATGACAATAGCATAAATGAAAATGCTAAGGTGGATGCGTGGACATACACGTAAAGATCGGATTTGGAATAATGCAATCAAAAGGAAAGTTGGTGTAGCTCCGATCAAGGATAAGATGCGAGAAAACCGTTTAAAGTGGATTGGCCATTTGCAAAGGAGGTCAGCTAATGCACCAGTTAGGATATGCGAGTTTTGGGATGTTGAGCTGGTTAAAAGATGGTGAGGAATGCCCAAGAAATGTTTGAATGAGACTATCCAAAGGAATCTTAGTTTTTTGGATCTAAGCATGAGAATGGTCTAAGATAGATCTAAATGGAGGCAAAGAATCCATGCAACCAACCCTACTTAATGTGGGAAAAGGCTTTATTGTTGTTGTATTTATGTTATTGCATCAAACACTTACACAACTACTATAATCAATTTATTGAATCTCCACCGGTCCTTTTTAATTATTTCTAATCATTTATTTCACCTCAACCGCAAGGAACTTTCCTCTAAAACCATCAGATATCTCAACATGGATTTAAGAAAAATTTGGATTTCATTGGGCATCCCTACAAGCGATACGTTCCATTGCTCAAATGCAATGAGAAGTTGGCAAGGTCCGCTACATCGTTGCCTGGATGTAGTTCAAAATTTGCAAGGGTTCTCATTCCGTTGCATTGTCGCTCGAATGCAATCCAAAATTTGCAAGGGTTCTCGCATAATGGACACATGCAAGTAAAGAAGCTGTCCAAAAAAGACACAAAAGAAGTTGTTGATAGTTAGTTGGAATATATGCTCTTTGACTGGAAAATCGATGGAGTTGGTAGATACAACGGGAAAAAAATGAATATTCAGATACTACGTCTCCCGGAGACAAAATGGGTTGGAGAGAAACCAATGGAGATTGAGAAGTCATCCTTTAAATTATTGTATCTAGTTAAAGAGATGGGTAAAAATGGTATTGGAGTGGTTGTTCATAAGGGTATGAATGATAGTGTGGTTGAGGTGCGAAGATTTGGGGATCAGATTACTTTGCTAAAATTGGTGCTTGGAGAAGAAATCTTAAATCATCTCATTTATGCACCACAAATTAGTTTGAAAGAAAGGATTAAACAATATTTTTGAGAGGATATGGATAAAGATTATGCAATGAATCCCACACAGAAAGACGATTTGCATTGGTGGATATTTCAATGGACATGTAGGAAAGGATGTTTCTAGTATGCTAGTATTCATGGGGGCCATGGCTTTGTAGTTAGAAATGAAGTGGGGACCAACTATGGGAGAGATGGAGAGCGTGAAGGAATACAGAGCGAGTGGGGGCGGAGCGAGTGAGAGTGAGAAGGGGGTGAGATTGGTGAGCAGAGGGCCTTTAACAATTGTGTGGGCGGCTGCGATCATCACGAAGGTGCTGACAAGGACCAATTGATGTGGTCATGGAGTTGGCTGGGGAGGCCCATGGAGTTCCCCACGGAAGAAATCGCTCCGTTCGAAGCCACACGGGGAAGAGAAGTCTAGATGCTTCAATTGCAGAGCATCGAACCATCTTTTCAAGGTTTGCAAGGCACCAGACTGGTTGTGCTTCTGATGTGGTTGGTCGGGCCATCGGAGGCGGGATTGCACAGGAGAAGGCATGTTGTCAAAGAAGAAGGCCTCGGGCATGTTTCTATCTAACAAGGAGGCGATCTTTTTGCTGTGATAGTTGTTGAAGGAGGTGGAGCTTGATCGGTCTTTGGATGGGCTATCGTAGGGCAGGGGAATGTTGAGGATTTGAAGAGGTTTCAGGAGAGTCTGGGTGTAATGACCGTCCCCCCTAGGATTCGGGTACTCGACAAACCGATTCCACGCACATGCAATTCCACATTCGAAACACATGATATAATATAAGCGGGAGAAAATAGCATAAAAGAAGACCAGAATAAAAATTTCTTTCCATCTGTAACATGTCCATCAATACATTTCATTACAATCCATGCCAACAAAATATTACATGTATTCATTCAAAAACTGTCCATACATACATTGTATATCTCATATCTCTCAAAATTGCAAGTAAAGAAAAGTAGGAAAAGGCAACTATAAATAATTATACCACAAAAGAGTAGCTGCACCCAAAAACAAGTATATCCAAGCAAACAACAACCGCTCACTGCTGCAACTGCTTTTGAGAACCTTCGGATCCACCTCATAAGTACGTTATGAGCAAAGTTGCCCAGCACGATATAAATTTACAACAAGCAAGATACACTTAAAAGTGTGCAAAAGAAACAGTTAGGTAAACCGTCCTCACAAAGAATTAAATTCTATTCATTATTATTTAATATGGATCGCCCAAACTTCGTGGATAGTCTGTGGTCTTGGTCCGAGTGAGACCTAACAATATGATTCTAAGGCAAGAAGAAGGCCTTATAGTTGGGGTACCTCCGTAAGCATGCGGTACGGTACAATGCATCATAAATAAATTCCCAACACGTCCACTTGGCTTCGTGTATAAAATTGTAACTCTGATTCTCAAAGAAAATTCCAAGCTGCGAGTCATCGCGAACTGTCCAAGTCTACTTCCCACGTGTAAGAGACCACAGTGGCGTAGGGCACGAGTTAGGGTATTTATTACCCAGATCATTCTTATCGTAGTCTGAATCACCATGGCTAATCCAATCCTCCTTATGCACATGAGACTTGTATCTCGTTCCCAACTTCATTTGACCATATTTCCCGGAACTCCCCTCTTAGTACTCCCACCCAAAATACTCACCAATGTGGCCTACACTAGCCAATACACGAGTGTTAGCTCTAAGTGAACAAGCGAAACACTGGACCACCAGCTGTTACTAGTAGAGTATGCTTCATTCATATGTAAGATGGGTAAATGGATCCTTCCAAGATCCATTTACAACATCCCAGTGTTTAGTCCCACATCTACCAGCGGTGGGACTTGGAGGGTCTAAGGAGGCTATATAAGAAGCCCCAGACCTCCTGTATCAAATGAGAAAGTTCAATGCAACATATGGTCCTTTGAGGCCTTCTATCGTGGTTTCATCCCGCTCCTTGGAGAGTAGGGTTCCACGTAAAATCCCACATTCCCCAATGTTTTTATTCTTATCTATGATATTTGCTTCTGCATCATATTTTTGAGCGGGTTCGATTCTCGAGGATTTGTTCTTGAAATTTTATTTTTTGAGACCTAAGATTCAATTTTATGGTTTCTTGAAACCCTAAATCGTGGGAGTTATGCTCGTAATATTATCCTTCTCATGATCAAGTTCTAGCCTAGATATCTAGGGTTTTCTCAAACCCTAAATCTGTATGTATCATCATCAATGATGTGAAAATTATCTGTTGCCGAAGTCAATCTGCCACCACGCACCTCCTGTGCGCACCTTCGCCAAGCACATGATTCCAACAACAACAACATGCGATGGGTTCTTCTCCACGGAAATAGAAACAACAGTATCAGGCGACAACACCCAACTCTGCCTCCATTCATGGCGAAGGCCGCATCCCTCCAGGCTCCTGCCTTCGACTCCAAGTGGCTGCTCCAGCCACCCAAGCCGTATGAGGCTCTTCTTGATGCTTAGGTGGAGCATCTTCCCTCCAAGTCGTGGCCATCAAGCACCTCCAGGCGATGCGACTCCATTTTTTGAAGCCAATAAAAGGGGGGAATCACGCTTAGGTGCCTGCCCCACTATATTAAATAATAAAAAAGAAAATAGAGCCAGTTACAAAAGATAGGAATCAAGCATCTGCTTGTAATGGTAACAAACATTCTCACAGTAAAAACGCATCCATGAGAAAAACGAGGCATTGCGGGCAAGCCAGATGGCCCAAAGAACCGCCACCAGAGTTAAAGTCTCTCTTTTTTGCCTTTTGCGGGCCCCGTATAGTGAAGACCAAAAAGAATCAAAATCACAGGGCTTCAACCAGTCCAAACCCACCTCACTCCAAATAGGTGAGGAAATTAGGTAGCGGAAGAACAAGTGTTCCAACGTCTCAATTTCAGTACCACAGAGTAAGCATCTATCGGAGACAACCTCGAATAGCCTTGAACAATGATCACGAGTCATAATGCGCTTCCTTCTAAAGAGCCAAAGGAAGAAACCAATCCTTTCCGGCAAACCCAAGGCCCAAATGAGCTCACAGTCGCGAATTGTAGAGGCCGAAACAGACGGACGCTGATGACAAATTACGCCATATGCCTTACGGACCGAGAACGACGAATCCTTCCAGATCTAGTGATTCGCCCCAGTAGTGGGTCTCCCAGCCTGACCAAGTACATCCAGAAGATGGAGAAACTCCTCCATATGCTGGTCCGAGAAAGCAGCCTTGAAAAGCGGCATCCAGTTACCATTATCCCAACATCCCACAACCGATACATCAGGGTCAGCAACCAAGGAAAACAGACGCGGAAAGCGGCTGCTGAGAAGTCCAACGCCCGTCGAGTCATCCACCTAGAATCCAAAAGTGTCGCCATTCCCCACCACCGGACAGAACAAATCACGAAAACGAGGTAGAACCTTCAATATCCCCTTCTAGAACGCAGACCTCCTCTGGCCCTGCCGCTGCAAATCTGGATTCGCAATGGAGATGTCATACAAGCGACGGATCAGGTGAGAACATAAACCCTCATCTTTTCCCCAGATCCTGCCAACCCATTTAAGGAGTAAAGCCTCGTTGAGTGTTTCCAAGCACTTTATCCCAAGGCCCCTTTTATTCTTTAGCTGAACAACGGTCTCCCAATCCACCAGGTGAACGCCTTGCCTTTCCTGACCAAATTTGCTCCACGGAAACCTACGCATCAAACGCTCCAGCCTCCTTATGATTCCCGTCGGCATCATACGGGAAGAGAAAAAGACACCGGGATCGCAAAGAGTACTGTCTTGATCAACACCAACCTGCCACCACGCGGCAATAGAGCTGCCTTCCAGCCAGACAATTTCCTCTCCATCTTCTCAACCAACGGCAACCAATCCGAAAGCTTAATTTTACCATCCGAAAGAGGGATACCCAGCACCGAGTTGCAGGACAGAGCCTCCTCTTCCGACATGCTGAAAGGAACAACAGTGGACTTGCCAAGGTTCAAATGAAGACTGGACATCTCAACAAAAATCTCAAGTGTAATACCTATGCCCCCTGCCTCCTCTTTCCTGCCTTCAATGAAAAGAATAGTATCATCTGCATATCCAGAAACAATCTCGCTCATTTGAGCACAACCGACCATGCAAGCCAGCACATCAACAACAATCACAAAAAGCAACGGGGCCAATGGGCATCCCTGTCTAACCCCCTCTCCACGGTTGAAAGAAGCCCCCTTCGGGGCGACCATTGACCAGAACCGAAAGCGATGCCGTGGTGATGCAACGCTTCATCCAAGAGATCCAAGTCGTCGGGAAGCCCCTCCTGTATAATGCTGCCCACAGAAAACACCAGTCAAGAGAATCGTAGGCTTTCGCAAAGTCCACCTTCCAAAGCAATGCCTGCTTGTCATTACGCTTCCAGTCACAGATGATCTCCGCAGCTAACACCAAACTGTCTCCAATCTGACGACCCGGGATGAACGCCGTTTGAACCGGCGAAACAAGATGATCCAGAACGCGACTAAGACGAATTGTGAGCACCTTTGCAACAATGAGATAAATTTCGTTCGAAAGGACAATTGGCCTGAAATCCTCGATCCTTTCTGGCGCACACATTTTTGGAAGAAGGAAAATCAGAGCCTTATTCATTCTTTCAAGCTTTGCATTGCACCGACAAAACTCCTGCACAACCTCCATGACCTCATCCCCAACCACATCCCAAAACTCTGTAAAACGAAATGGGAAAACCGTCAGGAATTGGGGCCCCATCAGAGTTCAGATTCCAAACCGCGACCTTCACCTCCTCCTTCGTGGTAACACCATGCTGTCAGCGTGCACATCGGAGAGACCCCGAGCCCCAAGACCGTTCCAGCGCCACGACCTGGTAGCAGCCCTCGTAGAAAACTCGAGAAAATTTTCCGCAATCACGTTGCCCATCTCTCTGTCCCCTTCAAATCTAATTCCACTAATCACTATAGATCTGAATGTATTGATGCGACGTCTTCCGCTAGCGACTCTGTGAAAGAAGGCAGTATTCACGTCACCCTCCTTCAGCCAAGAGACCCTTGATCTCTGTTTCCACTCTGCAACCTGCTTCCTATCTTCTTCCATCACCACTCTAAGAGCAAGATCCCTCTGCCTCAACTCCTCTGTGCCTAATTGCCTAGTATCCTCTAGTATATCAAGAGACTGGATCTCCAGTTCCACAGCCACCCTCCTTGCCTTCCTAGCAGCTGTAACTTCCTTCTTATACTCGCATAGCCTTTGACGCAGACCTTTTCAAAAAATCTCCGTGCAACCGAACCAACCACCACCATGGAAGACCAAAAAGAGGTTACCAGAGCTCTGAAAGGCTCCTTAATCAGCTAGGCCCGCTCAAAACGGAAGAAACCCCTCGGCAAGGAAGAAGAGCCCGAGTCCCAAACCAAGGGCGTGCGGTCTGAGCGCACGCGGGGCCTGCAAGAGGTGAAGGAGCAGGGGAACAGGCCCGCCAGCTAGGAGAAAACGAGAAAGCGATCAATGCGGGAACTGGAACCGGAGCTCCTCCACGTATACTTCGTATCAGCAACATCAATAACCTCAAGCTGTAGATCATCAATAATCTATGCAAAATCAACGGACCTGGGATCCTGTCCACCGCAGGCACGGGCGGTCAGACGATAGCAACGAAACATTGAAGTCACCACCAAAAAGCCAAGCACAGTCATGGAAAGCACTTCTAGCCGCACAGATATCCGCCCATAGCTCATGCCGCGAGGTCGACTGACAAGGCCCATAAACACACGAGAAAACAAAGAGGGACTGAGTAAAGGCGCACTCCAACAAAACCGTAAGCATGTGAGAACCTCTCAACTCCTCCCTTAAAATAAAGTGTCCTTCCAGGCGAGGATAAGACCCCCAGAACTGCCAGACGCATCCAAAGTCCTGTAATCATTAAACATAACCGTGCCGAAAGAGCTCCGAATAGACTTAGTGCAGGAGTCCAATTTCGATTCTTGTAGAAGGATCGCATCGCACCCCCACTCCACGAATCTCGCCCCGAGGGCTCTCTTTTTCTCTAGGTCACCCAAACCTCTGACATTCCACGTTAAAATCTTCATTGAGCACGGACTTGACCACCCGATGTGCTCACCGCTCCCACGAGTTCCGCCACCAGAGCCTTCTAGCTCGACACCATTTGCGTCATACTGATCGAAGGTCTTTGCTTCTTTCTCCTTCGGTATCTCTTGGTTACCCTTTTGCTGACTCCCGATTCAGTGGCCATACCTTCTAAGATGGGAGACTCACGGGAAGACCCTATTACAGACAGCTCGACTTCGCCATGTTCCTCCCCCTCGCAACTTGCTTCATTAGAGACCCGGTTGGCAAAGGAGGCGTCGGAATCCTTCTGCCTACAAGTTGACCGAGCTTCCTGAACGTGCGTAAAACCAAACCCGCCAATGGATGGCATGAAAGCAGTGGCGTGAGAAGAAGCTTCAGATGCCTGCCAAACTCGATTCGACCAGGATACCCTTCAAGAACCATGCTCGAATCGCTGGGGAACTTGAGCGGGTACCTAGAAGCGAACCCGACTCCACGCTCCGAAGGATGAATAGCACCAATCGGACGACGAAGTCGGATCCCCAGGACGGGATCTGAAAGCATAAATCGCACATGGAAGAGGACCCGGCCCAATTGACCGACGAAAGAGCAGAGTCCGAGAGGCCCTTGGAAGGGCGCACCCTGTACCGTCGTTTCAGATAAAAAAACACTGGGCGATTCGAACAGTCTGGCAAGATCTCCTCCCGTTCCGCAAAGCACGTGGAATCCGAAGCGACACCCCTCTGATGAGGACCCGATTGGGAGTGGCCGAGAACCGACGCCTTCTGCACAAACACCGACTGCAGCAACGGCTTAGTCGGCGGCGGTAGCTGAAGGGACCGGAAACTAATCGGGAAGGTCGCGCGACCAACCCGCAACCTCACATGAAGACAACTCATATCAAGATCTTCTCGACATTCCATGTTAACGATAGTGGATTCAGGGTCGGTTCCGGGCTGACTTCCATCCGTTAAAATCTTCTTAACATGGCTGATCTCCCTGAGAGCAGGCCCAAGAACCTCCATCCTTCGAGAAGTGAAGGGAACTCCTCGAAGCTGTGTAATACTGTTGGGAAAAAAGAACAAGAGATATTTATTCCATAAGCATTAGGCTCTCTTATATAGGAGAGTAGCCTATGGGTAAATTACATAAAGCATACAACTGAAAATAAAATTAACAGAAAGACACACAGAAACTAATATATGCGTTAACACTCCCCCTCAAGATGGAGCATAGATATCAATCATGCTCAGCTTGGACGCACACTTCTGGAATGGGCCTCGTAGTAATGCCTTGGTGAATATATCAGTAGTTTGATTCTCTGAGGCGACATGAGATGTAGCAATGAACCCCTTCTGAATCATGTCACGTATGAAGTGACAATCAACCTCAATATGCTTGGTCCGCTCATGGAATGCTGGGTTGTTTGCAATGAACAAGGCTGCCTGCTTATCACATTCCAAGTTCATAGGAAGTGGTACATCTAGACATAGATCTGTAAGTACAGCCTTCACCCATATCATCTCTGTGCTAGCCTGGGCCATAGCCCTATATTCGGATTTAGCACTAGATCTAGCTACCACCGTCTGTTTCTTGCTCCTCCATGAGACTAGAGAATCTCCAACATAGACTGCAAACCCTGAGGTGGACTTCCTGTCCTTGGGACAACCTGCATAGTCTGCATCCGCACATGCTGAGATAGAGATCCCCGTTCCCCTTTTTGAATAGCAAACCTGCACCTGGAGATGATTTGAGGTATCTAAGTATCATATATATTGCATCCATATGAACTTGACGTGGTTGCTCCATGAACTGGCTCACACGACTCACTGCAAAGGATATATCGGGCCTAGTGATCGTGACATACAACAGTTTGCCTACCAGTTCTCTGTATCTTCTCCTGTCCACCTCCTCTGTGTCATCATCATAGAGCTTCATGCTGGGGTCCATTGGTGTCGTAGCAGGCCGACACCCAAGCATACCTGTTTCACTCAACAGGTCCGTAACATATTTCCTCTGCGACATTACTAATCCATACGGATTTCTAGCAAATTCCAGCCCCAGAAAATATCTAAGGACTCCAAGATCCTTAGTGACAAATTCGCTCCCCAGCTTTTCTTTCGCCTGCTTTATGCCTTGCTCATCATCTCCTGTAATCAAGATGTCATCTACGTAAATCATAATTGCAATAATACCTCTAGAAGTCTTCTGTACAAACAAGGAATGATCAGCATTGGAGCGTTTGTATCCTTGTTTTTCAAAGAGGTCTGAGAGCTTCTGAAACCATGCTCTGGGGCTCTGCTTAAGGCCATAGATAGCCTTATGAAGTCTGCACACCTTGGAACACTCCCCTTCAACAGCAAAACCGGGTGGCTGTTGCATATAGACTTCCTCATGCAAATCTCCATACAAGAACACGTTCTTCATATCCAACTGATATAGCGGCCACTCTCGATTGACTGCGACTGACAACAAGATCCGGAGAGTAGAATGACGGGCTACTGGCGAGAATGTATCAAGGTAATCCACCCCGTATGTCTGTGTAAAACCGCGTGCAACAAGGCGAGCCTTGTATCTGTCAATAGAACCATCTGCATTTTGCTTCACCGTAAACACCCACTTGCAGCTCACCGGGGTCACATCTGGAGGTATAGGAACTAGACTCCAAGTTCCCTAGAATTGGAATGCCGCCATTTCCTCCTCCATTGCTAGTCGCCATCTACCTGTCCTGCAGAGCATTTTGATAATTCCGTGGAATATCTACAGCTGACAAGGCCACCACAAAGTTCCTGAAATCCCCAGATAGTCGCTCAAATAACACAGAAGCTGCCAATGGATATGTGACACAGCTCCTCTTTCGATTTGCGTATAGCAATAAGAACATCTAAATCAGCTATGTCCTCATCTGGCCCCTGCAACATATCCTGCTCAGAAATATCATTAGATCCATCAAGAGAAGTATCTTCAGTACATACCATAGGCGAGCTAGGAGATGAGTCATGACCATGAGCTGGAGGAGGCCTGCGGGTATAATGGAACGGTAGTGGTGAGACGGGGATTTGTGGTGGTGGTGGTGGTGGTGGTGACGGTGCTGGAGGTAATGGTGTCATGTATATGGCGTCGGTAGGTAGTGGAGGCAGCTGCTGATCACCTGAGGATGAAAAATACATTACAGATTCAAAAAATGTAACATCTGCACTGACCATATACCGCCTACGCAAAGGATCAAAACACTTGTACCCCTTTTGAGTTCTGGAGTACCCAACAAAGACACACTTGACAGCCCTAGGAGAGAGCTTGTCAGTACCAGGAGACAATTGGTGGACAAAGGCGACTGAACCAAACACACGGGGAGTAAAGGAAAACAGATCCTTCCCAGGATAGATAATGGAAAAGGGAATCTGTTCATTCAAGACAGAGGACGGCATACAATTAATTAGGTAACATGCAGTGAGGACCGTGTCACCCCAGTAAGAATAAGGAACATGACTCTGTATAAGAAGTGATCTTGTGACATCAAGAAGATGGCGGTGTTTCCTTTCAGCAATCCCATTTTGTTGAGAGGTATAAGAACATGATGTTTGATGTATAATCCCTTTTGAGGAGTAGTAGTTGGCTAGGACATGAGTGCACAGTTATAGGGCATTATCACTTCTTATAAACTTCACAGATGTGGAGAAAACATTTTGAATTTCATTCAGAAAATGGATAATAATATTGCCTGCTTCAGATTTATTTTTCATCAAAAATACCCATGACACACGAGAGAAGTCATCCACAAAAACTATATAAAACCTGTGTCCCTGATGATCAGGTACACGACTCGGACCCCAGACATCAATATGAAATAACTCAAACTTGGAGGTACTACTCTGACCTGGACGACTGGGAAAGGTAGACCTGTGATGCTTTCCGAACTGACAAGCCTCACATTGGATAGGTGTGTGAGGAAGACCCTGGGGTAACACACGACACAACGTCTGAAGCGGTAGATGCCCAAAGCGCAGATGCCACAGCAAAGGAGATACTGGTCCAGTGGGAAGGGATGAGGTTCCAGCGAATGGAGTCTGATTTAGGCGGTAGAGGCCTCCTTGCTCATAGCCACGACCAATCACGTTGCCCGTACGGATGTCCTGAAAAATAAGAGAAGATGGATCAAAAATTGCCCGACAATGTAAATCCTTCGTAATCTGACTGATTGACAACAAATTCATTGAAAAATCAGGTACATGTATCATATTCTTGAGCTGCATAGAAGAGGTCAGTCTAATCTCCCCCTGACCAGTGATGGGAGAATGGGTACCATTGGCAATGACTACTGTTCGGCCTGGAGGAATCTGAGAATATCCTGTAAGTAAACTCTGATCGCCACAAAGATGATGTGTAGCGCCCGAGTCCATAATCCACGGTAATGTATCTGATCTACTACTGGTAAATGCAAGTATGCTACCTGTAGCACTGGTCGACGCAGAGGCAGAAGAAGCAGCATCAGATTGACTCTCAATAGTAGGTGCTGGGCCAGATGGAGGAATAATGCCCCTTAGATGGACAACTAGATCATCTAACTGCTGATCCAAAGTAGCAACAGATGGAGGCTCTATCTGCTCAATGACTCGTGCAGATGCAGGAAATCCATGCTTCGAGTAGCATGTATCTTCATTGTGTCCAACGCGATGAGAATAAGTAAATGTTGGCCGAGTGCGGCCTCCTCTGCCACGAGGTCCACGTGCACGACTCTGATGATGAAATCCGCGACCCCTGTTGGCTGCCATGGCTGAAGTATTCTGATTCGTGGCCGCAGAAGGAACGGTGATCCGACTCAGTCTATGGAAGGCTTCCTCCATGGGAGGAATAGTAGAGTCGGCCAAGATCTGGGATCGTGCCGCCTCATACTCTGGATCAAGTGCAGCAAGGAACACGCCCACCATAGTCGCATTCCGATATGTCTTCTGCTGTTCTGGCGTGGCTGTCAGAGGCATGAAGCTGTAGAGCTTCTCGAACATCCCTCTCAGGGATGTGTAGAGTGAATGTAGAGGGCGACCATTCTGCTTTATAGTGAATATATCATGTTGGAGTTGCAGAATCTTTGTCTCGTTCTTCGCCTGCGAATATGTAGCCGCCAGAATGTCCCACATATCCTTGGCCGTGGGTTGATGTAGAATGTCATTGGCAATCTCAATTGCCAATGTACCAGATAGCCAAACTTTGGCGTATGCGTCATCAGCCTTCCAAGAGGCATTGGCTCCAGTCTTCTCAGCAGGCTCTGTTTCGGTAAGAATGTGCTTCTTACCCGTTGACTTCATCATGCTCATGAACTGCATTGCCCACCGTTCATAGTTTGTACCGTCCATCTTTACAATAGGCGCTGGACCACGAAAGGCGCCAATGGATGGGATATCCGCCTTGCTTTCTGACATACTGGAGACTGAAGACTGGAGCGATTGACAGAGGATGAAATTCGTCTACAATGACATAGACGGGTTTAGTTGCACGTGTAGACCTCAAGCAACTAAACCCATGTAGATGACGGTGTGCGCTTTAGGGCTTAGCACACGCGCACGCGCCTGGGAGCACGCACAATCACAGGGAGCACAGGGAGATAGCGCGCGGAGGGCTTGGCGCGCGGAGAACTAGCGCGCAGGCGAAATCGCGCAGAGGAGCAGTGCGCGGAGGGCTACGGCGCGCAGAGGGGCAGCGCGCGGAGGGCTACGCACTCGCGCAGAGGCGCTAGCGCACTCGCGCAGGCGCGCAGGTGCAGCAGCAAAGGCGCACGGGGGTGCTGGTGCGGCTGCACACTCGTGCGGCGGAGGGGGCGGCGAGTACGGTGTGCCCCGGCGGCGCCGATGAGAGAGAGAGAGAAAGAGAGGCCGGCGGGTGGGGTAGGGTAGGGTTAGGGTTTCGAGAACTCCGGTCTAGGACCGTTGCTCTGATACAATGTTGGGAAAAAAGAACGAGAGATATTTATTCCATAAGCCCTAGGCTCTCTTATATAGGAGAGTAGCCTATGGGTAAATTACATAAAGCATACAACTGAAAATAAAATTAACAGAAAGACACACAGAAACTAATACATGCGTTAACAAATACGTTTGATGAGTCTCACCTCCCCCCCATTAGCATAGCTCGGCCAACGCCAAGCTATGTCATTCCTCCCCTTCGGATTTAAAAGCCTCTCCGCCTGGAGCAACGACAGGCCACACACACAGCATTTGCGAGAACCCATACGTCACCAGAAAAGTTCTCCCCCAAAATAAGCAGCATCCCGACCCAAACCGATCTTATCGATATGGACTCCTTGTTCTATTCGCCCACCAGCCATTTGATATCCTTTGGTAGCGAATCCACGCCAGCGACAATCGTTGCGAAGGAAGGAAGCGGCCACGATCGGGAAACATTTTCCTGCGCATCCGCCCAGGCAGCACCCACCCGAACCGTATTCTTCTTCTCAGACACAAAAGAACATGCATACCGACGATGACCCGGCCTCCCACATCCAAAACAGTGCGTATACACTGAACATTCTGGTGCCAGATGACCTAGCAACCCACACCTAAAGCACCTCCTGCCTCGATTGCGATGCGTGACCCATTCCCAGCCTTCTTCCTTCACCGGAGGAGCAATAGCAAGGGCATCCTTTCTCCTCCAAATGCGAACACCCTCAGAAATCCTCCTCGAAGTCGCCTCTCGCTGCCGCCTCTCGCCTCTCTATCTCTCCTCCCTCGCACATTCTAGGCAACGGTGGCGGCCTCCTTCCAGCCGAAGATCCCTCGCCTCCCCCATTCTTATCTCCTACGAGCGCGCGGCAACAGAAGCCCAACCCTCCTTGGGCTCCGCCACGCTCCAATCGACAACAATCCATGCAGCAGCTGCGAACCCCCACGCATGCCGTCATCTCACGAGCTCCAGGAGGAGCATCTTCTTTATGAGGTGGTGCTCCTCCTCTCGATGCCACCTCTCCTCCCTCCTCATCGGCGGCGACGAAAAAACCCCCCAAATCAGGGGCGACCTTCTTTTAGAAATGGTTCCAAAGTGGAAACCTAAATAATGCGAGCCCATGTGGGTCGTGGTTGATAAAGAAAGGTGAGTTATTTTTGGACCCACTTTGGGCCAACAACGTATGTAAAAAAATTCAGTGAGAAGGGAAAAGAACAACTGTGTTGGGTTGTTGCATATAAAAGCCCAAGTGGGCTGAAAGTAAAAAAAATTGTGGGCTGTTGTAGTTTGGGCACAAGTTGGGCCATGTTCTTCAAAAAAAGGAAGGAGGTTTGTTAAAAAAAAGGGGATGCATACAATAAAAAAATCGTACGTGGAAAAAAGGATGAGTTGGCTATTAAAAAAGGGAAAAAATAGCCGAGAGTAAAAAATTGCAAAAAAAGAGGGAAATGAAAAGTTATAATAAAATTGTGACGGCTAATGTGATGTATTTTCCCCATTCTCTTGTCTTCTCCCACCTTTATCGATGCCATTGTTTTCCGACAAGTCTAGGAGAAAGGGGGAGTATTGTATAGAGTCACAGGTCTGTTCCAGATTTAGATTCTCCAAATTCCAGACTGACTAAAAATTCTAACTCTACAGTTTTTTAGACTTCGATCAGATTCCGAGTCTTCTGGTTGATTCACACATGTTTGCGATCAGTTGTGATGTCCCCATCTTTTCTGGTCGGCTCAGAGTCTTCATGTTGTTGAAATCTGATGAAGCGGAAGCAGAATCGATAAAACAAGATACATAAACATCAAGAACAAAGATTTACGTGGAACCCTACTCCCTAAGGAGCGGGATGAAACCACGGGAGAAGCCCATAACGGGGTGGATATTCTATTGGAATTCTCAATGAGTACAGGAGGTGTGGCGATCCTTATATAGGTGCTCAAGGGAGAATATTCTATAGGATATTCTCTATAGAATATTCTCTTAACAAATAGCCACACAGAATATTATCTAACACTCCCCCTCAAGCTGGAGCTGAGAAAGCTGCAGCTTGCAAGAAAAAGAAGGTATACAACACATCTTCACACGATACATCACAAGAAGAATACATGTCCGCTGCTGGTAGAAGACCTCGCACGAGGACGGGTCTGCGACTTTCAGGTCATCGGAACGTATCTCTGTCATGCCTGTAGAACCGCTGCGATATCAGGTCACCGGAACATATCTATGTCGTGCCTGGAGAAGAATCGCTGCAGAAGATGTCCAGCACGGGGAACTGATCGGGTCGTAAAAGAAGAAGTATACGCCTCGACGAAGAAGTTGATGCTCGGTGAAGACGGATGATCTGTAGAAATCTAGAGTGCCGGCCTGTCAGTCGTGAATATGCAGAAGACGTCCTGAAGAGAAGAATATAGTTCTAACTCCCCATTTCTCCCATACTTGATAGAATAAGAATCATGGATCAAGTTGGGAGAAACAAATGATGCAATCTGCGCTGGATCGCCGGAGAGGAGGACTCCTGGGGCTCGCGACGATTGAGGAGGGAACAGTTCCTGGCAGGAAACTTGGGAGATGCACGTGCTTCCACCTGCGGCCGTATGGAGTAGCACGGCCTGGAATCGCCTGGATGCTCTGTGAGCAAGGAACGACACATGGGATGCACGGGAGGAATCTGGAATCGCGCTGGGTGTGCGAGGAGCTTGACGTCGCCGGAGAATAAATATAGGTTTAAAAAAAACCTAGAACAGGAACTTGAACGATCATGATCTTCCAGAAAAATATCTTCACGTACAAACAATGAACAGGACAGACTCCTCTTGACGATCTTCAAGAATATAATTTTAAGAACAACGAATCGAATCTCGGGAAAAAAAATGGACGAATATAAACTCCTCGAGAATCGAACCCACTCTGATACCATGTTGAAATCTGAAGAAGCGGAAGCGGAATCGATAAAACAAGAAACATAAACATCAAGAACAAATATTTACGTGGAACCCTGCTCCCTAAGGAGCGGGATGAAACCACGGGAGAAGCCCATAACGGGGGCGGATATTCTATTGGAATTCTCAATGAATACAGGAGGTGTAGAGATCCTTATATAGGTGCTTAAGGGAGAATATTCTATAGGATATTCTCTATAGAATATTCTCTTAACAAATAGCCACACAGAATATTTTCTAACACATGTGAACCATAGGGACTCCAAAGTAGAGATCCCATTCTCTATACATGTCGGCTAGGGTTTTCATGTGATTTCATAGGGACTCCAGAGTAGAGATCCCATTCTTTGAGCCAGATGGGAGAGACCCAGTTCTCCGACGAGACGACGTTTCAGACTCCATTCTCTAGCGACCGTGGACTTCGACGAGGATGTCTCCACGGCTTTTCCAGTTCGACCCTTCAGAGATGGAGCAGTTGTCCACATGATCCAGTCTTCTACATGTAGCGGGCCAAAGTTCTCCAGGTGGAGACTCATTTCAGTTGCAATGACTCTGACAGGTGTAGTAGAGCACATGCTGACGAGGAGATTCCGTTTGACTCACACTCCAGCCCATTTGTTCCTCCTCACCTGCATGGCATGAGAAGCAATGTTCTCGAGAACAGTCGACCGTTGTGCGTGTTGAGTTGATATTGTATGTAGTATCTTGTATTGTGAGTTTGAGAGATTTATTTCTGTTTGTCCAAGCTGAGCATTGCATGCTCTAGCTTGAGGGGCAGTGTTAGAGTATGCATCATTCATATGTAAGATGAGTAAATGGATCCTTCCAAGATCCATTTACCACAACCCAATGTTTAGTCCTACATCTACCAGTGGTGGGACTTGGAGGGTCTGAGGAGGCTATATAAGAAGCCCCAGACCTTCTGTATCAGATGATAAAGTTCAAAGCAACATTTGGCCCTTTGAGGTCTTCTCCTGTGGTTTCATCCCGCTCCTTAGGGAATAGGGTTCCACGTAAAATCTCCGTTCCTCAATGTTTTTGTTCTTATCTCTGATATTCGCTTCCGCATTATATTTTCTAACAATTACTGTTAGAAAATCGGAAGCGGAAGCGTAACATGGAAAAAGATAAATAAAGAAGAAAGAACAAGCGGGATTTTACGTGGAACCCTACTCCGTGAGGAGCGGGATGAAACCATGGGAGAAGCCCTCAAAGGGGCGCAGTATGCATTGCACTTTCTCAATGAGTACAGGAGGTCTGGGGCTCTTTATATAGCCTCTCCAGAGCCTCCAAGTCCCACCGTTGGACGATGTGGGACTAAACACTGGATGGGGTAAATGGATCTCCTCCAGGATCCATTTACCCTGCTACAACTCAATAGGCGCTTACAACTTATGCTCCAACACTCCCCTCAAGCTGGAGCATGCAATGCTCAGCTTGGACAAACAGACAGAAACTCAACTCAACGCTACAAGACACTACGGACAATATCAACCCAACGCGCACATTGCTGCAGTCGAGGACGTTGCTTCTCATGCCGTGCAGGTGAGGAGGACGAACGGGCTGGAATGTGAGTCAACTGAAGACTCGGAACCTGACCATCGAGTCTGAACTTGCGCCTGAAGTCTCCTCGTCGGAGAACTGGGTCTCTCCCATCTGGCTCAGAGAATGGTGCACTGCTCTGGTGTACCTATGATACCACATGAAAACCCTTGCCCTCAAGGGAACGGTCCTCTGCTCTGGAGTCCCTATGGCTCACATGAAAACTCTGGCCGAACAACAACAAGAATGATGGGGACCTCGAACTGATGATGGCAACATATGCTCATCTGAAAATGACCGCATCCATATGCGTATCTGAAACTGGAGTCTCTCTCTGGAGATCTCGAAAAAGGGCCTCTCATCATGGAGTGCCTCGAACTTGGACTCTGACCAATCTGTCGAGTCTGAAATTGCGCATCAAACTGGGACTCGGAATCTGAACTTCGAATTTGGAACTTGCGCATGAAGAATCTTCATCTGAAAACGTGTAGAGTCTGGGAATCGGCTGGTCTGACGAATCTCTGAATCTGGAAGATCTGAATGAGGACCTGTGACTCTACATATACTCCCCCTTTCTCCCATACTTGTCGGAAAACATGGACGTTGACCAAGTTGGGAGAAGACAAGATAAATAGGGGAAACAAAACATACTTGCGGCTTTTCAATTATTATTTTTTTTAAGCCGTCATATTTTTCCTTCTTTTTTTTTGAAAAAACAATTTTTTTCAAAGCCGTTTCACTTTTTTTTGGCTTTCAATCAAATTTTTTTTTGAAATACGTGCGGCTTTTTTTTATTGCACGCGCCTCTTCTTCTTCTTTTTTTTATTTTGATAACTTGGCCCAACAAGCTGGACCCAAATAGGTCAATCCTCTTTTTTTTATACGCAGCTCTCCTCCCCCCTTTTCCTTTTTTTTTTTAAAAAAACAAATCTCGACCATAAGGAGCCCAAACCATCTCACGGCTTTCCTCCTTTTTTTTAATACACGGCAGGCCCATTTGGTCCGCACAACGTTTCCCCCACTTCAATTTTTTTTTTAAAATGAAGACCGAAGGGGAATCGCCCCCCTGTTTCCACGCAATAGGGTTCCCCCCCTTCGATGAAACACGCTGCCGCCGCCGCCTGGGCTTGCGGCAGGGGCTTCCGCTGCCCCGCGCCTGGGGGCTCGCCGAGGTGCGCCGAGGGAGGAGTGCAGCACCACCTGGGCTCGCGAAGAGCCTCCGCCTTGACGCTTCTGCTCGGATGGAGTACGTGGGGGTGCGCCTGGAGTGCGCGCTTGGCAGCGGGGGTGCGCCTGGGACTTGGAGAGGCTAGAAGGAGGCTCGCCGCCTTTGGATCTCTTGAATGACGGCCGAAGGACTTGCGCGCGAGGCGCACTAGGATGTTGCGCAAGATGGGGCCTTCCCACTCATCGCCTGCGCGCCTGGATGCTTGCGGTTTTGCTCCTGTTCTCACGCATGCGACTAGATGCGTGGCCTGGGGCTTGTGCGGCTTTGATGGAGGTTCTTCACGCTGCTGGGGTCTTCACCCTGTTCATCGGGTGCAAGAGGTGAGGGCGGCGCCTGATACTGGAGATGCGGCTGGAGCATCATGCCGCCTGTGTGCCATCGTGAAAAATATCTGCGCACGATTGCACGATTACTGGAAGGGGAGGACTGTCGCCTGTACGAGAATCATCTCGTGTCGCATGATCAAGATGCGGCGAGCAGATCTAGGGTTTTACAGATGAAACCTCCTCTCGGAAACTCAAAATAAACAGAATATGATCTTCATGAAAGAACACTAATTGAATCGAATCTCGAAACAAATAAAATACAAGACTCCTCGAGAATCGACCCGCTCTGATACCATGTTAGAAAATCGGAAGCGGAAGCGTAACATGGAAAAAGATAAATAAAGAAGAAAGAACAAGCGGGATTTTACGTGGAACCCTACTCCGTGAGGAGCGGGATGAAACCACGGGAGAAGCCCTCAAAGGGGCACAGTATGCATTGCACTTTCTCAATGAGTACAGGAGGTCTGGGGCTCTTTATATAGCCTCTCCAGAGTCTCCAAGTCCCACCGTTGGACGATGTGGGACTAAACACTGGATGGGGTAAATGGATCTCCTCCAGGATCCATTTACCCTGCTACAACTCAATAGGCGCTTACAACTTATGCTCCAACAATTACTATTCGGCATGCTCTTGAAGCATTGGTCCAAAAGCCCACAAGTACCGAGGTCGTATATCGCCATATTTGCACCTCGGTGTGCCAAGCAGCATGTCCTCCAATCATTGCAGCTACATAGTAGCGATTGGGATCGCAGCTATTTAGGCTTCTACTCGGGGACCAAGGGTGTGTGTTCCTCCCTTGGTGGCAACTACTCTTCTACCCGATCACCGTGATATCATATTTTCGATGTTCATGTCCACTGTTAATGAATTGCAGTGTTTTTATGAGGAGGTGTTCGGTGCTTTTGGCAATTTATAAAAATACACGTCAAATGTCAACGTGATATCGAGAGAAAGCTAGTGCAGGACCAAGTCTCTGGGTCATATTATTGACAAATGGGTTGTAGTTTCTCTTTCATTATGTCGACTGAAAAGGAACTAAACCATGCAAAGCACTACTAATGTAATTAAATGCGTCCTATAAAGATAATACCGTCTATTTTAACCTGCAAAGCCTACAAGAAGAAGTATTCCACTGATAAATTTCCATTTTTGTTTTAAAAACATGAACATCCGGTTGGGATCTTTACTGAAATACACATGACCTGTGTTTAAAAGTCTACATGAAACTTTAGTGAGTGAGGACCGGCTTCTAATGCAAAATTTCAACCATTTTATTCTCATTGGTATTGGAAGGACACAATTCTACTTTTCGAGTTCAATAAATTTATATAAATATAAGCATAACATGTTCGTCAATTTTAACATATTGGCAAACCAGCTTAAGTCTTGAGTCTCTCTTGTTGGGATTATGAGTGTAAGGACAACTCTTAAAAGGTGTGTCCCTCCTAGTGATAATCCCTTTTCCGTTTAGCAACATCACTCATCCTAATCCAGACAAATGTACCTCAATTTGGAGGTGCCATGGTCCCCTTCCACACAAGTCCCTACAAGAAACTTCTTCTAACACACATCAAATAATTTCAAACATTGCGTAAGATAAGCATGACGATTTGGTTTTCTTATACCAAGTATACATATTGCTATTCAACCTAGTAACTTCAACAAATAGACTGTCCTTCAAAGTCATATTGTTAAACAGAAAGGGCTATTGTATAGCTCTGCACTTAAAGTTTCAATTTTTATGAATCTAACATCCAACATGGATGTCTATTTTATTGTTCCCTATGGAAACATATAAAAAACCACATCATCTGAAGATCCCAATTAGGTCTAAATTGCTGAAAAGATTATAATATCTTTTTGATCCTATTTCCAGTAACTAAAGTCAATTTCCAAAACCCTCACCTGTGGCATTTGCAATCAAACTTTATAAGTATATATTTAACATTGCAAGGATCCACAAGCTTTAAATTTTTCATACATCCTTAATGATATCATGTTATTGCATCTTAAGCTTTGATCTTTCATTTGTGAAGCATGCAATTAATGTGGTATCTTTTTAGCAAATGTGCTGGAATCTGTTTTTCAATTTCGAGAACAACACCGGACTTAGCGGACTGGAGCTTTTTCCTATCCTAAATTTCTTCAATATAATCCCCCTTTGTCCATGGAAATGTGGATCAACATAATCTCATATTAGAGAAACGGATTTCAAGTCTTGGCATTCTACAATGGCAGATTTTTAGATTAGAACAACGAATTTTAGAAATTGGCATGCTATTGCATTCTAGCAAGCTAATTGTTAGGAATTATTATATTACAATTATATTTGTAACCTTTCGGGTTCCGTAACCCTTAACCCTTCGAGTTCCGTAACCTTTAACCCTTCGGGTTCCGTAACCCCTCAAGGGTATTTATGTATTTTTCCTCTTATACTCTCTAGGGTTTTTTCTATATAAGAGACCCTAGCTCTATGGAATACATATCCCATTCTGTCTCTCTTCTCCACATGGTATCAGAGCAACGGTCCTAGACCAGGGTTCTGATCTAAAATCCCCACCGCCACCTTCAAGCCTCGCAAAAGCCTGCGCGGGCCCTCTTCCCTGAATTAGGGCCCCGCGCAAGGCCCTCCAATCGCCTCCAATGCAGCAGCCCTCCTGCTAGCGCTACCCGGCGCTTTCAGGACCTCCTACGAAGGTCCTCAGCTCCACAGCTACCCTCCATGGGTACCGTAGGACTCTTTGGAGATCCAAAACTCATCACGGATTGCTTCCAAGAATCCAGATATGCTGTCCATTGGGGGTTTTCAGCCCTTCGTCAAGGGCAAACATGAGTTTTAGGGCATTTTTTAGCTCTTATATGCATCCTTAGTTGATCACAGGATCGTCTTTCTATTTTAAGACCACCATGGCGCCTTCTTCTACCGAGACAAAGCCCTTGGCCACAATGACACAAGGCACTACTATTAAACTCAAGGGCACAGAAAATTACGTGCTCTGGTCTCGATCTTTTATGGTATTCATCGGTGGTCAGAGGAAACTCTACATTTTGACTAAAGATCCTTTAGATGAAACGGACAAAGAGTACGACAACTGGCATACTGATAACTATTTGGTTATCAACTGGATGACCAACAGTGTTGAGGCTCATATTGCCTCAAATCTTCTTTACAAAAATACAGCCAAGGAAATGTGGGAGGATCTCGAGCAAACATACTCCTAGAAGAAGACGAAGTCACGCCTTGCAGATATTTACAGGCGAATCTGGTCGGCATCTCAGGGTGATTCCACCCTCATCGAGTACTACAAGCATCTATCTAGTCTGTATGAGGAGCTTGCAATATTCCAGCCCTCATGTTGCACCAAACAGATACAAGAGCGTTCTGACTGGCATGTATACCACTTCCTTGATGGTCTGCATTCTAGGTACCATGCAGCGAAGGGGCAATTTCTTATATCAGACACATTGCCAACAATGAAGGCCATCTTTGGTCGACTTGAGGAGCTCGAGACATCCGCTGCTCGGCCTCCTGTCTTACCTTCAACAGAGAACTTTGCACACATTGCCTCATATGGGCGAGGAGGCAGATACGGCTTGCGAGGAGGATGCGGTCGCGATCCAAGCCGTGGTCGTGGACGGGAATCTAAACGAGGCCGTGACTTTGGTTGTGGTCGTGGGCGAGACTCTACTGCCCCATGCACTCACTGTGGTAGGTGGAACCACCCGGCTGAACGATGCTGGTAAAAGTTTGACGTACCTTCTTATCACGCCAATAATGCTTATGAGGATGCCTATTATGTGGAAGAAGCATCGCCTACCTCCAGTGGCAAGACTGTTCATCTTAATGATGCAGATTACTCCCGCCTAATGTAGATCCTTCAGACTCCAGGGCCTACCACCACTAGTAACACTACAACTGCTGCTCTGGCCACTCCTTTAGGTACAATAGCCAACTCTGCTATCACTTCTACTCCAGCTTGGATTATTGATTCCGGCGCTTCTACTCTCGTACCCAGAAAGTCTATCGCTGCTATGATCCTGTTGGACGTCGATACTATGTATATGCTGATGTCACATTCTTTGAGCAAACAAGTTATTTCACACAGACTGTATGTGATATTCCTCTAGACCTCCCTCCACCAATCGTCTATACTCGCCAGCGTACCTCTATACCTTCTACACCAGTGTCTGTAACTTTGCCTGTCCCTTTTATGCAGGATGATATGACCACTTCGAGTGCTCCCACCACTGCTGTCCCGGATATAACTGGGGAGCTTCCTATAGCTCTACGCAAGCAAAAAAGAAAATGTACGTATCACCCCATGTCACATTTTACTTCCACAGATGGTTTATCTAACTGTGACAAGAGATTTGCAGATGCTCTTAATGCTATTACCGTTCCAAGAGATCATTTCAGTGCAATGCAAGATCAAGGTTGGCGACATGCCATGGATGAGGAGATTGATGCAGTTACCTCCCGGGGTACGTGGGATCTTGTGCCATGCCCCCCGGGAGTTCGCCCTGTGTCATGTCGATGGGTCTTCACGACCAAACAGTCGCTTGATGGTTCTATTGACAGGTTGAAAGACAGACTTGTTGCCAAAGGTTTTACACAAATCTTTGGAGTTGATTATTTTGAGACCTTCTCGCCTGTTGCCAGAATGGGGTCGATACGTACCATTCTTTCTATTGCTTCCAACAAGGCTTGGCCCCTTTATCAACTTGATGTGAGGAACACCTTTCTTTATGGTGATCTTGAGGAGGAGGTCTACATGATGTAACCGCCGGGGTATGTAGTCGAGGGGGAGCATGTATGTCGACTACGCAAGGACATTTATGGCCTGAAGCAGAGCCCAAGGGCATGGTTTGACATGCTCACTATGGAGATCAACACACTTGGTTTTCAGAGAACAACATCTGACTACTCTATCTTTGTTAGACGACGGTCTACTGACACGATCATCCTTGCTGTCTATGTTAATGATATGGTTATCACAGGAGATGATGTAGATGGTATTCATGAGACCAAGGCCTTCCTCCAGAAGGTCTTTGTCACGAAAGATCTCGGCCAACTTCGTTATTTTCTTGGCATCGAAGTAATACGAACTACAGAGGGGCTCCATCTTTCACAGAGAAAGTATTGCCTCGATAGTCTGACCGAGGCATGACTTCTTGGATGCAAGCCATCTGGCATCCCTGCAGAAGTGAGAAAATATTCAGCATCTACTGATCCAACATTTGAGGATGCAACACGATACATAAGCTTAGTGGGAAAATTACTCTATCTAGGCCAGATATATCATATGTTGTGAGCAGAGCCAGTCAATATATGGAGAAGCCTCTTTACAGTCACGGGCAGGATGTTCTTTTGATCCTTCGATATTTGAAGGAATATTCCGGACGTGGACTCATCGATGGGGTGAATGGACACACTAATATCTCCGCCTATATAGATTCTGACTATGCTAGCTCTCCTGAGGACCGCCGATCTACTACAGGATACGCCATGTTTGTTGGGGATAACCTTGTCACTTGGCGAAGCAAGAAGTAGACAGTGGTATCCCGATCTAGTGCGGAAGCAGAATACAGGGCAATGGCTCAGGCCACATGTGAGATCACATGGCTTGTTTCTCTATTAACAGAACTTGGCATGTCAGTCGCAACTCCTGTACCCTTATACTGCGACAACAAGTCTGCCACGTACATCGCCACCAATCCAGTTTTCCATGAGCGGACAAAACACATTGAAGTTGATTGCCATTTTATTTGTGATGCAGTATGAGAAGGACGAATCAGCACTCTACACATCTCCACTGAAATTCAACTTGCAGACATCCTCACAAAGGCTCTTCCAAGGAAGCGCCTAATGTACTTAGTATTTAAGTTGGGCATGATCGACAGATATGCTCTAACTTGACGGGGAGTGTTATAATTATTATATTACAATTATATTTGTAACCTTTCGGGTTCTGTAACCCTTATCCCTTCGGGTTCCATAACCCTTAACCTTTCGGGTTCCGTAACCCTCAAGGGTATTTATGTATTTTTCTTCTTATACTCTCTAGGGTTTTCTCTCTATATAAGAGACTCTATCCCTATGGAATAGATATCCCGTTCTGTCTCTCTTCTCCACACTAATGTATATGTTGACGCATATTTAGTTATTGTGTCTCTTTGCTATTTTATTTTCTTGTTATCCTCTTTATGTAATTTACCCATAGGCTACTCTCCTATATAAGAGAGCCTAGGGCTAAGGAATAACTCTAACTCATTTTGCGTTTCCCAACATGGTATCAGAGCGACGGTCCTAGACCGGAGTTCCTGAAACCCTAACCCTAACCCTACCCTACCCGCCGGCCCCCCCCTCCTCCTCTCATCTTCTCTCCGCAGATCGACGCCGCCCCTCTCAAGCGCATCTGCGGCGGGGCCCCTTCTCCGATCGCCTCTCCAGGCGCACATCTGCGCACATCCAGGAGCACATCTGCGGCACATCCAACCGCACATCCAGGCGCACATCTGCGCGACCCAGGCGCACATCCAGGCGCACATCTGCGCGACCAAGGCGCACATCCCAGGTGCACATACGGTGTGCACCACTGCGCAATCTGCGCCTCTCCTACACGCGCGCATCCAGTGCGCGATATTGCGCATGATCTGCGCATCCCAGGCGCCTGACCAAGCATCCCAGCGCATCTAGCGCACGTATCCAGCACCCTAAGCGCACAATACTTAGCGATCTACTGTGCATCCAGTGCGTCAAGTCCGGTAGCTACCGTGCGGGTACACGGTTTTTTCAGCCCTAAGACCCAGAACATCAACATGGGTTTAGTTGCGTGAGGTCTACATGTGCAACTAAACCCATTTATGTCGTTGTAGACAAATCACAGTATTTGTCAATCGTTCCAGTATTCTTCTTCAATATGTCAGAGAGCAAGGCAGATCTCCCATCTATTGGCGCATTCCGTGGTCCAGCGCCTATTGTCAAGATGGACGGTACCAATTATGAACTGTGGGCAATGCAGTTCATGAGCATGATGAAGTCTACTGGTAAGAAGCATATTCTTACCGAACCAGAGCCTGCTGAGAAGACTGGAATCTATGCCTCCTGGGAGGCTGATGACGCATACGCCAAAGTTTGGCTATCTGGTACGTTGGCAATTGAGATTGCCAATGACATTCTCCATCAACCCACAGCGAAGGATATGTGGGACATTCTGGCGGCTACATATTCCCAAGCAAAGAACGAGACAAAGATTCTGCAACTTCAGCATGATATATTCACCATCAAGCAGAATGGTCGCCCTCTACATTCTCTCTATACATCACTGAGAGGAATGTTCGAGAAGCTGTATAGCTTCATGCCCTTGACAGCCACACCAGAACAACAGAAGACATACAGGAATGCGACGATGGTGGGCGTGTTCCTAGCTGCACTTGATCCTGAGTACGAGGCAACACGTTCACAGATTTTGGCAGACTCGACTATTCCTCCCATGGAGGAAGCTTTTCACAGATTGAGCAGGATTACAGTACCGTCAGCAGCAGCGAATCAGAATCCCTCAGCTATGGCGGCCCAACAGAGGTCGCGGATTTCATCATCAGGGACGTGGACGTACCCCTCGTGGAAGGGGTGGCCGCACTAGGCCAACATGCTCATATTGTCACCGAGTCGGACATACTGAAGATACATGCTACTCAAAGCATGGATTTCCTGCATCCGCACGAGCCGCTGAGCAGATAGAGCCCCCATCTGCAGCTACACTGGATCAACGATTTGATGATCTAGTTGCCCGTCTTAGGGGCATTATACCACCATCTGGCCCAGCACCGTCGACAGAGAATCATACTGATGCTGCTGCGTCTGCTTCTGCCTCTACGAGTACTTCAGGTAGTACACTTGCTCTTCACAGTAGTAGATCGGATACATTGCCATGGATCATGGACTCGGGCGCTACACATCATCTATGTGGCGACCAGGGTCTACTTACATGATATACTCAGATTCCTCCAGGACGGACAGTAGTGATTGCCAATGGCACACATTCTCCTATCACGGGTCAGGGGGAGATTAGACTGACATCCTCTATGCAGCTTAAGAATGTTTTACATGCACCGCATTTTTCTATGAATCTGTTGTCGATTAGTCAGATTACGAAGGATCTTCATTGTCGTGCTATTTTTGATTCATCTTCCTTGATTTTTCAGGACATCCGTACGGGCAACGTGATTGGTCATGGCTATGAGCAAGGAGGCCTTTATCGTCTGAACCAGACCCCGTTTGCCGGAATCACAGCTTCTCCCGCAGAACAAGTATCTCCTCTCCTGTGGCATCTGCGTTTTGGTCATTTACCGCTTCAAAAGTTGCGTCTAGTCCTACCTTATAGTCTTCCTCACACACCTATCTAGTGTGAGGCGTGTCAGTTGGGAAAACATCACAGGTCATCTTTTCCCAGTAGTCAAGGTCGGAGTAGTAACTCCAAGTTTGAGTTGTTTCATGTCGATGTCTGGGGTCCGAGTCGTGTTCCCGATCATCAGGGGCACAGGTTTTATATTGTATTTGTGGATGACTTTTCTAGAGCATCATGGGTATTTCTAATGAAAAATAAGTCTGAGGCTGGAAATATTATTATTCACTTTCTAAATGAGATTCAGAATGTTTTTTCCACAACGGTCAAAATTATGAGAACTGACAATGCCTTAGAGCTGTGCACTAACAATCTAGCCAACTACTACTCCTCTAAAGGAATTGTTCACCAAACATCCTGTGCTCATACGTCTCAACAAAACGGGGTTGCAGAAAGAAAACACCGTCACCTTCTTGATGTTACAAGGTCACTTCTCATTCAGAGTCATGTTCCGTATTCCTACTGGGGTGATGCAGTCCTCACTGCATGTTATCTTGTAAATCGTATGCCCTCGTCTGTCGTCAATGAACAGGTCCCTTTTTCACTTATTTATCCGGACAAGGATCTGTTCATTCTTACTCCTCGTGTGTTTGGGTCAGTCGCATTTGTCCATCAGTTGTTGCCTGGTTCTGACAAGCTCTCTCCTAGGGCTGTCAAGTGTGTCTTTGTGGGGTACTCCAGAACTCAAAAGGGGTACAAGTGTTTTAACCCTGTACGTCGGCGGTATATGATCAGTGCAGATGTTACATTCTTTGAATCCATTATGTTTTTTTCAGAATCCGGGAACATGCAGCCACCACCATTATCTCATGATACCGTATTCATGGCACCACCAACATCACAGCCATCACCACCATTACAACCACCACCACCACCACCACCACCACCGCCACCAACAATATCCCCGTTACCATTCCATTACACCCGGCGGCCGAATCAAGCTCATGGTCGTGACCAGTCAACTAGCTCGCCTATGGTATGTAATGAAAATATTAATGTTGATGGATCTGACGACATTTCTTAGCAGGATGCATTACAGGAGCATGGTGATACCACAGAGGATCTGGATGTTCCAATCGCTCTACGCAAGCCGAAGAGAAGCTGTGCCAAGTACCCAGTATCAGCAGCGGTTTCGTTTGAGAGGCTATCTGGACCATTCAGGACGTTTGCATTGGCACTTTCAGCTACAGATATTCCACGGAACCACCATGAGGCTTTGCAGGATTCTCGATGGCGGCTAGCAATGGAGGAAGAGATGGCGGCACTTCAGTCTAGAGGAACATGGAGCTTGGTTACTATACCACCGGATGTCAACCCGGTGAGTTGTAAGTGGGTATTTACAGTGAAACATAATGCAGATGGCTCCATTGACAGGTACAAGGCACGCCTAGTTGCAAGGGGATTCACACAGACATATGGAGTAGATTACCTTGACACGTTCTCCCCGGTGGCTCGTCATTCCACTCTGCGGATCCTCTTATCAGTTGCGGTTACTAGAGACTGGCCACTCTATCAACTGGATGTGAAGAATGCTTTTCTTTATGGCGACCTGCAGGAGGAGGTCTACATGCAACAACCACTAGGTTTTGCTGTTGAGGGGGAGTGTTCCAAGGTTTGCAGATTACATAAGGCTATCTATGGCCTTAAGCAGAGCCCCAGAGCATGGTTCCAGAAGCTGTCAGACCTCTTTGAGAAACAAGGATATAAACGCTCCAATGCTGATCATTCCTTGTTTGTACAGAAGACGGCAAGAGGTATTGTTGTAATCATGGTTTATGTTGACGATATCTTGATTACAGGTGATGATGACCAGGGCATTAAGCAGGCAAAGGAAAGGCTGGGAACCGAGTTTGTCACCAAGGACTTGGGAGTCCTTAGATATTTTCTGGGGCTGGAGTTCGCCAGAAATCCGTATGGATTAGTCATGTCACAGAGGAAGTATGTCACAGATCTACTGAGTGAGACAGGTATGCTAGGGTATCGACCTGCTACGACACCAATGGACCCTAGCATGAAGCTGTATGATGATGACACAGAGGAGGTTGACAGGAGAAGATACAGAGAGCTGGTAGGCAAATTGTTATATGTCACGATCACTAGGCCAGATATATTATTTGCAGTGAGCCGTGTGCGCCAGTTCATGGAGCAGCCACGCCAGGTGCATATGGATGCCATACACATGATACTTAGATATCTCAAATCTTCTCCAGGTAAAGGTCTGCTATTCAAGAAAGGAAAGGGGATTTCTGTCTCAGCATGCGCAGATGCAGACTATGCAGGATGTCCTAAGGATAGGAAGTCCACCTCAGGGTATGCTGTCTATGTTGGAGATGCCCTAGTCTCATGGAGGAGCAAGAAGCAAACTGTGGTAGCTAGATCCAGTGCTGAATCCGAATATAGGGCTATGGCCCAGGCTACTACAGAGATGATGTGGGTGAAAGCGGTGCTGACAGATTTATGCTTAGATATACCACTTCCTATGAGCTTAGAGTGTGATAATCAGGCTGCGTTGTTCATTGCAAACAATCTTGCATTCCATGAACGGACCAAGCATATTGAGGTGGATTGCCACTTCATACGTGATATGATTCAGAAAGGATTCATTACCACATCCCATGTCACTTCAGAGAACCAGACTGCAGATATATTCACCAAGGCATTGTTACATGGCCCATTTCAGAAGTGTGCTTCCAAGCTGAGCATGATTGACATCTATGCTCCATCTTGAGGGGGAGTGTTGACACATATTTAGTTATTGTGTCTCTTTGCTATTTTATTTTCTTGTTATCCTCTTTATGTAATTTACCCATAGGCTACTCTCCTATATAAGAGAGCCTAGGGCTAAGGAATAACTCTAACTCATTTTGCGTTTCCCAACAGTATAGCGTTGATGTAACGCTTCCAGAATTTGCTTTCTGAACTCGTGCCTTAGTAAGTTCTTTCTGCTGGGTAGGTGCCTCCTCGATCCTTTTTTTTGTTTGAGAAGGTGATAGGTGCAATGTCTTTTATGCACTCCTAATAATAATAATATATGGACAAAAATCGCGTAGAACCTGCAACAAGGAGGAAGGGGAGTATCGTACCAAAAAACTCATCTCCTTGGAATCTCCTCCTGTGGAGAACGACTTGCTCGACACTTGGTTGGCGACGAGAACCGATGTATACAAGTGACCTTGACCTTCTCTACGTGGTGATGACTTCGGATTGCCGATCTGACACGCTCCGACGGTGCTCCAACAAGGGGGAAGGTGGAGGAAGGGGTTGCTCTTTGGGTTGGGGCATTTTTGGAAGAGAGGGGTGGCTTTTGGGGGTTTTGTGTGAGGGTAAATTCAGATCCGGATCTTGGTTCGGATATGAATTTGACCCAGACCCGACTCTCTAAAATGATCGTAACTTGGGCTCCCAAACTCGGATTTTTGCGTTCTTGAACTCGTTGGAAAGGTTTCGACGAGACTACGCAATGGATTGCTCATTTATATTTTTTGAATACTCGATAAGAGCAGTTTTTCAGAGCAAGTTCTTGTCCTCATACGAGAGGCCCCACATTATAGAAATCTCAAAGGAAGTCTTTCCCTGAGACTTAGTATGATTTTAACTTATTTCCAATCCCAACCTTAACATATAAAAATCTTAAAGAGGATTGAACCCATAAAAATATCAATGCAAGCAAAATGCCTACAAATCTCAAATGAAATTTGACTACGATTTTTCATACCTGCAAATAAATGAGGATGCTTATCCCTCATATCCATCTCAGGCTCCCACGTCGCCTCCTCGACATCTTGGTTCCGCCACAGAACCTTGACTAAAGGAATCTCCCTCCGCCTCAACCACTTGACTGCATGGTCCAGTATTTGAACCGACCCCTCAGGGTAGGAGAGGTTTGTTTCCACCGCCAAGTCCTTGTAGCTGATTACATGCCTAGGATCTCGGTTGTACTTTTGAAGTTTGGCACATGGAACGCGTTGTGAATGCCCTCCAGGTTTGGGGGAAGGGCCACTCTGTATGCCACCTTCCCAACTCAGGTCAAAATCTTGAATGATCCCACAAAATGCAGTGCAAGCTTGCCTTTGGCACCGAAATGCTGAACATCCCTCATCGGGGATACTTGTAGGAACACGAAATCCCCAATCTGTTATCATTAGGGATACTTCAAACACACCAGTAGGGTTAAGAAACCAATCTGTGTTATGAATGTAAGACAGTATACCTGAAACTCACGGTCTCAACGCCGCTGGTCAGCATAGATCTTCTGACGGCTCTGCACGGTCAACAATCTCTTTTCGACATTCTTCACAACTCTATAGGCCTCCTTTATGATCTGCAGGGTGAACAAGGTGTTGTCACCTACCTGCTACCAACACAAGGGAGTTTTGTATTGCCTCCCATACAGGGCCTCAAAAGGTGCCATGCCTATGTTGGCGTGGTAGTTGTTGGTTTATGTGAACTCAACTAGTGGAAGATAACCCTTCCATGATCCTTTCCATTCAACAACACAAGACCGTAGCAAATCCTTTGAAGTCTAAATGGTCTTCTCAGACTGCGCATATGTCTGTGGTTTTGAGGCTGAACTCAGACGTAGTTTGGTCCTTAAGGCTCTCATGAATTCTCCCTAGTAGTGTGAAGTAAAGCGTGAGTCTCTGTCTAAGACTATCTCCTTGGGTATTCCGTGCAACTGAATGACATGCTGAATGTATAATCTAGCTAGTTCGATTGAAGTACATGTCATGTGGACCGAAACAAAATAGGCTGACTTGGTCAACCGGTCAACGATTACCCATATCGCATCATGCTCGCCTGAGGTTTGCGGCAATGATGCGACAAAATTGTTGGAGTATTTGTTATGTGCACCTATTGTGTTGTAGGAGGGTAAATGGATCCCCCCCATCCAGTTGTTTAGTCCCACATCTACCAGTAGTGGGACTTGGAGGCTCTGTGGAGGCTATATAAGGAGCCCCAAATCTCCTGTTTCAGATGAGAAAAAGCAATGAAGCATATGCCCCCTTTGAGGGCTTCTCCCGTGGTTTCATCCCGCTCCTTAGGGAGTAGGGTTCCACGTAAAAATCAAGTCTTCCATGTTTTATCTTTATGTCATTATGCTCTGTTTATCATTTCCGCTTCCACTTCCTATTTTCTAATATGGTATCAGAGCGGGTCGATTCTCGAGGGGTTTTTTATTCTTTATTTTTTGTATTCGAGATTCGCTATATTGTTTGTTGTTCGTGAAGATCATTATTCTGTTGGGAGATTCAAGTTTTGATTCAAGGTTTCATTCTGAAACCTTATATCTTCATGGATTCAAGGCTCCAATAGGCTCCAGATCCGAGAGCCCCTTCCTATCTTGCGTAGGAGGTGCACCTCCCGCCCCTTCCAGACGCATTTCAGAGCACCCGGCGCCCTCCGATTCCCGTCTCCATCTCGTGCTGCGTGTACGAGCAGCGCAACCAACAGAGCCAGGCACTCCAGGCGGCATCTCTCGTCGCCTCCTCATGCTACACCTCCTCACGCACAGGCGGCGCGCAGGAACCATGCGCGTCCAAGACCATGCCGCCGCCCCTCCCTCACGCATCGACCTCCGGCGCACCGTGCGTGACTACACAGAGCTCCTCCTTCCCGTTCGGCGCACGTTCTCTGGTGGCGCGCACTTCACGATCGGGGGCACCTCCTCGACTCCTTCGCTCCTGGCGCAGCATCACCTCCGTAGGCGGTGCTCCATGGCTCCTGCGGCCCATTCTCAAGGCATCCATCTCCTTGATCCTCGCGCGATCCAGGCAGCAGCATACGCATGATCTACAGGCCGTGACCTCTCCTCCTACGTCACATCTCGGCGGCGTTCGTGTGCAACAACCCAGGCGGAGCATCCTCCAGCATCTGGGCATGAGGAAATGGCAGAAGGAGGAGAAATATGATTCACTCTATAGATGTTTGGGGGGGTGTATAGTAGAGAGGAAAAGATTGCAAGGGTTGTAACAAGTTATTTCAAGGGCATGAGCAGGCATGCTCCATATTGCAGGTCCAAGTGGCTGGGCCTGGGGTTGATATGCATTGCGAAGTCAGATGTAGAGCTGTTGATGAGGCCCTTCAAGTTACTGGAGGTTCGTGACACGGTAGTTGGATTGAATCTTGATGGTTGTCCTAGTCCGGATGGTTTTCCTGTTTTCTTTTTCCGCGAGTTTTGGGATCTGGTTATTGAAGAGGTAATGTAGTTAGTTGCTGAGTTTGTCGAGGGCAATTTTGGACTTGATTGACTCAACCGATCGTTGATTTTTCTGCTACCTAAGAAGAATGTGGCCACAAGGGTGGAGGATTACTGCCCAATTACGGTCTCCAATGCAATTTACTAGATCGTGGCAAAGGTGTTGGCCAACCGCTTGAGGGGAGTACTTAGCGCTGGCATTTCCTCAATACATAGTGCATTCCTGCATGGCAGGAAACTCATGAATATCGTAGATATGGCATTTGAGATCGTGACAGACTTGAGAAGGAGGGGAGCAAGGGGTGTTATGTAAAAGTTGGACTTTTCGAAGGCTTATGATAGTGTTGATTGGCTTCCTGTGAGCTTCTCTATGCCGACGAGGCTTTCCGGATTGATGGATCATGGATCACATGGATGAATAGGCAGCTGAGGGGGGGTTTCTTTCTGCCACAACGGGGCATTCATCAGGGTTCCCCCTGGCCCCCCCGTTGTTTGTTCTCGTCCTTATTTGTTAGGGTGGATCGAGCGATGTTGGGTGATTTTTGTAGCGGCTACAGTAGGGAGGAGATCTCGGCACCTATCCTTTAGTATGTGGACGATACCATCTTGTTTGTTGAGGGTGGCTCTGGGAGTTGCAGATGGATGTCTATGGTCCTTGATATCTTTGGTGCAGTTTCAAGCTTGAGGCTTAACATGGATAAGTCAGAGTTTGTGCCTTTCAGCCTGTAGGAGGAGGAGGAGGTTGGGCGATGTGCTCATTTGTTGAGATCCACTCTTAAGGATCTACCTTTATGGTATCTTGGCATGCCTCTAATTGCTGGAAGGTCGCGTATGGTAGAATTGTTTCCCGTGATTGACAAGATGGAGTAAAGATTAGCGGTTGGAGGTATGCTTATTTGTCTTGTGGTGGTAGATTGGTGCTGCTGAGATCGATCCTCTCTGTTATTCCTATATTCTTCTTGTCGTCTTGGCTTCTCCCAGCTGAGATGTGGAAGAAGCTTGAGAGCATCATGAGATGGTTTTTCTGATCGTCATCAGAGCGTTCGAACGGGTTGCTTGCTGGTTGAGTTGGGGAAGCTATCTTGTTTGAAGGATGATGACTGACTTAGAGTATGCAATTTAGAGGAGATGAAGAAGGCCTTGTTAAGTAAGTGGGTCACTCGTATATGGGGAGAATGTGACAGTTTGGTGTGCATGATGATCCGAAAGATTTATGGCTTGGGCTGTTCGTTTCAAACATCAGGGACATTTAGTTCTGCTCCCTTGTATTTCTGGTGAGGGATTTGCGGCATGGTGCAGGAGATTTGACTTTTATGAGGTTGGTCATGGGTGATGGGGTGGGCTTCAAGTTTTGGACTGATGATTAGAGTGAGGGTGGGACGCTTGGGTCACGGTACCTGCGATTGATGGCGCTGGCCATGAATTCTCTCTGTTCCTTGCAAATGTTTGGACAAGCAATCATTTTTTCCACACTTCAGATCCGAGTTGTCAGATCAGCGCATGAGCGAGCTCCTGGAGATGTTGCAGGAATCGGAAGGCATTGGGGGTCTGACTAAGGGGCGAGATTGTAGGAGTTGGTGTGATAGTTCCTTCTTTATGGCGAAGGCATACAAGGCCTTGAAGGGCCCAATGGTGTTTGATCCTGGAGGGCGCGTTGCTGACTGCCGTGAATATGGAGGTGGAAAGTTTTGACATGCGTGAAGGTTTTTATGTAACTGTTTTGGAGGGGAGATTGTTGACATGGAACATATTTGCATGTTTTATTCAGACAGCTGCTCCGACATGCTGTTGCTGCCATGGGAAGTGGAGAGCGCAGATCACCTTTCTTAGGGCGTTATAGCTCCGTGGACGTACGAGAGTTATTCGGAAATACCATGATTTCTATTGATGGCGTCTCGAGGTTCTGGGAATCCATTGGTATGGAACGGTACGATACTGAGAAGGAGCATGCAAGTTGTGTGGCGATGGTTTGGGCTTTTTGGTTGACCAGAAATGGGGTGGTTTTTCGCAATGATCGTTTTTACGGCGAAAATGTAGTGGCACATGCTAAGACATTTGTAGACAGTTGGTCTATGTGACATGTGATTTTTTGCTCTTCCTTGTACTTTGTTGGAGTATTTGGTTGTGCACCATATGTATGGGAGATGGGTAAATGGATCTCTCCAGGATCCATTTACCCCATCCAAGAGTTTAGTCCCACATCTACAGTGGTGGGACTTGGAGGCTCTGTGGGGGGCTATATGAGGAGCCCCATACCTCCTGTATCGGATGAGAAAAAGCAATGAAGCATATGCCCCTTTGAGGGCTTCTCCCGTGGTTTCATCCCACTCCTTAGGGAGTAGGGTTCCACGTCAAATCCCGCATTCTTATTGTTGTTTATTCTTTTTCCATGTTTCACTTCCGCTTCCTATTTTCTAACATGGTATCAGAGCGGGTCGATTCTCGAGGATTTTCTTTATGTTCATTATTTTTTCCGAGATTCGAGTCTCAGATTCATTGTTCATTGTTCTTGAAGATTTATGTTCGAAGTTATGTTCGGGTTCGTTCATTCCAGGGTTTCATTCTGAAACCTTAATTTCTGCACGTATCTCGCGTGCAACATGTTCCATATGCGCTGATCTTGCATATAGAAATTCTAATCTGGTCTCTTGCAAATCAGATCTGCAAGTCACGCATGGAATGGTGTAACTAGTGCACAGCCACGACGGTCTGCCGCATCCAGCCCTAGCTGCACGGGCTCCAGGCGGCGACGAAACATCTTCCAGCAGCGCCAAGCCCTACCTCCAGCCGCATCTTCCAAGCACGCCCTAGGCGCGAAACCCTCCAGATCCCCTGCACCTTCCTTCTCCAGGTGTATAGGCGCAAGGCGACGCCCCTCTTCCTAGGCAGAGCCTTTCATGGCTCCAGGCGGTGCCTCCAGAACTTCAGGAGGGAGGCGGCTCTCGCGGGGTGTAAACCAGGGCGCGATCCCTCTGTCCTTACGGCAACCCCGCTCCCTCCTCTTCGCACGCTGGCGGTGTGATCCAGGTCTCGCCATCGACCGAGAAGATCGCAAGATCAGGAACAGGCCATCGGCCAGACTATCAATAGCATCGTATATAGCCCAGGCCATCAGGCGGCTGCCCTCCTTTGGGCGAACCCCAGCAGCTACGCTCCTGGCAGAGCTTCCGTTCCAGGCGCCAGCACACACTCCGGCCCCCGCGCTCCAGGCGGCGCGTGGTCTCCAACGACGTCTCTAACCGCTACTTCAGCTTGCAAAAGTTGCGAGGTCCCATCGCACACACCCTTGCCAGGAGTCACCAGGTGAGCCCTTCTCTCACAGGAGGAGGCATCACCTCCAGGCAGCAGATGGCCGCCTCGTGGCTTGACACCACATCTCCTTCCTCGCGCAAAAGTTGCGCGGCCTCATCTCGATGGCGCTGCCCTTCCTCGGAGCTTCGCATCTCCCTCCAGCGGTGATGGAATATGCCGCATCGGGGGAACCCCTTGGGCGGCGGCAACCCCAATCGGGGGGGGGGTTTTCTCGAAGGGGTATTGGAACCCTAGGAGCCATTGGCTCTTTATAAAAAAAATTGTATTTGTTAATATGTAAGTGGGCCGACGGTTCCAAAAAAAAATGTAGAGGCCCATTGTTAAAAAAAGGGAAAAAAGAAAGGGAAGGGAATGCCCAAGTGGGTCGTATTTGAAAAAAAAGGGAGGCACGTACAAATAAAAAGCCGTACGCAGTTGAAAAAAACCGTAAAAAAAGAAAGAGAAACAATTATACAAAAATGATTTTTTTAAAATGTTCGGACGGCTTATAAAAAAACTGGCAAAAGCCGCAAGTTCATGATTTTCCCCATATTATCTTGTCTTCTCCCAACTTGGTCGTTGTTGATTATTCCGACCAGTGTGGGAGTAGGGGGAGTATATGTAGAGTCACAGGTCTATTCAGATCCAGATTCTCCAGATTTCAGATTCAGATATTCTCCAGACCAACCATGGTTCAGACTCTACAGTTGTAAGATGTTCAGACTCGACGTCAGTTTTTGAGTCTGCAGTTCAGACACACACGAGTGTGCGGTCTTCAGTTTTGTGGTCCCATCATTCTTGTTATTGTCAGGCCAGAGTTTTCATTTGAGCCATAGGGACTCCAGAGTAGAGGACCATTCCCTATGCTATGTTGGCAAGGGTTTTCATGTGGTATCATAGGTACTCCAGAGTAGTGTACCATTCTCTGTACCAGATGGGAGAGACCCAGTTCTCCTATGAGTAGACTTCTTTCAGACTCCATTCTCCAGCAACCGTGGACTCCGACGAGGATTGCACTTCCACGACCCTTTTCAGTTCGACCCTTTTCAGAGATGGAGCAGTTGCCCACATGTTGTGGCGGGCCAGAGTACTCTGATGAGGAGACTCATTTCCAGTTGTAGTGACTCTGACAGGCGCAATTCAGAGCATATGTTCTCCGACGAGGAGATTCAACAGACTCACACTCCAACCCGTTCGTCCTCCTCACCTGCACGGCATGAGAAGCAACGTCCTCGACAACAACAGTCGTGCGCGTTGAGTTGATATTGTCCGTAGTGTCCTGTAGCGTGAGTTGAGTTTCTTTCTGTTTGTCCAAGCTGAGCATTGCATGCTCCGGCTTGAGGGGGAGTGTTGGAGTATTTGGTTGTATGCCATATGTATGGGAGATGGGTAAATGGATCTCTCCAAAATCCATTTACCCCGTCCAAGAGTTTAGTCCCACATCTACCAGTAGTGGGACTTGAAGGCTCTGTGGAGGCTATATAAGGAGCCCCATACCTCCTATATCAGATGAGAAAAAGCAATGAAGCATATGCCCCTTTGAGGGCTTCTCCCGTGGTTTCATCCCGCTCATCAGGGAGTAGGGTTCCACGTAAAATCCCGCGTTCTTATTGTTCTTTATTATTTTTCCATGTTTCGCTTCTGGTTCCTATTTTCTAACATACTCAACTTGTATTTTTTGGTAATTAATGGTGAGGTTTTTGGGAATACACCTAAACGGTGGAGGCTCTTTTTCCTGTTAGAAAAAGAAATAAAGAGAGAAATCTCATTTGAATTTTGTAATGACTTATGACTTTTTCATATCAAGTATTCTTTTCAAGAAGCGGGAGGAATAATTAATTACTTATAAGAGTGTCCCAACTAAAACACATATAGATTACTTTGCAATGAGGTAATGAGGAGAAGAGGACTTATCTTGGGAGTTGGGAATGAAAAATAAGATAGTTGGAAAAGAAAAGGATGGTTCCCAAGACCATTAGACCTAGAAAAGGGTTGGGAAAGAAAAGGATAGTTCCCAAGACCATTAGAGCTGGATGGTGTATTCTTCAATTGAATGAAACAAGCTTTAAGGAGAAGGTTTTAGATGACTTATCTTGGGAATGTAATGGAAGTGCAAACATGACATGGGAGGAGGTAACATCTTGTATCCAAAGGGTATAACGAAAGAGTTGCTAGGCTAGTCTAAAGGAGGAGTTCCAAGCCATAAGGAGGCTTGATGGTGGAGTGAAGCGGTGCAGTAGAAGCTTAAAATTAAAATAGCTTATTTTAAAGCTATGTTTAGGGATGAAATAGAGGAAACTATCACAAACTACAAGGTAACGAAGAAGGAATAAAAAAAGATTGTAAGTGAAGCTAAGGCAAGAGCTTATGAAGTTTTGTATAAAAAACTTGATTCTAAGGAGGACCAGGAGGATATATTCAGATTGGCCGAATCAAGACAAAGAACAACAAAAGATCTTTTCTCAAGTAAGATGCATTAAGGATGAGGAAGGGCATGCACATATTACTCAGAACAATATAGAGACTAGGTGGAAGGAGTATTTCCATAAGCTTTTCATGGGGCAACGAAATAATGAGATCACTTTTGGAGATCTAGCTAGTAGTGAAAGTTACGTGAATCGTGCGTGCTATAGATGAATACAAAGAAAGGAAGCAGATGAGGCTTTGAAGGTTATAATACATGGGAAAGGTGTAGGACCTGGTGACATTCTTATGAAGTACGGAGAGTTTTAGGTGAACATGGCTTGACATGATCACAAACTTATTTAATGTTATTTGGAGAAGTAACAAATTCCCGAAGAATGAAGGAAAAGCATCATGGTGCCTCTTTACAAGAATAAAAGTGACATTCAAAACTATTCGAATGATAAAGGTTATTAAATTAACGAGTCATACTATGAAAATATGGGAACATGTGATTGAAAAAAGGCTGAGGTAAATTACCAAAGTAGCATAAAACCAATTCAGCATTATGCCAAGTCGCTCAAGTATTGAAGCTATTCATATGTTAAGGAGAATAATGGAGATTTATAGAGATAAAAGGAATAATTTTCATATGATTTTTATTGATTTGGAGAGCTTATGATTCTGTTCCATAGGAGATCTTGTGGAGAGTTTTGGAGAAGAGACACATATCTATCCAACATATCAACCTTATAAAGGATATGCATGATTGGGCTTCATCTTGTGAATGATCTAGTATAGGAAGACTGACTATTTTGACATCGGTTTATCAATGTTCAACTTTATGTCCATTCCTTTTTATTTTAATTATGGATTAGTTGACTAGTCACATTCAGGATGAGGTACCTTGGTGTATGTTGTTTGCCGATGATATTGTTTTTGTTTATGAGTCTAGAGATGGAGTAAATAAGAAGCTTGTGGCTTGGAGACATGCTCTAGAGACTAATGGATTTCGTATAAGTAGGGCTAAGACGTAATATATAGAGTGCACATTTGATGGTAGAAGTAGTGAAGGAATCAATGTGAAGATTGGAGAAGATAACATTCAGAAGAAAGATTTTTTTGATACTTGGGATCTATTTTGCAACATGATGGGGAGATTGATGGAGATTGTGCTCATAGAATAAATACAAGTTGGTTAAAGTGGAGAGGAACTTTTACTGTTCTTTGCGAGAATTCCTTTGAAAATCAAAGGAAAATATTACAAAGTAGCTTTAAGACCTGCTATGCTCTATGGATTTGAGTGTTGTCCTGAAAAACATAGACACACATAGAGAATGACAATATCGGAAACGAAAATGCTACGATATATGTGTGGTCATAGACGGAAAGATCAGATTCAGAACAATGTGATCAAAAGGAAAGTTGAAGTAGCTCCAATAGAGGATAAGATGAGAGAGAACCGCTTAAGGTAGTTTGGCCATTTGCAAAGGAGATTGGGTGATGCACCAGTTGGAAGATGCGAGATTTGGTATGTTGAGCCTGCTAAGAGAGGGCGAGGAATGCCTAAGAAATGTTGGAAGGAGACTATTCGAAGGGATGCTACTTATTTGGATCTAAGCTTGATAATAACCCAAAATAGATTCGAATGGAGGCAACAAATCCTTGTAGACGACCCTACTTACTGTGCGACAAGGCTTTGTTGTTGTATTTATTTCTCCTCAACATCACTACTATTTTGCCATCCAACATTCTAGAATGGAATCATGTTAACTCAAGGCCTAAAAGTTATTTTTTCTCGAGTTCAACTCCAAACCAAGCGAGTGGTGAAGTACTTGACATAGTGCATCCTGCGTAAATTTCAAGGACCCTATTCGTCACTCTTCAAAGAAAAAAGACCATATTTGTTTTTAGGACCAAAATTGTCTATATTCTCATCCTGCATTGAAGTTGCATTATGAAATTAAAAATTAGTTTCTAACAAGTGTTTTTAATTATCATGCTCTTACTCTTCTGAAGAGATTTCATTGGTATTTGTAGAAGCATACTGAAATATAAGATTTTGTCCTATAGATACGTTGAAGGTGGTATGGGCTCTGTGTCATTGGCCATTAGCAATGCAGCTAAAGAAGCAGGTGCTCACATTATAACAAATGCTGAGGTATGCATGGAGAATAAAATTCTGAGATTGCACTTCACATGATTGCAAAGAAGGATACATAATGGTAGAAACTCATGCTTTCATGTGCTTGCATTAAGCTTAAAAAACTCACCCAGTGCGTTGGCAGCCACACCAGTTTCTTATTGCACAAGTTTCTAAACCATCATGTGGTTTTTCAATTGTTGTATTTGTTTATATGTTACGGTGATCTGGCCCTGATACATTTTCTGCACCTCGTTCATTCCTCATAAAATTTGTGCCTGCATATTCCACTTACTAGAATATGTTGGATCTTATCTGCATATCCTCATTATGTTGCAAGACCGTAGACTCCAATAAAAAATAGGGTTATTTACTCCCATAACCCTGAGTAGTTTCATAATTACCTCAGGAACCCTTGATAATCACGAATTACACCCGTGACCCCGAATAAGTGCGTTCTTTTACACCCATAACCCTCCGTTAGTATTGTTGAGATAAAATTCATTCATATGAAAAAGAGATCCCAGGGCTCTCTTATATAGGAGAAGAGACATGGGTTAATTACATAAGTGATACCCAAAGAAAACATAAAAGGTAAATATAATACGGTGATAAATAAACATCTCAACACTCCCCCTCAAGCTGGAGCATAAATATCAATCATGGTCAGCTTGGAACATCATCTCTGAAATGGACCTCTGGCCAGTGCCTTCGTGAAGATATCTGCAGTCTGATCTCCTGTGGAAACATGAGAGGTGGATATAAGGCCTTTCTGGATCATGTCTCTAGTGTAGTGACAATCCACTTCGATATGCTTTGTCCGCATATGAAAAGCAGGGTTATTGGCTATAAATAAAGCTGCTTGATTATCACATAAAAGCTTCATAAGAAGAGAAACCTCAACAGTAAGGTCGGTTAATACTGATCTGACCCACATCATTTCTGTACATCCTTGTGCCATAGCCCTGTATTCAGACTCAGCACTAGATCTGGCCACCACAGTCTGCTTCTTGCTTTTCCATGAAATAAATGAACTGCCTACAAAGATAGCAAAACCAGAAGTCGACTTTCTGTCCCTGGGACAACCGGCATAGTCTGCATCTGCACACCCTGTCACCTCAAGTGATACATCCCTACTGAAGATAAGGCCAGAGCCAGGTGAAGTCTTCAAATACCTCAAGATCATGTGTACGACATCCATATGTACCTTCCTGGGTTGCTCCATGAACTGACTGACTTTGCTAACTGCAAAAGCAATACCCGGTTTGGTAATGGTGGCGTATAGGAGCTTCCTAACAAGCTCTCTATATCTCCTCCTATCAATTTCTTCGGTGTCCTTATCATACAATCTCATGCTTGCATCCATAGGAGTAGAAGCAGGTTTGCACCCTGTCATGCCTGTCTCAGATAGGAGGTCCATAACAAATTTCCTTTGATTTATCACGAGTCCACGTTGATTCCTGGCGAACTCTAATCCAAGAAAGTAGCGAAGATTGCCAAGGTCCTTAGTCATAAACTGCTGACCAAGGAACTCTTTGGCGGTAAGAATACCTTGCTCATCATCTCCTGTAATGACAATATCATCCACATAAACAAGAATAGCCACGGTACCTCTAGGTGTCCTCTGTACAAACAGTGAGTGGTCCGCTGTAGATCGCACAAACCCTTTTTGCTCTATCAACTCCGATAGCTTTTGATACCAAGCTCTCAGACTCTGCTTCAGGCCATAAATCGCCTTGTGAAGGCAGCACACCTTCTGAGACTCCCCCTCAGTAGCAAATCCTGGTGGTTGTTGCATATATACTTCCTCCTGGAGATCCCCATAGAGAAAGGCATTCTTGACATCAAGTTGATATCGAGGCCAGTCCCTGGAAACGACAACAGATAGCAGAATGCGTAGTGTTGAATGTCTTGCTACTGGAGAGAAGGTGTCCTGATAGCCCACCCCATAGGTTTGGGTGAACCCCCGAGCCACAAGCCTTGCTCGTATCGGTCGACATTGCCATCGGCCCTTTGCTTGACCGTGAATATCCATTTGCAGCTCACAATAGATGCTTCTGGTGGAGGTGAAACAATGCTCCATGTGCCACGTGATCGCAGAACTGCCATCTCTTCTTCCATAGCAAGGCGCCATCTACTGTCCTGGAGCGCCTCCTAATACGCCCGTGGGATAGTAACAACAGATAGTCCCACTATAAACTTCTTGTATTCCTCTGACAGATGATCCAAGGAAACATGTGCAGCCATTGGGTAAGTAGCACATTGGCGACGAGGTTTCCTTAGAGCAATCGGTATCTCCAGGTCATCAGCCTCACCGTCCTCTGGAATTAACTCTTCCTATTCATCGATAAAATCTCCAGTGCCATCAGTAGAAATAATATGTTCCTGACATACCTGAGGCATGGTAGATGATGTGGTAGGCGCATGAGAAGAGGGGCGAGTAGAAGACCTGCGGGTATAAACATGGGGTAAGAATGTAGACTCTTTGGGAGGAGGTGGAGGTGGAGGTGGCGGTGGGGGTGGAAGTATAGGTGGTGAAGACCGCGATACATCACAAGGAACAGATGGAGGTGGAGGAACCACAACATCTTCTCTGGATCCAGTATTAGACAACTTGTCACCTGTAGGAGAGAAATACATAATAGATTCGAAAAATGTAATATCAGCACCGACAAAGTATTTTCTTCCAACAGGATCAAAACATCTATACCCTTTTTGGGTACGAGAATAATAAACAAAGACACATTTGACAGCTCTAGGTGAGAGCTTGTCACGGCCAGGAGTAAAGTCATGGACAAAAGCTACCGATCCAAAAACACGAGGTGTAAGTGTGAAGAGTTCCTTCTCGGGAAACGCAATCGAGAAGGGACTCTTCTCTCCAAGAATAGTAGATGGCATGCAATATTCCAAGTAACAGGCGGTTAGGACGACATCCCCCTAGAAAGAATGAGGTGTACTACTGTGAATAAACAAGGTCCTCGTGATGTCTAAGAGGTGACGATGTTTGCGTTCTGCAACCCCATTTTGTTGTGATGTATAAGTGCAAGATGTTTGATGAACTATACCCAGAGACTAGAGAAATTCTGCCAAATGAAGAGTAGAAAATTCCAAAGCATTGTCGGCACGAATGTATTTGACTTTAGCAGGAAAAATATTGTTGATCTCAATAAGAAAAGTTTTAATTATAGCACCTGCTTCAGACTTATGTTTAAGCAAGAAAACGCAAGAAAGTCTAAAATAATCATCGACAACAACAATATAAAATCTATGCCCCTGATGATCAGGAACACGACTTGGATCCTAAATGTCAAATCGAAACAACTCAAAGGACCGACTACTACTACGACTTGGACGACTCGAAAAGGAGGAGCGATGGTGTTTCCCAAGATGACAAGCTTCACAGTCCAGAGTAGTACGAGTAGATAGTTGCGGGAGAACACGCATCATCTTTTGAAGAGGAAGGTGGCCAAAGCGAAGATGCCATAGAAAAGGCGAAGCATATCCAGAGGGAATAAAGGCCACCCCGACACATGATTGAACAACAAGTTTGTATAATCCTCTCAGCTCACGACCATGAATAATCATCCTGCTAGTTAGTATGTCCTGAAACATAAGAGAAGAGGGGTCAAAAATGGCATGTCAGTGTAAATCTTTTGTAATCTGACTAATAGACAAAAGATTCATTTGAAAGTCTGGAGCATGTAAAACATTCTGAAGACGTATAGAAGGAGCTAAAACAATCCCCCCCTGACCAACAATGGGTAGCCGAACTCCATTAGCTATGATCACGTATCGCCCATGAGCAATAGTCGTGTATGGGGAAAATAGTGTCCGATCTCCACACATGTGATGAGATGCTCCAGAATCCATAATCCAATCTGTCACATCGGAACTGCTGCTACTGGTAAGCACATATGAAATACCTGATGAACTGGGTAGTGCTCTGGCGGTGGCCGCTGCATCTGATGGTCCTGCAGTCTGAGGCGCAGGAGTGGTCACCATTTCTCGAAGTCTCGAGACAAGATCGTCAAAACGTGCATCAGTAGTAGGTGCAGGTGAAGAGTCAGTCTGCTCCGCAACACGTGCAGACGCTGGAAAGTCGTGCTTGTGAAAGCATGTCTCCTCTAAATGGTCAGGATGACGACATTAAGAACATGGACCACGCTGACGGCCTCCACCTCTACCACGAGGTCCACGACTATGGAACTGGGATGCGCTGCCTCGTCCACGAGAAGCAGCCATAGCCGATGAAGTCAGTTGTGGCGTGGATGTAGGTGTGGTAGTAATCCTACTCAACCGCTTGTAAACCTCCTCCATTGGTGGTATGGTCTCACTGGTCAGAAGTTGAGTACGAGCGCCATCGTACTCCGAGTCAAGAGAGGACAGGAACACGCCAGTAATAGTGGCATTCCGATACGCCTGCTGTTGTTCCACGCTGGTAGTGATAGGCATGAAGCTATGTAGTCGTTCAAACATGCCTCTCAGATGTGAAAAGTGAGCATGTAAAGGTCGACCATTTTGCTTGGTCGAGAAAATGTCGAACTGAAGTTGGAGTATCTTGCTTTCATTTTTCGCTTGTCCATAGGTAGCAACCAATATGTCCCACATGGCCTTTGCAGTTGGCTAATTGACAATATCATTAGCAATCTCTGTGCTAAGCGTCCCAGAGAGCAATATACGAGCATATGCATCATCTTGCTTCCATAATGCGTTGGCCCCAGTCTTGTCCGCCGGTTCTAAATCAGTAAGAATATGCTCCTTGTTGTGGCATTGCATCAAGGTACGAAACTGCATGGACCATAACTCGTAGTTGGTCCCGTCCATCTTTACGATAGGTGGCGGTCCTTTGAAGGCACCGGAAGAGGAGAACACGTCACTTTTGATTTCTGACATTCTTTAATATGCCAAAATACGGAACAACAGGGGAATATCTCGCAAAAGTCTCTACAACATCAAATGAGGGATGTGGTGTATCTGTAGACTTATACACTCATCCCTAATTCTATGTTTGTGGTCGAAGGCCGCAAATGAAGGGAGAAATCAGACTATATCACCCTTCGCAGATCAGTCCAGACCTCGACGCACGTGAACAAGGGTCCGCTGGACTCAAACGGGGGACTCGGGGACGCCGAGGGTGTGTCGGACCCCTTGTGAATCAAGCCACAACGCCTACGGAGGCAAAGGGGGTTCGCCGGGGCCTCGTCGGGCTGCTGCGAGGCGGTAGCGAACGCTGGGAGGGACGGCGATGGTGCTGGAAGGGGGTGGCGGCGACGACGCCTGGAGGGCTGCGGCGGCGCTGGGGGTGCCGCAGGCCGCCCGGAGGGGTGCGAAGGGGCGCGGGGAGAGGCCAGCGGGTGGGGTTAGGGTTAGGGTTTTGGTTCGAGAACCCCGGTCTAGGACCGTTGCTCTGATACCATGTTGAGATAAAATTCATTCATATGAAAAAGAGATCCCATGGCTCTCTTATATAGGAGAAGAGCCATGGGTTAATTACATAAGTGATACCCAAAGAAAACATAAAAGGTAAATATAATACGGTGATAAATAAACATCTCAACAAGTATGTTCATTAAATCAACCATATGATTGAGTTAATCTAACCAATCCATGACCTAACATCTCAAAATTAACCAAAAGGAAAAAGAAGAAGAAAAGAAGAAGAAAACCCCCCTTCTTTTTCCAGCAGCTCCCCCCTACTGATGCAGCATGATACCACGTGATCAATTTTTTAGTGAACATTTGTTTTATTTAATTTTAGTCGAACATTTATTTTATTTATTTTTATTTATGTAAAATGCTCATTATACAAGGCCTTATCGTCTTTTCATTTTTTTTTCTATTTTTAGTGAGATTGTTTCTTGTTTGGGGGGAATTGGCCTCTATAAAGGCACCCCTTGGATTAGGGTTGAGAGTTAGTTTTGAATGAGTTTTATTTTCTCACATCTAATTCTCTCTCTCTCCCTCTCTCCCTCTCTCTCGTTCCCGCAACCCTCCCCTCCCCTTTCTCGTGCTGCGTTTCCCTCCCCCAAAACCTAACCCCCACCGCCGCCTTCCCTCTTTTCACGCCGCCAGCCATCTTCCCCCCCCCCTCTCTTCTTCTCCCCTCGGCTAGCCCCCCGCCCCTCAGGCCACTACCCCCTGCGCGCCCCCATCGCGCCGCCTTCCCACACTCCGTTTCCCTCCCTCGCCTCGCCCCATCCCGGGTTCCCCTCCCTCCCGCATGCTACTCGCCGCGACTCCACCCCCCCCCCCCCCCCCATCGCCGCTAACCCTCCCGCCAACACCTCTCCTCGCCGCCTCACCCCCTATCCCTCTCCAAGCCCTCCAACCCTTTCCCCGCGACCATCCAGTCACCTCCGCCTCCTCCCCCAGTCATCCTACGCCGCCAGTTCACCGCCAACTCGACGCCGCCAGTTCACCGCCAACTCGCCGTCCCCGTTGTTCCCTGGACGATCAGCCTTCCAGTGCGGCCGAACGTGCCCTGCCATCGAAGACTAGGACTGAAGCAAGCACACTTTCCCTTGCCGGTTGTGGTATGAGCGCCATTTCTACCCATTATTCTACCACATAAATTTAGTTTCGTGGACTGTTATGTTGTTGATTGGCTTGGTGAATTATTAAGATTCTGTGACCACAGCGCCGCTATTTATTTCCAGTAATCTTTAACTATTTGTGTTGCCCTAAGTTTGTGGTGAAACCCATGTTGGAATTCAAGTATTTGCTGAAGGATGTTTGCTGATTTTTAGGCCTCATTTCATCGTCGAAATTTTTAACTCATTGCATTTCGCCCCCCCGAAGTTTGCATTACAAGTCCTTTGCCGGCGTCGGTAATTTAGGCATTTAAAGCACACTACTTCTCACAACCCCACGTAGGTTGCATCGAGTTTGCCTCAATTTGGTATCAGAGCCTAGCGATCCTGCATCTTACCCGCATTCCATTTGTTTCATTGCATAAAAAAAGAGACAAAAAAACAAAGCAAAACAAAAACAAACAACAAAATCCCAAACAAAAGAAAATAGAAAGCCTAGGATTCCCATGGCCGAAAAACTCGACTACCTCTAAAACCGGCTACACCCCACACACGGAGCTAACGTTAGAATCCTTGAATGCTCAAATGCTACAGATGTACGAACGACTGAGCGGACAAATTGCCACCCTAAATAGTCAAATGCTAGGAAAAGATCATAGTGATGAGACACCCAATAGGGGTCGGCGTACTAGTCGGAAGCGACATTCTCGGAGTAACACATCCCGCGAATCTAGCTCTTCTACTTCCGATGGACATGTTAGCGACTATCATTCACAAGAAAGCGAAGACGAAGGATTAATAGATGACACCCCTTTCAAGAATCAAGATCCCCACACCCCTGGGTATACTCCACAGCCTGCTGGTGGATATCAATTCCCGTCCCGACCTGGCCCTAGGCCCGATGACGGATGGGATCGAGGCATCCGTCTCGATGTTCCGGAATTAGACGGAGGACGAAACCCCGATGTCTTTTTGGATTGGCTCCAAATCGTCGAGCACTTCTTTGTATGGAAGTCTATGCCTAGCGAACGAAAAGTTCAATTTGTCACCATCAAACTAAAGGGACATGCTCTGCTATGGTGGGACAGTTTGTAATCTGAATGCAAACGAAAAGGAAAGGGTAAAATCCGCAGTTGGAGCAAGATGAAGGCTAAACTGAAAACCAAATTCATGTCGGAAGATTACAAACGAGATCTGTACGCACGACTGCAATCATGGAAACAAGGCACCATGAGCGTGAAAGAATACACCGAAGGGTTCCAATCTCTCGTTCATCGCAACCGATTGCAGGAGACTCATGTCCAGGAAGTCACCCGCTATATGCAAGGACTCATCCAAGTTATCCAGGATGAACTCTACCTCCACAACTGTCGAGATGTTGACGAAGCTTACAAGCAAGCTGAGCGGGCTGAGACCAAACTTGCTGATGCAGCGTGGACCCAACGGATAGGGCCGAATTTTAATTAAATTGTAGTGGTCAATTTTATTTACGTTTATTGATGCAGATAAAAATTGCAACGGTCGAAAAATATAATTTTTGGTAGAAGAAATTTGGAGGGGAGGGAGAAGGAGAAAACGCGCCGGTTGCACGGGTTTTCGGAAAAGGAATCGTGAAGAACACGTTGAGAGAGAGAATAACGAGAGAGAGAGATAAATCTTAATTTTTTATCAACACTCAACCGAACTTCCTCAAAACATTGGACCCTCATCCCTTTATATAGGAGGGATGAGATTACAAAAATAGAACTAATTTGAAATTGACAACCAATTATCTTAAAATGACTCTAACTAATTAACTGACTATCTACCTAATTTGAAATTTTAACTGATTTATTGAGATCACAAGCGATCTCATTTATTTAATTAAAGACACGATAATTTAAATAACCGTAAATAAAATTAACGGGTAAAAATAGCAAGCCCTATATTTTAATTTTGTGCTACATCACTTGCTAAGGCCCAGACAAGGAGGATGTCTTTTTCTGTGAACTCCGTTCCACGCACCAGTACCCCGATGGCGACCTCCAAACCGATAACTTCCCCCTCGATTGTTGCGGGTAAATCCCAAGCCAAACCATCAACTCCTGCCGTCAACCGACCATCTATTGGAAACCCTGGACCAGGCATCTTGGGTAGTCGACCTGTTGTAGGACCTGATACATGTTTCCGATGTTATCAAAAGGGACATCGCGCGATAGATTGCCCAAACCCTAAGGCTAGACCCGCCCATTTATGCACCATCGAAGACCCTGACCCTGACCAACAGGAATCACCTGAAGAGGATCCGATCGCTTTTTGACTGCTGACACCTTGGGAGCTGATGACTATGAGCTTCTGGGAGTGGAAGGAGATGTATCCGGACCTTTCTTGGTAATTGAACATGAGGACTTTATCGCTCCTGACAGTGCACCCACAAACATCTTGCTCACACCCGCTGTCAACGACGCTGATAGTTTGCTGCGACGCAGCATATTCCGACCCACCTGCACCTCAGGAGGGCGTCGTTGTTCGCTGATCATTGATGAAGTGTTGAGAACTTCGTTTCTCAAGAAATGGTCGATAAGTTGGGTCTACCAACTCAACCACTCGAGAAACCTTACAGTGTGGCCTGGTTTTGAGGTGGTACTCAACTTCCGATCCACCGTCAGAGCCTCGTTAGCTTCTCGATTGGACCTTCATATAAAGACGAGGTGTGGTGCTATGTAGCCCCTATGGATGTATGCCATGTACTACTTGGGAGACCTTGGCAGTTCGATCAAGACACTGAGCACAGAGGAAAAATGAACACTTACTCATTTCTCATCGATAAGGTGCGCGTGACCCTTAGACCACAACGCGAAGCCCTTAGCCCTCGCCAGGTGGCTACCCTTCAATCCGCGACTGCACAATCTGGTAAAAGTACTCCACCGTCAAAGCCTTCAACTACGGGTCCCGTATTGTTGATGGAAGCCCAGACATTCCAACGCGAAGTAAGGAGAGCTCCACTATTTATGCATTAATGGGACGTGAAGTTAGCAAACAGGAGACAACTACACCCGAAGCCCCGCCTGAGGTAAAGCCCATCATCCAAGAGTTTGCTGACATTATGCCTGAAGAGTTGCCTGAAGGACTACCCCCGTTGCGAGACATTCAAAATCACATTGACCTAGTCTCTGGAGCCAGCTTACCCCACTTACCACATTGTCGGATGAGCCCAAGTGAATACGAAGAAATGAACAAGCTGGTCACTGATCTTCTAAGTCGTGGATATGTTCGAGAGAGTATGAGTCCCGTGGCGGTCCCTGCTCTGCTTACCCCAAAAAAGATGGAACATGGAGGATATGTGTGGACAGTCGTGCTATCAACAAGATCACGATCAAGTATTGTTTTCCGATTCCACGCCTTGATGAAATGCTCGACATGCTATCGGGTGCCAAATTGTTTTCCAAAATGGATCTTCGCATTTCCGATTCCACGCCTTGATGAAATGCTCGACATGCTATCAGGTGCCAAATTATTTTCCAAAATGGATCTTCGCAGTGGGTACCATCAGATTTGCCTCCGACCTGGAGACGAGTGGAAGACTGCTTTTAAGACCAAAGAGGGCCTTTATGAATGGACAATAATGCCCTTCGGCCTGTCTAATGCTCCCAGCACTTTCATGTGAACCATGAATCATGTATTACGACCCTTCATCGGTAAGTTTGTGGTTGTGTACTTTGATGACATATTGGTCTACAGCTTGACCAAAGACGACCATTTATCTCACTTACGACAAGTCCTGGAAATCTTAAGAGCCCAACAATTGTATGTCCACCTTAAGAAGTGCTCCTTCATGTCTGACATGGTCCTCTTCTTGGGTTACATTGTCACTTTCGATGGACTTAAAGTTGACCCCTCCAAGATTCAGGCCATTCAGATCTGGCCCGTGCCCAAAACCCTCACTGAGATTCGCAGCTTTCTGGGATTGGCTTCTTTCTACCGGGGCTTCATCCGGAACTTTAGCACTTGTGCGGCTTCGTTGGTAGATTGCACGCGTAAAGGCGCACCCGCTTGGACCCTTGAAGCAGAAACCATCTTTCAAAAGCTAAAATATCAATTGACCCATGCCCCTGTTTTGGCACTTCCTGACTTCACCAAGGTTTTCGTAGTCGATTGCGATGCCTCACATGTCGGGATTGGTGCCATCTTGAGTCAAGAAGGACGACCTGTAGCATTATACAGTGAAAAGTTGAACGAAGCTCGATCACGGTACTCTACATATGATGTCGAATTCTATGCTGTGGTACAAGCTCTCAAGCATTGGAGGCACTATCTAATCCAGCGTGAATTTGTCCTTAATTCCGATCATGAAGCTTTACGATATCTGAACTCTCAGAAGACCCTTAACAAGCGTCATGCCAAATGGGTTAGTTTCCTCCAAGAATACACGTTCCATCTCAAGCACAAGGCTGGCACCCTGAATCGCGTGGCTGACGCGTTGAGCCGACGAACACATGCCCTGACCACAATGACCGTCAGTTAACCGGATTTGACGCACTCAAGGATCTCTACCCCACTGACCCTGACTTCGGACGAGCTTATGCAGAGTGTGTTGACATTGGACAGGACCCGACAGCCACCTATGTCCTTCATGAGGGGTTCCTGTTCAAAGCCCACCGACTGTGCATTCCTGCCACCTCCCTTCGAGAGAACTTAATTTCAGAACTGCATAACGGTGGTTTAGCTGGACACTTTGGAAGGGACAAGACCTTAACTCTTCTCCAAGAGCGATTTTATTGGCCGCAATTGCGAAAGGATGTTACAAAGTTTGTATAAAAATGCCAAACATGTCAGAGATTCAAAGGCCATAGGCAGAACACTGGGTTGTATACACCTCTACCGATTCCTTTACTACCCTGGGAAGACATCACTATGGATTTTGTGCTAGGCTTACCCCTCACGGTACGGAAAGTTGTCTCTATTTTTGTGGTTGTGGACAGATTTTCTAAAATGGCACACTTCATTGCATGTAAAAAAACCTCAGATGCATCTCATGTCGCTGATTTGTTTTTCCGTGGTGTTGTTCGATTGCATGGTGTTCCTCGTTCTTTTACTTCGGATCGTGATACCAGGTTTTTGAGTCATTTTTGGCGCACGCTTTGGTCCCATCTTGGTACTCGTTTGTAATACAACACTGCTTATCATCTACAAACAGACGGGCAAACCGAAGTAGTTAACAGATCATTAGGAAATTTATTGCGATGTCTTGCAGGGGACTCTTCGTCCAAATGGGATCTAATTCTTCCCCAAGCCGAATTCGCGTATAACAGTTCCACTAATAGGTCCACCGGAAAATCGCCATTTGAGAGTGTGTACGGCTTTCCACTTACCTAATTTCTAGACCTAACACCCACAACCATGCAAGGGAGAAGTAGTGCAGCTGCTGAAGACCTGGTCGAACATCTAACCTATATCCATACCGAGATCCGAGCCACACTCCAAACCATGACCCAGAAATACCAAGCCCAAGCCAACCTCCACCGTAGAGAGAGCGAGTTCAGAGTTGGAGAATTATTGATGGTCCACCTAAAAAAAGAGAGGATTCCTTTGAGAGTCCACCAAAAATTGAGTGTCCGAAAGATTGGTCCATTCCGAATCCTCAAGAAGATTGGGCCCAATGCTTACTTACTTGAATTACCGCTAGACGTCCAGACATCGCCAGTATTTAATGTATCAGATCTCTTCTTATATCACGGAGATAAACAGACAGATGCCACCACGCCAGTAGCTTCCGCTGATGATACGCGCCAACCACCAGCCGCGACTTATGCCGATCAGATTGAAGATATTGCGGACATCCGAGATATGACGACTAGACGTGGTCTCTTCCGACGATATCTCGTAAAATGGAAGGGACGACCTCTGACCGATTGCACCTGGATTGACGAGGATGAACTTCAACAACTCCGCCCTGATATACTTCAGAACTACCACAATGCCATCTCGACAGAACGAGATTCTTCTCAGCAGGGGGGAGTTAATGCATCATGATACCACGCGATCAATTTTTTAGTGAACATTTGCTTTATTTAATTTTAGTCGAACATTTGTTTTATTTATTTTTATTTATGTAAAAGGCTCATTATACAAGGCCTTATCGTCTTTTCATTTTTTTTCTATTTTTAGTGAGGTTGTTGCTTGTTTGGGGGGAATTGTCTTCTATAAAGGCACCCTTGGATTAGGGTTGAGAGTTAGTTTTGAATGAGTTTTATTTTCTCACCTCTAACTCTCTCTCTCTCTCTCTCTCCCTCTCTCTCGTTCCCGCAACCCTCCCCTCCCCTTTCCCGTGCTGCGTTTCCCTCCCCGGAACCCTAACCCCCACCGCCGCCTTCCCTCTTTTCGCGCCACCAGCCATCTTTCCCCCCTTCTTCTCCCCTTGGCTAACCCCCCCCCCCCCCCTCAGACCACTACCCCCTGCGCGCCCCCATCACGCCGCCTTCCCACACTCTGTTTCCCTCCCTCGCCTCGCCCCATCCCGGGTTCCCCTCCCTCCCGCACGCTACTCGCCGCGACTCCACCCCCCCCCCCCCCCAATCACCGCTAACCCTCCCGCCAACACCTCTCCTCGCCGCCTCGCCCCCTATCCCTCTCCAAGCCCTCCATCCCTTTCCCCGCGACCATCCAGTCACCTCCGCCTCTGCCCCAGTCATCCTACGCCGCCAGTTCGCCGCCAACTCGCCGCCCCCGTTGTTCCCTGGACAATCAACCTTCCAGTGCGGCCGAACGTGCCCCGCCATCGAAGACTAGGACTGAAGCAAGCATACTTTCCCTTGCCGGTTGTGGTATGAGCGCCATTTCTACCCATTATTCTACCGCATAAATTTAGTTTCGTGGACTGTTATGTTGTTGATTGGCTTGGTGAATTATTAAGATTTTGTGACCACAGCGCCGCTATTTATTTCCAGTAATCTTTAACTATTTGTGTTGCCCTAAGTTTGTGGTGAAACCCATGCTGGAATTCAAGTATTTGCTGAAGGATGTTTGTTGACTTTTAGGCCTCATTTCGTCGTCGAAATTTTTAACTCATTGCATTTCGCCCCCGCGAAGTTTGCATTACAAGTCCTTTGCTGGCGTCGGTAATTTAGGCATTTAAAGCACACTAGTTCTCACAACCCCACGTAGGTTGCATCGAGTTTGCATCACCTCCCCTTCATCCTCCAGCTCGACCCATCTCCGTTGAGCACCTCCCCTTCCTTCTCTAGCTCCCCCTCCCCTTCCTCCTCCAACTCCCCCCACTGCCGTCGACCTCCTCCCCCTCCCTCCTCCAGCTTGACCCACCCCCATCGAGCACCTCCCCTTCCTCCTCCAGCTCCCCATCCGAGCACCTCCCCCTCCCCTTCCCTCCCTCCCGTTGCTACCACCATGGAACCCAACTGACCCCCAACTTGTAAAAACCCAACAACAACAACAACCTACACTCCCTATTTCTGCCTCGCTGACGTAGATGCTCAACTAGGAAGATACCCAATTGACCCTACTGACCCTCCTCCTCCTACGTCGCAAACGACCTGTAAAAACCCAAGAGAACAAGAAAAAGCGAGACGAGGAAGGGCTCCACCTACTGACCCTCCTCCAATGCGCGGATGCTTCTTGAGTTCTCGGATCTCTTCACACCCCACGACACCTCTGCGCAGCACATCACCGCATAGTTCTCTCGGCGCACAGGAAGGGTGATAACTTCTACTCACTCCCCTCCCTTTGCACATGATAATCTCTGTGTTGGTCCCTCCTCCATCTCCCTCGAGCCACCGAACAACGATTCCTCCTCATCTCCAACTTCCCTAAGTTGAGGAAGATAAGAGGGTATCATTTGGAAATGTGATATTATTTGAGGGGTAAAATTATCCAAAATTGACGGATTCCGTCAAAACTAACGGTGGAAATGGATGTAACTTGACACAGAGTTCCTCATGTAAGCGTTAAGCATTATTCGAGGTCCTAGGTGTAATTCGTGATTATCGAAGGTTCTTAGGGTAATTACGAAACTACTTAAGGTTATGGGTGTAAATAACCCTAAAAAACAATGCTTCTATATTATATGGTGTTAATTTTCTGTTCCTTCTCCTCCCTAAATTATATTTAACATAGTAGTCTCAAATACAAGATGTGCCTATTTTAAAACTATGACTAGAACTTCCACCTTGCATCACTTGCCATGTAAATTTTAATTCCGGCAAAGCTTTAGCAGCCTCATTTTTCAATTCAAACTACAGATGCCTGTTTTGCTTCCCAGGTTGCACATCTGATGGTTGATGTCAATTCTGGAATGGTAAAAGGGGTAGGTTGTCTTTTGGTAGTTCACTGAGAAATCAATTTAGGGCAGCAATACAGCACACCCTTGTCTTTGTATAACTTGAGTATACTCTGATGCATTTTAGGTGGCACTGGCTGATGGAAGTGAGGTGCATTCTTCAGTTGTTCTGTCAAATGCCACCCCGTATAAGACTTTCATGGTAGATGCTTCATTTTACTAGCCATCATGTTTATATTATTCAGTGAGCGAAAATTGACAAACAACTGGCGAGCTTGATGATTGAAAGAAATTGGTTGTGTGCAGGAACTTGTACCTCCATCTACATTTCCTGATGATTTTCTGACAGCTATCAAGAACTTAGACTATAGCTCGGTATGCCTTTGTTGTTTTTTATTACTGTTGAGAACTACGCTATCTATTCTTTTTTTATGTATTCTCTTTCTTTGGTCTCTAGCACGTAATTTGCCCAACATGTTTCTCCCACTTATATAAGAGAACCCTAAGGCCTCATTATCAATCTAATTCATTGTTTACTCTCCACATGGTATTAAAGCGACAATGCTAGACTGGAGCCTGTGCCCTAAAGCACCTTCTTCCACCTGCCTCCCACATCACGGTTGCCCCACGGACCGTTGCCGCAGCCACCGCCCACCCACAACACCTCCGCTCACGTGCAAAAGGGGCAGGTGGGGGGATGGGGTTCACAGTCTCGCCGCAGGTCTCCACGGCGGTGCAGCTCACTGTGGGCCTGCCATAGAACCTCGTGGGACCCACTATGCTGCTGCCACTAGTGATCTAGACCACCATAGGTGCTCCAGACCGTCGCCGGAGGGCCGTTGCGGTGCCCCATGCCACCACCTAGCATTGTGCGACATCCCCTGTTGTGTATAGCGGTCTAGGCGGCATCATTTTTGGGTTACTTGGTCTGATTTTGTCACCAAATGACCTGATTTTGGATCCTTTTTTGGTGAAATCAGACCTTGGGATTCTTCCGCGCACCCTAAAACAACACATTGGTTGATGGGAATTGTTGTATGAGTCTACACATACAATTGATTCCCTATATGTTCGTGTGGACACATTTCGATCTATCTACAACCCCGATTGAGTTCCGTTTCGACCCTCTTGTCATCATGTTAGAAAGCAAGGGTTATCTTCTCTTTGTCCGATGCGTTCAAGGGCACGACATCCATCGTGAAGATGGATGGGATCAATTACAAGTTATGATACATGCAGTTTTTGATCCTGATGTAGTGCAACAATAAGGAGTACATTTGGACAAATCTAGAGCTGATAGATAAGACTGGGGAGAGTGCTTCATGGAAGTAGGATCATGCATATGCACATATTTGATTCTCTGGGTCTCTTATCACGCATATATCCAATGATATTGTGAATCATCCCACAACCAAGGCCATGTGGGATATCATCGCTACCACATATGGACAAACGAAGAATTAGGCTAAGATCCTTCAGTACAACCATCTCATTAGGATCATGATCCCATCCACTGCCACTACACATACCTCCTCATCTATAGCTACACCTTCCGGCATGGGAGATAGTTCTTAGTTCAGAGCATGCGGTGCTCGTGGTAGAGGAGGCAGATGTCAACGTGGTCCATGCACTTACTATCATCAACCTGATCATTCCAAGGATACATGCCATTGCTATCGGAAGCACAGATTTCCGATGTCTGGTCGTGTGGCCAAGCAGGTTGAGCCAACTGCCATTTTTGCTCCTACTACAAATCATAGACTAGAGGATATTGCGTCTTGTCTGTGGGAGATAAGGAGCCCTGCTACCTGCACGACTAATGCACCTACATGTCTGTTTAATATTGCAGTTGCTGCCAAAGCCTCTTTTAGCTCATCAGGTATAGCTTATGCCTTTACCCGTTGTCGTAGGGTAGATATGACAGAGTGAATCATTGATTCTGGTGCATCTCACCATTTGTGTAGATATGACTCATTTTACTTCTTACATATCTGTTCCTCCGGGCAGATCGGTTGTTGTCGATATGACTCATTCTCTTATTACAGGATAGGGGGAGGTCTATTTGACACTTTCTATGGGCCTAAAGACTGTGCTACATGCATCGATTTTTTAATGGTTTTATTATCAAGTATTCAAATTACTAAGGCATTACATTGTGATGCCATTTTTATCCCTATTTTCTTGTGTTTCAGGATCGATTTTTGCAATTAATTTATTATCTTATATTCAAATTACTAAGGCCTTGCATTATCATGCTATTTTTTGTTCCTATTTTATTATGTTTCAGGACATACTCACATATAGGGTGACTGGATGTGGCAGTGAGCAAGGTTTTAAAAAACGTCAGGTGTATCGAGGCGTTTTCCCAGTATTGCCTCGAGGCGTAAGCTTCGAGGCGTAAGCCTCACTCGTGTAAGAAATTTTTTCATATAACATAATAATTAATCGTAATTACAATTTTCAAGTTCTAGAAATTAAATAGTTATGATTAAATACATAACTCCATGACATTTCGAGGCTAACATCATGGTTTAAACATCCAAGTTGTTATATAACACTCTTTTTTTGTACTCTAAATTTGTAAGGAGTCAAGTAATTATGGATATGCAAGCATGATAATGGGCAACTCTCCGCAAAATTTAAAGTTTTGAATAAAATTTAGCTAAAGGGACTAGATGTAACACACCGTTTTCAAAATTAGGTGAGATATGTGACATTCAATTGAGAAGGATAAGAGAGTAAGCAGTGAATCAATGATCACTTTTTACTTTACCAAAAGGATTGGGGGATAAAATACTTGAATATTGCATGTTATGCAATCTTGTTCATGTATGCTTTGATGTGTATTAATTTAGTCCCGATTGAATAGAAGAAAAGATGAGACATGTTTACAAAAATATAATTTTCTAAATTTAGGTCAAAGTAGGGGACTTGCATCTAAACATTTTAATAAAGAAAGCATTTATGCTTGATTCACACTAAAAGGTAGACGCATTAGATTCAAGGACTCAAGACTCAATTTTTTGTTCATGTTGATTCATAAAGAACATGCATAACAAAGTATAAATAAGCTTAATATGTTAATAAACTAAAAAATGCATTTAAGTGAATCGTGAGCTTAAGGACTTGAAAATACTTGTCTACGAAAGATGAAAAACTGACAATCAAAAAGAAAAGAAAAAAATATTGTAGAAAAAAAATGAAAAATCAGCTCATACATGAGGCAACGCCTCATAAGCCTCGAGACGCACGCCTTACTAAGGTTGCATGAGGCTATAGCCTCGAGGCGTAAACAAAGGCAGTGAGCAAGGGGTTTTCTACAGACTGGTCCATTCTATAAATCTTGGTACTTCTTCCATTCCCACTGGACTGGTCTCTCCGTACATGTGGCATCTATGTTTTGGTCACCTTCATCTTCTAAAGCCGTGCCATATCCTCCCACTGATATCCTCTTGGCCCATCTTCCAGTACGAGGCTTTCCAGCTAGGGAAGCATCACGAGTCTTCTTTCCCTGATCGTCAGAGTCATAGTAGCAATAGTTTATTTGAGTTAGTTCATTTTGACATTTGGGTCCCGGTTGTCTTCCTGACCATCCGGGACACATGTTTTATCTTGTAGCTGTGGATGGTTATTCTAGATTATCATGGACTTTTCTTTTGAAAAACAAGTCTAAGGTTGGGTTTGTCACTCAATCATTCATTATTAATAAAGAATGATTTTTATGCTACTGTTATATGTGTTCGCTCTGACAATGTCTTGAAGTTCTACATCGAGGTTTGTAATCTCGATTTCGATTTCGTTTCAGTCACCCTGAAAATGGAAATTTTAATGAAATTTCAGAAAATTCTGAAGATTTCAGAGGAAATCTTGAAAATGACTCAAAAATTTGTTTTTCTCTCCATTTTTTTCACAAATTAAGATCATCTTTGTTATTAGAAAAAAATAACTTAGAAATGCACAATTATACCACACTTATCGCTCATTTATACCCTTTATATCACACATATATGTCATATCGGTCATATCGATGTTAATGTTGATTGTCGATTGATAGATATTGGAATTGGAGTTCATCTAATATCACTAGAACTAGATGGTGGAATCTTCAATTAAAGCAATCAAGCTTAGGGGAGAAGGTTTTAGAAAACTTATCTTGGGATTGTAACGGAAGTGCAAACGAAATGTGGGAAGTGGTAGTATCTTGTATCTGAAGGGTTGCCAAAGAGATGCTAGTTGAGTCAAAGGGAGGAGCTTCAGTCTGAAAGGATGCTTGGTGGTGGAGTGGAGGGGTGCAAGAGAAGTTCAAAAGTAAAAGAGCATGCTTTAAAGCTTTTTCTAAGGACAGATCAGATGAAGTTGCCACAAACTACAAAATAGCGAAGAAGGAAGCAAAGAAGGTTGTAAGCAAAGCTAAGTCAAAAGCTTATGAAGTTTTGTACAAAAAACTCGACTCTAAAGATGGCTATAAGGATATATTTAGGTTGCTAAAGCTAGAGAAAGAAAGACCAAAGACCTTTCTCAAGTGAGATGTATTAGGGAAGAGGAAGGTCACTGCTTGTTACTCAGAATGATATAGAGACTAGATGGAAGCCGTACTTTCATGAGCTTTTCATTGGGGAAGGAAATAGGGAGATCATTTTGGGAGATCTAGTTAGTAGTGAAAGTTACTTTCGTGCAAGCTATAGACGGATACAAAAGAAGGAAGTAGAGAAGGCTTTGAAGGTTATGAGACATGGGAAAGGTGTAGAACCTGATGGCATTCCTTTAGAAGTTTGGAGAGTTTTAGGTGAGCGTAGTTTGACTTGGCTTACAAACTTTGAAATTTATTCAATGTTATTTGGCGAAGCAAGAAAATGCATGAAGATTGGAGGAGAAGCATCATGGTACCTCTGTATAAGAATAAAGGAGACATTCAAAATTGTTCAAATTACAGAGGTATCAAGCTACTATGAAAATTTGGGAACGTGTGATCGAATGACGTCTGAAGCAAGTTTCCAAAGTAAAAGAAAATCAAATCAGATTGATGCCAGGTCACTCAACTATTGAAGCCATCCACTGGCTAAGGAGAACAATGGATATTTATAGAGCTAAAAGGAAGAACCTCCATATGATTTTTATTGATTTGGACTTGGAGAAGGCTTATGATTCTATCTCATGTGAGATATTGTGGAGAGTTTTTGAGAAGAGACAAGTACATGTTCTATACATTAACCTCGTAAAAGATATGTATGATAGGGCTTCATCTTGTGTAAGGATATAGTCTACAAGAGATCAACATTGGCTTGTATTGGAGTATTTGGTAGTGCGCCTATTGAGTTGTAGATGGGTAAATGGATACCTCCAGGATCCATTTACCCCATCCCAGTGTTTAGTCCCACATTGTCCAGCGGTGGGAATTGGAGGCCCTGTGGAGGCTATATAAGGAGCCCCATGCCTCTTGTATTAGATGAGAAAAAGCAATAGAAGCCTACGCCCCTTTGAGGGCTTCTCCCGTGATTTCATCCCGCTCCTTAGGGAGTAGGATTCCACGTAAAATCCCGCTGTTCTTCGTGTTCTTTATCTTTATCCATGTTTTCGCTTCCGCTTCCTATTTTCTAACATGGTATTAGAGCGGGTCGATTGTCGAGGATTTCATGTTCATCATTGTTCGAGATTCGGGTTTATATTCTTGTTTTTTTATGGTTTAAGATTCTAGGGTTTCTTGTTTGAAACCCTAATCCATGGTTCAAGTTCTGCAATGTTTAATGGTTTTTTTGAAACCCTAATTTTTGGAGTCATGTTCACCGCCATCTGTCGATTTGTTCATCTCCATGTCCAGGCCACATCTCTTCCGTGCATAGGCGCCTCCTTCCAGATTAGATCTTCTCTTCCATACGGAAATTTTATTTTTTTTAAAAACGGCTCAATCTCCCCCTCATTTTTTTTGTTGACCACAGATCTCTCTCTCTCTCTTTTTGAACAGGCCCACATCTGGGCCCCAAAACAATTTTTTTATAACACCCAACTAGGGTTCCCCCGTTTGGAACCCCTTTCTCATAATTTGTCGCCCACGATGGGAGCGATGTAAGTCGCCGCCGCACACGAACGGGATTCTACCAGGAGATAAGGCGCCCACAGAGATCGAGCGTCGATGTGCGCGCAAGGGGTGTTTGCTGGATAACGCGGCTGGAGATGCGTGCGATGTGCACTCGCGTTGGGGGCGCAACGTAGGAGCGACGCATGGGCTCGCGAGTTGCCTGATGACCTGGAGGGGCCCGACTCCTTAGTGCGCCGCCTGAAGAAGTGGCGGGGCTTCGCCTGGAACCGATGGAAAGGAGGCGCCGCCTGCTGTGGGTCTCTTGCACGCGAGGGAGGGGCGCGAGATCTAGAGGCTTGCACGCGAGATAGGGCTCCGCCTTCAAGAGATGGCGCGGAAGAGGCGCCTGCTGGGGGTTGCGTCGATGATGGCCCCGCTGTGGGAAGAGAAGACGTGGCCTAGAGCCGCCCTTTGTGCGCCTGGGATAATCGCCTGGAGGTCTCCCCCTCCGCCTGTGCGAGTGCGGTACGACACTTGGAGGCTGCGACCTGGAAGTATTTCTGGTCGCCTGGACCGCACAGGTGCTCCGATCTTCCTGGGGAGACCTCCTGGACCGCCTGTGGAGGGTTGGCGCATGCGGGTTCTGTCCAGATCGGATGTGGATGTGACTTCTGGAGGCGCGCGGCTTGTGCCTAGAATGTTGGATGTGTGCCGCCATGTCGACAGGAGGTGGTGCAGGGGGCGCCTGGAAAAAAAAAATAAAAGCGCATACAAGAAAAAGCATACGCAAGTAAAAAAAAGTAGCCGTAAAAAAAGGAACGGTTTACAAAAAAAATCAAAATCAGACGGCTTATAAAAAAATTGAAAAAAATGAAAAGCCGCAAGTTTCATGTTTTGTTTTCCCCCATCATTATTGTCTTCTACAACTTGGTTGACGTCCATGTTTTTCGTCAAGTATGGGAGAAAGGGGGAGTATATATGTAGAGTCACATGTATAGATCCAGAATCCAGATTCAGATATCAGTCTCCAGACCAGCCAGATGATCAGACTCTACAGTTCGGTTTCAGACTCGACGATTGTCTTCCAAGTCCTCAGTTTCAGACACGCACAAGGATGCGGTCTTATTTCAGATGAGCATATGTTGCCATCATTTGTTCGTGGTCCCCATCATTATTCTTGTTGTTTTCAGCCAGAGTTTTCATGTGAGCCATAGGAACTCCAGTGCAGAGGACCATTACCTATGCCATTGAGGGCAAGGGTTTTCATGTGATATCATAGGTACTCCAGAGTAGAGCACCATTCTCTAAGTCAGATGGGAGAGACCCAGTTCTCCGACGAGGAGACTTCAGGCGCAGTTTCAGACTCGATGGTCAGATTCCTAGTCTTCAGTTGACTCACACTCCAGCCCGTTCGTCCTCCTCACCTGCACGGCATGAGAAGCAATGTCCTCGACTGCAGCAATGTGCGCGTTGGGTTGATATTGTCCGTAATGTCCTGTAGCGTTGAGTTGAGTCTCTTTTTGTTTGTCCAAGCTGAGCATTGCATGCTCCAACTTGAGGGGGAGTGTTTGAGTATTTGGTAGTGCATCTATTGAGTTGTAGATGGGTAAATGGATACCTCCAGGATCCATTTACCCCATCCTAGTGTTTAGTCCCACATTGTCCAGCGGTGTGACTTGGGGGCCCTGTGGAGGCTATATAAGGAGCCCCAGGCCTCGTGTAACAGATGAGAAAAAGCAATAGAAGCATACGCCCCTTTGAGGGCTTCTCCCGTGGTTTCATCCCGCTCCTTAGGGAGTAGGGTTCCACGTAAAATCCCGCTGTTCTTTGTGTTCTTAATCTTTATCCATGTTTTCGCTTCCGCTTCCTATTTTCTAACAGTCTGCATCAAGGTTCAACTTTGAGTCCATTCCTTTTTACTTTGATTATGGACGAGCTGACAAGTCACATCCAGGAAGTGATACCTTGGTGTATGTTATTCACTGATGATATTGTGTTGATTGATGAGACCAGAGATGGAGTAAATGAAAAGCTTGAGGTTTGGAGACATGTATTGGAAACTAAAGGATTTCGTATAAGTAGGGCTAAGACTGAAGATATGGAGTGCATTTTTGATGGAAGAAATGGTGAAGGAATCGAGGTAAAGATTTGTGATGATAACATTCAGAAGAGAGATTTTTTAGATACTTAGGATCTATTTTGCAACATGACGGGGAAATTGATGGAGATGTTACAAATAGAATAAATGCAACTTAGCTAAATTGGAGAGGAGCCTCTACTGTTTTTTGTGATAAGAAAATTTCTTTGAAAATCAAAGGAAAGTTTTACAAAGCAGTTGTGAGACATGCTATGCTCTATGGATCTGAATGTTGGCCTGTGAACTATAGACATGTGCAGAGAATGACAGTAGTAGAAATGAAAATGCTAAGGTGGATATGTGGATACACACGAAAAGATCAGATTCAGAATGATGCCATCAGAAGGAAAGATGGTGTAGCTCCGATCGAGGATAAGATGCGAGAAAATCACTTAAGGTGTTCGTCCATTTGCAAAGGATGTCAACTGATGCACCGGTGAGGAGATGCGAATTTTGGGATGTTGAGCTGGCTAAGTGAGGGTGAGGAAGGTCCAGGAAGTGTTGGAATGAGACTATATGAAGGAATCTTAGTTTTTTGGATCTAAGCCCGAGAATGACCCAAGATAGATCTGAATGGAGGCAATGAATCCATGTAATCGACCCTGCTTAATATGGTAAAAGGCTTTGTTGTTGTTGTGTGATTAAAATTGATGGTTTTACCTATATACTGTAGCTGCAGGTGATAACGGTGTAAAATGGAACAAAGATTATTAGTTGTGATGTAGTTATTGAAGATTGCATGGATTATCCTGTAATTTTGAAAGATTACGTGGGTATATGGGTCAAAAATCCCTTTTGTTAATTTAAATTAAATGAAACGTTTCACCTGACATTCATCATTTTTGTTAAAAGCCGAGAGACTCTTTTCGTTTTCTAATGAGGTTACAAGCGAACCTTTATAAATTTAGATTTAATTACCGCATAAAAGATCTTCCTACCCCTTAAGAATACGTTGCTTGCATTTTGCATAGGTAACTGAAAAATACAAGTTTGTATGGTGTACTCTGTTGAATTCCTGCTTCCGCTTCTGACAGGGGACCACAAAAATCAACTTAGCTGTTGACAAGTTGCCTCAGTTCAAGTGTTGTAAATCAGATAGTTCTGTTGGTGGCCCACAACATGCGGGTACAATACATATTGCATCTGAGAGGTAGGCATAAACTTTGATATCTATGACTTTTCTAAATATACTTGGAGAACCATCTGACTGCTGGAGCAAAATACAAGTTGCCTGGTGTACTTTTCATTTTAATTTTTAAGATGCCCGCTTCATGTATGAAAAAATATCCATCAAAACTTCTGTAATTACTGGTTGGCGTACATTGAGCATTGGACAAACTAACAAAAAAATGCCTGCCTGTTTATTGTTGCCAGTAGCTAGCTGCATATAATTCCTAGGGGTCTGCTCTTTAAACATGTGGATTGATTGTGAATTAACTTGTTTTATGAAGTATGGAGGAGATTGACATTGCCTGCAGAGATGCCTTGAATGGTCAACCCTCAAGAAGACCTCTTATTGAGATGACCATTCCTTCCGTCTTAGATAAGTCTATATCTCCACCTGGTAATGCATAATTACTTCGTATTTTACTAGTTTTGTGGCAATGTTATATATATGCTATAATGTTTATTAATCTTATCTCACATCGGAGGTTTAAGATGTTGCCATATAGAGATTGCATTAGTATCCATATATTGCTTACCATCTTTATTAATCAAACTTAAATATAAGATACAATCATCAGTAGTGGCTTTGAGGATCTGCTTTCAATGAACACGTGTGCCTGAAAAATATATTCAGCTGATGATGTAAATGATACTGATATTGCATTCTTCACCATTTACTCTTTCGTCTCAAGGGCTTTCTATCTCTATGGCATAATAAAGCCAAGCTAGTCTTGATTTTATAATAAAGTCATATAATGAAGCCAAGCCAAGGTAAACTTACTTTACAATCTTATTTTAGACTAACAGCTATCATCCCTCTAAGTGCCCCTTCAAATTCGTTCTCGATGGTCAAGATCATTTTAGAGGACTAAGATGGATTTATATTCATATGATACTAAAAATGAACTTTAAATACTGCCATTAAGATCTTTGTTGAGATATTAGTTATCTTTTTTTTTTCAATTATGTATTATGTATTCTTTATGTATTCTCTATGTAATTTGCTCAACGGGTTTCTCTCCTATATAAGAGAATCCTAGAGCCTCGTGAATAAGCAATTCGTTTCTTTCTCTCAACATGGTATCAGAGCAACGGTCCTAGATCGGAATTCTCATACCTCACTCGTGCCCTAGCCCCCACCCGTCGCCCTCTCCTCTTCTCTCGCGCACCGTATCCTCGTACACCACCACCTCGTACGTTGGGCACAATCATGTGCCCCACCGCATCGTGCGAGGGCCACCGCGGTGCTGTTGCAGCCTTCACTGCGCAACAACAGGTCCATACGAACCCCTGTGTGACCCTGCTGAGCTGTCGCAAGCGCACCCTAGCCATCCGACACCGTCGTCATTCTCTTTGGGTGTTTTTTCTCCTCTCCGTCGCCGAACTGCAATTCGAAACGGCCTGATTTTGATCGTAAAAGGTGATTTCAGACGGATAAATCACTTTTTCCGGCCCTAGCGTGGATCGATGATTAGGACGGTTTTATGAGTCTACACGTACAATCAATCCTCCATATGATCGTGTAGACCAAGGTTGCAAAAATCGGTAGTCGGTACTCGGTCGGTTGGGTCACTGACTAAGGATTAATTGGCAGTCGGACGACTAATCGGATTTAGTCGGGCTTTAATCGGTTTTGATTTTTTAATTATTTCAAATATATAAATCATTTATGCATGTATATTCTTATATATTTACATAGATTTGTACATTTTTATATTATCATAATGAAACAAAAGAAGAAATTGAATTTAAATAAACCATTAAGCATATTAGAATAAGTTTGCTTTAAAAAATAAAAAAATAAATGGTATTTCCAAGGAAAAATCGATCGACTAGTTGGCTTTAGTCGGAATTAGTCAGTACTCGATCGGTCACCCCATCGACTAGACTAGTCGGACCTACTAGTCGGGCCAGTCGGGGGATTTTTACAACAATGGTGTAGACTCGCTCGAATCGTTCTATTTCCCCAACCAAGACATGTTTTCGGCCTTCTTTCATCATGTCAGAGAACATGGGTGGCATCTTCTCTTTGTTCAGTGCCTTCAAAAACCTGGCTCCCATTGTAAAGATGGATGGGACCAACTACGAGTTGTGGTCCATGCATATTTTGACCCTTATGCAGTGTAATAACAATGAGCACATTCTGACAAAGACAGAGCCGACGGACAAAATTAGGGACATTGCTTCATTGAAGCAAGATGACGTGTATGCAGGCTATCTAGGATCCTCACCATAGAGATTGCCAACGATATTACGAACGAGCCCACTACTAAGGCGATGCGGGATATTCTGGTAGCTACCTATGCCCAAGCGAAGAACGAGGCCGATATTTTTCGGCTTCAGTTTGACATATACAAGGCCAAGTAGAATGGTCGCCAGGTACATACTTTCTACTCTTCACTTCGAGGCACGTTTGAAAATCTCCACAGCTTCATGACCACTGCTACTTCCACGGAGCAGCATACGGCCTACAAGAACTCCACGATGGTTGGAGTCTTTTTGGCAGCACTCAATCCAAAGTATGAGGCGGCACTCGCACGACTCCCTTACTGGGGCGACCATACCTCCTATGGATGAGGCTTACAGTCGCCTCAACAAGCTTCTTACCATCCTTTCCCACCGCATAGACCTCAGCGATGGTTGCATTTCGCGGCATGGGAGGTTCTACGCAGTTTAGAGGGCATGATCCCCATGGCAGAGGAAGTGGACATCAACGTGACCCATGCACCTACTGTTGTTGTCCAGGACACTTTGAGGATACATGCTATTAAAAGCATGGATACCCCACATCTGCTCGAATGATAGAGCAGATTGAGCTCCCATACACTTTGGCTCCCCAAGCAGATCCCTTGTTGCTGGCACCACCACTACTGGTTCCTCAGATGTTGCAGCTACTACTAGAGCCTCTTTGAGCTCCTCGGGTATCGCATATGCTTTTACCAGTTGTAGCAGGACAGATATGGCAGAGTGGGTCATAGACTCTGGTGCTTCCCACCATCTGTGTGGAGATAGAGCCCAATTTAGTTCTTACAGGTCTATACCCCTCGATTATCAGGCTTACACAACCAGAATGTAGTCTAAGATCGAAGGCAAGCCCTTGCAGCAATCAAATCCGTGAGAGTCGGAAATGGAGACTTACAGGGCAAGTCCAGGGATTTGGGCTCTAACCTTAGTGGCTGCGTCCTCACCCGCTCTGTCTAGGGGTAAGTACTTGTGTCCAAGGACATGGTTACTCTCCCGAAATACAATTCTTGATTTTATTTCTTTTATTTAAGCCGACCTTATTTAGCAGTCCTAATTTTAAAAAGTTTATCAGTAAAATCTTTATTGAGCGAAAATAATCACGTCAACCGTCCAGTCCCAATTCCTTTTTAGACTTATGTGAGAAAACAAGGGGATGAATTGAGAAAAGTCAATGCGCGTGAAACAATGATGGTATGCTCAGTTAAGACGACTTACAATGCTTCCCCGCTTTCTTCATGTGGGATGCAAAACAATTAATTGAAAATCTATTCTAAATGAGATGCAAGCTGACAAAAACCGCTCCTAGCAGAAAGTTCTATTAGTCGGGAAGAATTGGATTTGAATTTGACTAAATTGAACGATCTGAGGTATGTCTTGTTAATGTGAAGTGTGGTCCTAAATAGAATACGAGCACAAATAATATAATATTCTAAAAAATGCTCTAAGATCCGTGAGTGCAGGTCTACTCTACGAACCACTTAAGTCGAGCTCCACCCTTTACACAAGGGTGAAACATGTCTCAACACACCACAAATAGAAGAAGAATGGTCCGAAGTCCTGTTCGGGTATGCACACGAGATTCCAAACGGAATCTGCTAGAAATAGATAATTAATTGCAATTAACTACAAATTTGAATAAAATATAGAAATAAATCCTAAGGACTCTACACTCTCTCACGACTCGATTCGATCTTAATTTTAAGCATCCTTTCATTTGGCTCAACCCATGAAGAACATGCCTCCAATGCACCTGTCCTGAAAAAGTCTCTCCACTTGCGTTGGGTCCCTCGCATAAAAACAAGCTGGTGGTCAGAGAGATGACTCAAACAAAATAAAGAAATAAATAAATAAAAATGCAGGAAAATAAATGGAGCAATAATTACAAGAAAGCCTAAGGATCAGACTACACGGGAGATGGAAAATCTAATGTCTATATTGTCTAAAAGTCAACCTAAGTCATGCATCCCCGACAACGACGTCATTTAAAGAACCACTAATTACCTATTGTCATTTTTATGTTGTAGTTGGGCACTTAGGATTAATAAAACATTGCTTAAATTAATTTTTTAAATAAATACGAAGCAATCAAATTTATTTTTACTTGGACAAGACCAAGGTTGAACTCATGGAGGCCACTGTCTCCTTAGGGTGATTTCTAGATAATCTAGTTGCTAGGCTTTTGGGGAGAATATTTTGGCAATTTTTATGCAATTAATGATGGAATGCGAATGCGAGATGACATTTTTAAGGGTCAAATTAGCCTATGTTGGAATATCGAAATTAATGTGCAATTAAGCTCAAAAATCCCAAAAGTTTATTTTTCTTAATTATTTATGCAATGAGGAAAACATGACATATTTTTGTTATTTTTCTGATGTAAAATGCATGCATGAAAAATGGAATCTTTTTATGTGTTTTTCTGTTATTTTTTGTGCATATGATATGCAGACATTTTGAAAATTGGATAGTAAGTCAATTAAGGTGAAATTAACCTATGAATTTTTGAAGTTTTCTGATGAAAAGTAATTTTTCTAGATATAAAACAATGCAGACTGTGTGATTTTCAATAAATTAATTTTAATTAATAGTAAATTTATTTATTTTCGAGAATAAAAATTATTCTAGATAAGTCTAATCAAATCTATCTAGGAAAAAATACAATTAATAAATTATCAAGTCTACAAGGAATTAAAAACTAATTACATCAATTACAAGATAATTTTTTTGGCCTCGATATGCATGCAAAGTGGACAATTTTTGGGCATAAGTTAGAGAATAATTAGTTCTACCTAATGTGAATTTTCGAGATTTTTTGGAGAAATTGTTAATTTATTATGAATTAGTTATCCACTAATGGAAAAATATGTAATTAATTACCAATTCAATTCTAATAAATCAAACCTCTAAATATCATTAAATATGCACATGATAGAGAATTAATTTGTTATAAAATACAATTTTTTATAACAAGTATTTGATGCAAAATGACACTCAAAATAAAGTTCAAATGCAGGGTCCTACATGCAATGCATGAAATGAAATAACTAGAGAACAATTGCATACAGGGACTAAAAAGGTAATTACACAAAATCCGAGGGGTTTTTTTTGGAAAAATTTGCCCATACACGTGCACTACACGTGCAGACTCGTTGGGGGGGCCTCAATGGAATCAGCTGGAAGCACGGGGGCATGGGCGTATTTTTCCCATGCACCCACGTGCGGGGCACGTGAGGGAGAGAGACTTGGGCTTGCTTTGGCCGGAGTTGAGGCTCGGGTAGCGATGGTGAGGTGGTTGGAGCGCAAGGGCGGCATGGACTAGTGGCACGAGGGTCGAGGCATCGACCGACGATGGCTGCTGCTCGAGGTACGAAGAGCAAGGCGACGAAGCCGCGGTGGTCGATGGCAAGGTGGAGGAGCTCGCCTGGTCGGGGATGCACGAAGCTAGGGCTCCACGTGATGCTGGAGATGTGGTGGAAGGCGAAGGTGGTGCTGCGCGAAGCAAAGGCAAGGCGGCCAGAGCGAGGTGCCGGTGCGAAATAGTGGCGTAATGTCGCCTACTTGTGAGGTGGGTCGGTGGCCTATGGTTATGGGCTCGGTGGTGTGCTTTGAAGGCAAGCAGAGATGGTGTGAAGGTCGAGAACATAGGAGTTGAGCGTCGAACGAAGAAGAAAGAACGGTAGAGGAAAAAGAAAGAAGAAGAAGGGGAAGAAGAAAACTACCTGCTGTGGGTTGGATCGCCTAGAGAAGAGGATGCTCAAAGGAGGCTCTCACTCTTTAATTGTTGCCTCGATCCGGTGATGGATCAAAGAAGCTTGGCGAGCTCAAAGACTCACAGCGGTGGAGGTGTTTCCCTACGCCGCATCATGCCTGGGAACGGGGTGGGGTCATCATTGCTCGTCCTCGACTCTCCTCTGCTGTCACTAGAGGGAAGAGGGGCTGGACCTTCTAGATCTTGCTTATAGCGAATGAAGATGGATGTGAGTGGTGACAAGGGTTTTGATGGGAGGCTCGATCGTGGGAGGAGAGATGGAGCGAGAGGGGCGAGTGGAGGAGTTGGGGAAGCGAGAAGATCGGGGAAGTGGAGCAGTTGGTTGTCGCTGAAGGCAGAGGCAGTTGGAATTTAGGTCAGGGGTCGCACCGCTGCAGAAGGCGGAGGAGGAAGAGGTGCTGACGGATGCGGAGGGAGGAGGTGGAGGGTCCTGGCCATTCGATCGGCCGAGATCGAACGACCAGGAGCACGACACGTGGCAAGGATAAAAGAAATTAAATTAATAAAATAAATAATATAGTAATAAAAAAGAAAAGGGATAAAAGGGGACACGTGACGGCTCCACACGTGTTGCTCCCTGAAAATTCGAAAAAGAAATGAGAAGAAAAAATCTATAAAAAATAACAAACGAGGTCAAATCAAAAAGAGGTCTACATGAAAGTTGTTCGTCTCTACGAGATCGATAACTTTCGTGAAGGAATCAAAATCAAAAGAAATCATCTGTATAGAACGTAATTTTGGTGGTGCTCTATAGATATAAAATACACGTATTTTTATTTTTTTAACAAATTTAGTAATTTTTAAATAAGATAAAAATCAAAATAAAATCAAATAAAATAAAAAATAGATCTTTACAACTTAATCTATTTTTTGATATTTTTAATAATTAAGAAAATAAAGAAATAAAATAAAAGGGACATATATACATATTATATATACATACATACTCAGAGTGATTTTTTTCTTTGATTTTCACTTCAATTTTGATGCAATCCGTAAAGATCGGATTCAGAATGATGCAATCCGAAAGAAAGTTGGTGTAGCTCCGATCGAGGATAAGATGCGAGAAAACCGCTTAAGATGGTTTGGTCATTTGCAAATAAGGTCAACTGATGCACCGGTTAATAGATGCGAGTGTTGGGATGTTGAGCCGGCTAAGAGAGGGCGGGGACGGCCCAAGAAGTGTTGGAAAGAGACTATACGAAGGGATATTAGTTTTTTGGATATAAGTCCGAGATTGACCCAAGATAGATCTGAATGGAGGCGAAGAATCCATGTAGCCGACCCTACTTAATTGTGGGAAAAGGCTTTGTTGTTATTGTTGTTGTGTTCACTTCAATTTTGATTTGGATTTTTGCACATTTTATTAAAGCATAAATCAAAGAAAATAAATGAAAAAGAAATGAATAAAAAATAGTTATTTTTGTACATCAAATAATAATAGGCTCAAAATCAAGTAATATATACAATATACAATGAGGTCTCAAAACTCAAGTTTCACATACAAATTCTGATTCTTTTGAATTTGGTCTTTTTTGTAGATAATTGAATGTACATTAATTCAAAAGTGAGTAGGGTTCATAGGAGACTGTATTAGAGAGATAATCACGTTTATGACTTTTTATCGCTAAACTAGGTTTTGAGTTTTATTGAGCAAATATACAAGTTAGTATTTTTTTGGTATTTTTCGTTGATTAATGTTAGTAATATATACACAAATAAAGTTGATTTTATTTGATTTGGAGTTAGTAAAAAATAATAAAAAATCATGGAAATTATGGTAAGATACATGTTAGAAAAACGAAAGCGGAAGCGTAACATGGAAAAAGATAAACAACAATAAGAACGTGAGATTTTTACGTGGAACCCTACTCCGTGAGGAGCGGGATGAAACCACGGGAGAAGCCCTCAAAGGGGCGGATACTTCATTCCTTTTTCTCAATGAGTACAGGAGGTCTGGGGCTCCTTATATAGCCTTCCCAGAGCCTCCAAGTCCCACCACTGAACGATGTGGGACTAAACACTGGATGGGGTAAATGGATCTTCTCCAGGATCCATTTACCCTGTTACAACTTAATGGGCATATACACCTTATACTCCAACACTCCCCCTCAAGCTGGAACATGCAATGCTCAGCTTGGACAAACATAAAGAAACTTAACTCAATGCTACAAGACACTACGGACAATATCAACCCAACGCGCACATTGCTGCAGTCGAGGACGTTGCTTCTCATGCCGTGCAGGTGAGGAGGACGAACAGGCTGGAGTGTGAGTCAACTGAAGACTCGGAATCTGACCATCGAGTCTGAAACTGCGCCTGAAGTCTCCTCATCGGAGAACTGGGTCTCTCCCATCTGGCTCAGAGAATGGTGCACTGCTCTGGTGTACCTATGATACCACATGAAAACCCTTGCCCTCAAGGGAATGGTCCTCTGCTCTGGAGTCCCTATGGCTCACATGAAAACTCTGGCCTGACAACAAGAAGAATGATGGGGACCTTTGACAATGATGGCAACATATGCTCATCTGAAAATAAGACCGCATCCTTGTGCGTGTCTGAAACTGAGGACTCTGAAGACAATCGTCGAGTCTGAACAACTGCGCATCACACCTGTAGACTGAATGTCGAGTCTGAATCTTGCGCATGAAAAATCTTCATCTGTAGAGTCTGAAAATCGGCTGGTCTGAAGAATATCTGAATCTGACCTCTTGATCTGGAACAAGACTTGTGACTCTACAACATACTCCCCCTTTCTCCCATACTAGTCGAAAAAATAACATCGACTAAGTTGGGAGAAGAAAAGATAATATGGGGATAAAATTCAACCAAATAAGCCGGTTCACTTTTTTTTCTCCGGCTTTCAAAACATTCATCATTTTTTTTCAAAACATTTTTTTAAGCCGTTCAAACCTTTTTTTTTACGGCTTCTCTCTCTCTCTCTTTTACTTTGCGTACGGGTTTTTTTCGGTGTACGCGCTTCTTTTTTTTAAGCAACGATCTTCTTTCTCTACTTTTTTTTAAATCACTCTCTCTCTTTTTTTTTCTTTCCCGCAACCTGTTTTCTTTTAACATAAAATGGCCCAACGGGCCTAACATTCTTTGCCCCTTTTTTTAGGCCACATCATACATTTTTTTTCGGTCACCAATTTTTTTTGGGCTAAATACCATCGGGGCCCATTTAGGGTTTCCATAGGAAATCCCTTGGAGGAAATCTATTCGATGCTCCATCTATTTGCGCCGCCATCGACAGGGGAACACCTTCAAGCATCGACATCGACAGGGGGAGGAGTTAGAGATCGCAGCACTCGACGAGCGAGAAGATGATGGCCTCCGTGACGACTAGCGCCGGTATGCACACCGCGTAGAGCCTCTCTAAGAGCGAGAGCGAGCTCCTCCTCGCTCCGTTGGAGGAGGTGCCGCGCGCGTGGGTATCCATCTGCGGGAGGCGATGTTGAGGCTGGGATACGTCATCGGCCTGGAGAAGCACTGAGGTGCCGCAAGGGTTGTAGAGGTCGCCGCCATACGCGCGGAGGAGGAGATGTAGCGCCGCCTGGGAAGGGGAACTTTGCCACAACGCCATGGTCACAGGAGTTTTGGCGCGCGCCTGCAGCACCATGGAGATGCTTCGCCTGGGCGATCATGAGTCCAGGCGTTCACGTGCGCAAAGAGCTCGCGCCTGGAACCTAGAGGAGGGTTGCGACCCTTGCACCCGAGGAATCTGAATCTTCTTCTGTGGCCATATCTTCACGAACAAAGCAAGATTAGGGTTTCTCATGAAACCCTAGAAAAACAATCGGGAGAACCTCCCTGATCTGAATCATGTTGGGACTCGTGCCTGGATCTGATGCCATCTCTGCATGTAGGATTGCGCCGCCATATGCAGCAGGAGGATGACGCCACATCTCCAATCTATATGCGGCTGGAACTCTTTGCAGATTTTAGGGTTCCAACAGGAAATCCAACAGAAACTGAACTTGAATTTGAATGAATAAATCTTCTGATATAAATCTTCATGAACAAGCAAGAATGATTCTGATAATCGAATCTCGAACCAAAATAAATAAAATAATGAAAGACCTTGAGAATCAAACCCGCTCTGATACCATGTTAGAAAAAACGAAAGCGGAAGCGTAACATGGAAAAAGATAAACAACAATAAGTACGCGAGATTTTTACGTGGAACCCTACTCCGTGAGGAGCGGGATGAAACCACGGGAGAAGCCCTCAAAGGGGCGGATACTTCATTCCTTTTTCTCAATGAGTACAGGAGGTCTGGGGCTCCTTATATAGCCTTCCCAGAGCCTCCAAGTCCCACCACTGAACGATGTGGGACTAAACACTGGATGGGGTAAATGGATCTTCTCCAGGATCCATTTACCCTGTTACAACTTAATGGGCGTATACACCTTATACTCCAACAATACATGTGATAATGTGCAAGGGAATTTTGACTTCTAATTTAATGCAATGATGCTTGCTAAAATATCAATATTACTTATATATGCGTGAATGATAAAAATGCAATAAAGATGAATAAATGCAATTAATTACTTAGGAATGGAGCTCTATTTTCAACTTATAGAGTGATGATCAACATATTCATTAGTAGGATCGAAGGAGTTTGAGAATGTGGACAATGCACATCTTCTTCTTTGGGTTTGGAAATCAAACACATCCTTGAAGCCTGGAACATGCCTGATTATCTTCTTGCAGAATTTGAGTTCTATTACGAACCCTAATTTTCTTGAACTTTGATAATCAAGCGATCTTCAGAACTCGCGAGAACTGCGCAACAACTAGAATTCGCTTGCTGGTGTAGAGCTAGGGTTTCGAAAAACTCGAACTTGGAGAACAAGAACTTGAGCAAAATCTCAAATAAGAATATAAAATCTTCAACATAATCTTCAAAAAAACAAATCACCAAAATCGAACCCATTCTGATACCACGTAGAAAACGATGAATGCGGAAGCCTATCAGAGGTAAAGAAATATAAAATCATGGAATAACACTGGGATTTCACTTGGAACCCTACTAAGTGAGGAGCAGGATGAAACCATGGGAGAAGGCCTCTCAAGGGCCATATATTCTGTTTTTCCTTTCTCTCAATTATTACAATGGGTGTGGGGCTTCTTTTATAGCCCCATCAGAATGATCGAGTTCCACTCACAGTGGATTGGGACAAAACTAGTGGATGTGGTAATTGAACCCCGGAGGGATCCAATTACCCATCTATGATGATGCTTACTTTTAAGAGGGGTGAAAGGCTCCACACACGCCATCGCCTGCTCTATCATGCACCCTACAGTATCTTGGACCAAGGTACCAATCACCTCCTCCACCTCATCAGTGCAATCAAACATATTATTCAGGCCTGCAATGTTGATTAGGGGGTTCCAAAATGTATCCGAATCGAGGAGGAGGCCTGAGTAGATACATATCAAATGATCCATCAAAATGGTTCTCCTTTGAGCAGCTTCAAGACCTGAAAAAAGGGGTACGCCCAATACCATATTCCCAGACCCAACATTGAGGTCTGAGTGGCTTCCTACCGGGGGCATAAAAGGGTCACGCCCAGACCCACAACAGTTAACCCCTTTTCAAAGCAAGCGATCATCACTCCAACTCCCAAGAGGAACAACACGAGAACCATAATGAAATATTCTCAAAGTCACGTGAAAGATTGCTAGTGAGGCCTTTTAAAAGGGGCGTTAGTTGATGAAGATGCACCAACGGTTTCACCACAGACGTTTGCACTTAAATTTCTGCATTTGAATTTGAATCTTCTTCACACTCACTTTTGATTCTAGTCTTTTGAATAATTTCTAAAACCGAAAGATCTAATTTCGGCTCAAGCAAGGCTTCCAACGAGTCCTGTATCGGCAAACCCTCCCTCAGTGATGGCTTCGGCAAATGACGAACTCCTGTTCTAGTGGTGAAGGTAGTGGTACGATCTCTGCCAAGAACTTAAAGCGTGATCATCCAAAATCAAGAGTGTAAACAACACTTAGAGGTACGATAATCGAGCCAATAACCACCAATGAGATGGTGGCTTATATTCCCGACCTTCTCCCGTTCGACAGAATCTCAGTGATCTGCCCAAAGTCCTTGAGGGCATGCCTCAAGGCTTCTAATGTTTTGAATAGTAAGGGACCCATATACGCATAATCACCCTTTTCAGCTCTGACTTTTCCTCACCGTCTGTGAAGCATGGCATTCTCCATCCCACCCTCCCAAACTCCCCTTCGTTAAAAAAAGGTTCAACTTCCTTCGAGGACATGCTCATTGCAACAAAGATTTCCTCTCCAATAACACCACATCTCTCATGAAGGACCCCCTAAACAATTCTGGATCTCCAACATCACATAATCCAGGTTGCAATCCTTCTATGTGCTAACTCCAATAAGCATTCTATCCCTTTGCGACATAAGAGAAGATGCATCATCTGTGAGCACTTACATAAACATATTAATAGTATATTCTACGTGGAGAATGTAATTATTCACACTAAGATTCTCCTCGAGCCATGGCGCTTGTGAGGTAACACTGTATTTTTTTCCTTTCTCTTTATAATATAGGGATTTTTACCCGGCAGATCCTATAAACTTTGTCAATTGCCTCTACGACCTTTGAAATAACCTAATTCCTCCCTTGACCCCGTAAACTTGCCAACTCTTACCCCATGAACCCTCCGGTTAATCTGTTTGAAGCCTGTGAGGGTTCTTGAGGTAATTTTTAGGGTTGACAGGGTAATTACGTTGTGCAAAAGGTCGTACAGGTAATTGGCAAAGTTTATAGGGTCTGCCGGGTTAAAAATCCCTATAATATAATAGATTTGGTACGAACATCATAGTGTGTTTCCCCCTCCTTTAACCTCAAAAAATGTAAAAGGTGGGTAATTAGATCTCTCCAGGATCCAGTTACCTTGCTCTGTTGTTTGGTCCCACAAGATCTATAAGTGGGACTTTGGTCTGTCTGCGAGGCTATATAAGAAGCCCCACACCTCTTGAATTCATTGAGAGATTTACAATAGAAGATCCGGCCCCAGAGGCCTTCTCTCGTGGTGTCATCTCGCTCTTTATGGAGTACGGTTCCACGTAAATCCCCGATGTTCTATATTTTTATTTTTCTGATCATGCTTCCATATTATTTATTTCGACATGGTATCAGGGCAGTTTGATTCCGCGGTTCGATTATTTAAGTTTTATTTTGGTTTTTATTTACGGCGATTCTGAAAGATGAATTCTTGTTCATGTTTTGCAAAATCCAATTTGAATAGTTCGACGATTAGGGTTCTTGATGAAACCCTAAATTCTACAAGTTCCAAGGCATCAACGATTAACCACAACAACCTGGCACCACCAATGCCTCAATCTTTTCTTGCACAAACAAGAAAAACACTCCCGCAAAGTGTACCACCATCTTCATCTCTAGCAGTGTCGCCAACACACTCAATTCTCCAGGCGACCCTCTCAAGGCAATGACAAGATGTAAACCCCAGCACCAATCTTGATGGATATAGGAAGCTCCTCAAGCGCATCACGGAAGCGTGAGGACCGCATCATATGCGATCGGGAGCGACTAGTCGCACTAGTTGCTCGATGCAACATAATTTAAAAATTTTAATGTGATGAAACCACATGATCCAAGAACATTTCTTGGACCGGTTCATCTAAACCACAACAGGTAATAAGGTTACCTCTTGAAGCGTGGTTGCGATCGAGTCTCTAAACTAAGAGACCTCCTGTCTCAAGTTCGATCCGACGGAGGAGACGCTTGCGAGCGCGTTGATGAGACGCGTCCTTCTCGCAATCTAATTTGATGATCCAAGCGACGAATCTCCTGATCTCGTCACACGAGATTCGACGTCTTCTTCACGAGCGAGGCGCATCGAAGGAGACGAAGATCCACGAGCAAATACTCCGATAGCATAACGACTATGCCGCGGCGATGGCGACTCTCTCTAAGGCTCCATGATGGACGGCCACAAGAAAGAGAGTCTTGACGTGTAGAGAGAGAGAGGGAGAGAGCATTAGTTTACGTTGTAAACGCGTATCTCGAAGAGCAAGGGGTGCCTCTTCTTATATAGGGTTTTGGGAGTCCATGGATCTCAATCCATGGACAATACACAATCAATGGTTGAGATTGATTTGTGTTTCTTTCAATGGCTAAGGTGTTGTTGTAAAACACACCAACAATTGATTTAATTTTGAATTAATTTATATTGATAAACCCACTTAATGGTCTAGTGGTAGTACAGTGTGTCTACCACAGAAAAGACCAGGGTTCAAATCCCACTCTTGCAGGGGTTGCGTTAGGTAGTCCACGGCCAGCGTAAAAAATAGTCGAATCTTTCAACATGGATTTGAGCAAGAATCCATGTAGCCGACCCTACTTATAGTGGGAGAAGGCTTAGCACATTTTTGATAAATCAACATAATTAATCCCAATTTAAATCACATTGACTACAGAGAAGATAATGAGGAGACCAAACAAATTCCCTAAGAAGGGGAGGACGGCTACTCTTCTCCGCATGGAAAGTTGTAGCCGTCCACTCCTCTTGAGTGGACTTGATCAATCTCCTCTAATTATCATGAGATCTCATTATCTCATGATATCTCTTTTAATTTACAACAACACCTGTTGTAAATATTTTTCACTAAAAATAATCCACAATTATCTTGTGAAAAATTTCAATTAAGCCATTGAATTCATATGAATCTCAGTCACAATCCAAAACAAAATGTAATATATTTTCAATTAATCATTTAATGTGAATCCAATTCACATTAACAATTAATCAACAAATATAAGTCACAATAGGCTCTCTTTAATATATTATAAATCACATTTATAATATAAAAATGTACTAAGCCTTCTCGCACTATAAGTAGGGTCGGCTACATGGATTCTTGCTCAAATCCATGTTTAGATTCGACTATTTTTTACGCTGACCGTCGACTACCTAATACAACCCCTGTAAGAGTGGGATTTGAACCCTGGTCTTTTGTGTGGTAGACACACTTTACTACCACTAGACCATTAATTGGGTACAAGTCACATTTATAATATACCTGAATAATATGGATAGTGATATCCACATTATTCTTAACCATGATAATTAAATCACATTTAATCATCTTGGATCTCAGTTCTCATGTGCCCAAATAACATGAATCACATTCACATTATTCACATTTTTGATAATTAAATCACATTTAATTATCTCAGATACCTCTCATAATAATATGAATCAAATTCATATTATTCATGATAATAATTAAATCACATTTAGTCATCCAATTTTCTCAATGCTCGGATACATATATCAAAAATGAAATTATCCGTGAACTCTTTCAAGGATAATGTGCTTTCTCCGCATATACTTGGAGATAAGGATAGGGCGATTGTATTGTTCCACGTATAGTGACTTGGATATTGAGATCACATCTTAAATCCAGATCCTACGTACCTCTCATAAATGCTTGACTAAATCAAGACCGCAAATCTAATCTTCTCATTGCATCTGAATCACATTCAGATCAATGTCCAACATTTGTACCAATATCAGATTACTTCTCTACTGAGAGGAGTCACTAAAATCCAAACCTGTTTCATCACTCCCTTGGAATGTAAGCGTCATGGTTATACAATCGTTTATGATCACATCTTTCTCAGGCATTCCTAATACCTGTACATTCTGCATACTGGAAGACCCAGAATAAACCCGAAGTTTTAGATCTCTTTTAGACTGTCTCCTTCAGGGTTTTGTCATTAAGTTCTCATTTGACTATTGCGTATTGGTATCGATCATATACTTTTCAAAAGCATACATCACACCCATGTATTGATCATATACTTTCCAAAAGTATATATATCAAACTTACAAATTCAGTCAATCATCCTAAGCGAGACGACTGTGCACGGAGTTTGATTCTTCCCAATATCCCATGAATGAGTTCACGTCTTCCGGTTCAACAATGAACCTGTATGATCCCTTTGAGAGATCGTATTACTCATATACCCTTGCATGCATACAAGCGCGCTGGTGTATAGACCTTGGTTAGGTCATCACCTATTGGTCTGCCAAATGTACATACTCAGACATATAGTAACACATCTGTCTCTGGCCGGAGGATGCATGCCTATATCGTGACAACATACGACATAGGTCTTTGGTTATCTCGATCTCGTTAAGTCAACTCTTTAACCTAACTAATCTGACACATATGAATCTCTCCTCCCATACAGAGGACCTGCATCAAGAGATCGGCCAGATATCTACCAAGTGAGAAAGGATTGCCGTCTCCTACTCAGGCTAGAGATCCTCTCTTAATAATCATTTGACGGTACTTGATGAGTCGTCAATGTAACTCTTTAGTAATTTATCCAAGCACCAACCTCTATGATTCAATAATTAAATCAACAACTGTATGATCATCAAGATGGCCATGGTATATAACCCTAATTGTACTAAGAGACCTATTATGCAAATTAGTTATTCTTCATTTCAGATCAGGGAATGATATTCGCAATAACATTTATTGCATAATGGCTCGTCGTGTGCTCGCATGTCCAACAATCTCCCACTATCCCAAAGAGCTATTGATGGGCTAATCTTTAAACCCACACTCATGTGACAATCATAGGCTATTTAGAGAAAGAGCTAGGTAAGATGATCAATCACTCTGTTCCCGAGAGACTACGCCAAGTCCTGTTACGACACTTGCATATCCCTAGAAATAGTGCTCGCATCCAATGCGAATGTTGCATCTTATGCAACCAATACTCAATCTTGTCAGTTATATTGTCCTTTGACACCACATTTTAATAATTATTATAACCAGTATGTCCATAATCCTTATTAGAATACCCTTATTCCTGGAGATATCTATCTCCTAAGGTATCCACAGTTAAGAGCTTTTAGATCACTATCTATAAAGTCTTAGGTTCTTGAAGATAAGACTTTGAGATCACTATCTCAAAAATCTTTTCATCTTTGAAGATGTTGTTATTACTGCAATCAAGTGTTTTATCTCCTTAGTAGGATTATTAACATTTACTACTCCCACTGCATGACAGATATCTGACTTTTGTACACATCTAGCATACACTCGACTTCTCGTAACTGATGCACAAGGGCAAGTAGTTCTAGCATTCACTTCCTCAACTCTTTGAGGTGCTATCCCTTTAGATATGTCAGTACCATATCTTAAAGGAAGGAAGCATTTCTTGGAATTTTCCAGAAAATGGAAGATGTCCAAGGTGTACTACTAATGTGACGGTCCTAATACCCTCTTCTCTTTGCTTCTGAACATCTTCAGAACTAAGATCTAAGAAGTATCCTTGAGATCATATCTCAAGGTATGGAATAGCCAGTCTATAGAACACTTATTATTATCCTTATATCATTCCAAATGATTAGGGTATCATCTACATATAGCACGATAAATACAATGGCACTCCCACTAAGCTTCACATGGTACATCAAGATTCTATCTGAAATCATAACATTTATAATTTCATCAAATCTTATGTTCCAACTACAAGAAGCTTATTTTGAGTCCATAGATGGAGTTTCTTTATCTTGCACAGCTTGCTTTCCTCAACTATGAAGCCCTGGGGATACTTCATATGGATATCTTCGGAGAGATATTTTTGGAGGAATGCAGTCTTGACTTCCATCTTGAAGATGTCGAAGTCAAGTTGTGTAGCTATAGTTAGCAATAATCTGATGAGTTAAAGCATGGTCACTGGAGAGCAAGTCTCATCGCAAGCGATGTCTTCTATTCAATGTGTAGCTCATGCCTACGAGCCGTGCTTTGAAGGTCTGTACCTTCTCATCAGGTTCCATCTTTCTCTTGAAGATCCATTTTCACCTTAACGGGTCTTACCCATATAGGTGGATCCTCGAGAAAATTATATCCTTAGAGATGAGATCTTTTAACAATCTCTAAGTCATAAAGTAGGTATCAAATACCATCCTTTATTTTCCTAATGAAGTAGCACTCTCTAGTGCTAGATTCCAGCTTACTAGCATGGAACTTTATAAGGATATATATTGTAGTCTCTACTACATATATATCTTTGAAACTAAGACGTAATTAGTCATCATTGATCAAATCATGTCACACATGATCCAATTGTATCTCCCTACAACTCTCTTGAGTTTAGGTATATCAAGAGGAGTGAGATAGGAATGATATTCCTTTCTCCATAAGGTATTCTTAGAATCCATCTAATAGGTACTTGCTACGTAAGTTAGATCAAATTCATTTCATCTTCCTTCAGATTTTGGTTCTAAACCAAAATTGTTAAATCTTTGAACATTTCAAAGCTTTCTAAGGTGAAGGGAAGAAATCTCATATCACAAATAATCATTAAATGATTTCACATATCATCAATGTTCATTATGATACAAATCCACATACATCAGTGTGTATGAGATCTTGAATACCTTGGCATCTTACACCATTCCCAGAGAAGGGTGCATTGGACATTTTTACTTTGAATATAATATTCAAAAGTATGTAAGATTTGAAATTTCAGACATTCTAAAGTTTCATCTCTTACTAGTCAATTGATCTCATCAGCAGACATATGTCCAAGGTTTGATGCTAAATCATTGTCAAATGATCTTCATCCTCCTATTGATCTTATAAGGTTTAATTTTCGGTATTAGAAATGTTAATAAACCATTTATTAATTTTCTAATTTAGTAGAGTCCTCCAGATATCATACTATCTGAAATATATCCATCATAACTCTTTATGATAGGTCTATTCCAGAATTCATGATTATTTCCAATATTTAGAAATAAACTACGAGTGTTTTCTAATATCTAGGTAGTAGAGACATACTTTAAGACTAATGGCTCTCCCACTGAAAATATGAAGTCTATTTATCAAATAGAGATTGTTGCAACAATTGCATTAATACCCATGTGGATGACTATTAAACCTTAAGATCAAATTTTCTAGTCTTCTAAAACATATGCAACCAATTGCAAGTGTTATTAGAAGAATGAGATACAATTATTAGACTTTGATCTTATCCAATAAGCAAGTCAATATTAATGATTATATATAGATTATTTCGATGCACTATTTGACTCCTTCTCTAAGGATCCTAGATAGACTTGATAGTCATACTATCAACACATCAGCTCATTGCAGTATTGGCATTTATCCGACTCTTTGGATGTCATATGTGTATGGAAACCATAGAAGTGCAACCAACTCTTTGACTTTCCTTCTAACCTGGGTCCGACCCATGCTTCCACTGCGCTCCTTTCATCTCTAAACAACCATTATTTAAGACAAAGGATCTCTTATGTTGAACTCAAAAGATTTCAATATAAGAGTATTTCGACATTTATATATGCTTTATTCACTTTATATAATATGAATATTATGAAGCTTCATGAATGACTTGAGTATAGACATTAGAATGATGACACTCATCATATCTACATACATCTTAACTCTTAAAAACTTAGGTTCAGGTAGGTACTCAAATATTTTGAATACATCATCATCTATAGAGCCACCATTCTGCATGATGCAGTGAACCATGTCATTCATGATTAAATGTCGAGAGCACACATGTACGCCAGAACATCTTCTTATATTTTATAAGGATTATTTGACAATTATGGTCATCATCGACATGCCAGTTCCAAAGTACATTCGACGAAAGATCAAGACTATAGAGATATACAAACCCTAGGGTTGTAGTCCTATTATCTATTTAATTGTCATTCCTCATTATTATGAGGAAACTTGCACATTGCAACCACATACATTATGTGTCCAACTGCAAGTACAATATCTTGATCATGGATCCAATGCATGATATTTTACTGGTTATTATTGATTATAGTTCTGAGTGGGTTTAATGAGGATTATCTGAAATAAGAAATTTGCATATATATAAAAATATATATACACATTTTACTTTGATTTAGGAATTTTATATCAAAGTTGTCTTGCCTTGTCAACACTGAGAGTTCGTTCCCGTAATTATTTTCAACTTAAGAGATATACTTATCATTATATCTCAAGCAAGATCTGGGATCTCCTTCCTTATCTTTGTCACATCCTAATAATATGAGAACTTACAACTCGGATAAAAAGAAGCAGGAACACATTCCGCCTTGCAAGTCCAACTTGCATTCTCAATTCAGTCTTTAATACCCGGGCCCACCACCCCTAAGGTGATGTTGACCCGTCATTGAACCAACCGTCGACAAGAATACAACTCGCTATGCGCAATCCAATATGGCCCCAATAATACGAGAACTCCATATTGGGGTCACTACGCATACGTCCTTACTCTTTCGAGAAGCAAAGAGTCCGATCCAAATGGCTTGTATGCAGGAGCTATCACTTCGAACATGTGTCTCCTACATACAATCTCTGGTGACGGAACCCTTTACTTTGACGGGAGACCATGGATGTCACTTATGTGATCCTCCACCTCACATTCAAATTTTAGTTAATCATTATGAATCATATTCATTATGATTAATTCTTCCGAGAGAATTACAACTCTATTCATGATAGAGTGTATTAATTTTAATTGGATTCCAATTAATCTAATCATATTAATTAATGATCCAATTAATATCTAACAAACATTCTTTATTGTTACTTGAAATATGGTATTATCTCAAATACGTATTATTTCAAATTTTAATAATTAGAAAAATACATCATGATTTCTCAAGTATTATCCGCTCCCTACCCGTTGTCATGGCCAGTACCGACGGTAGTGGGACATACCGCACACGGTGCAACCTGCTACCCCAACGCTCCCCGACTAGACGCTATATCCGCCTCGGGAAAAAATAATGCCAAGTCAATCACTTTGTACTTGAGATAATAATCGGTTTTTCAACCGAAGTTATACCATATAAAATAATCAAAACTATTTTGATTAACATTATAAGGAGATTTGCTAAACAAATCCCCAAACCTATTCAAGCAACATGTTTGTTGGAAAGTGTATGAAGCAACCAATTTGTGATCTAGATCATATCTAATCAATTATTGGTTAACACAATGCCATTTAATGAAATAATTATCATCTTTAAATATTTCACAAATATTTATCAATAATTATCTCAAGAAATTAATCATTAATTTCTATAAAAAAATTAAATGACAATCACATGGTTCATGATCAAGTATGCAATTTCCAGCAGTGACCCCTACTTACTAAAATTAACATATCTCACTTCAAATTAAGCAAAGTAAGTTTCCAAAGTTTGCTAATTTTATTTATAACAGAACCCATGTGATAATCAAGCATTTCTAGGCATTTCAAAACAATAACTAACTCCTTCATTACGTCGTGATTCGCCATCCTCGAAACAGTAGATATATGTTCATTAATATGGTAATATCTTGAGTTATCAGATTCCAAATCACGCAAACTCAAATCTCATAATTTCCTTAATTAATGGGGAACATTATCCAAGTGTTAGTTTCGTGTTTAAGCACTTTAAACAAGGCCGAAATTAATCACAAAATAAGGCTGTGAAAATTGAAATGCGATAAAAGTTTTCACGAACCTTAGCAAGCCCAAATCTTCTTAGGTTAATGAATCGCATCCAAAACCTCAAACCTGGCTCTAATATCACTTGAAGGATATGGGAAGATCCTTAAGTGCATCACGGAAGTATGAGGACCGCATCGTATGCGATCGGGAGCGACTAGTCGCACTAGTTGCTCGATGCAATAGAATTTAAAAATTTTAATGTGATGAAACCACATGATCCAAGAACATTTCTCGGATTGTTTCATCTAAACCGCAATAGGTATTAAGGTTACCTCTTAAAGCGTGGTTGCGATCGAGTCTCTAAACTAAGAAACCTACTATCTCAAGTCCGATCCGACGGAGGAGACGCTTGCGAGCACGTTGGTGAGACGCGTCCTTCTCGCAATCCAAGTTGATGATCCAAGCGACGAATCTCCTGATCTCGTCACACGAGATCCGACGTCTTCTTCATGAGCGAGGCACATCGAAGGAGACGGAGATCTACAAGCAAATACTCCGACGTCATAACGACTATGCTGCGGCGATGTTGACTCTCTCTAAGGCTTCATGATGGATGGCTACAAGAAAGAGAGGAAGAGAGTATTGGCGTGTAGAGAGAGAGAGAGGGAGCGAGCATTAGTTTACGTTGTAAACGTGTATCTCGAAGAGCAAGGGGTGCCTCTTCTTATATATGATTTTGGGAGTCCATGGATCTCAATCCATGCACAACACACAATCAATGGTTGCGATTGATTTGCGTTTCTTTCAATGGTTAAGATGTTGTAAAAACACAACAACAATTGATTTATTTTTGAATTAATTTATATTGATAAATCAACATAATTAATCCCAATTTAAACCACTTTGACTAGAGAAGAGATAATGAGGAGACCAAACTAATTCCCTAGAAGGGGGGACGATTACTCTTCTCCACGTGGAGAGTTGTAGCCGTCCACTCCTCTTGAATGGACTTGGTCTATATCCTCTATTTATCATGAGATCTCATTATCTCATGGTATCTCTTTTAATTTACAACAACTGTTGTAAATATTTTTCACTAAAAATAATCCACATTTTTCTTGTGAAAAATTTCAATTAAGCCATTGAAATCATGTGAATTTCATTCACAATCGAAAACAATATGTAATTATATTTTCAATTAATCATTCAATGCGAATCCAATTCATATTAACAATTAATCAATAAATACAAGCCACAATATGCTCTCTTTAATATACTTTAAATCACATTTATAATATACCTGAATAATATGGATAGTGTTATCCACATTATTCTTATCCATGATAATTAAATCACATTTAATCATTTTGGATAACCATTCTCAAGTGCCCAAATAACATGAATCACATTTGCATTATTCACACTTTGATAATTAAATCACATTTAAATATCTCAGATAACTCTCCTAATAATATGAATCAAATTCATATTATTCATGATAATTACATCACATTTAATTATCCATTTTTCTCAATGCTCGAAAACATATATTAACAATGAAATTATCCATGAACTCTTTCAAGGATAATGCGCTTTCTCTGCGGATAGTTGTAGATAAGGACAGAGCGATTGTATTGTTCCATGTATAGTGACTTGGATATTGAGATCACATCTCAAATCCATATCCTACGTACCTCTCATAGATGCTTGATTAAATCAAGACTGCAAATATAATCTTCTCATTGCATCTGAATCACATTCAGATCAATGTCCAACATTTGGACCAAGATCAGATTACTTCTCTACTGAGAGGAGTCACTAAAATTCAGACTTGTTTCATCACTCTCTAGGAATGGAAGCGTCATGGTTATACAATCGTTTATGATCATATCTCCCTCAGGCATTCCTAATACAGTACATCTTGCATACTGGAAGACCCAGAATAAATCCGAAGTTTTAGATCTCTTTTAGACTGTCTCCTTCAGGGTTTTATCATTAAGTTTCTCATTTGACTATTGCGTATTGGTATCGATCATATACTTTTCAAAAGCATACATCACACCCATGTATTGATCATATACTTTCCAAAAGTATATATATCAAACCTACAAATTCAGTCAATAATCTAAAGCGAGACGATTGTGCACGGAGTTTGATTCTTCCCAATATCCCATGAGTGAGTTCACGTCTTCCGGTTCAACAATGAACCTGTATGATCCCTTTGAGAGATCGTATTACTTATATACCCTTGCATGCATACAAGCGCGCTGGTGTATAGACCTTGGTTAGGTCATCAACCTATTGGTCTGCCAAATGTACATACTCAGACATATAATAACACATCTGTCTCTGGCCGGAGGATGCATGCCTATATCGTGACAACATACGACATAGGTCTTTGGTTATCTCGATCTCGTTAAGTCAACTCTTTAACCTAACTAATCTGACACATCTGAATCTCTCCTCCCATGCAGAGGACCTGCATCAAGAGGTCGGTCAGATATCTACCAAGTGAGAAAGGATTGCCGTCTCCTACTCAGGCTGGAGATCCTCTCTTAATAATCATTTGACGGTACTTGATGAGTCGTCAATGTAACTCTTTAGTAATTCATCCAAGCACCAGCCTCTATGATTCAATAATTGAATCAACAGCTGTATGATCATCAAGATGGCCATGGTATATAACCCTAATTGTACTAAGGGACCTATTATGCAAATTAATTATTCTTCATTTCAGATCAGGGAATGATATTCACAATAACATTTATTGCATACCGTGGGCTCGCATGTCCAACAAATCTCTCTAGGCATCCTTGACCTGGCACTAGGGAACCACGTCGATGTCTGGTCCCTGCCTCTTCCTCTTGTTTGTCACCGCGCAGGTCCTAGGCGGTGGGACTCCTCCAAGCGTCGTCCCATCGGTGCACTAAAATAGCAACACATCAAAACAACTCCGCATCTCTGCCCCAAGCCATCCCCGACCGCATCGCCTGGGAATACACAAAGTCTGTGATAACTCATGGATCTCAGGCGCTCCATTCCAGGCGCATCTTAGGTATGTAACCTCTTGAAAAAGATGCTCTACAACATGCAGGTCCCCAAACAAACCCCATTCCCCTCCGCATTAAACCCATAGCCGTGCCTCCTCAGGTGGATCACCCTCCGCTGAACAGGCCCCGATTGCACTGAGCTCTCCTCCCTCCATACGCGAGATGCGTTGGACTTCATTCTCCAAACGATGACGAGAGTGACGCTTTCCCGGGAGAATCTCATCCATTGGGGTTCATCATTGGCGACGGTGTTGTAGTTCCATCTAGGAACGCTAGTCACGATTGTAAGGACCAAAGGGGGGGTCTATACCAGTTATCCCTATTACTCTAAAAAATAAAAAAAGGAGCAATTAAAAAAAGAGAAAAGCCAACACAAAAGGGAGTACGTCTTAATAAAAGTATAGATGGTGGCTTAAAAAATGAAGTCGAGATAAAAAAGTGCATGTTTTATGTTTCTCCCAACTGTCATGTACTTCTATATTCTGACATGTATGGGAGAAAGGGGGAGTGGGAGCAAGGCATATTCTTCTAGCTGTGATGTATCTATAGAATTTCTATAACATCCATCATATTCTACTCGTGGCTTCTCAGAAAGTGATCTCTTCTCTAGGGTCCCTATATAAGTGAATCGACTCTAGGTCCCCTACCGATATGTGAGAGGTCATTCTTAGGGTTCACGTATATAAGAGGCCCACTTCTCGAGATCTGCATATGAGAGACAACCCTACTTATGGTGTTCGACTTCGACATCAACTATTTCAGATGGACTTCTTTAGCTGAGATTGTTTCAGATTTCTACTTCTGTTGCCCATCCATAACATGAAGACTGGCACTCCAGACTACTACTGCATACCGACCATCTTTCTGAGCATCGATTACTTCCACGCAGGTGTCCTCCTAATGCGACTACTGTTTGCGCTGCACTTCTTCTAGCGACTCTACTTTAGGCACGTCCTGATTGTCTGAAACTTGTCCTTGAGTAGGTTTTCTCCTAGTGGCAACTACTACTAGTCGGTCTCCTCCCATCTCTCTCAGATGTATCGAGTGAAGATGTGGTGTTTATTCTCTTTTCTTGCAAGCTACAGTTTTCTCAACCCATCCTGAGGGGAAGTGTTTATGTAAAAAATGGGCTATTATGATTCTTGTCATGAAATATCTCCCTGGCATCTCCATGATTCTCGTCGAACATATATATCACCTGTACATAGCTTGGTTCGACTCGCATCCCAATTCTTTGAGCTCCCCTCCACAGGTGTATAAAGCCATCCCCAAATCCATCTTTTTGATTTTCCGTTTCTGATCGTTCTAACCCTCAGACCCTTCGCTCGATGCGTCAAGAAAGGTGACAGTGGCGCTCCGCATTGATTTGCAGCACGAGTGAGCGTTGGAGGCGTGGCCCACACCATGACGGAGCTCCCTATTCCCAGGTCAGAGCTGCCACCTTTTATTTGCTTTTTAGGTAAATTTTAATCTTAGTTTTTAGTTCCTTTTATTTGCTTTTTAGGTAAATTTTAATCTTAGTTTTTAGTTCTTGCATTTATTTCTTGTTGTAGTCATTAGAATTAGTGTAGGATTAGGGAGTTAACCTCGCCGTTGCTCTCGAGCTCCGGCAATCGTGCACCACTGTTTCCCCTCGATTCGACCACCACCAGACGCCCCATCACCTTGTCCTTCCATTTCTACATCTGTCGACCCTCACCTGCCACCCAGATCTGCACTGGATATGGAGATCGAAGTCCATCTCTGCTGCCCTCAATCGGACTTCGCCATCCCATCCATTTACCCCTCTGATCTTCGCCAGTAAGAGCCAGGACTGATCACCATTGTCCCACCATTTTGTTTACATCCTTTTCAAGTCCTGAAGGGGTTGTCTGATGCCCAGGTACTCTCAAGAATGCAGTCCAAGAGCAAGAATTTTCATCGACCTTTCAGGATTCATCCATCAAGCCCTGGCCAATTTTGTCTCCTCCAGTCTCTGCAGACATCTCCTAGGAAGGTCTCGAGCATCTGAGCAGCTCCGAAGGAGCTAGGAGGAGGACTCGTCAAGGAGAAGTTCATCGGTCGAGCTGTTCTTTCCTATTCTTTAGGAAGAGCAACAACCATTAGATCTCTTCTCTGCCCCAGATTTTAGGACTACCGTTAGATCAAATGCTCCCCCTACCGTCAGATCTGAGCCTTGGTCTAATCCCGAGCGTCGACCAGCGAACCTGCATCCATCGTTCAGCATCAACCACGTGCCCCAAGTGAAGAATTAGGAGCCGTTGGATCACACGCCTTTTGGGGGGATTGCAGAAACACCCCTTCGCTTTTTTTATTTCTTGTTTAGTCCTGTAGTTATTTAAACAAGCTTTATTATTTGTGTAAAATTTGCAAGAAGCCCCTCGAACTTTTGTTATATTGCCTTTAGGTCTGTGCCAGCTCAGCTCACGTGGTCACCCATATGAGTTGGGCATTTGCATATATATCCTGGCGGTTTTTGTAATTACAACTTAGTATAAAAAAGGGATATTTACACCTATAACCCTGAGTAATTTCATAATTACCCCAAAAACCTTCGATAATCACGAATTACATCGAGAACCCCGAATAACCACTCCGTTTTACACCCATAACCTTCCGTTAGTTTAGTTCTTTAACTCAACCAGATGACAGAGTTAATCTAACCAATCAGTCATCTAATGGTTGAGATTAATCCAAAAAAGGAGAGGATGAGTTCGGTGATTTTTCTCAGTTTGAACTCGGTGGTGGTCGGGGGATCCGAGGAGTCAGGCAGCTCGCGGCGGTGAAGCTCCAGGGAGCTCGCTGCGCGGAGGCAAGGGTCTTGGGAGGGTGCACCAGGGAGGGAGAGGCTCCAGGGCGGGTGCAGTCGCTGCGCGGGTTGGGGCTTCAACAAGGAGCAGGGGGGCCGGCGGCTCAGCAGTGGGTATCGGGGACAACGACGGAGGGGTGGGGGGCTTCCAGGAGGAAGTCGGTGGGTGAGGGGCAGGATCGGCGGTGGGGTTCGAGGGCGGGGCGAGGTCCGGGGGGGGAGGGGGGCTCCTCGGCGGTGAGGCTCCTAGGCGGGTGCACCGGGGAGGGGGGAGGCTCCAGGGCGGGTGCAGCTCGCTGCGCGCGGGGGGGGGGGGGGGTCTCCTCGGCGGGTGCAGCTCGCTTTTCGCCGGCGGTGCTTCAAGGCAGGGGGGTGAGCAGGAGGGCCTGGAGTTGGGCAGGGTCGGGGGTCCTCAGCGGTGAGGCTCCTGGGCGGGTGCACCGGGGAGGGGGGAGGCTCCTGGGCGGGTGCACGGGGGAGGGGGCAGGCTCCTGGGGGGGGGGGAGTCTCCTCGGCGGGTGCAGCTCGCTTTTTCCCGGCGGTGCTCCAAGGCAGGGGGGCGAGCAGGAGGGCCTGGGGGGGCGTTGTTCTTCCAGGTGGAACTCGATGGGGGTCGGGGGGATCCGAGGAGTTGGGCAGCTCGCGGCGGTGAGGCTCCAGGGAGCTCGCTGCACGGGGAGGGGGCTCCTCGGCGGTGAGCCTCCTGGGCGGGTGCATCGGGGAGGGGGGAGGCTCCAGGGCGGGTGCAGCTCGCTGCGCGGGCGGGGGGGGGGGATGCACCGGGGAGGGGGAGGCTCCAAGGCGGGTGAAGCTCGCTGCGCAGCTCGCTCCTCGCCGGCGGTGCTCCGGGGCGAGCAGGAGGGCCTGGAGCCAACTTGCCGGAGACGAGTGGGAGGGCATGACTTTTGCATGGGGAGGAGAGGTATTATTTTTGGTTGATCTATAAATGGCATCATACTATAAATATGATGTCTTTCAAAGGGTAAAATGGTCATTATATAACTTTTTCCGTCAAAGTTAACGGTCAATTAAGACGGATCTTGACACAGGGTTATGACATGTAAAGGTTAAGCACTATTCAGGGTTCTGGATGTAATTCGTGATTATCGAGGGTTTTTGGGGTAATTACGAAAGTACTCAGGGTTATAGGTGTAAATATCCCTATAAAAAATTCATGTTTCAGTTCAAAGTTTCTGAGAAATTTGCATGTAGGCCCCTACCTTTAATTTTATTTACAAATATGCCCCTACCAGCTTGATAAAATTTTATTTTCACATTTCTTTTTATTTAAAATAGCTCATGTCCCCAAACAATTTGCAAAAATAGGTATAAGTGCTTGATTGATTGCTTGTTAATGCTATATATTTTATTTGTTCGTTTGCATTTACTATTTATTAAAAATCAAAAAGAGCAATTTTATTCTTTATTTGACTTAGAAAATGCAAAAAATATAAAACCTTTTCTAAAAATTCAAAAAAAATTCTTTAGTGTTTATTAGCCTATTTTATAACTCCAGACCAAAAATCATAAAAAATCTCAAAAGCAACCCCAAAAATTAGCAAACCCTTACTAACCCTAAAAAAATATAAAATATTCTCAAAACCCTGAGAATATAGTTTTTTACGCTATATTTTTTATATGTATATATTACTATACATTAAATTTTTTTTGAGAAAGTTTGAGCCCTTTTGCTATTTTTAAATCTCAAATCAATTCGTCCTATTCAAAACATTCTTTTTTTGCCTTATTTCTGATTTTAAAAAATACAAAAAATGTTGCAAAAATTTCCCAAAACAGAAAAATTTCAAAAAAAATTTTATTTGGAACTTTTTGACTAATTTTACCTATATTTATAATTATAATACCCTATATAACTATATATATTAATATATATAGCTTATATTATTATTAAGTATTATAAATACTATAAGTATATTTTAAAACCTTTAAAATAAGGATGGTTCTTGGGATGTTTTTGGTTTTTTATTTCTTTATTATATATTTTTCTACTATTTATTACTTGTATATGCATATATTACATTATATACCTTTATATCTACTCTTATATACATATTTATATAATATTATATATTATTAAATTAAAAAGAAATTAAAAATCAGAAAATTAAAAATATCTAAAATTGAAAAAATATTTATTATTATTTTATTTATTTAATTAGAAACACACAAAACATTGATTGATATTGTGTATACATATACACACCTACAATATTTATTTATAAATAATATTGCTACGTTACGTGTTCCCTGTGTTTGACACTATCTGCTTGTCTACTATACACACTTGTCTGCAGGGTTATAATAAATTTTGATTCACATTTATTTTGATTGATTTACATTATTGTGTGGGTTGATTGTTGTTTGAATTTAAGATCTTTGTAAGTTGTCATCACAACAATTGTTGGTCCCACCTTGTGTGGACCACAAGACAGTTCCTTGAATTCTCGATTCGACAAATGTCGTCGTTGTCGGGGAGCAACGGATAGCATAGCATTGTGTATATTATTGTGTACATTATTTTTTCTTTGATTTTCTGCTATTTATTTTTTATAATTGTTTATCAGTTCTGACTCATTTGTCTTTGTTGACCTAACTTGCGAGGGACCATGTGGCGACGACCTCTTCTTAGGAGGTGGACGCACTTGAGCTGCAAGGAGGTTGGCTTTTATGTCTGTGAGCAAATCAGGATAGAGAAATGGAGAAGAACATCACACTTAGCATTCTTTTATTTTATTTTTGAGGAGAGTTTTCCTTTTATTTTTGTAAAGTTTGTAATAATTGGGATTTGGACACTTCACACTTCATGAGGTCCAGTGTGCCTGGGCGTCTGTTCACCTGGGGGCGTCATCAGATTTTCTATTGTTTTCTCGCTTTTCTTTTCTTTGTTTCACGGATTTTGCATTTTCGACTTTATTTTCATTTATTTTGTGTGATTGAGCCCTAGCCTAGGAATTGCTTGATCAACATAATAAGTCCAAAGCACTAATGAAATGCATGTACCTATAGTTTCACTCTTGGACTTAGATCAAATTAGTTGCTGACTATTTGGATTCGAAACCGTATACCGCGAGAGACTTCATACAATGCTTGCAGGATCTGTTGTGGTGGGCTCTGAGGAGTCTCCAAGACCGAACTCTAGATTTCTTTTCTAGATATTCAACACTTGGTTCTTCACGTTAATAGCAACTCCTGTTGTAGGACGCTTTCATTGGCTTCATTTGTATATAGAGTGGGTTTTTATTCCTGTCTAGCATCTTGCACGAAGAGAGCTGAAGGTAAGATGAGTACCATCTATCTAAGTACGCATCATTAATTTACGTTTGCATTGCTTTTCCGCTCTCCCTCTGATTTTGATCACATAGGATGCTAAAGGAATTAGAACCTCGTTAGGATTCGTGCATTCAAAAAACATCCAAAAAAGTGATATCAATAAAATTGGGACTGCTTTTACTTGATCCTACAATAAACATAAAGGACAAATCATTGTTTTGGAGAGAGTAACCCCCTCCTTGTACACAGGTTGTATTCAAACTGAGAGAGGTGCGTACATATAAGGAATAGAGCTCCTATCCCTGGGCTTGTGCCTTAAGCATTTGGATAGACTCTTGGGCTCTGTTATTGCTGGAAGCACTTGCTTCCGACTTTAGACGAAGTGGTATCGATGTTCTAGTAGGTGTGCTCCGCCAACTAGCACACAACCACTCTATGTGACTGCACATGTGAGCTTGTAAATATTTGTTTTCTCACCTAACTCTGAAATTTGATAAGATAAAAGATCGAATTGATGGGTTTGTAAATTGATGGGTTTGTTTATATATGTATTTGTTTGCATACATGATCTTCTCAGCGCATTTGCGCCTTTTTCTTGCATATCTTGATTTTACTATCGTGATCTCCCGATCCACGTCTTTTATTTCGACGATGGCAAGTTGGAGTTATTTTTATCCGGATTTCGCAGATCCTTCTTACTCTCCAGTTGGTCCACCTCCATTTTATCAGGACTTTGCTCCTGAATTTTCTTCTTGTACATATTCACATCATCCACAGTTTCAGGCATCGGATTTTTACCCACCATCATCATCACATTTCCCACCATCTCATCCACCCGAGACTGAGTTGTTGGAGCCACCTCTCATGGATATCACTCTTGAGTACATGACTCGGGTAGTGGAGCAAATGAAGACGAGAATAGATGACCTCACTAGTATAAATAAGAACCATATTGTCGCTTTATCTTCCTATGCCATGGATTCACTAGAGGACACCGATGAGATCCTGCAATCCCCCAAAATACAAAAAATGAGAAATATAAAAATACAAAAACATGATAATGAGAGTCACTTAGTCGAGTTGATTTGTGAGGTGAAGGAACCGTTGCCATATTCTATGCCTCAAGTACATTCTCGACAGTTCCCGCCTCCTTCACCCCCAAGGATGACACTGTACATACTACTATTCGTCACCCTTGCGTAGATGATGATTTCGATTTCTTCCCTTGTATGGAAGAGATAGAAAATCTTAAAAAAATGTTGACCAACGCTAAAGTGGTGGCGGCTATTCAGGATATTATTGAAGCTCCACTTCAAAAGGACATGAACCAATTGTCCGTGCCTACACCAAAAAAAGAAAGTGACGACACAGAATTGAGCAACACCTTATAACCATGGCCACTGCCCATGCCTTCACTCATCATCCACCCACAAGGATAGGGGACATTAGTACTTCCCTCGAAGATATGCCATTTCTGACCACATATGTGATCATATTGTCCTTGGCAGCGGTGCATCAATCAATATAATACCCTTCTCTTTGGTACAATCTCTTCATCTTGAACCTCTCAAGAAGATCAGGATGATTTGTCAATTCGTTGATGGATCGATAAAGAGGACGAGGAGTATTCTGGAGAACGTCATCATTCAGATCCAGGGCATGAGCTTCAAAATCATATTTGTTGTATTACTCATGGAGACCTCCACCCCCGTGGAGCGCATTCTGATCATCTTGGGCCAACCCTTCCTCGCCATTGTGAGAGTTGTTATTGATTATGGATCTGGAGAGGTACGCTTTTGTTCTGACAACGAGAGCGTCTTGATCATTGCACCCACCATAGACCAGAGATTCACATCGGATGAGAGTGTATCCGTGTCAGCCGACCCCGAGGAATATAACCTAGATGCTGATATCAGAGAGGTGTGCTTTTTCATGGATGATACTGAGATTCGAGAATTCCTCTTTAGGGAGGAAGATTCGGATAGTATAGACCTTGGTGCTCCCTATTCCAGTGTGTGGTGATGTGTTGATGACATCCACGACATTTACACCATAGACACCTTAGTGCGAGGGTAGACGTGGGAGAGACTTCTCAGGCCGAACTTGACCGCACTACTTCCATTAATGAGTTTGTGTGTTTTCATTTTAAGATTCCCAAGACTTCCCAGGCTGAACCTGACCACACTACTTCCACTGATGAGTTCGTGCCTTTTCGCTTTGAGACTGCTGAGGATCTATACCAAGTCGATCCTGATCGGTTTGTGTCAGAGGATGACCCCGATATCGAATTGCAGCTTGTTAGATCAATTCCTCAGCGATCGCGCAAGAAGGTATGCTTTCTACCTTCTTGGTCTCTTTATAGCTACCACTTTGTATATTCACTTTCATTTACTTCCTTCCATCTACCGTTTCTCTCATCCACCTCGTTTCGTGTGTTTGCCTTACTTAGGACATACTTTGTCCTAAGTATAGAGGAGGTGGAGGAGTCGATATTCTTGTCTATACTTAGGGATCTCCTACCCTAAGTATAGGGGAAGACAGACCGAGTTGTGATTTGTTTATTCCCTCCCTCAACCCTCTCTGCATGTAGAATACAGTCTGTTATACTTAGGATTAGTTGATCCTAAGTATAGGGGAGACAATCGACTTCTAATTCTTCAATCTTTCATTATTCTTTAGTCGTTGTAGTATAGGCTCTTCTATACTCAGTACGAGTTATGTCTTCTCTTTTTCTCTTTGATCTATAAGGACATTACTCAAGCTAAGTATAAGGGGGTCGTATATACCTTGTATATACTTTAGCCATAACTCGTACTTTTGTATTTTTCAATAATATGGCTAATTAATAAAAATCAAAACGCTCGTCAAAATTCTTTGTAGTTAAGGTTTTAAACCAGTTAAAAATATTTTGCAAAATATTTGAAAAATGGTTGGAAAATCTCTTTGATTTTTTTTGTAAAATCATTTGAAAAATATTTTGTAAAATAATTTCAAACCTTTGAAAAAATATTTTGTTTGTAAAAGTTACTTCCATTTGTTTGAATAAAATGTTTTGAAAATCTAGCAAATGGTTTGGAAAATGATTGCAAAAATAGTTAGAAAAATCTATGCATACTGTTTGAAAAATCTCTGCAAAATGATTTTCAAAATTTGTAAATGTTTGCAAATCTTATTTGTCAAATTATTTTCAAAATAAAGTTTTCAAAATTTTTGAGAAAATATTTTCAAATTATTTTGAGAACTATGTATATATGCAAGCAAATAGAAATTCTTCACAAACTCTGTACATATAACCGGTAAAAATCATGTGTAAATTCTTTCGCCTAACTCTTGTTAATAATGAGTTACACACTCCCATATAAATATCTGCACATAATTATTTGCCAAAACTCTTTTGTTGTTGAAAAATCACTAAAAAATTGCAAAATCAAAAACTTATAAAATTTTGAAAAATGGTTTCAAAGTTGCATAAAAATTTGCAAAAACCTTTTCAGAAATCAATTAAAAAGTTAAAAATCAGAAAATTGCATCACAAAATTATTTTCTGCATTGTGCATAGCATTTACATTTTTTGGAATGATAATGACAATTGCACAAGTCTAAATAAAATATGAATATTAGAGCTTGGTTGGACCTTAATCTACTTAATCACATGAACTTTTAAGGAACTTGAATTGAGGCACTTCATGTCTGCTGGACTTAATTCTTTGAGACCACAAGACTTAGTTCAATGTCGTCTTGACTGCCTAAGTAGAAGATTTTGGGACACACACATGATCTTGTCGGCAGTGACCTAACTTTTATACATGCATCTTGCACTTTACTCAATTCAATTGAAGTGGTAGAGGGCTGGATTTGCCGGCATGAGACAGGCGAATGGAAATATACGAAGTCACAATGCACCCCAACCCGATCCAGTAGCCATGAGGTCTAATGACAGAATGTTGTGGGTTGCAATAATGTTTCAAAAGAGGGATAGTCTATTGGCTCAAGATGAAAAAGTCCTTATGTAAATGGCATTGTACGTAGTAAAAAAATTGCAAAAATAAAAAAAACTACAAAAAAATAGACAGACAAAAATCAAGAAAAATCGATTCCCGTTGGAGAATGTATGTATTCAATAAGCAAGCTTGAGCTTCAAAGTCAAATATGTATGTGAGCCTGCAGTCGAGTGACTTGGGTATACTGGTCAAGCATCTTAGGAGAGGTAGCTACACTAGCTACCGCCCATTCTCTTCTCCACCTCACTTGAACTTAGAAGGGAATACCCCGCTTCTAGAGGAAAGAGTTATTGGATTGGGGAATTAGGGTCACCATGTTGGAGAAGCCTGACTTTTACTGTTTTAGTCGAGAGGAGAGATATATCACACACACTGTACAAGATAGACTCATAGTTGTTGGAGTATTTTGTTGTGCGCCTCTTATGTTGTAGATGGGTAAATGGATACCTCTAGGATCCATTTACCCCATCCAGTTGTTTAGTCACACATCTACCGGTTTAGAGATGTGGAGACTCAGTGGGGGCTATATATAGATCCCCACACCCATTGTATCCAGCATATGTCCCTTTGAGGCCTTCTCCCGTGGTTTCATTCCGCTCCTTATGGAGTAGGGTTCCATGTAAAATCTTGTTCTTCATGTTTCATATTTCTTGATTTAGTGCTCTATTTATCAAATCGCTTCCGCATTCTTATTGTCTAACATGGTATCAGAGCGGGTTCGATTCACGCGGATTCATTCCTGAAAATTTTACTTTCATGTTCTGTCCGAGATTCGATTTAAAGCGGGGGTTTTGTTCATTATTTTTATCATGTTCGAAGATCTTTTCCTGAAGAATTATTGCTGAAGATCACGTTCATGTTCAAAGATTGTTCATTTTGTTCAAGTTCATCGTTAGGATTTTCGTCGAAACCCTAACTCAACAATATACATACAGGCTCTCCGTCCTGTTTCAAAAAAGATTTGGGTTCGTTCTGGAACCCTAATCATTGGCGCGCTTCTCCAGCCTCATCTCGGCGCATCTCAGGACGTAAACGGTGTGAGGTGGCAACACCTACAGGGCTCCGCACAGTGCATCATTGAAAGCCCCCATCAACTCCCCCTTAGACTGCAACTCCCCCTGCACCGCAACATCGATATATCGACGCTCCTCTCCTCAGTGGAGGATCCATCGATACATCACGCCTCCTCTCCAAAATCGCATCCAAGCGGGCACGATCACACAGGCGACACGTGAGTGCAGGCGGAACTCCTCCTATGCCTCCAGGCCACATCTCTTCATCTGCCTTGCCGCCTCTCCTCCAACCCCCTGTGTCCAGATATCATATTCAGATTTTCATGGCTAGACAGATTCTCAGACTCTACAGTTCTTCAGATGTTCAGACTCGACGTCAGCTTTGTTCCGAGTCTTCAGTTTCGGACACGTACATATATACGATCTTTTCACATGAGCATATGTTTGCCATCTTTTTTGTGGTCCCCATCTTTTTTTTTCGGCCAGGGTTTTCATATGATCCATATGGACCAGAGTAGAGTACCATTCCCTATGCCATGTTGGCTAGGATTTTCATGTGATTCATAGAGACTCCAGAGTAGAGTACCATTCTCTGTACCAGATGGGAGAGACCTAGTTCTCCGACGAGGAGACTTCTTCAGACTCCATTCTCAAGCGATCGTGAACTTCAGTACGAGATCCTTCTGAGGTTCCTATGAGTGAGAACCCACTTCGAGGTCCCTATGAGAGAGACCCATCTTCAGAGATCTACGTATGGATAATTAGCGATGCTCTTTTCGGCCCTTTTCAGAGATGTAACAGTTGTCCACATTGTTCTTGCGGGTTAGCGTTCTCCAGGTGGAGACTCATTTTCAGTTGCAGTGACTCTGACAGGCGCAATATAGAGCACATGCTCTCTGACGAGGAGATTCAGTTGACTCACACTCCAGTCCGTTCGTCCTCCTCACCTGCGCGACATGAGAACCAACGTCCTCGACAACAACCGATAGTTCTACACGTTGAGTTGATATCGTCTGTAGTGTCATGTATTGTGAGTTGAGTTTCATTTTGTTTGTCCAAGCTGAGCATTGCATGCTCCAGCTCGAGGGGGAGTGTTGGAATATTTGGTTGTACGCCTCTTATGTTGTAGATGGGTGGATATCTACAGGATCCATTTACCCATCCAGTTGTTTAGTCCCACATCTACCAATTTGGAGATGTGGAGACTCAGTGGGGGCTATATAAAGATTATAGACCCCCACACCCATTGTATCCGATGAGAAAAAAGCAATGAAGCATATGGCCCTTTGAGGCTTTCTCACGTGGTTTCATTCATCTCAGGGAGTAGGGTTCCACGTAAAATCTTGTTCTTCATGTTTCATATTTCTTGATTTAGTGCTCTGTTTATCAAATCGCTTTCGCATTCCTATTTTCTAACGATAGTCATAAGGGATTGCGTATGGACATCGACTTTTTCTGAGCTGGCTTTTGAGGAGACTTGGGCATAGTTTGTGGTTCGTGGAGGCTGTTGTGTTTCAAGTTCGGTTCCCAATAAGGTTCCGATCAAATTAAAAATCCAAAGGTCCGACTGAGCTCCAAACTTTGATATTATGAAAATAAGTTTAAAAGTTAAAAGCAATCCAAGTTCTTTCCTTTTCTTTTCTTTATTTTCTTTTCTGCACTTATAGGAATATGTGTTTGCTAGGGACTAACAAGGGCAAGTATAGGGGTGCGATGAATCTCCATTTCATCACCTTTATTCTTTCATTTTAGCCTTAAATCCCTAGTTAAATAAATGTATATACCATTAATTTGCTAATATAAATACTCTGTAATTTGTACAAAATACTTTATAAATTATTGTTTATTTATTGTATTTAATTTCAAAATAAAAGAATAAAGGAAGAAAAGAAAAAGAAATGAGACACCATAGGTGTTGAGTGACCCTAGACCCCGAAATCCAGTCATCATGATGACTTGATCGACAAGGAATGAAGTAGGGAGAGATATTGCAGATGAATTATCAGAAAAGACCTAAAATCCTAATTTTTAATTCATCTATAAGCACCTTTTGTCACATATTTTTTATTATTATTTCTATACTTCCAATAATAAAACTCTTGACATGAATCTGGTAGATATAAATACAAAAAAAATACAAAATTGAGTTCACTGAAAAATAATTTGCATTGTGTCCGGGACACACAAAATAAAAAGACAATAAAAACTTCACAGACATGTATCTTCTTCATACGATATCAAAATAGACCAAAATCATCTTTAATCGTATATAACTTTTAATAAGCTATTTAATGAAGGTTGTTTCAATTAATTTGGAGCTAAGACGCAAAATTTAGATGTTGGGCACCTATTGTGCAATATACATGTATATTTTATTCAATATATTTATTCTTTTTATTTTTTTTAAATTCTTTTATTTCTGTAAAATTGTAAATATTATTTAAAACATATGTACATAATTACAATAAAATAAAACTATTAAAATAAAATCAAAATAAATAATACGTATAAATACATTAAGATACAATGTACCTATATATACTTGTAATATATATGCGCACATTTAATTAAGTGTACAAATAAAGTCAGAAAAATAAAATAAAAATACCTAAATGTTTATTTTAATAAATTGAAAATATACAAATTAAGTGTATAAAATAATAAAACATAGTATACAAATAAAAATAAGATATACTCTATATAGGTAAATATACCGATTAATATACATGTAAAAGTAACGTCTAATAAATTAACTTGAAATAAATAAAATTCATAATAAAATACTACATAAAATAATAAACATTTTTTATATTTTTACTTTTATTACTTAATTCATTTATTATTTTATTTCCATTTGTTTATTCTTTTCCAGCCTATTTTGTCTTCTAGCGATCCAGTTGTACCAATAGGAGACCTTCGATTGTTGATCTCGGTCAATTACCTCCCTTGGACCTCTGACTTGTCAGATGTGTTGAGTCCCACATTTTCCTCCATTTTTCTACCCGATTCCCTCATCGAATCGCCCTGCGCTCTTCATGAAATATCTCCCTGGCATCTCCGTGATTCGCGTTGAACATATCGATCATGATCAGCTCACATCAAAATTATTTTGGATCCCCTCCACCTGTGTATAAAACCATCCCCAAATCCGTCTTTTTGAGTTTGATTTGTTTCCGACGGTTCTAATCCTCAGATCCTTCGCATGATGCGTTGAGCAAGGTGACAATGACGTCCCGCATCGATTTGCAACGTGAGTGAGCGTCGGAAGTGTGATCCACACACCACGGTGGAGCTTCTCCGTCGAGGTATCTGCTCCCTATTCCCAGGTCAGAGCTGCCACTTTTTATTTGCTTTTTAGGTAAATTTTAATCTTAGTTTTTAGTTCCTGCATTTATTTCTTGTTGTAGTCAATAGCATTAGCGTAGGATTAAGAGTTAACCTCGTCGGAGCTCTCAAGCTTCGGCAATCATGCACAATTGTTTCCCCTTGGTTCAACCACCACCAGATACCCCATCACCTTGCCTTCCATTTCACGGCCTGTCAGGACTCGTCCATCGGGCCCTCACCACTTTTGTCACCTCCAGTCGCTGCAAATGCCTCCTAGGAAGGTCTCGAGCATCTGAGCAACTTCGGAGGAGCTCGAAGGAGGACTCCTCGAGGAGAAGTTCATGGGCCGAGCTGCTCTTCCCTATTCTTCAAGAAAGAGCAACAACCGTTGGATCTCTTCTCTATCCCAGATTGAAGGAGTGTCGTTAGATCAATGGCTCCCCCTACCGTCAGATATGAGACTTGGTCTAATCCCGAGCGTCGACCAACGAACCGACATCCATCGTCCAGCATCAGCCACGTGTCCAAGTGAAGAATCAGGAGCCGTTGGATCACACGCCTTTTGGGGGTAATTTCAGAAATACCCCTCGACATGTTTTATTTCTCGTTAGTCATTTAATTATTTAAACAAGATTTATTATTTATGTGAAATTTGCAAGAAGTCCCTTGAACTTTTATTATATTGCCTTTAGGTCCATGCCAGCTCAACTCAAGTGGTCCCCCAAGTGAGTTGGGCATTTTGCATATATATCCTAACAATTTTTGTAATTGTGATTTAGCATAAAAAATTTGAATTCAGTTGAAAGTTTGCAGAAAATTTGCTTGCAGCCCCCTACCTTTATTTTTTTTTTTGCAAATATGCCCCTGCCAGTTTGATTAAATTTTCTTTTCACATTTTTATTTAAAATAACTTTGTTATCTAATTTTTTTGCAAAAATAGGTTTAAGTATATGATTGTTTGCTTATTCACGCTATATATTTTATTTTGTATTTTGTTAGCATTTACTATTTATTAAAAATAAAAAAGAACTATTTTATTCCCTATTTGATTTAGAAAATACAAAAATTATAAAACCTTTCCTAATAATTCCAAAATAATTCCCTACTGTTTATTAGCCTATTTTATAACTCTAAACCAAAAATAAAAAAAAACTCAAAAGAAACCCCAAAAATTAGCAAACCCTCGCTAACCCTAAAAAATATAAAATATTCTCAAAAATCTCAAAAATATAGTTTTCTGCCCTATATTTTTATATATTCATATTACTACATATTAAAATTGATTTTGAGAAATTTTGAGCCCTTTTGCTATTTTTAAATCCCAAATCAATTCGATATATTCAAAAAGTTACTGTGCGTTATTTTTTATTATAAAAATACAAAAAATCGCAAAAATCTCCAAAAAATTCACAATAATAGAAAAAATTGAAAAATATAAAAAGATTTTATTTGAAACTTTTTGAATATTTTTACCTATATTTATAATTATAATACACTTTATATCTTATATATCTATATACTATTTTTATAGCGTATATTATTATTAAGTATTATAAATACTATAAATATATTTTAAATCTTTAAAAAATAATAAGGATTCTTCCTGGGATATTTTCAGATTTTTGTATATTTATTGTATATTTTCTATTATTTATTACTTATGTATACATATATTACGTTATATAACTTTATATCTACTCTTATATGCATATTTATATAATATTATATATTATTAAATAAAAATTATCTAAAAATCAGAAAATTAAAAATATTTATAATAAAAAAACATTTATACTATTTTATTTATTTAATTAAAAACCCACAACACATTGATTGATGTTGTGCATACATATACACATCTACATTATTTATTTATAAGTAATATTTCTGCGTCCTGTGTTCCTTGTATTCGACACCCTGTCTGCTTGTCCACTATACACACTTGTATGTTGGGTTATAATAAATTTTGATGCTGATTTATTTACATTAGTGTGTGAGTTGATTGTTGTTTGATTTTGAGATCTTTGTGAGTTGTCATCACATCGAGTGTTGGTCCCGCCTTGTGTAGACCACAAGATAGTTCTTTGGATTATTTATTTGACACTGCCCCAATAACTCACACATTGTCGCCGTAGCCCCTAGTGGCACTATGCAAACCCACGACAGCCCTATAAGGCCTTAGCAGGCTCTTTTTTGCCGCCTTGGGCATTGATATTCCTCGTTGGGTAGTTTCCCGTGAAATCAGACCTCTAGATTCATTTGCAGGGTCTCCCAACGACCTGATTTTGGGTAGTTTCTCGTGAAATCAGACCTCTAGATTCATTTGCATGCCCTAGAGCGCTTCCTTGGTTGATGGGAACAGTTGTGTCATGACTTTGCACAAATAACTGATTCCTTATATGCTCTTGTAAACACTTTGCTTCAGTTTGTGGTCATAGTCTTCATCCTTTTTGGGCATCATGTCAGAGAACAAGGTCAATATCACATTTTCGGGCGCCTTCAAAAGTCCTACGCCCATAATCAAGATGGATGGGACCAACTACGAGTTATGGGCCATGTAGTTCATGAGCCTTTTGCAGTTCTATGGGAAGAAGCACATTCTGACACAGGAAGAGCCGACTTACAAGACTGGGACTAATGCCTCTAGGAAGCAAGATGACGCATATGCCCGTGTTTAGGACATCCTCGCCAGCACCTACTCTCAAACGAGGAATGATATGAATATACTACAGTTCCAGCATGACATCTTCACAGTCAAGCGGAATGATCATCCTCTTCATACCTTTATGTGTCTCTCAAGGGCATGTTTGAGAAGCTCCACAGCTTCATGCCTTTGGCGGCATCTTCATAACAATAAAAGACATAGGGGAATGCCACCATTATTGGTGTCTTTTTGGTGGCTCTTGATTCTAAATATGATGTCGTGTGGTCTCAGTTACTTGTTGATGCTATCATACCTCCCATAAAGGAAGCATATTGCAAACTCAACAGGATTACAATCCCTTATTCGGCCTCCACTCATACCTCTTTGGCAATGGTCACATCTCGGGTTAAAGTAGGATCTTCTCTGTTCAAAGGATGCCAAGCTCAGAGGAGGTGCTCGTCCATGTCAACCATGTACTTATTGTCACCACTCTAGTCACTCCGTGGATACAAGCTATTTGAAGCATGGACTTTTAGCTTCTTCTTGTCATAGAGCAGGTTGAGACTCATGCTGCTCCCACTACTTCTACTGAACAGAGGTTCGATGAGTTTGTCTCTCGTCTGAGGGAGATAATGTTGGACCCATTTGACATTGTCGCCTCAACATCTGTCGGTACTTCAGGTATAAACTATGCCCTTACTAGTTGTTTGAGGGCAGGCATCTCTGAATGGATCATGGATTGGGGTGCCTCTCATTACTTATGTAGAGGCAAAGCTCAACTCACTTCTTTTAGGTTAGCTCATCCTGGTAGATTAGTTGTTATTGCTGATGCCTGATGGGACACATTATCCCATTGCAAGGTAGGGGGAGATTTGGTTGATACAGTCCATGAACTTACAGAATGTTCTTCATGCTCCATATTTCTCCATGAATTTATAATCTATTAGTCAAATCTCCAAGGATTTGCATTGTCGTGTCGTATTTAACCTCTCTTCTCTTGTGTTTAAGGGTATTCTCATGAACATGGTGATTGGATGTTGCTGTGAGCAATGGGGTCTCTATAGACCGGTCCAATCTCCGTATGCTAGTGCTTCCTCCATTCCCATTGGGTCAATCTCCCCTACATGTGGCATCTTTGATTCAACCATCTTTCTCTGCAAAAACTATGTAGAGTTCTCCCTCAGATCCTGTCTCAATCTGCCTTTCAATACAAGGCTTGCTAGCTTAGGAAGCTTAACTGTTCTAGTTATCCTAGTCGTCAGAGTCGTAGTAGTAGTTTTTTATTTGAGTTGGTATTGTTGAGAAGAGAGATGAATGAGATGTTTATTCCATAGAGCTAGGGTCTCTTATATAGATAGAGAACCGTAGAGAGTACAAGAGTTACGGAACCCGGAGGATCACGGGGGGTTACAGAACTCGAAGGGTCACAGAGGGTTACGGAATCCGAAGGGTCACGGGGTGTTACGAAACTCGAAGGGTTACAAATATAAATGTAAATATAATAACTCTAACATTCCCCCTCAAGCTGGAGCCGACAAAGCTGCAACTTGTAACAAAAAGAAAAAGTATACATCACATCTTCACACGATGCATCGTAATAACATATGTCCGCTGCTGGTAGAAGACCTCGCTCGAGGACGGGTCTGCGGCTTTCAGGTCACTGGAACGTATCTCTGCCATGTTTGTAGAGTCGCTGCAATATCAGGTCACCGGAACGCATCTCTGTCGTGCCTGCAGGTCACCGGAACATATCTCTGTTGTGCCTGGAGAAGAATCGTTGTAGAAGAAGTCCAACGGGAAGCAGTAATCGGGCCGTAAAAGAAGTACACGCCCTGACGAAGAAGTCGATGCTTGATGAAGATGGATGATTTTAGTAGTGAAGCAGGGGCTGTTGGAGAAGGGGGGGGGGGGGCTCAGGCGATGCCGACGACGCAAAAGGTGCAGGTTGAGCTACTAGAGCCTCGGGCGGCGCTTTAGGTGCCGCTAGAGGTGGCAGCTGGTGCTGTTGGGGACTCGAACTGCCTTGTGCGAGACAATCGAATACACGAGTGACGCAGGAGGTCCAACCCTCTCTACTTGTAAGTGGAGAGAGGGCTGGTAGTGGCGACAGATTTAGGGTATCAGGCTCCGATCTAGGATCGTCGCTCTGATACCATGTTGAGAAGAGAGATAAATGAGATGTTTATTCCATAGAGCTAGGGTCTCTTATATAGATAGAAAACCCTAGAGAGTACAAGAGTTACGGAACCCGAAGGATCACGGGGGGTTACGGAACTCGAAGGGTCACAGAGGGTTACGGAATCTGAAGGGTCACGGGGTGTTACGGAACTCGAAGGGTTACAAATATAAATGTAAATATAATAACTCTAACATGTATATTGGGATATTTGGGGTCCCAGTCATGTCCTTGACCATCAGGGGCACACATTTTATCTTGTAGCTGTTTGGATTACTCTATACTTTCATGGGTGTTTTTTTTAAACAAGTCTAAGGCTGGGTCTATCAATCTTATATTTTTGAACTAAGAATATTTTTTCTGCTATGATTAATTATGTTTGCTTTGATAATGCCTTGGGTTTTATAGTAAACCAAGTAGCAAGCTATGAGGACCGCAGTAAGAGTGAGGAGCATGAATCTTCAGGTCACATCGAGTAAATGATGGTGTTTGCATTCGGTAACAATGTTCTGCTGAGATGTGTAGGCACACAAGATTTGGTGAACAATGCCAAGAGACCAGAGGAACTAGAATAGTTGTAAAGTGTAGAACTCTAAGGCATTGTCAGATTGTAAATACTTGACAATAGCAGGGAAAATCTTCTTTACTTGATTAATAAAGGTTTTAATGATAGATCCAGCCTCAGACTTATTCTTTAACAAAAAGATCCAAGAAAGTCTAGAATAGTCATCTACGACAACAAGATAAAAACTGTCCCTAGTGATTAGGAACATGACTTGGACCCCAAATATATAAGTGAATGAGCTCAAATAAATGAGAACTGCTCTTGACTCTAATGAGATGAAAAAGATGAGCGGTGATGCTTCCCAAGCTGGCAAGCCTCGCACTGGAAGGAAGATCACATGGAAATTTATGGGAGGTCATGACAGAGCTTCTGCAGAAGAAGGTGGCGAAAACGAAGATGCCACAAGTATGGTGAGACTAGTCCAGTAGGAGTAGTATAGACATCAGCGTGAGGAGGCTGGACCAGTCTGTAGAGTCCCCAATGCTCAGTGCCACATCCAATCACCTTGCCAGTGAGTATGTCCCGAGGGTTTGTTTTATCCTCCTTGTAGAGCGTGACCTTGGTGCTGAGGTCATGGACAGAAGATGTTGCCGCCCATACCAGGATGAACTAGGGTGTAGCGAACATGACAAATTCGAAGAGCGGCACGAGATCGATAATATTGGAACACATATAGAAAGGTAGGTTCTTCATAGCGTCTTCCTAACGCCTACCTACACGGTGAGGTAGACGATGTCGGTGAAGGTACAACATCGAAGAGCTTAGACACTAGAGTGTATCGTTGACATCTCCCTGACAAGGAAGACTTTGACAGGCTTGAGGGCTTGACAAGCACGCTTGAGGGAGAAGTCATAGTAGTAATTAAAATTGTTGAGGCTGATGATGTTGCCACAATGACAATTGATGGTGAGGGAGCAGTGCGAGTTGATGAAGTCGGCGACACTGGGGGACGAGGTTGGAGATGGGGCAGTAGGAGGGGGTGGTGGAGCAGGCATGCTTCTCCTTGAAGGCGTCGTCCTAGGAGCTATAGATGTAATGGGGCGCAATGCTGTGTCGTTTTCAAGATATAAAGATGAAAACTAATGTGTATTGAGCATGAATGACCATGGTATGAGGTTGGTGCTTGGTGGTGGTTGAAGAAGGCCTCGTACATCTTGAGCTTGCAAGGATTGGTGATGGTGTTCTCTTGACTGTGCAAATGGGGTCGGGGTAAGATATAGATATTAGAGGATATATCTTTATTTTTAGAGGATAATTTAGTCAGATAAGTGGACAATGTAACATCTAAGAAGACCTTGAGCGTTGAATTACCAGGCTTCAAATTGATACATTTAGTTTTTCAGGATCCATTTTGATATGCATTCCAAACTGGGGGACCCATTTTGTATTTTACTCTAGGATTTACCCATTGGACTACCATTCACCCATCGGTATATTTAGTAATCTGAAAATGGCTTCATAAAGAAAACAATTCTCATCTTGACATAGACATGCTGAATTTCCAAGTTATATCTCTGAACTATTGCTGCTTCCCGTAGAAAGGATGCCCATTGTTGTGTAACTTTCTTCTAGTCTAGGACATTGACATGACTTAAAGTTTCCACTTACGTTCCTGTTACAATAAAATCACCCTCCAACAAATTTTCTGTTGCTGGTTCAAATATTGTAGGTAAGCATGTGATAAACCTTTTTGTGCAATATACACCCTATCAACTTTCTGAAGGCAGCTGGGATGAGAAACATGTCAGGGTAAGTTTCATTGTTGGACATCAAGCTTAGAGATGCCTTCTTACCTACGTATTAGATATTAGGGGAGCCTATGTTCCATATTGGCAAGTGGCTTATGCTGGATAACAGCATGCCACAAGTCGCAATCAAAGTTAAAACTATTACTTGAGTGGGAAGTACTGAACTTCGTCATCTTTCAGGATGCATTTGCTCAAAGATGCTTTTCTTTGATCGATGAATATGCTCCTGACTTTAGCTCATCCATTATCGACTATGAAATGCTCACTCCACCCGATCTTGAGAGGGAGTTTGGTCTTACAGGTAAAGCTTTTCAATAGATTATTCTCACATCCCATTATCCGTGTGGATTAGAATTTTTTATGACATGTTTTCTTTTGGCTAAATTGTTGTAATTCAGGAGGGAATATATTTCATGGTGCAATGGGGCTAGATACCATGTTCTTACTGCGACCTGTGAAAGGATGGTATGATTTGCATTGTCATTTCTCATTTTCCGATATTAATTTTCTTAAAGCCTGCTGAATGAGCACTTCAGATTCAGAATTTCAAACATATAGGAAGAACACTGAACTTTTTGACTTCAAAAATGTGATGATGCGAATATGATTATTTTGTGTGTAATTTTTTGAGAGAAAAAGGTTAAAATACAATACGAGGACAGAAATTTGGTCGGTGGCTTCATATAATCAATGTTTTACCCTTCTCTCTCATGTGCGAAACAGAATGGCGCATGCATTTTTTCTTTCAGAATGCCTACAAAAGGTATTTTTATGCAATATTTATGGGGTATGTCGAGCCGAGTACAGTGATAATAAGGAGCAGGCAAATGGAGTTTTGAGGATATCTGCCTCTCTCCTAATGTTAGGAGAAACTTCTTAACATTTGCTAAGTTTTCAAAGTTCAATGCCATTGATTTACCATGGGCTTTATAGATGGTACAGTCTGTATAGTTGCATATGCCCTTTGGCTTATTGCCATCAAGGAACCATGATATTGCTTAACCTGTGTTTCTGAAATCCTGAGTGAATTCACATATCATCATATATCCTGCACTATTTATGCAGTCTTCCTCAAGTCACCATTGGGGATTCCATGTTTTGCATCAACTAAAATGAAAATAGAATCAACCCGAGAAATGTACCTCCTTGCAGGTCAGGGTACAGGACACCACTGAAAGGTCTGTATCTCTGCGGTAGTGGGGCACATCCTGGTGGTGGTGTGATGGGGGCTCCTGGGCGCAATGCTGCACACGTCGTTCTTCAAGATATAAAGATGAAGATTAGCGTAGATTGAGTGTGAACGGCCACAATATGAGGTTGGTGGCTTCTGTCACGCTCTTCAGTTGTATAGCTGGAAGCAACAATCGAAAGGCTAATGATTCAGCATGGTCAAAAGACAACCAAGGCTGTGATTTCAATGCGAATATCACGATTGTTTACGTCATTATGCTATTAGAACTTTTCTTAATCATGAATGTCGTTAGACTTTAGTTTAGGAGTTAATGTAGACATTTGAACTCCAATGTATCCAGGGCTAGGAAATAGCTTTAAACACTTGGAGCACACTTTGACCTTGTTTCTTGTCTCGTCTTTGAGCTATACAGAATGATTGGTCAACATCAGTATTAATCTTTTTGTTTAAACTTAAGTGGTGGAAAAAGTGAATGATCTATTATTCCAAGGAATTCTAGGCTCTCTTATATAGAGAGAGACCCCATGGGTAAAATATATAAAAGTTCAGAAATAAAACAGAAATTAATAAACGGTACATAACATCATAATATAAGTCTCTACACTCCCCCTCAAGGTGGAGCATAGATGTCTATCATGCTCAGCTTGGAAGAACATCCCTGGAAAGGTCCTCTGAGCAACGGCATGGTGAATATGTCAGCAGTCTGATCCCCTGAGCTCGCGTGAGATGTAGATATCAAGCCTCTCTGGATCAAGTCTCTCGTGTAGTGGCAGTCAACTTCGATATGCTTTGTTCTTTCATGGAATGCTGGATTGTTGGCAATAAACAACGCTGCTTGATTGTCACACAGAAGCTGCGTGGGTAAAGGTACGGCTATATGTAGATCCTCTAGTACAGATCGAACCCACATCATCTCCGTGCTTGCTTGCGCCATGGCGCTATATTTAGATTCAGCACTGGACCTTGCCACAACGGTTTGTTTCTTGCTTTTCCAAGAAACCAGAGAGCTCCCAACAAACACGGAAAATCCTGAGGTCGACTTTCGATCCTTAGGGCACCCTGCATAATTGGCGTTTGCACATGCTGAAATAGATAAATCTGTGCCCTTTCGAAATAGCAACCCTGAGCCTGGAGAAGACTTTAGATACTTCAGTATCATGTATATGACATTTATATGAACTTGTCTTGGCTGCTCCATAAATTGACTCACCCGGCTTACTGCAAAGGCAATATCGGGTCGAGTTATGGTAATATAAAGGAACTTACCCACCATCTCTCTATATCTCCTCTTGTCTACTTCTGTAGTGTCATCATCATACAGCTTCATGCTTGGATCCATAGGAGTACTCGATGGTTTGCATCCAACCATGCCTGTTTCAACCAAAAAATCTATAATGTACTTCCTTTGGGTCATCACTAGACCCTGTGCATTCCTGGCAAATTCCAACCCCAGAAAGTATCTTAAGGTTCTAAGATCCTTCGTGACGAACTGGCGGCCCAGGAATGCTTTTGCCCTCTCTATTCCCTGAACATCATCTCCTATAATCAGAATATCATCAACATAGACCATAATGACCACCATACCTGTAGCAGACTTCTGAATGAACAACAAGTGATCCGAACTTGATCTTTTGAACCCCTGTCGTTCAATCAGATGGGAAAGCTTCTGGAACCATGACCTTGGGCTCTGTTTAAGGCCATAAATCGCCTTGTGAAGTCTACACACCATATGCTTCTCACCCTCAGCAATGAACCCTGGTGGCTGCTGCATGTAGACTTCATCCTGCAAATCTCCATACAAGGAGGCATTCTTGACATCAAGTTGAGATATAGTCCAGTCACGTACCACAGCAACTGATAAAAGAATGCGAAGAGTAGAGTGACGAGTGACTGGAGAAAATGTATCCTTATAGTCCACGCCATAGGTTTGTGTGAAGACTCTCGCGACCAACCGTGCCTTGTATCGATCGAGACTACTATCAGCATGGTATTTAACTGTGAATACCCACTTGCAGCTAACAATGGATGCGTCGGGGGGAGCATGAACCAAGCTCCATGTGCCATGAGACTGTAAGGCACGCATCTCGTCTTCCATAGCCAGTCGCCAGCAATCAATCTTCATAGCTTCCTCGTAGGTCCGTGGTATGTCCACGGAAGACAAAGCCGCAACAAATCTCTGAAAGTCTCCTATGAGACGATGAAAGGACACCTGGGAAGCAAAAGGATAAGACGCACAAGTCCTTTTCTGCTTCCGGATAGCAATGGGAATATCAAGATCATCGTCCATTGTACTGGATGGTGTAGTCTCCTCCTGCAATGAAGAATCCTGCACATGTACCATCTCTGACCCGTCAGTAGTAATGCCGTCTGAACATACCTGAGGCGTGATGGATGCTTGATGTGTAGCCTGAGCAGGACCTGACCAACACGTATAGAATTTTGGTAAAGGTGGAATAGTAGGTTGTGGAGGTGGCGGTGGTGGCATAACAACTGGAGCTGGAGTGGACTCAGGTGAACTCAAACTAGGAGGAGGAGGAACATAGGTATCATCATTGGTAGTGGACGAGACCAGCCTGTCACCTGCAGGGGAAAAGTACATAACGGACTCAAAAAATGTGACATCAGCACTGACAAAATATTTCTTGTTTACGGGATCATAACAGCTTGAGTCCGAGAGTAACCTACAAAGACACACTTGACAGCTCTAGGAGAGAGTTTGTCAAGTCCAGGGGACAGGAGATGAACAAATGCAACAGTACCAAAGACACGAGGAGTAAGTGAGAATAATTCCTTATCAGGAAAAATGATAGAAAGAGGAATTTTCTCACCAAGGACGGATGATGGCATACGATTGACCAGGTAACAGGCTGTAAGGACAGCATCCCCCTAGAAAGTGATAGGAGCACAACTCTGAATAAGAAGGGTTCGAGTGATGTCAAGAAGGTGACGATGCTTTCTTTCTGCCACGCCATTCTGCTGGGATGTGCATGCATAGGTAGTTTGGTGAATAATACCCTTAGACGAGAAAAACTGAGAGACAGAGACCGGGTGCAGAACTCCAAAGCATTATCTGTACGAACATATTTGACAGTAGAAGAAAAAACATTCTGCACTTCATTAATCAAATTTTTAATAAAATCCCCTGCTTCAGATTTATTCTTTAAAAGAAAGACCCAAGATACACGAGAAAAGTCATCCACCACTACTAGATAAAACCTGTGTCCCTGTTGATCAGGTACACGACTCGGACCTCAAATATCAATGTGAAATAACTCAAACGAGGAGCTACTGCTCCGACTCTGACGACTAGGAAAGCTAGACCGATGATGCTTTCCCAACTGACACGCTTCACAGCGAAATGATGAACTGGGAGAGATCTGAGGCAAGAGATGTCACATTTTCTAGAGCGGGAGATGGCCAAAGTGAAGATGCCAGATGTACGGAGATACTGGTCCGACGGAATGAGAAGTGACACCAACATAAGAGTTCCGGACCAGCCGATAGATACCATTCTGCTCAGAGCCACAACCAATCACCCTGCCCATTAGTATGTCCTGAAAAATAAGAAATGAGGGGTCAAATATAGCACGACAGTGCAAATCCTTCGTAATCTGACTAATAGATAACAAATTCATGGAGAACTCAGGAGCATGTAGAACATTTGTAGACGTATAGAAGGTGATAAGGAAACCTCCCCCTGTCCAACAAGGGGGGAATGAGTACCATCTGCTATCAGCACTGAGCGACTTTGTGGAATGTCCCTGTAGGACTCAAGTCTCTCTCTATCGCGGCAAAGATGATGGGTGGCGCCCGAATCTATAATCCAATCAGATATATCATGACAAGATGTAAATGCAGTAGCACTACCTGAGGTACTAGCAGCAGCAGACGAACTGGCAGAAGCTGTAGCAGCAACATCTGAAGGTCCACCTGGAGAATCATTAGACGATTGTGGCATAATATCACGTAGGCGCGCCACAAGCTCTTCGAATCGGTTATCTGCAGTGGATGCTGACTGGGACAGTACATGCTCGGCTACACGCGCTGATGCTGGAAATCCATGCTTAGAGTAGCATGTATCCTCGGAGTGAACTGTGCGATGGCAGAACGAACATGGCTGATGAAAGTGACCTCCCCGTCCACGATCAGAAGACTGACCATCTCTCCCACGCGATACTGCCATCGCCGATGGGGGTGGAGTAGATGTACTGGGAGAAACTGATATGCGACTGAGCCTCCGGTAAACGTCCTCCATTGGAGGAATGACTGCATCGGCCAATATCTGAGAGCGGGCTGCCTCGTACTCAGGATCGAGGGCTGCAAGAAGTACACCCACCATGGTAGCATTCCGAAATGTCTTCTGCTGCTCGGAGTCGCCGTGAGTGGTATGGTACTGTATAGTTTCTCAAACATCCCTCTCAGAGATGTGTACAAGGAGTGAAGTGGCCGACCATTCTGCTTCATCGTAATATATCATGCTGGAGCTGTAACATCTTGGTCTCATTCCGCACTTGGGAATACGTAGCAGCCGGAATATCCCACATTGCCTTGGCAGTGGGCTGATGGAGGACATCATTGGCAATCTCCATCGACAGTGTGCCTGACAGTCAAACTTTGGCATAAGAATCATCAGTCTCCCAAGAGGCATAGTTCCCAGTCTTCTCTTCTGGCTCATCCTCGGTAAGTATATGCTTATTACCGTTTGACTTCATGAGACTCGTGAACTGCATCGCCTAGAGCTCATAGTTTGTCCCGTCCATCTTGACTATTGGTGCAGGATCTTTGAAGGCGCCTATGGAGGGTATATCAACTTTGTTCTCTGACATGTCGTCCTAGATGAAGAACTAGGGATTGTAGACCAATAACAAGTGTCTATAAAGACTTGATTGGATTTGAGTGCATATGTAGACATTACCTACTCAAATCCATGGAGATAGAACGACCTACGAGGAGTGGGCCCTTATGGCGAGAGGAACGACGGAGAACGGCGAGGGGAACAACGAGGAGGAGGGAGGTGGGGTCCCAGCGGTGGTGGGAGAAACGACGAGGGAGGGGGCGGCGGAAGGGAGATGAAGGAGGGGAGAGGCGGCGGTGGAAGCCTAGGGTTAGGGTTGAACCCTTAGCTCTGATACCATGTTGGAAAAAGTGAATGATCTATTATTCCAAGGAACCCTAGGCTCTCTTATATAGAGAGAGACCCCATGGGTAAAATACATTGAAGTCCAGAAATAAAACAGAAATTAATAAACGGTACATAACATCATAATATAAGTCTCTACAGAAAGTATTTGTCTGGCCGTATTAGTTCGACACTTCTAGGATAGGTAGATTTGTAGCAGTCTTTTCTGGACTTTAAAACTGTAGTGGTGGATCAAAAAGTTGGTATATACTAATCAGATATTCCTGCATGTTTACATGTCCTTGTATGTTATTATAGGATCTGGAGTTACAGTTCGCATTTTTATTTTAAAAATAGGTAAGATGTGGTCATGTAAATGGGAAGCGGTGGCTCTCAACTACCAAACCATTCAGTATACTTCACCGATAATACTACGAATATAATATTAAATAGTTTTATAAAAGTATATTCACAAAAATAAGACTTTAACCTCGGTATACTTCATATTTGCATCATGACTTCAGAATAAACTTACTAACTAATACATTCTCAATAAATTTGCTAGGTCTTACATTGTGATGATCCTCATGGCTTAGCAGCTGTTTTAACCATCATTTATGCAATACAAGCTATCGTAACATTACTGTTGCACCCTCTAAGTGCTGTCGAATTTACAAATTTATGCCATTCTCCTCATCCACTCCCCTTCGCAGAGGTCCTCAGCAACAAGGAAGCTAACAAATAGGTACTCCATCAGATGTCCCTTCTCCATTTTGAATTCTATATACTCTTCTTCCTTTCTGTACTTTTTTTCTTCTTCCGTACCTCCCCCTCGTCAACCCCTTTCCATAACCACCATTCCCATCACAATGTCCTCAGCAATTAGTGTGGATCGGTAAATGAATGTTAAAATCTTTGCGGATCACAAATACTCATGATACGCAAGTGTTACATTGTCCAAATAAAAATATCAATAATAAAATCATTCACTGATAACTTAGAGGAAACCCAACCGGGTAACACCTCGATCTACACTATACAAGTTGCTCTTATAAGAACCCTTAAACATCAGTACACGTTGCAACTGTAGAAACTACTAGAGTTCTAACTTTTCTTGCCACTAAAGAGGGGCTTCCATAATCCGAGCACTTCGGACAATAAATAATAAAATTTCACATAACGTCACAAAATGTATGCAAAGTAATATTAGGTATGAGAATGATGATCTTATAGATTAGAGAGTTAATAGAGTGAAACTTTTGAGACATACAATCTCGAAAGATAGGAGTGATTTTTCTTGGTAGTGTTTGAAAAAAATGCCTTTAAGATACATTTTACATTATTGAAAAGACATGCAATCTCTTCATGGTAAGGCGCAAGGCTTCACTAGGACATGAACCAACTTCCACAGAGTTAGGAGATTAAACATCAATTTAATTGTCTAGAAATCGATTAGTCTAATTGTACTAAGGGATCTATTATAAAAATTAATTACTCTTCATTTCAGATCAGGGAATGATATTTGCAATAACGTTTATTGCATAATGGCTTGTTGTGGGCTCGCATCTCCAACAATGCATCCTAGGGTTAGTCAAGATTATATAAAGGCTCAAAGCCCTTTCTTTTTCCTTAAAGGATAAGGCTGATTACTGGATCAAGAATCTGGGGGTAGTTGTAACTACCTATGTGCAGTTCAAGGACTTATTTTTGAAGAAGTTCTACCCTTTGAGTAGAATTATTTGATGTGCTCACGCATCACGAGTTTCTCCCAAATACCCATTGAAGCTTCCTGTGATACATAGCTCACTAGCAATGGCAGCGCAACCTGCATAGGTTAACAAAAGACGACGGGGGGGGGGGGGGGGGGGACAGGGGCTCCTGCGAAGGTAAGGAAAAGGAGTAGGGCTCCGGCCTGTGCGATGCCGGAGGTGGAGGTATGAGTTGGCCAAGGAGTAGGACCGGAGGAAGAGGAGGAAAAGAAGTAGAGGAAGAAGATGTAAGGGGGTACATGGTGCTCGACAACGACAGAGAGGCGTCGGAGCAGGAACAACTGAAGTTGGACCAGGCTGCAGTGGGGCGTGGATTCACCTCGGATTGTGCGTCGATGTAGGGAGATGTCATCGGGTGCTGTCACCACCTCATGGAGCTCACCTCGTTGTTGTGTATCGGCGGATAGGGAAGACGACTGGAGAGGGGGAGGCTTTATAGGAAGGCACACGTGAGCGATATGGGAAGGAGGAACAGATACAAGGGAGGTGTAACGACTGGGAAGGGGAGGACGATTACATGTGATGGTCGGCCGCGGTAGGCGGAGGGCATATTGGCAGCGGGGAAAGGTGGGGGAGCGGTGGTTACGAGAGGGCGGTGGTGGCGTTGGGAAGGGGATGGGGTCGGGGGTCATGTGCACGCACGTGGCCTAGGAGGAGGAGAGGTCACGTGCATGATGATGAATCTGTGATTCATCACATCAAAAGTCAAAAATAGAGCCTTGTTCCGAGAAAATAGAGGCATGTTTCCTTTTATCTTGCATAAATAACACTCATGCATGCATCCATAATTCATGCATTATAACAGCTCATCTGCATTTAAATAAGTAGCCACAAATCCCTGTAAAATATCCCTTCATCAAATAACTTCTTCTCTATAATATATGAGTATATTCCTTAATAATAGAGGGAAGAATGCCAAAAAGCCACCCTTATAAAATAGCCCAAACATCCTGGGAACCCTTGTACATACATAAAGCCCTCATACAAACCCCTAATTAGGTCTACTCACTCTTAGAATACTACATATTAAAAGACCTTTAAAATGAGACTAATTTCATTACAATTGGAGCTTGTATGAGAAACTTGGGTTTTTGGTCATTTTGTATACTACATATGTACATTTATGTATCCTTGTATTTATGTACCATATGTGACCTTATCTCCGTCTTTGGTCAACATGAAACTTGTAGATCTCATCAAGATCTACAACTTTCATGTTTTGAGTTTTTCCAAATTCGGCTTCCTCTTCTCTCTACACATATTTCTTCCTCCAGCCATTCACAGCAGGCCACGTGGCGCCCTTTGATTGCGCCACGCGGCCCGCTGCCCTTTGTCTGATCCGCCCGCGCCCTCCGCCGTTGGATCTCGCTTCAGATCAAACGGCCCCCATCTTCCCACGCCGCTCCTTATCCACAGCCATTGATCATCTTCCGCTCTTCATCTACACCGCACGCCCCCGCCTCGCCCTCAGCGCGCCACGCGTCGCACGCCACGCCCTTGGATGACGCACGCCGCTGTCCATCGCAACCTCTCATTCCACCTTGCATTCCGACCCTCCGATCTAAACCCTAATCTCATCCACACCGCTCGCACACGCTTCGCTCACATCACGCCACGTGGTGGCTCCACGACCCTCAGATCGCCTCCCTCGATCTGATCTCGCCCGCTCCCTAGTGGATTGGAGTCTGGGCCGTTGGATCACAAGATCCAACGGCCAAGACTTCGTCTCCTACCTCCAGGCGCCCCTCTCCCCCACGTTCCTTGCCTTGCGGGAGGGGCGCCCCCCTTTCCTTTTCTGGGCACACGTCAGCCATCTTCTCCGGCCGCTGACCTCGCCACGACGCTCCCCACTCGTCCCTCTCCCTCGCCAGCACCCTCAATCGCCACCACCTCCACCATATTCGCCCCACGACGACCACCAACTTCACCAATCCACCAGCTAACCCATCAACTCCACCTTATAAATACGCCATCACCAGCGACCTTCATCTCTATCCGCCACTCCAGAGAGATCCCTCGAGCTCCAAGCTTCCTATTGGTGACAGCAATCGGCTGATTTGTCGAGCGACGACAGCGATCCAACTCCGGCGAGATCCTCGGCCCACCGCCGTGTCGCAGCCACTCCTCCGAGCAGCTGCACGAGCTCGGGACCTTACCGATCCCTCGAGCGACGACCCTGGAACTCCCAGCAGAGCTCCAATCCCCAGGTATACCTCCTTCATCTCCTCCGATCTTCGTCTTTATTTTCGTGTTCATCTTCTCCGATTTTATTCGCCACCCACGACCATCCTCGCGCCTTCCAATCACTCCGCCGAGCTCCGCGTCGGAGCTCTCATCCTCGCTGACCCCTCCGCACCTTCAGACGCTCCACTCCACCGTCCATCGATCCCCAGCTCCGCCCCTTGGCCGGAGCCACGTCGCCTGACCACCTCACGTCGCCTTAGGCCTCGTCAACCAGCATCACGTCTCCACAAACGCACGCACGAGCTCCGGCTCTCTATTTAACACTTGCAGGTGCTACTTTCATCATTGGCCGGAGCCTCGCCGGAGCTCTCCTCGAGCTTCATCGACACCGAGCTCCAGCCATCCTCCAGGGATCCAGAGACCACCGGAGGCCTCCTCGTGCTCTTCCGCTTCTTCCGAGCTAGGTGGGAGCTGACGAAGCTCATCACCGGAGCTTGGCCACCGAGGCGGAGCTCGGCTGCCTTCACCGGAGCGCAGCCCTCTCCTCCGCAGGCGGCGGAGGATCGTTAGAGAAGAAGGAGCAGCAGCCGTTCGATCATCTGATCGAACGGTACTCGCCTCGCCACGCGTCCCTTCCGCCGCCATCAGCCTCGACCGTTGATCACCCCTCGGATCGGACGCCTCACCAGCCGCCACGCGTCTTCATCAACATCCCTTGGATCATCTTGATCCAAGGGCCTTCAGGCCGCCACGTCGCCTTGTCCGAGCCTCGGCGTCCAAGCCTAGGCTCGGGTGAACCGAAGCAGCACCGAGGCTGGGCCGAACCTCCAGAAGGCCCGAGCCCTCACTCCGAGCCTCAGACGCCCTCCGAACCTAGGTCGCCCCACGTGAGGAGCACGTGCGACCTGGGTTATTTGCATCAACGCCCCTGGAGCTTTCAGAAATTGCTAAGAGGTCCCTGTGAAGCAGACATCACGTGAGGAGCACGTGCTTCGTGGAAAAATTGCATAGAAGTCCTGCATATTATCGGTAATTGCATTTTAGTCCCTGTCAGCATAGTTAATTGTTGAAATTTTAATTGCCAGTATTGCATTTACACCCTTGTGTTTGCACGTGTCCATAGCATGCATTTTTCATCATTTTGAAATTCTAAAAATCGCAAGTTGTTGAGAATTTTGTCCTCTATCAGTTTGTACACGTGTCTGATTTTTGTTGGCTTAATTGAATTATCAATGAATTAATTGGTTCATTTGTGTCATATTTTGCCCAGTGATGCCTTTTGATTTTTAATTAAATATCAGTGCCTTCAAAAATCACCAAAAATTCACAGTAGCTTAAGGACACCATTTTCAACACTCCATAAAAATTTCATGTCATTTGCACGCATAACGAGGCCTCAATAAATAGTTTAATGATTTTCTTTAATTAATTTTTAATTAATTCATTTCACAATAAATTTAAGTTCTGTCAATTTTCCTAGGTCCCTGATCATTAGACCTTCCTAGGATAATTTTAGTTCTTGGAGAAATTGTGGTTTGATATTTATTAAAAATTAAACACTGAAAATCACTCTGTCTGTTTGTTTAATTCACAGAAAATTTATTTTGAGTCGAAAAATTCCAAAAAAATTAGTGTAGGTCATTTTCATCATAAATAACCATCTGGCCAATTTTCATTATTTTTGGACTTCGTTTGATACATCAATTAAATTTAAAGTTAAATTGGCTGAGATTTGTCTGCATATGTCTGCATAAGAAATAAAAAGACCAAAAAAAATTGACCCTCGAACATCAACACTTGAAAATTGCTGTAATCCACCTAAGGAGACAGTTGCCTCCCTGAGATCGACCTTGGACTCCACCAAGTAAAAAATATCACCCGCTTAAAATTGACCAAAATCCTGAGTTAAGTGGTTTTTGATCAACCTCTCGTATCCGACTGCAACGAACACTTAAAATTAATTTGGACCATTGATTTGACCGAATTAACTAAGGGTGCGGGAGGCTTATCAAAATGGCGCCGTTACCCAGAAGTAGAGGAAGAAATGCCACCAAAGATGCCGCCAGATGAGGACCAGATGAGACAGATTCTAAGACGCCTTGCTGAAGCTGAACAGAAAAATGCTGATCTCACTGCACGAATGGGGCGGATAATAGTAGCTGAAGGGATCGACCGACCAATGGTCGATACCTATAACCCGGCGGAGAACGAAATCCAGAATTGGCTAGCACCTGCAGTTCCCGACCAGGCATTCGAGCTGAAGCCCCACTTCCTTAGCCTGCTGCCGAAGTCAACGGAAACCTAAGCGAAGAGCCGTACACTTTCCTCCGTGACTTCGAACTAGTCTGCAATAATCTGAGCCATCCCAATGTTGGCCAAGATTATATCCGACTGAAAGCCACCCCGTTTGCCTTAGGAGATAAGGCTGCACATTGGCTGAAAAACCTAGGGTGGTCTGTACTACCTGGATGCAGTTCAAGGACCTCTTTTGAAGAAGTTCTACCCACTCAGTAGAAATCATAATGCGAACGAAGATTGCCAGCTTCGCCCAAGGACCCTGCGAACCGTTCCACGAGGCTTGGGACAGGTTCAATGAACTTAGTACAGAAATGCCCATGCCACGGCATTCTAAGGCAATCTTAGGTCCAGACCTTGTTCTGCGGCCTAACCCCAGAGATGCAGGGTTAGTCAGCGCCGCCTGCGGAGGAAGCTATCTGAACAAGAACGAGCACGCCGTATGGAAAATCCTAGAGCAGATGGCAGAAACCGGCAGGTCACAGACCACAAGGACCTATCAGTTGTCTCCCTCGATTCTATCCAATGAGACAACTAGAAGGACTGTTGCAGATTCTGACAGAGGACCTCATCCCCAGCATGGGGATGATTGCAGACAAGTACTATGGTCGAGCAGATCCACAAGAGAGTCGCGGGAGATGGAGTCTCTTTCGAGCCTTCCCAAGAAGGTGGAGGAACTCTGAAAAGGTAGCCAAGATTAAGCTACCCACCCCTTCTGCACCACCTGTACCTGTACATCGAGTCCATCTTGTACAGGAACAGGCACCGGGTCTCAGAGCAGCTGGGATCAGACTTACACCCAGCAGAACCATCATGCAACCCCCACCAGTGGAGACAGAGTACGAGGAGCCGCCGCCCGTTTACGAGATCAACGGCTCTGGTTATAGCCGCGACCCACTAGTCCGGCAAATCGAGATGGGGAAGGACCAGTCACACACCGCCCAACCCCAGTCTACCAGGAGACCAGGCCCGTCACAATCCCGTGATATCAGTCCAGGCCAGAACAAGGGTACCAGCCACAGCAGCGCACCTATCAGCAGGGGCCAGCACCGCCCCATCAGCAGCAGTATCGGCACGGCCAGCAGGGCCAGACCGCATCCACTCAGCAGCCAGCCCAGCCCACCGAATTGGAGTCCCTCACCTTGGCGATCCAGACCCTGTCTGATAGGGTCCAGCAGATGCAGAACGACTACCTGGACATGAGAACCGACATCAATCGGGTCTCTCGTGCTCAGGACCAACAAATGGCGCCAAGGACTCCAATTCCCGCACAGGTTCAGGCCAACCCAAACAGCGTACATCAAGGCCAGAACCGACCCCGAGATCAGGTATACTATTCAGATAATTATTTATCTGAACATGAGATCCTTTCGTATGATAATGTTAACCATATGTCCCTCAGGAGCGGAAGGACCGTGACCATACCTGATCGGGCACGGGCACAACAGGAAGGAACCTCCGAAATTCGACCTGAGGAGAATTCGGAGGAGGAAGAGGAGGAGCACCACCACCACCAGCAGAAGAAGAGGACATCTGTGTCCTCGAAGCACCAGCCCCGTAGTCATCCAGAGTCCGACGACACCGATGAGCCCGCACCTCCATCTGTGGAGGACCAGCCAGAAGAAGCGGAAGACGCATCACCGGTTTCGCCCAAGCATTTCCCTTTTCGTCAAAGTCAGAGTCAGAGTCTGTATAAAAGTCCGAGTCAGAGTCTTGTTCAGAACTCAGTTTCAGCAGCTAATGAAGATATTTCAGTTCCAGAACCTGAGTTAATAATCCCTTTCCCCCAAGCTCTCAAGGGTGGGAAGAAGAAAAACAAAAAAATCCAAAAAGATGACCCTGAGATGGCTGAGTTTTGCAACAAACATATCAAGGTCACAATCCCCTTTGACAAGTTCGTGGAAATGACCCCTGCATTCCAAAAATACCTTAAGGTGAGATGCACGCCTACTAGGGTTAGCAGGAAAACCAAAAGCCGTGTTGAGAAACACGTCCTATCAGTAGCCACAACTTGTGCAATAAAGAACTCGTTTCCTCGGAAACGAAGAGACATGGGTGCACACTATGTAGTGAGTCATGTTGATGACATCGCGTTTGCACGCACTCTCCTGGACAATGGTTCCTCGATCAATTTAATGCCCACAGCCCTCTATGAGCGGCTCAATCTCGGACCTCTTAGGAAATCTAGAGCTATTCTTCAGTTTGCAGACAAATCCACTAAGAGGTCCCAAGGAGAGTTAAGGAACATTGTGATCAAAGTCGAGGGGCAAGAATACATGGTGGACTTCACTGTCCTCGATATGGAAACCCCTCGTAATTGGAGAGATTCCCAGATCATTTTGGGTAGGCCCTTCCTCAGAACAGCAGGGGCCTTATTCGATTATAAGAATGGGAAAATTCAGTTCCAAACTCCAGGCGGAGATGAGGAACTAGAGATGAAGCAGACGAGATGGCAGAGACCAGACTCCGAATCCAGCACCGAGTACTCTTCTATCGAAACAGACCGTGAACATGTAGACTTAGTTGGGCCATGGAGACAGAACCCAGCCAGCACCGATGTGTCCATCTCCTTTGAAGATGATCCCGTGCATGAGTCAGTCTGCGAGATCCTAAGGAACGAGTACAGCTCTGAACCTGCATCGCCCTACATCTTCGATGACATAGAGGCCCAAGTGGGCCTGTCAGTCCTTACATCCTTAGGACAATCGGAAGATGAGGAAGACGAGTCGGACGAGGCGTTTGCCGATTGCATGGAGACCTTTGACGATCCGACTCCAGAGCCAAGCTTGGTGGCAGCCACTACAGAACAGGATCCAGCCACGTCCAACACCGAACCAGATCGGATTGAGCCAGACTTCTTAGACGATCATACCATCCCTGAGCTCAAACCTTTACCCACAACTCTGAAATATGCCTTCCTTGCGGGCCAGGACAAGAAATTTCCGGTCATTATCAGTTCGCAATTGACCGAGGAGCAGGAGTCTCGCTTGCTAGAGATCCTGGAGAAGAACCGCAAGGCAATAGGCTGGAGCATTTCCGATCTCCACGGGATAAATCCCGCTCTGTGTTCGCACCATATATACTTGGAGAACGAAGCCAAACCCTCTCGTGAATTCCAACTCGGTTGAATCCAAATCTACGAGAGGTTGTGAAGAAAGAGATAGAAAAATGGTGCGACGCGGGTTTCATTTACCCAATCTCCGATTCTAAGTGGGTGGCCCCAATCCATGTTGTCCCGAAAAAGTCGGGAATTCAGACGACCACCAATGAGGACGGAGAGGAGATCGTGACAAGAGTACCCACGTCGTGGCGCGTCTGTGTGGATTACAGACGCCTGAATGCCGCGACGAAAAAGGATCATTTCCCCCTGCCATTTATTGATCAGATTTTAGAAAGACTAGCGGGGAAAGAATTCTTTTGTTTTCTTGATGGGTTCTCGGGCTACAATCAAGTAGCCATAGCTCCAGAGGACCAGGAAAAGACCACGTTCACATGCCCCTTTGGTACCTATGCTTTCAGGCGCATGCCTTTTGGGCTATGCAATGCTCCAGGTACTTTTCAAAGGTGTATGATTGCTGTATTCGCCGAAATGGTCGGCGAATTCCTGGAAGTCTTCATGGATGACTTCTCGGTCCACGGCGACTCTTTTGATTCCTGCCTTAGGAATTTGGACCGAATCCTCAAAAGATGTTGTGAGGTCAATCTGGTGCTCTCCTGGGAGAAAAAGTCACTTTATGGTGACGGAGGGCATAGTGTTGGGGCATGTCATCTCCAAGAGAGGAATGGAGGTTGACCCTGCCAAGGTGGACGTGATCAGACGACTCCAGCCACCAACCAACGTACGGCAGTTGCGGTCGTTCCTCGGGCATGTCGGATTTTATCGGAGATTTATAAAGGATTTTTCTAAGATTGCCCGACCGCTAACTGAGCTTTTAGGCAAAGACGCGGAGTTTATTGTCGATCACAAGTGTCTTGAGGCCTTTAAGCGGTTACAAGGAATGATCATGGACGCACCCATCTTACAAGCCCCAGATTGGTCTCTCCCTTTTGAGATCATGACGGACGCCTCAGATTATGCTGTTGGGGCTGTATTGGGACAAAGAAGAGGTGGCGTCCCGTTTGCAATTCACTACGCAAGCAAAGTGCTTGATTCTGCTCAGCGTAACTATACAGTTACCGAAAAGGAAATGCTTGCGGTAGTGTTTGCCTTGGACAAATTCAGATCTCATTTAATCGGATCCAAGGTAACTGTGTTCACAGACCACACGGCACTACGATATTTGATGGAGAAGAAGGACGCGAAGGCGCGTCTTCTTCGTTGGATTTTACTTCTCCAGGAGTTTGATTTGGACATCCGTGATAAACCTGGAAAGAAGAACGTAGTAGCCGATCATCTCTCTCGTCTCGAAGATCTTAATACTTTCGAGGTTTCCCCGATTCGAGACTCCTTCCCTGACGAGTCGATTTTTGTTATCGACTCACTCCCATGGTATGCCAATATCGTGAACTATCTTGTCTCCAAGAAAGTTCCCGAAGATTGGGCCAAGAGCCAAATTGACCGACTAAAGTCGGACGCTAGACACTACCATTGGGAGGATCCGATCCTTTTCTTTGAAGGACCGGATTGTGTCTGGAGACGTTGTATTCCTCAGGAAGAATACCAGAGTGTCCTTTCTTTATGCCATAGCTTAGAGGCAGGAGGACACCACTCCGGGAAGAGGACCGCATGGAAGGTGCTTCAATGTGGCTTCTACTGGCCGACTCTGTTTCGCGATGCCACCGCCTTCGCGAAGTCGTGCCCAGTTTGCCAGAGGATGGGAGGAACCGTTGGTTCCAAGGATGAGATGCCAATGCAGCCAGTCATCATTTGTGATGTCTTTGACGCCTGGGGCATCGATTTCATGGGCCCATTCCCTGTCAGCCACGGGTTTGAATACATCCTTCTTGCGGTTGACTATCTGTCCAGATGGGTGGAGGCTATTCCGACCCGAGCCGCAGACAGCAGGACTGTCTGTAAATTTATCAGAGAGCACATAATCTCTAGGTTCGGGATCCCCAAAATGATGATATCAGATGGGGGTAGCCACTTTGTGAATCGGGAGGTGAAGAAACTCCTGAAGGACTACGGCATCGAACACCGTGTCGCTAGTCCTTACCACCCACAAACCAATGGTATGGCTGAGGTGTCGAATAGGGAGGTGAAAACCATATTGCAAAAGCTCGTCCGCCCAGACAGGAAGGACTGGTCTCAGATCTTGGATCAAGTCCTCTGGGCATATAGGACGGCTTAAAAGACTCCGTTAGGCCCCTCCCCATTCCGAATGGTATTCGGAAAGCCGTGCCATTTGCCCGCAGAGTTAGTGCATAAATCAGAATGGGCAATAAAGAAGGTCAATTGGAACACACACCTAGGCCAGAAACAAAGAGACATGGATCTAAATAAGCTTGTGGAAGTCAGAAATCGAGCATACGACAACAGTGTGGTGTACAAGGACAAGGTAAAGCGTTGGCACGATAGATATATCAGACGAAAGACCTTTGTTCCTGGACAGAAAGTATGGTTGTTCAATGCCAGGCTGAAGACTTTCCAAGGCAAACTAAAGTCTAAGTGGACGGGACCATTCATTGTCCGAACGGTGCATGATAGTGGATGTGTCGAGATCTCAGATCTCGCAGATGACGCACCGACATTCCTAGTAAATGGGCAGCTGTTGAAGCACTTCGTCGAATCCAATGAACAGTTAGTCCATGTAGAGGAGATTGTACTCATATGCGAGACAGATACAACAGATACATCTCAAGCAGCGTATGAGACCTTGCAGCAATGAACTCCAGCCATCAGCAGCATCTTCAAAAGATTCAGACCGACTCAGCTGTATATATATCATTCTTCCTGTATATCCTACCCTTACCTCCACGATTCTAGTAACCCGTCCCCACATCATCGAATCATTATCTCGGACTGTACTTAGGATGACCAGATCCTAAGTATAGGGGGAAGGGGTCACCCGAGTCGATTCATTGTACATTCTCCAGATCACATTGGTCCTCTTACTCACTCCCGTCCTATACTTAGGCTGACCAGAGCCTAAGTATAGGGGGGACCGATGCCCACCGTGTATATATTCATTTATTTCCCCTCTTTTCCTCGTCCGCCCCATTTCTGATCTTCTTCTACACTTAGGCTACCAGAACCTAAGAATAGGGGGGCGGGACGATTTCTATACTTTTTGTTATTTTAGCTCTCCTACGCTTAGCCCGAGCTATGTCTTTTTAGTCGCTTTCGTGCTCTGAGGACATAGCACACGCTAAGTATAGGGGGGCGTGTATATATTACATATATACTTGACCCATAGCTCGTACTTTCGCGTATTGTTGTATATATTTTTTGCAATAATTACGGGTGGGTAAAAAAATCGAAAAAAAAAAATTTTTGGTATACTTGTATAATATGTACTATATGTATAATACTTGTATGAAAAGTTGTAAAATTCTTGTAAAACATACTTTTGTAAATAATTGTTGTATACCAGAAAAATAAAACAAAAATAAAGGCTTCTTGTTTACTCTTGCATATCATCCCTGCATAAAAAAATATATATAATAAAAAGAGTCCTGCATTTTCATAGCATGACATCTCATCTCATCTGCATATTTCTGCATATGCAAAGTGAAAAGCTAGTGGGTTCTGAACCAAGTTATGAGTAGATATTGAGGATGGACTTGATTTGACCTTAATCCACCTAATTTCAGAGGAACCTTATAGGAACTGGAGTTAAGATTTCTCAGGTCAAGAGACTTAATTCTTTGAGTCCGCAAGTCTATGTTCACATGTCATCTCGACTAGTCTAAGTAGAATATCTCGTGCATACGCAGGATTCTTTTAGATAATGACCTAACTTGGACAAACACTATGCACGTAGCTCTTCATTGATGAGGTGGTAAGGAGGTAGTTTCCTTTGACTTGGGGTAGCATATGAGGGTAGTACTTCTAGGCGGAACCTCTCTTCTTCTTATAGTGAAGGAAGTGCGTCTCAACTTGGTCTAGTGGTGATGAAGGCTAAGGACGGGATGCTGTGGGTTGCAATAATGCTTCAAAAGAGGGATAGTCTACTGGCTCAAGAGGAAAAACTCCTGATGTACATGCTGCTTTCGAAGAAAAAAAAAACAAAAATATATATATATATATATATATTTTGCAAGAACTCCAAAAAAAATTCAGACAGGTTCAAGAAAAAATAAAATACCTGTCGGAGCCTGTATACTAGTAAAGAAATGCAGCTGGATGACTTGGCTACACTGGTCAGGCATCCCGGGATAGGTAGCTACACTGGCCACCATCCATTCTCTTCTCTACCCCCTCCTCTTGAGTTGGTCGCACTTGAACTTAGAAGGGAATACCCTGCTCCTCGAGGAAAGAGGCACTGGACCAGGTTATTGAGTTACCTTGTTAAAGGAGGCTGGTTCCGAGTCATTTCTGATGTGGAGAGTTACATCTCACTTACACGGTACAAGTAAGAATCATAGTCATCAGAAATTTGCGTTTGAAGATTTGTTCTGACCTGACTATTGAGGCGTCTTGAATAGAAGACTTGTGGAACTTGAAGTCTGTTAGGTCTTAAGTTCAGGTCCAAATAAGGTTCCGCCACACAATTAATCCAAAGGTCGAGTCAGGCTCCATTTTCAACTTTTGTTCATGACCTTGGTATGGAACCCAAAATCATTTCACTCTTGCATTTCATTTAGTTGCTCGGGGACGAGCAAGGTTTAAGTATAGGGGGTTGATGAATCTGTGATTCATCACATCAAAAGTCAAAAATAGAGCCTTGTTCCCGAGAAAATAGAGGCATGTTTCCTTTTATCTTGCATAAATAACACTCATGCATGCATCCATAATTCATGCATTATAACAGCTCATCTGCATTTAAATAAGTAGCCACAAATCCCCTGTAAAATATCCCTTCATCAAATAACTTCTTCTCTATAATATATGGGTATATTCCTTAATAATAGAGGGAAGAATGCCAAAAAGCCACCCTTGTAAAATAGCCCAAACATCCTGGGAACCCTTGTACATACATAAAGCCCTCATACAAACCCCTAATTAGGTCTACTCACTCTTAGAATACTACATATTAAAAGACCTTTAAAATGAGACTAATTTCATTACAATTGGAGCTTGTATGAGAAACTTGGGTTTTTGGTCATTTTGTATACTACATATGTACATTTATGTATCCTTGTATTTATGTACCATATGTGACCTTATCTCCGTCTTTGGTCAACATGAAACTTGTAGATCTCATCAAGATCTACAACTTTCATGTTTTGAGTTTTTCCAAATTCGGCTTCCTCTTCTCTCTACACATATTTCTTCCTCCAGCCATTCACAGCAGGCCACGTGGCGCCCTTTGATTGCGCCACGCGGCCCGCTGCCCTTTGTCTGATCCGCCCGCGCCCTCCGCCGTTGGATCTCGCTTCAGATCCAACGGCCCCCATCTTCCCACGCCGCTCCTTATCCACAGCCATTGATCATCTTCCGCTCTTCATCTACACCGCACGCCCCCGCCTCGCCCTCAGCGCGCCACGCGTCGCACGCCACGCCCTTGGATGACGCACGCCGCTGTCCATCGCAACCTCTCATTCCACCTTGCATTCCGACCCTCCGATCTAAACCCTAATCTCATCCACACCGCTCGCACACGCTTCGCTCACATCACGCCACGTGGTGGCTCCACGACCCTCAGATCGCCTCCCCTCGATCTGATCTCGCCCGCTCCCTAGTGATTGGATCTGGGCCGTTGGATCACAAGATCCAACGGCCAAGACTTCGTCTCCTACCTCCAGGCGCCCCTCTCCCCCACGTTCCTTGCCTTGCGGGAGGGGCGCCCCCTTTCCTTTTCTGGGCACACGTCAGCCATCTTCTCCGGCCGCTGACCTCGCCACGACGCTCCCCACTCGTCCCTCTCCCTCGCCAGCACCCTCAATCGCCACCACCTCCACCATATTCGCCCCACGACGACCACCAACTTCACCAATCCACCAGCTAACCCATCAACTCCACCTTATAAATACGCCATCACCAGCGACCTTCATCTCTATCCGCCACTCCAGAGAGATCCCTCGAGCTCCAAGCTTCCTATTGGTGACAGCAATCGGCTGATTTGTCGAGCGACGACAGCGATCCAACTCCGGCGAGATCCTCGGCCCACCGCCGTGTCGCAGCCACTCCTCCGAGCAGCTGCACGAGCTCGGGACCTTACCGATCCCTCGAGCGACGACCCTGGAACTCCCAGCAGAGCTCCAATCCCCAGGTAACCTCCTTCATCTCCTCCGATCTTCGTCTTTATTTTCGTGTTCATCTTCTCCGATTTTATTCGCCACCCACGACCATCCTCGCGCCTTCCAATCACTCCGCCGAGCTCCGCGTCGGAGCTCTCATCCTCGCTGACCCCTCCGCACCTTCAGACGCTCCACTCCACCGTCCATCGATCCCCAGCTCCGCCCCTTGGCCGGAGCCACGTCGCCTGACCACCTCACGTCGCCTTAGGCCTCGTCAACCAGCATCACGTCTCCACAAACGCACGCACGAGCTCCGGCTCTCTATTTAACACTTGCAGGTGCTACTTTCATCATTGGCCGGAGCCTCGCCGGAGCTCTCCTCGAGCTTCATCGACACCGAGCTCCAGCCATCCTCCAGGGATCCAGAGACCACCGGAGGCCTCCTCGTGCTCTTCCGCTTCTTCCGAGCTAGGTGGGAGCTGACGAAGCTCATCACCGGAGCTTGGCCACCGAGGCGGAGCTCGGCTGCCTTCACCGGAGCGCAGCCCTCTCCTCCGCAGGCGGCGGAGGATCGTTAGAGAAGAAGGAGCAGCAGCCGTTCGATCATCTGATCGAACGGTACTCGCCTCGCCACGCGTCCCTTCGCCGCCATCAGCCTCGACCGTTGATCACCCCTCGGATCGGACGCCTCACCAGCCGCCACGCGTCTTCATCAACATCCCTTGGATCATCTTGATCCAAGGGCCTTCAGGCCGCCACGTCGCCTTGTCCGAGCCTCGGCGTCCAAGCCTAGGCTCGGGTGAACCGAAGCAGCACCGAGGCTGGGCCGAACCTCCAGAAGGCCCGAGCCTCACTCCGAGCCTCAGACGCCCTCCGAACCTAGGTCGCCCCACGTGAGGAGCACGTGCGACCTGGGTTATTTGCATCAACGCCCCTGGAGCTTTCAGAAATTGCTAAGAGGTCCCTGTGAAGCAGACATCACGTGAGGAGCACGTGCTTCGTGGAAAAATTGCATAGAAGTCCTGCATATTATCGGTAATTGCATTTTAGTCCCTGTCAGCATAGTTAATTGTTGAAATTTTAATTGCCAGTATTGCATTTACACCCTTGTGTTTGCACGTGTCCATAGCATGCATTTTTCATCATTTTGAAATTCTAAAAATCGCAAGTTGTTGAGAATTTTGTCCTCTATCAGTTTGTACACGTGTCTGATTTTTGTTGGCTTAATTGAATTATCAATGAATTAATTGGTTCATTTGTGTCATATTTTGCCCAGTGATGCCTTTTGATTTTTAATTAAATATCAGTGCCTTCAAAAATCACCAAAAATTCACAGTAGCTTAAGGACACCATTTTCAACACTCCATAAAAATTTCATGTCATTTGCACGCATAACGAGGCCTCAATAAATAGTTTAATGATTTTCTTTAATTAATTTTAATTAATTCATTTCACAATAAATTTAAGTTCTGTCAATTTTCCTAGGTCCCTGATCATTAGACCTTCCTAGGATAATTTTAGTTCTTGGAGAAATTGTGGTTTGATATTTATTAAAAATTAAACACTGAAAATCACTCTGTCTGTTTGTTTAATTCACAGAAAATTTATTTTGAGTCGAAAAATTCCAAAAAAATTAGTGTAGGTCATTTTCATCATAAATAACCATCTGGCCAATTTTCATTATTTTTGGACTTCGTTTGATACATCAATTAAATTTAAAGTTAAATTGGCTGAGATTTGTCTGCATATGTCTGCATAAGAAATAAAAAGACCAAAAAAAATTGACCCTCGAACATCAACACTTGAAAATTGCTGTAATCCACCTAAGGAGACAGTTGCCTCCCTGAGATCGACCTTGGACTCCACCAAGTAAAAAATATCACTGCTTAAAATTGACCAAAATCTGAGTTAAGTGGTTTTTGATCAACCTCTCGTATCCGACTGCAACGAACACTTAAAATTAATTTGGACCATTGATTTGACCGAATTAACTAATGGTGCGGGAGGCTTATCACATGACACATGACCAGGATAGAGGACAAGAGAGAGAGTGGGTGCCACGTGGCATGCCCAGGGGCTGCCACATGTCACCCCCAAAAAATTTCAAAATTAAAGAAGAAGAAAAATAGAAAAGAAATAGGAGACCTTGGATAAAAAATTTTCCTTCATGAAATTTGTTTGTCTCGACAAGATCTACAACTTCATGAAGAATCCAGGAGCAAAAGAGGTCATCTGTACAAAGTGGTATTTTTGGTGGTTCTCCATGGGTATAGAAAACTGATTTTTTGGAGTTTTGTAATTTTTTGGTGGTTTTAAAAGAGGATAAAAATCTAGAAAAAATATGATAAAATATAAGAAAATTAATTACACACTAATATAATTTTTTGGATTCTTAATAAGTAAGAAAATAGGGAAATAAAATAGAAGTAAGAAATACGAGATTTTTGTATAGACCCACAAGGGTTACTCGTACTTACTCAGTTTCTTTGATTTCAGTCATGATCTCGATTTGGATTTTTATGTTATGCAATAAAACTTTCATTAATGAACACAAATGAAGAAGAAATAAAATTAAAAAAAATAATTATGTACATACGAACTCAGATCAAAAATAGGAAAAAGATAAAATACACAAAAGAGGACCAAAATCCAACTTTCACATATGAGCTCCTAATTTTATGAAATTGGCTTTGTTTTGAATGTATTTGAAAATGGAGTACTTTAAAAGTGAGTAGACCAAAATCGGACACTGTACGAGGGAGATATGCACGTTGTAGTATGTCAGATGTGAAATTAGACTTTGGGATTATTTGATACTTATTTGAATTAGAAATTTTTTGTATTTTTTATTTATTCTTGTTAGTAATATCTACACAATGGAATTAGTTTGGGGTCAATCATAGTTAGGATGAATTAATTAAAAATAAAGGAAGTTAGCAGTTTTTTAGGACAATTTACACATTATGCAATTATGCATGATGAAATGCGAATATTATTTACATATGTATGAATGCTAATGATGCTCTATTTATGATTAAATGCAAATGAGTTATAGGGAACATAGCCTAATTGACCAATTTTAGCATGATGACTATGGGATTCATCATACCCTTATACTTAAACCATGCTTGTCCCCGAGCATCAATGAATGGATGACTTAGCTGGATAAATCCCTGACTGTGCATGTGAATTTTCAAGGCTCAATTCATCGAAGACCCTTAATTTGAGTGATCCTAAAATTCTGAGCTCAATCATGCTTTAATCAAAGGAATCCAACTCCTCTAATTACCAGACTCTCTGTTTGTACATAAAATATAAGGATATGACTTTTAGTGTACTGCATTCATGAGAGTCGAGTCGAGACATCACCCAAAGTTCCAGTCCAAGAGACTCTCCTCTAGACCTAAATCCTCAACATTAGGGAATAAGTCTATTCTTGCTTCAGTCAACTATCTTATTAGTTTGTCAGACTTGAAAATGTAGATGGACGACCAGATAATGGAGGGCATAGGATTGTGTAATTTCTTCTCTCCCTCACATTGGAACAAGGATCCTTTCGAGCGCCTTGTTACTCAACACATGTATTTTTTAGTTTGTTGATCAATGTATCCGTCAAGAGAATTAGGAGTCGTATGCACTTATTTTTTTGGGAGTACACCGGGGTGTGTCTCTTTTGAGCATCTAAGATGCAGAGCCCTTTTATGGTGCTAGCCCGACTCCTTGGTCCTAACAACGTTTGGTCTAAATGGGCACTTTGAAAATGTTTGGGTGTGCTCGCCTTTGGTGGAAACTCTTTGTAAATTGACTTTCGGAGGATAGAGCTTTTCCTTGAACATTTCTTTCTTTTCTTTTCTTTTTGGCTAGCTCCACTGCTTTTACCAAAAGTTAGCGCACACTGATCAACAATTAAATTAGTTTCATCAAAGAGATAACGTGCGAATTTATTCACATACTGGCTAGGGTTTCCTGACACTTAGGTTTCTTGAAGCCTTCATTAACTTTATCCCATCCTCAAGCATCATTAGATCGGGTCTAGACTCAAATCTCCTATCCCAGTTCCTCAAGTAATAACTCAACTCATCTCATCAATAATACAGTTGTGAAAGTGATATGCTGATCATATTCTTTAGAGGGTAGAGATGAAGAGTGCAATATAGCGCTCAAATCTTTCAAACTAGGGATGTGTGGATTATTAAGTTCAAAACTCTAGTAACTAAGGCTGGATAACTCAGACTGTCAAGATCTCAGAAATCTAGTGTCTTCAAAATCTTCAAGCCTTGAGTGATAGTGAATGTGTCAAGAATATACCAACCAAGGAATGCATGAGATGCTTGATGAAATGTAAGACCAGGAATGGATTTTTTTAACTTCACGTTATTTATTTTTTTTTTGTTTTTTGTTTTGAAAAATATGTATTATTTATCGAAAGAATTCAATATAATATACATAATATGCACTACTTGTACCCATCCCCAATGTTAGATGAAAACAATTAAAGTACGAACTATGGATAAAGTAGAATATATACAAGCACATCCCCCTATACTTAGCATGTTCTATGTCCTCATGGCACAAAGTGAAATGCAAACATAGCTTGTACTAAATATAGTTGAGCGAAAAAGAAAAAAGAAGTCGACATGCCCCCCTATACTTAGACTTTTGAGGGACTAAGTATAGAAGAATAACAAATGAGGCTTTCGAGGGTGAGGAGAAAAGAATAGAAGTGATGTATACACAATGGTATCGGTCTCCCTATACTTAGGCTTAGGTCAGACTAAGTATGAGAATTAATTAGTGGTGCGGGATCGAGAAGATGAACGGAGTGATGGAATTTTTATGGAAGAGGTGTTTCATCTGAGCCGCTTGAGTTTTTCGTCTAATAAAGTGCCCTGAGTAAAGGAGATCTTCTTTACTTGCACTAACTGGTCGCTTGATTCGATAAAATGTTTAAGCAGCTGACCATTGACTATAGAAATTTACATGTTGTATGCGATCTCTGAGATCTCAACACTTCCGTTATTGTGCACCTCTCTTACAATGAATGGTCCCGTCCATTTGGATTTCAATTTACCTTAGAAAATTTCCAATCTTGCATTAAATAACCATACTTTCTACCCTAGGACAAAGGTCTTTGTTCGGATGTTCTTGTCGTTCCATTTCTTCATTCTGTCCTTGTAAATGGTGTTGTTTTCGTAGGAATGATTTTGGATTTTGGATAGTTCATTCAAATCCATATCCATGTTCTTCTTTCCTTGGTGATAGTTCCAATTGATCTTTTTGATTTCCTATTCTGATTTGTGCACGAGTTCTACGAGCAAATGACACAGCTTTCCATATACCATTCGAAACGGGGGGGTGCCCAATGGGGTCTTGTAAGCTGTCCGGTAAGCCCATAGAACCTAGTCCAGGAGTTGGGACAAGTTCTTCCTGTCAGGGCAGACTAGCTTCTGTAAAATTCCTTTGACCTTCCTGTGTGACACCTCGACCATGCCATTGGATTGTGGATGGTAAAGACTAGAGACACGGTGCTCGATGCCATATTCATTAGTCAACTTCTTTACCTCTCGGTTGACAAAGTGGCTACCCCCATCATATATTAATACCTTAGGGATTCCAAACCTTAAAATAATACGATCTTTCAAAAACTTGCATGCAGTCTTGCTGTTTGCTGCTCGAGTAGGGATAGCCTCCAACCACCTAGATAAATAATCTACCGTGAGAAGAATATATTCAAATCCTTGACTATTAGGGAACAGTCCCATAAAGTCTATGCCCCATGCATCGAATACATCACAAATGATTACTGGTTGCATAGGCATGGCATCTTTGGGACCAATGGTCTCTCCCATTCTCTGACAGACCGGGCACGACTTGACAAAATTGTAGGCATCCTTAAATAATATCGGCCAGGTAAATCCACATTGTAGTATCTTCTCAGCGGTCCTCTTCCCAGAGTGATGTCCTCCTGCCTCTAAGGTATGACAGAGATTGAGGATACTTTGGTATTCCTCTTGAGGAATACATCTCCTCCATATACAATTCGGTCCTTCAAAGAAAAGGAACGGATCCTCCCAATGGTAATGTCTGGCTTCCGACTTGAGTCGGTCGATTTTGTTCTTGGGCCAACAACCTTGGGGAACTTTCTTGGAGAAAAGATAGTTCACCATGTCAACATACCATGGGAAAGAGTCAATAGCAGAAATTGACTCATCTGGGAAGGTTTCACGGATGGATTCAGATTCAGGGATTTTGTTTTGTTCGATCCTTGATAAATGAACAGCTACGACATTCTTAACTCCAGGTTTATCTTTAATCTCCAAATCAAATTCCTAAAGCAAGAGTATCCATCTGAGGAGTGCGCTTTTGCATCTTTTTTCGCCATTAAGTATCGGATGTTTGAGTGATTGATGAATCTCAGATTCATCACTCTAAAAGTCATAAATTAAGCTCAAATCCCTAAAATTCATTGACATTTCTTCATTTATTTTGCATAATTACCATTCATGCACGTATGGATAAGAATTGCATTTTATCACTTATTATTATACAAAATAAGAAGCCAAAAATCTCAGCCCAATTGACCTGTAAAATATCCTAACTTCCATGATTTTTAACTAATTCATGCTAACTCCGAATGACCTGAAATTTTAATGATTTTTATAAGGTTTTTAGGGTTTTTCAATTTTTAGGGTTTTTATAAGTCCAAATACAACAAAATTTGGACTGAAGCAAGAACACACAAAAATAAGCAAAGCACAATTTTTTAGAATTTTTGAAGAGTTTTTAATATTTTTAGTTGATTTTTAAATTGAAACAGTAGCAAAAATGAGGTTTTTAAAATTTTCAAAAATAAAAAATCAAAACAAAATTGTCCCAAAAAATTAATGAAATTTTTACACAGTGGTAGGAGCCACGTATCTAAATTTCACGATTTTTGGAGTAAATTTGCTAACTTATTCAACCAATAAAAAGGACACAGCACACAAGGACCTAAGTGTAAAGAAAATAAGTTCCAGGGCCAAAATGATAACACGTGTAAAAAGACTAGGGACAAATCTGCAAAAATCCCAAAACGCACGAGTCTGGCATGTAATTCACACTCAGAGGGGTATGGATGCCATTCCAATTAATAAATATTCATTTCATAACATCAAGGAAATCTAGGGAAAAACATGCAATTACCCCATAAGTCACATGTCGATGCACGTGCTCCACATACATGGGGACTAAGTAGCAAATAAAATAAACACAGGGTCCTACATGCAAATTGTCCAAACTAAAATAACTTCGAAAAGTAATTACATGACTAGAACATAAATGCTAAAGGAGAAAGGATCTAAGTGAAATTTACCCTTACTATTAAGATCCAACGGCTGAAGGGAGTCCACTCAAGATATGACGGCTGTGATTCGTGGATATCCCTTTGACGATCGATGCTCCAGATGAGATCCTCAGATGGATCGAACGACTAGAAACTCTCCGCAGGTGGATGGTTGAGATCTGAACTGAAGGAGAGCTCGATCGGACGGCTGGGGAGGGTCCTAGATGAACACTTCACTGGCAAAGTTCGTCCGGCCTCTATGCATGCTAGAGGACTCCTCCGAGGCTGCTGGGATGAGGAAAAGAACACCGTGGATGGTCCGCAGCTGATGGAATGCTCTGATGAGGCCGGGAGCAGCTGGAGCGCTCCGACGATGAGGTGGACCTGGAGCACCTGTGTTTCAAGGTTTGATCCTCCAGATGAGGGTCATTCTTCGTCAATCCTGCACAGAACGAATGCTGGGTCGAGGGCAAAGTGCCTCGACTTGGTTACGGGCAAAATGGGTGATCGGGGAAGGCGGAGTGTGGCTCTCCGGCGAGCGGCGGCAGAGGAGAACCGATTTCCCTATTCCTGGCCGAACTAGGGGGAATGGATGGGTGGGGAACGCGGAGAGAAGTCTCGCGACGGTGAAGGTGCTGTCGGAAGGGGAAATGGATGATCGGAGCGTAGATAAATGGCTGGCGAAGGGCGGCGGTCGGAAATGGAAAGATCAGAGATTAGGCGAAGCTAAGGGCTAACGAAGGTACCTGATGATCGAAGACGTCTGTGTTGGAGATGTTGAGTCTCTTGGGGTCTTTGACTCGATGGAGTGACGCCTCCAGAGGCTCGGGCTTCGCCGGTGGCGGAGCACGACGAGATTGGTTGCCGGACCTAGGGCTAAGGTCCTCACACTCTCGCTGCAACACCCTCCGATGCTCGTTGTCACTCGAGGAGAAGGATGGAGGTCTCTGGGGTCGAAGACAATGGCCGAAAGCGTGTGAAATGGCAGCTCCAGGTCAGGTCTTATATGAGTGAAGGTCCGAGAAGATTGGAGTCAGGCATGCAGATCGAGGCACGGATACCTAACGAGAAGATCGGGCGTGAATCGCGGGTCATTCCTCTACAATCGGAGCCCGCGGTTTGAGAAGATGGTGATCGGATCGCGGTGTGAAAAATCGGCGAAGGCGGGTCAACATGCAGATCTGGGTGCAAAGTGGTCCAGGGGGAGAGTTGACCGGGGGTCAACAATCCCCCGTGGACCAATCAGAATTCAGGGATTAGAAATCATTTATAAATTAAATTAAAAATAGAAAATGATTTTATTTAAAAATTTTTATAAAATGAAAAATGTTTATTTATTTTCAAGTATTTTTTGGTAATTTTTATTTATTTTTTTGAAAAATAAATTAGTGTATATACATAATATAATATTATATATAGGTATAAAATACCTATATATAATTTCTTATTTTTGTACAATTACTCTAATTTTATTTATTTATAAGATAAAATTTAGAGTATAAAATAATTTTTATTGGATTTTTATTAATTATTTACAAAGGTAAAATAAATAGATGTATTATTTTATATACATGGTATATGTGCAATAGGGAGAGAAATTATTTCTTTTTGTCTTTATTTTATTTTAATAATTTTTATTTTATTTTTAGAAATATCTACAAATTAATAAAAATCCATTGTTATTTTTGTTTTATTTTTAATAAAATAAAGTATATACATGAAGGAGTGATATATGGTGAATGACCCTATCTCTCTCTACTTGTTTATTTGGCGATCAGGCCCATCGTAGGCCCTCTCTTGGGTTCAGGTCACTCAATATTTATTCTAAATATTTCCCTCTTTTTCTTTATTTCTTTATTCTTTTATTTTTGCACAAAACATGCTAATTATTGATAATTACACAAGCATTCCTATTTGGTAATTTATTCTATTTACAAGTATCTACATGGTGTTTTGCAAAGATAAATAGCTAAAATAAAAGAATAAAGAGTAATGAATGAGGATTCATCAATGCTCACCAACAACTCCAACTGCTTGGTGATCTGGTCTAGCTTATCTAGGTTTTGAGTCCTTTGTTCAATCATAACGAGCTTTTCAATATCATGTTACCGCTTCTCGATAATGTCAACCTTTGAAAGATGGCCTCTGATGATACTGAGGCTGGAGCTCTCATCTTTCTATGCCTCGTGGGCTGTTGCCGTATGGATTGGCTTTTGGAGGACCTGAGGCTGTCTCTGATAGGCGTGTGATGAAGATAGGGTGGCCTTTCCTTCGATCATTTCTTTAAAAATCTACCATACCACATCTTCATCCTTGTTGAAATGAGATCCTCCGCATGCAGCATCTACTAACCTTTGACTTTCTAAATTCAGACACCGAAAAAATGCTTGACCAAGCTGGTCTTCAGGATCTCTTGGTGGGGGCACTTCTCCTACAAGTCTGTAAATCGCTCCCAGGCTTCTTGAATAGACTCATGGGTAGCCTGGGAGAAGTTGATAATTCTGGCTCGCATCTGGTTGAGCCGACCGAGAGGGTAAAACTTGTAAAGGAATGCAGATTTAATTTCCTCCCAGGTCGTTACAACCTTCCCCAAATGATTGACCCAATATAGGGCCTTGTCTCGTAGGTTGAAAAGGAACGCCATCATCTTCACAATATCCAATGGGATGTTGGGGTAGTGGGTAGTTCGGTAGATGCACGAGAATTGATGCAAGTGAATGTATGGATCCTCATTGGTATTCCCATGGAATGCTGACAGAATAGCAAGGAACTGTGGCTTGAGCTCAAAGTGAGCACGTATCGGTGGAATGAGGATCCACTTGGTCATCTGGTTGTCTCTAGGATTGTACGTCTCCTTTAGTGTGTGTTTCTACCTCCCACGTTTCGGTTCTTCTTCATCAAGGTCTTCATGGGGTCTATCTCCTCCTCCTCCTCCTATTGGTCTGTTCCGTAAATCATTCAGCATGTCTTGAAATGTGGTCTGAACAAGAGCCTGCTCTGTCAGCTGTTGCTGTATGGCCTATATGGAAGCCGCCAATTGTGTGTTCACTTGGTTCTGGTCGAGTACCTAACTTGACTCCATCTGTGGAGGATGTTGTCCTTTGCCTTTTCCTTGAGGTGCCATCTCTAGATCTGAATCAAAGGAGATGAATTCTGTATTGGGATCCAGGACTGAGGTTGTATTCTATCTGAAATATGAAAAAAAATCCCAATCAGACAACTTGCAATTGAATCCCAGTTGCCAAGAATAATATAAGATTAGGTTCAATCCCATATTGTTGTGAATGGAGAAAACGATGTGTACTGAAATCGACTCCCATTCACAACAGTGGATGTGGGACAAGAGTAGTCACGGTTTATTAGGTGGTCAAGGGAGGTGGAAAGAAGACGAGGAGTGGAGATCGGCCAGCAAGGTCCGGACCAAGTTCTCGGTACTCGCCTCGAATTATTGACATTGTTGAGTCTATGGAATCGATGTGGGTATCGGCGGAATCCCGACAAAACTATCCATGGATTGTCATCGTAGAGCAAAAGGAGATCGATGCGGGAGGAAAAATACGATGGGAAACAAGGGAATAAATGGAGTGTAAATTAGTAGAAAGGCTTGAACTGAGTAGGGGGATTAAAAGTAAGACACATATAACAAAAATTGCGCAAATGCGAGGGACTTGATCTTTGAACCTTAATGTAGATCCATAGAAACACAATACAAATTTGGGTGCACCAACTCACACCATGTGAAATCATAAAGGATCGGCTATTTATTATCTTTTCATTTTTAGACTGGTTATTTCAGACATATCTTTTAACAAGTCCTTAGCATGCTAACCCTATAGGAGAGAGAGTACTTCCAGAAAAGTATCTCATACTTGTCCTCCTCCTTTTTAACATGTAGTCTATCTCAACCAAATAAATTGAGGGAGGAAGCCGATAGGCGAAGCCACTACTTCATACCTCGCTCGCAATGAAATCACCTCAGAGCGTGCAAGAACCTACTCGAACGTAAATCGATGAGACAAACACACCCGTGAGGGCGTGGCCTAAGCTCAGTACTTCGGACCAATTCGATGTTCTATACAAGGCGGGAACACCATCATTGACAAGGTCCTGCTCGGTCACATAATATAGAAGCGCCATTACTTCAGAAATCCAGGCGATACACAATGCAGTTACAGACTGGTTTTTGCTTTAATCCTTAGAGGGTCGTGCATCGCTCATGGGAGGGGTTTTAGTCCCCTCTTAAGGTACCGGAAAACAATCAGGGTTTTATGAATCCAAAGAAATGATAGTCCATTACAAATTTTAGTTAAGGTCAAAGTTTATTTAGAGGTCCCCTTATTTTAATTTTTTTGAGTTTTCACTTTTTGGGTATTTTTTATACAAGCGTCCAACGATTTTATAGATTTCCATTTAAGTCCTAGGTGCTCAAAATCGGAGGGAGATAGTGAAAAAGTTGTGCAAGTAGATTCTATGATGGAAATCTCATCATTGAATCAAATGATGCATGTTGAGTTAGAGGACTTACAGTGCTTCCCAACTCTCTCCATGTGGTATGCACAATAGAATTTTTAAACCTATCTACATGGCGATGTGCAATTGACAAAATCGGCCTAAACAGTAGTTGTTATTAGTCGTGAAGAACCATATGTTAATTATTTAGAAATGAGACCATAAGTTCGATCTTCGATGCCACTCGATGCTCACCACAACGGATCCTGCCAGTGATGTATGTGACCTCTCTCAGCACGCGGTCTCAAGTCCAAATAAGTAACATTTATTAATTTGACTAGATCCAAACATAAGAGACTTTAGGTACATGCTTCTTATTAGGGTTTGGACCTAATTAATGATACAAGCAACCTAGATCTATGGGCTCCATGCTTACAAAACAAATAAAAAGAAAGGTGGAAAACTCAAAATATTGAGAAACAAAATAAAAGAAGGCGGTGAAAGCATGAAAAAACATGAAGAGGACCCTAGACAAACAATCACTGGGGTACTAGACCTCGTATAGTAGGGCAGTGCCCAAGTCTTTAATTATTACAAATTAATAATAAATATATCTCTTACCAATAAATAAATTAATAAGTCTAATCTACTTCTATGATAAATCTTCTCTCCTTTCTTCACTTTCTTCCTCTCCAACTGGTCAAAGAGTGAAGGCTAGTCTCCACCAATCTTGGTTGTGTTAGCCTCCTAGGAAGTCGTCCTCTTATAGCAGGCCCTCGCAACAAATTCACAAAGAGATGTATATTAGCACAAATAATCAGATAAAAATATCAAAAGGACTTATGTACAAATAAATGAAAAAATATGTGCAAAAATGAATCACTAATTATATCAATAAATGAATCGGCTAATTACGTCAATAAATGAATAAATAGGCATAATAAATATCACAAATGAATGTACACAAAATAAGCTACACACATTGCTCCCCAACAATTGTGCCAGTTGACGACAACGAGTTTGGCGAGGGTCTAGAAATCTCACAAGGCGAGAAATCAAGTCGATGCATTGACCGCTCAAGAAACCCGTGATCAATCAACAATTAACCCACAGTATAAATAAAGCAATAACTAGCAAAATATGGGCTTAATATTTATTATTCTCCACAAAACTAAGTGTATAGCAAGAAAGCATGTAGAGGTCGAACCATAAAGCGCAAAACTCGTAGCCTACGATTATTTCTAATCAGGGTGTAATATGGGAAAACATGTCTCGTTTTTCCTTTTTTCTGTGGGATTTTAATTTTATACATTTTTCCTATTTTTAAAATTTTTAATTTATAAATACTATATATAAATATTTTAATTTTCTAATTTTTATGTTTTCTTTTTCTTTTTTAGTATATAATGCTATATAAGGCTATGTATACCATATAGCGTAATATAATCATAAATGCTAGTATAAATAAATAAAATACAACAAGTAAATTATTTTTGGGTTTTATATATTTTTTAATGTTTTTTGTGATATTTCTGGTTTTTTTGCTCATTTTTATGCATTTTAAAGTAAACAATATCCTGAATGAGTGATTAAATAATAGGATGAAATTGAAATGGAGATTAAAAATAGCAAAATACATCCAAAATTCAAATCAGATTTATTAGATAGATAATGATATAGCTAAAATTTAGAAACATAGAAATATATTTTTGGGATTTTTGGTGATTTTTCACATTTTATAAAGGATTTAGAGCTTTTTAGTTTTTAGTCTTTTTCTATTTTTAGGGATTTTGGATCTGGAGTTAATAAATACTAAATAGAAAATATATTTCGGGGGGGAGTTTCAAAAAAATTTTCAATTTTTTGGTATTTTCTAATACAAACATGGACAAAAAAATGTGTTCACTTTAATTTTAATAAATAGCTAAAATGCCCAAAATGCTAAAATAAAAATTGGACGTAACTCTTGCAAATTTTGGACTGCATCCGAGCGGTGATGCAACAAAACTAGCTTATTTACCCGCATGCATTCCTTATGAGGGTAAATCATCCAAAAATAGAAACCATCCAAAATCTTCATTCTGATTGCCATTCATCTTCAAATTCCACTTGAGGAATAGGATCCTCATCACTCTCTTCATCAGTTGCAAACTCATCAGCTTCATCATTATCTTTCAATGTAGTAGGCCTTGATGCATCAACAATTCTTTGACTCTTTCTATGTTGCACAAGATCTTCTACACTGGTTGCCTCAGCTACCAAGTTCCATGTTAATCCTGATCTTGGAAACACATCTTCCTCTCCTCCTTCTGCAATCCACTCGCTTACATTATTCCGATCCTTGGAAACTAATGGATACTTTCCTTTTTCCATTTGACGCTCTCTCAATTTCGAGTTAAATTTAACAATTACCAAATCATTCAACCTCTTGATTTTAAGTTTACTCCTCTTCTTTGTATGAATCTACAATTAAAACAATATATCATTACATTCACTATTTATAAGTGACAAGTATTAGCAATAGACTTTGAATTACCGATGAGAAAATGCTCCAATTCCTTTCACATCAAGAAGAGGAGGATGCCAACTTCAAAACCCTCGTTGCCATAGCCATTAATGAGGACACTCTCCGCCATATAACTGATGAATCCCTGATCATCACTCTTTATTCTTTTATTTTAGCTAATTATCTTGGCAAAGCATCATGTAAATAGATATAAATACAATAAGTTAACATTTAGCATGCATTTGTTAATATTACATAATTAGCATGTATTTGTGCAAAAATAAAAGAATAAAGGAAAAGAAAAAGGAAGGAGGTATTTATAATAAATAAGAGTGACCGAACCCCAAGAGAATGTCAAGCATTGACCTGATCTCCAAATAAAACACGTAGAGAGAGATAGGGCCTACTCTATATTGTACATGTCATTTGTGTAAAAAAATAATTATTTTTGACAAAATAAAAATAAAATATTCTTTTTACCTCCTTGTATATATTATTGAAAATAGAACAAAATTATAAAAATAAAAATAAAATAAAAATAAAATCATCTCTCCCTTGTAAAAAATACATGTATATATGCTTTCTTCTCTATTTATTATATAGCTATAAATAAATAATAAAAACAAAATAAAAATTATTTTGTACTCCAAAAATTATGTTGTAAATAAATAAAATAGAAAATTAGGGTATTTGTAAAAAAAATAACATAAAAATAATTGTACAAAATACATAGGTATATTATACTTGTATATAATACACTATATTGTTTATAGATTAATTTATTTTTCAAAAAAATAAATAAACATCATAGAAAAATAGTTTGAAAAATAACAATTATTTTTCATTTTATACACTTTTTTTATTGAAAAGCATTTATTATTTTTTATTGAATTTATAAGTATTTTGTAAATCTTGATTTTTTGATTGGTCGGCTGGATTGTTGGTCGCTAGTCAACGGCTCCTTCCTGGGTCAGACCCGGATCCTGTTTGTCGGAGCCTCTTCCCGAAATTTTCGAGCCTGACTCCATTCGCTTTTGGCCTCAAGATTTGGACCCGATAATCCTCGTACCTCCTACATTCTCGCGGGTCCTTTGGCCAGTCCGATTCTCTCTAGGGTTTGGCACTTCACGTCGATCTTTCCAGACCCTCGACTCGCCGATAAATTATCTCTTTTACCTCCATGGAGCGATAGCTCGTGCCTCCCTCCCATATCGAACCCTGGCCACCTCCAGCTGAGTGGCAGCTGCTCGGAGAACCCCTCGGAGCTCGGTTTGGTGCAGTGAAGACGACGCTCACCCTTTGTGGTCGAAGATCAACCGCAAGCAGCCTCCCCCGCCTTCCGCATTGAGGTTGAGGCCATAACCCCGTCAGCCACCTTCGCCTGAAGCTCAAGAGACTTCCAGATCTTCAGGTATCCCTCATACCCTCTCCATTTTCCTGTTCGATCTGATCTTTTCATTCATCGCCACTGCACTCTGATCTGCTCCGACCAGCTGGTCGAAGCCTCGACATCCACCTCCAGCCATTTAGATTGATCCGCAGCCTCACCCTCCATCTTGCACTGCAACCTGATCATCCTTAGCCTCGATCTTCAGGTTGAGATTAGGACCGAGATCTCCTCTACCCCCTTCGTCGGAGATCAAACTTCACCCCCTCCGCTTCTTTCGTTTTTAGCTCCAATAAACCGGACCGGAGCATAGCCCCGAGTCCTGGCTTTGCATTGCAGGTACCCTTACGCCCGGAGGAGCCCTATTGATCCTCAAGCTACCCAGCGAAGCTGCTCCAGCTGAAGCTCAGCCTTCCCAACCATCCGAACGTCCTCGAGTTGATCAGACTCCACTGCTCGACGCGGAGCACCTCCCCGGAGATGCTTGACCTGTTGGAGGCTTGATCAGCCCAGAGGATCCGCACCTTTCCTTGTTCGAAGTTCGCCCGTCGCCAGTTCATCCACCATCCTCTTTCACTGTTGGATGAGGAGCGGGGCACCAGTTTGCATCAGAGTCGTCCGTTGCTGCAGCCTTTGAGCCGTTGATCTGCCACCTCTTGACACATATGTGTCGCACGTAGGAGACATTCCCTGAGCGTCAGATCTGGCATCACAGAGGATCAGAGCCGCACGTCCACGCACCACCAGCGGCCACCATGTGTCCCCCATGCACACCTCACGTGCCTCGAGGGTATATTGCATTATTTACCCTGCACTTTTTATGCTTTATTTTCTAGTGCGTCAAATAAAGTTGTAGTTTGAACTATTTGCATGTTATCCCTAAGGTTTCTAATATTTGCACTTTAGTCCTTCCTATCTGAAGATATGTGCTTGCTAACGTGACATGTAGTGTTTTTGTATCTTATACCCTGGACTTTTTCAGGGTTTTGGTTTGGATGGAATATTTCTCAAATTTGCATTTATGCCCTTGTACGTGGATTAATTGACATGTGCATGTTTTCATGGGAATTTTGCACTTATACACCTGGACTTTACATGTGTGTTACTATTTAACCTTGAACTTTAGGTTATTTGCAAATAGGTCCCTATAACCTGTATGCTTTGTTTTAAATCAAATATTTATCGAATTTACTCCAAAAATTCCCTAAAAATCACCATTAGCACCTACTCATATGTAATATTTTTAGTAATTTTTGTGATGTAAGTTTCTAAAAATAAAAAACCCTTAAAAACATGTCTGTCTATTTTAGAAAATAAAAAAAATAAAAATAGCCAAAAAATTCTACAAAATTTATTGTATGTTTGTTTTGGTTTCCTTTAATTTCAGTAGCATTTTGGTTCCATTATCTTTTATAAAACCCCTAAAAATCACAAAAGACATAAAATGTTATGATAATGATTAAATATTCTATAAAAATAAAAAAAATGAGTTTTCAATTTCTGTAGTTAGATATTGTCATCTATTTTATCATAAAATTACAACCAGGATGTGTGGGCACTTTAAATATTTTAAAGTTGCCTTCTAGTCCAAGCAGTACATTATTTTGATATTTTGACTTTATTTCATTTTTATAAAATTATATAAAAATTGAAAAATCCAACTAAATCACCAAAAAAACATTTGCATATTTTAAAAATATAAATTTTTTATTTTTAATTTTTGAGCCTTTTTAGCCTTAATAAAAATTGTTGTAGTGTGAGTTCTTTCATACTTTTATTCATTTTCTTATTAGAAAATATTAAAAAATTGTAAATTAAAAATCAACCAAAAAGATGCTTGTTCTTCTCTGATTTCTCGACTACTTCGTAGGCTTTGCTCGTGCTCCTTGTGTTCGATCTTGGTCGCTATAATAGGTTAAATAAATAGCGGAGACTGCTTCTTTAGATTTTGTGCTTTGATTGTTTTTATTTGTGGTCTTATTTTTCTTGATTGGTCGTGCCTTGTGATTCGGGTCGCAACGACCTTAGATACTACTTAACCCGAGTTTCCCGGGGCTGTCATCAGAATGGTGCCGTTGCCGGGGAGCACGGCTTAGTAGCCATTTGTCAGGCTTCTTTGTTTCATTTTAATTTTTCTTTCTTTATTTTTTCTAGCTCTATTTGATATAACTGTTTTCTGACCCATTTTTGTTTTACTTTGTGTGCGAGGAACCGCCCGAGGTCGCTTTGGAGGAGACCTGCACTCGAAGGGAAGCAGTGGCAGAACAGGAGTAGTTATAATTTATAGAGTATATTAGAGTAGTTTTCAGCACATTTTATTATAATTGTAATAATACAGGACCTTGGATAGTGTTGGACACTTGGCCATATCGGGGTCTGTTTCGCCGAGCATCGGTGTGCTCGGGGGACCTCACTGCGGTTTTCGTCGGTTTTAATTTTTCACCTTTTATTTTTATTTTGATTCTCGAAGAATTTAGCCCTTAGATTTAGGGATTTCTTTGATTGTGACGTAATTGATTAGGGCACAATCCCTAACTATTTGCTTGCATCTATAGTTCATAATTAGACCTAATTAATAAAATCATGATAAAAAGTTAACTTGGTCGCTTGAGAGGTTACGTGCCGCTAGAGGTCGTATACAACGTGTGCAGGATCCGTTGTCGCGGACACCGATCAGCATCAGAGACCGGACTGTGACCTCTCTCTGACCAATTCGCTACAGTTCTTCACGTATAGAAATTGCTCATCTAAAGTCGTTTTCTTCTTGCATCATATAGAATAGTTTTATTCATGTCTTTTAATTTATGCGCAGATCACCCTGCTTGTAGAGTGCTTGTGACAGGTATGCATCTCTTACTTTGCATGCATCATCGCGTTTGATCGCGCATCGGCTTTTTCGACTTCTTCCCCTATTTTTGGACTTTAAATATTAAGGAGATCGAAAAATTCATTAGGCGTTTGTTTGTTTATTGAAAAAAATACCTAAAAAGTGATAATCATAAAATTGGGACTGCTAAACAAACTCGACCCTAAAAGACACTCGACTTAAAAATCTATCTTGGGAGAGCAATCCCCTCATTGTTTGGTTTGCTTGCTCGAGAGAGTGACCCATACACTAGGCTAGAGCCATACCTGAACTTTCATCGGACTACTGGTCTTGGGGTTAGTCGTTCACCAGTGAGGATCGCTCCGGTCTCTGGTAAAGTGGGTCGCGATATCCTTAACAGAGCGAGTTGATTGCGTAGTCGGTAAACGGTCCGCAACTTGTACTGGCTGGGAAAGAACTAGCTTCGGGATTGGGCTAGTCTCCTGAGAGAATCGGGTTCCTACCAGCTCGCTTAATCGCCCTGCTAGACAGAATTATCACCTAAATAAAATTGATAAGATAAAAGATCGAACCTTTATGGTCAGCTCTCAGTGTTGAGTAGGTGAATTAGGGGTTTGTCTGCTGATCTTGTTTGTTTCCAGATCCCATCTGCCTTTTCTCCAGATCACGATGATGGGCCAAAGGTCTCATAGGCAACCCTTGGTTGCACCGCTTTCGAGCACTCCGCCCCATTCATCTAGGTTGATCCGTGAGAGCCCAAACCCACTCTCTGAACCCGAGTTCGATTCCGCCATGTTCCCCCTCGATCACCCTTCTTCTAGTCCCTAGGTGCCGAGCAGAGACCGGAGCAGATATTTGTTCATTTGACAGCACCTGAGTTCAGGTCTTTTTCCTTTGCAGAGACCCAAGAGATGGCCAGTAGCGAGGAGCGCATAGATGGACAGCCCCAGACCACATATGTTTTAGATCAAGGCACCATCAACAACACCCTATTAGCTTCCTTGGAGACGAGGCAAAGATAGATCAGAGACCAGGGGGCTTTCATGGCTGATATGCGTAGAGAGATGGCCCAGATGCGAGCTGACCGCAGAGAGCAGAACTGATCAGACGGTGGGGAGATACCAAAGCTCGGAGGAGGAGATGAAAGACATCCAGATGAGCTAGTGGAGCCAGTCTGACCAGCCAGGCTGATGAGAGAGTTGCACAACCCAGGTGCGACTCTTACGCATCGTTGGATTCTGCTACTAGCGATCCTGAGAGATTTCAAGCTCCCCCCTCAGACGATTCAGTTGTTGCCCAAATTCCATGGGCTTGCTATCGAGGATCCGCATCTGCACTTGCAAGAATTTAAGATGATCTGCAGCATGGTCCACGAAAAATATGTGGACAAGGACACCATTAAGATGATGGCTTTTCTGTTCTCTCTGGTTGATAGAGTAGCCTACTGGTTGAAGCATTTAGGGAGATATGTCACTTCGTGGGAATAGCTCCGGATCGAGTACTTGAACAAGTATTATCCACTCGGCTGGACGAATATAGTTTAAGCTTTGATCAACAACTTCTGCATGCTTCCCAACGAGTAATTTCATGAGGCATGGGACTGCTTCCGAGAGTTCATTGACCGGTGTCCACACCATGACATCTCCAAAGACAACTTAGTTCAGAGTTTCTTTTGTGGGCTGACACAGGAGCTGCAGGGGCTCGCGAACGCATCTTGTGGGGGGTCCTACTTCGCCAAAGATGAAGACTAGGTCTGGGCCATATATGAGGAGATGACCGAGAACTACACAGTTATGTCCCAGACCCATCTCTACACTCAGGGGAAGCCACCACCCCAGGTCGTGACCTATCACAGGATATCACGGGTCGATGTAGGTCCATCTATCTCTTCAACAACAGCAGCATAGGCAGAGTCATTGGCCGCTGGTATGGGCATCATCAGCGAGAAGTTGGATCGCATCAAGATCATCGAGAAGAAGCAGTGCTTGGGCATGACGTAGATCCATCAGTTCGCACAGACATTGAGTGACCTAAAGAACCAGATCATGTGTTTCCTGGAGGCACAGACAACTTCTCAGCCTCGTCTCAGGTCACGGGCTGACCCTAGCAGCAGCAGCTTAACCCAACCCTCTGCCTAGTACAGACAGGTCCACCATATCCAAGCGAAGCTGTTCCAGCAGCCGCAACATTAGTACGTTCAGCCACCACCGTCTCAGGAAACTCAGATGGTGGTGTAACAGCAGGATCAGCCCCTGGCAGTCCTTCCTCCACCCCCTTTGGAGCAGGAGACATTGATGGAAGTCAACGGGATATGGTACGATCGACAGCAGCCAGGGATTCATCAAGATCATCCCGGATTCATGTGGTCGACCGGAGGTACCTCATCCCAGCAGCAACCTCCAACTCAGGGTGGACAGTTCGGCCAGCCTCAACAGCAGCCCCAGTTCCCACACCAGCCACAACAACATTACCAGCAGGGTCCTCGCCCCTAGCAGCAGGGACAACCGTGGAGACAGCACCAGCAACAACCTCAACAGTATTCTCACTTTCCCACTCATCCTTCCTAGCAACAGCCTTACTTCCAGAGAGGCAACCCGTCTGGTTATCACGGGCCAGCCTATGAGAACCCATCACTCGATGATCTAGACCGCCTTGTTTCCGATCAGCAGGCCACATTCAGGCAGGAGATGGACGAGTTCTGCCAGGAGATGAGGGAGATCATCAAAGGGAAAGCCGCCATACCTGCTCAGATCGAGACAATCCCGAACAACCTAAAAAGAAAGTCTGAGCAGGTACAGTTCACAGTGGTTACCACTCCTAGTGACTTATTGGGCGATATTGCTTCATATACATTTGATGCTGACTTTGTTACACTTAGGAGTAGTAGGATGCCAGCCGGTGGTGCCTCATCTGAGCGACGACACCACAAGGATGCAAGAGCATCAGACGATAAAGATAGCGGTGCTGACGTGGCTCATGATGATGATGACAGTGGTGTTGATGCCACCAAGGATGTTGATCCAGCTGACGGTACTGAGGCCGTCATGTCCCCAGTTATAGAGGGTGGTATTGATGCCACTAGAGATCCATATGTTGAGCCAGAGTGCGGTGCTGATGCTGTAGTTCCTGATGTCGTGGGTAGTACTGAGGCCACCCCTTCTATTACAGTTGTATTTCCTCCAATTTTTGTACCCTGATACTCTATAAAAAAATACTAAAAAGATTAATAAAGGAAAGGGTTCTTCATCTTCGAGTCCATATGTGATGTATGATGATATTTGTACGGATTCCATTTCTTCTCAGCAGCAGGGACCCATTCCTAACCCTCTATCTGAGGAGGGCCCAGCTATCCCCTTCCCTCATGCACTCCGCTTGGCTAAGGGCAATAAAAAAGAAAATCAGAAAAAGAACCAGCTGTTAGAGTTCAGCCAACACATGATTGATAGATTTCAGATTCAGCTGACTCTATAGGACGCACTTGAGCACATCCCCCTCTTCTAGAGGAACCTGAGAGAGAAGACCACCATCTGTAGGAAGAAGAGGAACCATAATGTAGAGATCCATGTGCTCACTCATGCCACCTGCTTCGCCATCCAGAACCGTCTTCCAGCCAAGAGGCCAGATGCAGGAGCTCCATATGTCAGATGCCATATTCATGAGCAGAGATTTGATCAGACTCTATTAGACAACATCTCTTCCATCAACCTCCTTCCGACAGCCTTACTCGACTGGTTCGAGTTTGGCCCTTTTCGACAGAGCAGGACAGTCCTTCAATTTGCTGATAGATCTGTCAAGAGGCCAAAGGGGTTGTTGAAGGACGTGGTCGTCACAATTAAGGGCCTGAAATTCCTCGTGGACTTCGTTGTGTTGGACATGGAGATCCCTAAGTCTGTGACCGATGCCCCCATCATTCTAGGATGCCCATTCTTGTCTACAGCCAAGGCAGTGTCCGACCATGATAGTGGGAATGTGTACATTTGCATTGAGGGCGAGAGTATACAAATAGAGACGATCGACGAGACTAGAGCACGAGATTCAGCTTGCTCAGATCAGTCCAGTGATATAGAGCAGATGACATAGGCAGAGCAAGACATCCACCAGGAGTGCAACTTTGTGATCATTGATGATGAAGCTGCTTGGTCTGACCCCATTTCACGAGCCCTTCTCTCACCTTCAGATACTGCAGATTCACAGATCCCAACAGAGGAGAGCTTGGAGAGCACACTCCTGGCAAAGGACACATTCAAGGCTGAAGACCGTGTTCAGGACAGTGAGGCAAGATATATTTCTTGTGATTCAGATTCAAATCCCTCGGAGTCAGATATAGATTGGGTCGAATTTGATGAACTGTTACCTTGTCTTATTCCAACAAAGCCAGCAACTAGTGTGGATACTTAGCCGACATAGATTACAGATATACCAGCAAGGTAGTCTACACCAGCTTTTCATGATCAGCGATAGTTCTCCCACACAGATTTGGTTGCATTCACTCAGACATTTCAAAAGCCAGATTTGCCAGCTCCCAGTTGTCCAGAGCTGAAGCCTTTGCCGCAGTCGATGAAGTAAAGGTTCCTTGCGGATGAGCATGAGATGTACCTAGTCATTATCTCATCAGATTTGACTGGAGAGCAAGAATCTTATTTGATGGAGGTTCTTGAAAAGAACTGCAAGGCAATAGGATGGAGCGTAGCTGATCTCCAGGGGATAAGTCTGGCCCTGGGCTCCCAGCATATATATCTCGAAGAGGACGACAAGCCATCGCGTGAGTTCCAGTGACGGTTGAACCTGAATCTTCAAGAGGGTGTCATGAAGGAGATTTCAAAAGATGGAGCACCGATTTTATCTACCCCATCTCTGGCTCCAAATGAGTTAGTCTATTACATGTGGTGCCCAAGAAGATAGGCATCACTACAGTTGTGAGTGAGTATGGAGAGGAGATAGCTGCTCGGGTACCCACTTCTTAGAGGGTCTGTGTGAACTACAGACGATTGAATCATGCCACAAAGAAGGATCATTTCCCGCTGCCTTTTATTGATCAGATTATAGAGAGGCTAGCTAGGAAGAGTCACTACTGCTTTCTTGACGGGTACTCCGGATCAATCAGGTGGCCATTGCGCTCGAAGACCAAGACAATACTACATTCACCTGTCCATTTGGGAGTTATGCTTTCAGACGGATGCCCTTTGGTCTATGTAACACCCTGGCGACATTCCAAAGGTGCATGATGTCTATTTTCTCGGACATGGTAGGTGATTGCTTAGAGGTCTTCTTGGATGACCTTTCGGTCTATGGCGATGGGTTTGATGCTTGTCTTGACTTCCAAGATCGCGTCCTTCAGCATTGCATTGAGGTTCATCTTGTTTTATCCTGGGAGAAGAGTCACTTCATGGTGACTCAAGGGACGGTGCTTGGTCATATCATCTCCAACAGGGGCATGGAGGTTGATCCATCCAACGTGGATATCATTAAGAAACTCAATCCACCATCCAACTTGCGACAGTTACGGTCTTTTCTGGGGCATGTCGGTTTCTACCGACGATTCATTCATGATTTCAGCAGGATTGCCCGACCGTTGATTGATTTGCTGATGAAAGACATCGAGTTCATTGTAGATGATAAGTGTGTTGCGTCATTTGAGACTCAAGAGTCTAGTTGTTGAGGCTCATGTACTTCAGCCGCTTAATTGGTCTCTCCCATTCGAGACCATGACGGATGCCACCGATTTTGCCATGGGGGCCGTGCTAGGACAGAGGAGAGATGGAGTACTTTTTTCCATTCACTACGCTAGCTGTACATTGGATGCCGTGCAGCGGAACTACACCGCCACTGATAAAGAGATGCTAGTCGTAGTGTTTACCTTGGACAAGTTCAGATCATATATTATTGGATCCAAAGTGACTATCTTTACTGATCATACTGCCATCAGGTATCTCATGGCTAAGAAGGATGCAAAAGCAAGACTGACTATATGGATCATTCTACTCCAGGAGTTTGATATTGAGATTAAGGATAAACCTAGAGTCAAGAATGTGGTGGCGGATCATCTCTTCCGATTAGAGAATCTCGAGGAATCTAAGTAGACTGATCCCATTTTTGAGACATTCCCAGATGAGGCGATCCTTGCTATCGCCTCGCTCCCGTGGTACGCCGACATTGTGAACTATCTTGTTGCCAAGAAAGTTCCACAAGGATGGCCCAGGCGGCAACTCGAGAGCTTCCTTGCGAAGACCAAGTCTTACCATTGGGAGGATCCCATCCTTTATCATGAAGGAGGGGATAACGTCTGGCGTCGGTGCATTCCTTATGAGGAGCACCATAGCGTCCTCACATACTGCCACAAGCTTGAGGCAGGAGGACATCACTCTGGGAGGAGAACACCACATAAAGTACTCCAATCCAGCCAATGGTGGCCTAGTCTCGTCAAGGATTTTGATGAATTCGTGAAGAGGTGTACTGACTGTCAGAGGATGGGCACTTGTGGACAGTGTGATATGATGTCGATGTAGCCCATTGACTTCTGTGAGGTTTTTGACGCATGGGGCATCAATTTCATGGGTCCATTCTCTAAGAGTCAGGTATTCGAGTACATTCTGTTGGCTGTTGACTATGTGAGTCGTTGGGTTGAGGCCAAAATTCCCGCCCGAACCGTAGATGCTAGGACTATTTGGAATTTTTTGAGGAAGAATATCATTTTACGGTTCAGGGTGCCTAGAGTATTGATATATGACAGGGGGTCTCACTTTGTCAATGACAAGGTAAAGACCCTTGCTAGCGAGTTCAGCATAAACCATCAAGTTTCCACTCCATATCACCCTCAGACCAATGGTCTTGCTGAAGTATCGAATAGGTAGATCAAGACGATATTGCAGAAGGTAGTCTACCCAGACCGTAAGGATTGGTCATAGCTTTTGGACTTAGTCTTGTGGGCATATCGGACTTCCTTCAAGATTCCTTTGGGTACATCTCCCTTTCGTCTCGTTTATGGAAAGCCCTGCCATTTACCTATTGAGATTAGGCACAAGTCACTTTGGGATGTCAATGATATATTATTGGATCCAAAGAGCATAGTTGATCAAAGAAAGGAAGAATTGGCATCCTTAGAGGGGCTTAGAGATTAAGCCTTTTCAAGCAGCCTACAATATAAAGAGCAAGTGAAGATATGGCATGATTCTCACATCAGCCATAAGCTGTTTGAGCCAGATCAGAGAGTATGGTTGTTTGACGTCAGGCTTAGATTATTTCCAAGGAAATTGCAGAGCAAGTGGAAAGGACCATACTTGGTCTGAAAGGTGCATGACAACGGGAGTATCAACATATCCCATATGTCATCTGAGTCCACCTTTCGTGTTAACGGTCAGCGTCTCAAACTATATCTAGATCATGAGTTGTTGATCGTTGACGTCGCCCCGATTCATTTTGCATGAGATGTGGTCTTTGACTCACATCAAATGCATCTCGTGCCTGATTATCATTGTCTTCCACCTTGTATAGATCCATATGTCCATATCATCTCCTTCTTTAAGTCTCACACCCCATATGCATCTTGTGATTATGTTGTACTTAGGGTGTACTTTACCCTAAGTATAGGGGGGTGTCAGACTCTTGATTATTCTTTTGACTCTTTTTACCTCTGTTTTTGTGCCTATGCTTAGGGATATTTTACCCTAAGTATAGGGGAGGTAGACCATGTATATTCTATCACTCGATTTTCCCTGTATGTACAATCTGCTATACTTAGGATTACTTGATCCTACGTATAGGGGGAAACACCGAGCCCTCTTCATTATATTCTTTGATCGTCATTGTAGTATAGCATTCCTTTTCACTGGCCTATACTAAGCATGAGTTATGTCTTCTTTTTCATCGCTCTTGATTCACTCTGAGGACATCGTTCGAGCTAAGTATAGGGGATGTCGTATATATTACATATATATTTTAGCCATAACTCGTACTTTGTGTGAGTGTGTTAATAAATAAAATGGCTAAAATTCTTTATCTAAAAATCGTAAAATTTTTAAAAACATTTTTGTACATAAAATTCTTTCTTGCGCATACATAGCTATTTATAAAAATCATTTTTGTACAAATGTTAATAAAAATGCTTGTTTGTAACAATTTTGTAAATATTTTGGTATCAAAACTATGTATATAGTACAAAATTTTTGTAAAATATTTGAAAAACAAAAGTTTGCAAAAACCTTGTGTAAATATTTGTAAATAGTATGCAAAACTTCTGCATCCATGCATACATTCAAACATTTTAAAAACAATTGCATATTTTCAAAAAATTTGCATAAAAAGCTTTTTGTATCTACTTGTACACTTTTCTGAATCATAGTTGACATTTAAACTAGCCTGGAATTAAATTGGAAAATGGAGCTTGGTTAAGACCTTAATTCACTTAATTCTAAGCGGAACCTTATAGGACTTAGGGTTGAGACTTATTCAGATCCATTAGTGACTCAATTCTTTGAGTCCACTAGGATATGATCACATGTCATCTTGATGAGCCTAAGTAGAACATTAACAACGCACACATGTCTCTCACAGACAATGGCTTTACTTGCACCAGCACCTTACACATAGCTCTCTACGGATGAGGTGGTGAGGAGGCAGTTTCCTTTGGCTTGGGGTAGCATGCGAGGGTAGTACTTCTAGGCAGAACCTCTCGTCTTCTTTTAGGGAAGGAAGTGCGCCTCAATTTGGTCTGGGTGTGTTGAGGTCTAAAGACAGGAGTTATGGGTTGCAATAATGCTTCAAAAGAGGGATAGTCTACTCGCTCAAGAGGAAAAAGTCCTTATGTATATATGCTACACCATGTAGATATATTGTACATATGCACATAAAAAAGGTGTGCAAAAGAAAGAAAAACTCCAAAAAAGTGGTGGGTCTGATAGCAAATGAAATACCTGCTGGAGTGTATATAGCCAAATAAAGCAAAGCTTATGTTACCCATTCTCATCTCATGAAGCTTGCAGCAGGGAGACTTAGCTACACTAGTTGGGCTCCCAGGGATACGTGACTACACTGGCCACGGTCCATTCTCTTCCTCCCCCTCTTCTTGAGCCAATTGAACTTGAACTTAGAAGGGAATACCCCACTCCCCAAGGAAAGAGCTGCCAGACTAGGGCATTAGAGTTACCTTGTTAAGGGAGGCTGTTACTTTGCCATTTTTGAAGTGGGGAGCTACATATCACTTACACAGTACAAGAAAAGATTCATGGTCATTAGAGTTTGTGTATGTAGACTTGTTCTGATCTGGATAGTTGAGGAGTCTTGATCATAGATTAGTGAAACTTAGAGGTTGTTGGATCTTAAACCTAAGTCCAAATAAGGTTCTGACAAACTAATAATACAAAGATTTGACTGAGCTCCATACTCCAATTTAACAAAGACAAGTTTAATAATCAACCTTGATTGTCCTTCTTTTTCTTTTCTTTCTCTTTTCACTTCTTTAGCAAATAAGTGTTTGCTAAGGGACTAGCAAAGGTAAAGTATAGGGGATTATGAATTCCTGATTATCACTCTTTATTCTTTTATTTTAGCTAATTATCTTGGCAAAGCATCATGTAAATAGATATAAATACAATAAGTTAGCATTTAGCATGCATTTGTTAATATTACATAATTAGCATGTATTTGTACCAAAATAAAAGAATAAAGGAAAATAAAAGGGAATGAGGTATTTAGAATAAATATAGAGTGACCCGAACCTCAAGAGAAGGTCAAGCAATGACGTGATCGCCAAATAAAACAAGTAGAGAGAGATAGGGCCTACTCTATATTGTAAATATCATTTGTGTAAATAAATAAATATTTTTGAAAAAATAAAAATAAACTATTTTTTACCTCCTTGTATATATTTTTCTGAAAATAAAATAAAAATAAGAAAAATAAAATAAAAATAAAAAAAATCCTCTCTCCCTTGTACAAAATACATGTATATATGCTTTCTTCTCAATTTGTTATATACATGTAAATAAATAATAAAAACAAAATAAAAATTATTTTGTACTCTAAAAATTATGTTGTAAATAAATAAAATAGAAAATTGGGGGTATTTATGTAAAAATAAAAAATAAAAATAATTGTATAAAATACATAGGTATATTATACATGTATATAATACAGTATATTGTATATAGATTAATTTATTTTTCAAAAAAATAAATAAAAATAATAGAAAAATAGTTTGAAAAATAATAATTATTTGTCATTTTATACACTTTTTGATATAAAATCATTTATTATTTTTTATAGAATTTGTAAGTATTTTGTAAATCCTGATTTTCTGATTGGTCGGCTGGATTGGTGACCGCTGGTCAACGGCTCCTTCCCGGGTCAGACCAGGATCCTGTTCGTCGGAGCCTCTTCCCGAAATTTTCCAGCCCGACTCCGTTCACTTTTGGCCTCGAGATTTGGACCCGATAATCCTCGTACCTTCGACATTCTCGCGGGTCCTTTGGTAGATCCCATTCTCTCTAGGGTTTGGTGCTTCACGTCGATCTTTCCAAACCCTCGACTCGCCTATAAATTATCTCTTCCGCCTCCATGGAGCGGTAGCTCGTACCTCACTCCCATCTAGACCCCTAGCCACCTCCAGCTGAGTGACAGCTACCCGGAGAACCCCTCGGAGCTCGGTTTGGTGCAGTGAAGACGATGCTCTCCCTTCGTGGCCGGAGATCCACCACGAGCAGCCTCCCCCGCCATCCGCATCAAGGTTGAGGCCATTACCCCGTTAGCCACCTTCACCTGAAGCTCAGGAGCACTTCCAGATCTTCAGGTATCCCTCATATCCTCTCCATTTTCCTGTCCGATCTGATCTTTTCATTCATCATCGCCGCACTCCGATCTGCTCCGACCAGCTGGTCGGAGCCTTGACTTCCACCTCCAGCCGTTTAGATCGGTCTGCAGCCTCGCCATCCATCTTGCACTGCAACCTGATCATCCTTAGCCTCGATCTTCAGGTCGAGATTAGGGCCGACATCTCTTATACCCCCTTCGCCGAAGATCAAACATCACCCCCCCTATGCTTCTTTCGTTTTTAGCTCCAATAACCCGGACCGGAGCATAGCCTCGAGTCCTGGCTTTGCATTGCAGGTACCCATGCGCCCGGAGGAGCCCTATTGATCCTCAAGCTGCCCGGCGGAGCTGCTCCAGCTGCCTTCCCATCCATCCGACCGTCCTCGAGTTGATCAGACTCCACTGCTCGACGCAGAGCACCTCCCTGGAGATGCTTGACCTGCCAGAGGCTTGATCAACCTAGAGGATCCGCACCTTTCCTTTTCAAAGTTCGCCCATCCCCAGTTCGTCCACCATCCTCCTTTACCGTTAGATGAGGAACCGGGTGTCAGTTTGCATCAGAGTCGTCTGTTGCTGCAGCCTTTGAGTCGTTGATCTGCCACCTCCTGACACATTTGCACCGCACGTGGGCGATATTCCCTGAGCGTCAGATCTGACATCGTAGAGGATCAAAGCCGCACGTCCACGTGCCACCAGCGGCCACCACGTGTCCCCCACGTGCACCTCACGTGCCTCGAGGGTATATTGCATTATTTACCCTACACTTTTTTTGTTTTATTTTCTAGTGCGTTAAATAAAGTTATAGTTTGAACTATTTGCATGTTATCCCTAAGGTTTCTATTATTTGCACTTTAGTCCTTCCTGTCTGAAGACACGTGCTTGCCCACGTGACATGTGGTGTTTTTGCATCTTATACCCTAGACTTATTTAGGGTTTTGGTTTGAATGAAATATTTCTCGTATTTGCATTTATGCCCCTGTGCGTGGATTAATTGACATGTGCGTATTTTCATGGTAATTTTGCACTGATACACTTGGACTTTACATGTGTGTTACTGCTTAAACTGGAACTTTAGATTATTTACAAATAGGTCCCTACAACCTATGTGCCTTATTTCAAATCAAATAATTATCAAATTTACTCCAAAAATTCCCCAAAAATCGTCATTAGCTTCAGCTAATTTGTAATATTTTTGATAATTTTTGTGTCAATTTTATTTGATATTTTCTAAAAATATAAAACCCTTAAAAACATGTTTGTCTATTTTAGAAAATAAAAAAATATTAAAATAGCACTAAATATTCTATAAAAATTCTTGTGTGTTTGTTTTGGTTTCTTTTAATTTCAATAGCATTTTGGTTCCATTATCTTTTATAAAACCCCTAAAAATTAAAAAAGACAAAAAAATCCTATAAAAATCATTAAAAATTCTACAAAAATAAAAAAATGAATTTTTAATTTCTATAGTTAGATATTGGCATCCATTTTATCATAAAATTGCAATCAGGATGTTTGGGGCACTTTAAATATTGTAAAGTTGCCTTCTAGTCCAGGCTGTACACTGTTTTGATATTTTGACTTATTTCATTTTTTTATAAATTTTATAAGAATTTGAAAAATCCAACAAAATCACCAAAAAATATTTGCATATTTTAAAAATATAAAAATATTTTATTTTTAATTTTTGAGCTTTTTTAGCCTTAATAAAAATTGTTGTAGTGTGAGTCATTTCATACTTTTATTCATTTTCTTATTAGAAAATATAAAAAAATTTGCAAATTAAAAATCAACCAGAAAGATGCTTGTTCTTCTCTGATTTCTCGACTACTTCGTAGGCTTAGCTCATGCTCCTTGTGTTCGACCCTGGTCGCTATACCAGGTCAAATAAATAGCGGAGACCGCTTCTTTAGATTTTGTGCTTTGATTATTTTTATTTATGGTCTTATTTTTCTTGATTGACTGTGCCTTGTGATTCGGGTCGCAACGACCTTAGATACTACTTAACCCAAGTTGCCTGGGGCCGTCATCAATAACATCCACCAATTATCTACATATAAGAATTTCGGGATTAAATTGTCCTATAAAGCTAAATTGATGATGCTAATTAATAAGAAATAATCACAAAACCCAGCCTAAAGCGATCGTCAAGTATCGATCTTTGGTTCACAGCTAACAGCTTGCCAAAAGATCCTTGTGCATTTTTGTACAAGATCAATTCCTTTGATGTGATTACTACTTAAATTTCCAAATCAGGATAAAAGATTTCCATGCATTGCATGAAGCCCTCGACAACATAGCCCCCCTTATCAATGGCACTACTATCTCTATAGTAGTAATATGGATTAAGAAAATAAGCAGCAAGATGAAGATGGCTATCCAACCTACCCTTTGATTTTGAGTCAATGTCGTCGATAAAGGATTTGTATTGTGCTTCATTTAAACACTGACATTATTGCCTTTCTGGCATCCAATAATGCACCATATACAAATCCAATGGATGGTCTTTGATCCCCATCAACAACACACAAAACATATCAAGGAAGATAAGATCTTCAATGTCATAGACACTTGGTTCAAAATGCAGCAGTGCAAATAATAGATGAAGACATTTCTCCTTTCTTTATACTTGACCACTTGCATTGCCTACATTCATCAGACGAGAACATCAATCTCAACTTCTCTTTTTTTGTCCATCACAATTTGTAGTTTGAGAAATGTGGTAGCAAACCTTGTTTGTCCTGCCCATACAATCTCTCCCTTTTGTGTGGATTGCCTCGTCAATATCAAGGTCCTTGCATGTCTATAGATGAATGTAGTGAGAGATCTTGCCTTGGCAATTGTATTTTTGACCTTGGGTTCTTTCCCAAATTCTTCCAGCATAAGGTCTATGCAATGAGCTGCACATGAAGACCAAAATATCCTTGGATACTTAGTCCTACGTATCCTTCCAGCAACTAAATTGGTTGATGCATTATCAGTGACGACCTCAACAACATCATCAACTCCAACCTCTTGAATAGTTTCATCCACCAACTTGGATATATACTCTGCAGTGTGGGACTCAGATGATGAGTCAACATACTTTAAGAAGCATGTGCATGATGCACAATTCACACAAAAATTCATGATGCTCCGACCCTCATATCTGTCCCTGTTGGACATGCGAGCCCACGACGAGCCATTATTCAATAAATGTTATTGCAATTCACTCCTTAATCTGAAACAAAGAGTACATAATTTGCATAATAGGTCCCTTAGTACAATTAGGGTTATGTACCATGGCCATCTTGATGATCATACAGCTATTGATTCAATCATTGAATCATAGAGGCTGGTGCTTAGATGAATATCTAATGAGTTAGATTGAGGACTCATCGAGCACCGTCAAATGATTGTTAAGAGATGATCTCCAGCCTGAGTAGGAGATGGCAATCCTATCTCGTTTAGGCTGATATCTGACCGACCTCTTGATGCAGGTCCTCTGCATACGAATAGAGATTCGGAGATGTCAGATAAGTTGGGTCAAAGAGTTGACTTAACGAGATCGAGATAACCAAAGTCCTATATCATATGCTGTCATGATATAGGCACACATCCTCTGACCGAAGACAGTTGTGTTACTATATGTCTGAGTATGTACATTTGGCAGACCAATAGGTTGATGACCTAATCAAGGTCTATACACCGGCGCGCTGGTGTGCATATAAGGGCATATGAGTAATACGATCTCTCAAAGGGATCATACAGGTTCAGTTACTGAACCGGAAGACATGAGCTCACTCATGAGATATTGGGAAGAATCAAATTCCATGCGCATGGTCGTCTCGCTTTGGAAGCTTGACTGAATTTGTAGGTTTGATATATACTTTTGGAAAGTATATGATCAAGACCTAGGTATGATATATGCTTTTGGAAAGTATATGATCGATACCGACTCCCAATGATCGAATGAGAAACTTACTGATAAAACCCTGAAGTAGATAGTATAAAGTTGATCTAATACTTCGGGTTTATTCTGAGTCTTCCAGTATGCAGGATGTACAGGTATTGGGAATACCTGAGGGTGATGTGATCATAAACGATTGTATAACCATGACGCTTCCATTCCTAGGGAGTGATGAAACTGGTCTGGATTTTAGTGACTCCTCTCAGTAGAGAAGTAATCTGATCTTAGTCCAAATGTTGGACATTGATCTGAATGTGATTCAGATGCAATGAGAAGATTAGATTTGCGGTCTTGATTTAATCAAGCATCTATGGGAGGCCCGCGATCTGGATTTGAGATATGATCTCAATATCCATGTCACTATACGTGGAATAATACAATCGCCTTATCCTTATCTCCAAGTATTCGCGGAGAAAGCGCATTATCCTTGAAAGAGTTCATGGATAATTCTATTATTGATATATGTATCCGAGCATTGAGAAAAAAGGATAATTAAATATGATTTAATTATCATGAATAACATGAATTGATTCATATTATAAGGAGAGTTATCTTAGATAATTAAATGTGATTTGATTATCAAAGATGTAAATAATATGAATGTGATTCATATTATTTGAGCACATGAGAATAAGTTATCCAATATAATTAAATGTGATTTAATTATTATGGATAAGAATAATGTGGATAGTAATATCCAATTATTCATAATATATTATAAATGTGATTTATAATGTATTAGAGAGAGTTAAATATAATTTATATTAGTAGATTAATTATTAATGTGTATTGGATACACATTGTCTAATTAATTGAAAATGTAAATTACATGTTGTTTTGGGTTGTGAATATGATTCACAATATTCCAATGTCAAGATTGCAATATTCCCAAATTTAATTGAGAATTATTTTGGTGAATAAAAATCCCAACAAATAGTTGTTGGAAAATAAGTAGAGAGAAAATCAAGGAGATGTGCAATCTCATGGGAATCCATGAGATTGCCCTCTAAAGGGGAAGGTTGATCTTCTTTGTATTTTCTCTCCTTATTTGATTGATTTAATTTGGTATTAATATTTATTTGATTTATCAAATATATTTTATCAAAATTAAATCACAAGTTGTTGGTTTTTACCAACAATAATCTTGACCATTGGATTGACATAAATCAATCTCATCCATTGATTTTATATGTCACATGGATTGAGATCCATGGATCCCAAAACCCTATAAATAGAGAGGCATACCATGCTCTCTATTTTACACAACACATCTCTCTCTCTCTTTCTTTCTAGAGGTCAGCCCTCTCTCTCTCCCTCTCATGGCCGTCCACCATGGATGCCATGGAGATGTTCTCCATCGCCGTGGCATCGTCGTCATGCTGCCCGTTCTTCTGCTCGTGGATCTCTGTCTCCTTCGGTGCGCCTCACTCGTGAAGAAGACGTCGGATCTCGTGTGTCGAGATCAGGAGATCCGCCGCTTGGATCATCAACATGGATTGCGAGAAGCACGCGGTTCATCCCCGCGCTCGCAAGCGTCTCCTCCGTCGGATCGGACTTGAGACAGGAGGTCTCTTCGTTTAGAGACTTGATCGCAACCACGCTTCAAGAGGTAATCCTGATTACTTGTTTGTGGTTTAGACGAAACGATCCGAGAAGTGTTCTTGGATCATGTGGTTTCGTCGTATAAATTTTTTTTTAAAATTCCGCTGCATCGAGCAACTAGTGCGACTAGTCGCTCCTCGTCGTATTCAATACGACGCTCACGCTTCCGTGATGCGCTTGAGGATCTAACCATATCCTTCAAGTGGTATCAGAGCCAGGTTGATGGTTTAGAATACGATTCGCTAACCGAGGACGACTTGGGTTCGTTAAGGTCGCGAAAGTTTTTTATCGCATTTGATTTCGCAGATCTGTTTAGTGTAATTTTTCGGCCATGTTTAAATTGTTTAAACACCAAAATAGCACTTGGATTTTGTTCCCGATTAAATAAGGAAACCATAGGATCTGAGTTTGCATAAATCGGATTTCGTATGCTCTAGATATGGTCGTTTTAATGAACATGTATGCATTGTTGCGGGAACTGTGAATCTGAACGTGATTAAAATGTTAATTACTGTTTAGAATTGCCTCGAAATGTGTCAAACATCACTTGGTTTCTGTTCTAAATCAAATTATCAAACTTTAGAAATTGACTTTGCTTAATTTGGATTTAAATTGATTGAGATATGCTAATTTTAGTAAGTAGGGGTCACTGCTGAAATTACTTTCCTAATCAAGAACCATGTGATTGTCAATTAATGAAATTAATTGTTAATTTCGAGAAATAATTATGGAAAATATTTGTGAAATATTAGAGAATGATTATTTCCTTAATTGACTTGGCCCCAATCAATTAATTGATTAGATTTGATCTAAATCATAATTGAAATCACAATCATCAACTCTTGCTTGAATAGGATTGGGAATTTGTCTAGCAAATTTCCTTATAAACAAAATTGTTTTGATTACTATATGGTATAATTTCGGGTTAAGAACCGATGATCATCTCAAGTACAAATTAATCAATTTGACATTATCCTTTCCCGAGGCGGATATGGTGTCTAGTCGGGGATCGCTGGGGTAGCGGGTTGCAACGTATGTGGTCCGTCCCACTCCTGCCGGTACTGGCCATGACAACGGGTAGGGTCGGGATAATGTCCGAGGGATTAAGATGTATTTTTCTAATTATTAAAATACGAATTAACACGTACTTTGAGAATAATACCATATATTCAAGTAAAATCAAGTTTGTTGATTGAATTGGATTGAAAATTAATTTAATATGATTAAGTTAATTATATCCAATTAAGAACACTCTATTATGAATAGAGTTATTATTTCCCTTGGAAGAATTAATCGTAATGAATGTGATTCATAATGATTAATTATAATTTGAATACGATATGGAGAATCACATAAGTGACATCCATGGTCTCCCGTCAAGGCGAAGGGTTTCGTCGCCAGATATTATATGTGGGAGACGCCTGTCCGAAGTGACAGCTCCTGCATATGATCCATTTGGATCGGGCTCATCGCTTCTCGAAAGAGTAAGGACGTATGCGCAGTGACCCCAATATCGGGTCCTCATATTATTGGGGCGATATTGGATTGCGCATAGCGAGTTGTATTCCTGTTGACGGTTGGTTCAATTAATGACGGGTCAACATCACCTTAGGGGTGGTGGGCCCGGGTGTTAAAGACCGAATTGGGAGATGCAAGTTGGACTTGCAAGGCGGAATGTGTTCCCGCTTCTTTTTATCTGAGTTGTAGGTTCTCATATTATTGGGATGCAACAAAGATAAGGAAGGAGATCCCAGATCTTGCTTGAGATATAATGGTAAGTATATCTCTTACATTGAAAGTGATTAAGGGAATGAACTTTCAGTGTTGAAAAGGCAAGACAACTTTGATATAAAAATTCCTAAATCAAGGTAAATTAAATATTTATATATACTTATGCAAATTTCTTATTTCAGATAATCCTTCATTAATCTCACTCAATGTTATACTCAATAATAACCAGTAAAATATCATAGATTGGACCCTTGATCCAGATATTGTACTTGCAATTGGACACATAATGTATGTGGTTGCAATGTGCAAGTTTCCTCATAATAATGAGAAGTGATAATTAAATAAGACAATAGGACTAAAACCCTAGGGTTTGTATGTCTCTATAAGTCTTGATCTCATTGAATGTACTTTGGAAATGACATGTCGATGATGATCGTAATTATCAAATAATCCTTATAAAATCAATAAAGATATTTTGGCATACATATGTGCTCTTGACATTTAATCATAAATGACATGGTTCTCTGCATCATGTAGAATGGTAGCTCTATAAGAGATGATGTATTCAAATTGTTTGAGTACCTACCTGAACCTATGTTTTAAGAGTTTAGATGGATGTAGTTGATGAGTGTCATCATTCTACTGTCTATACTCTAGTCATTCATGAAGCTTCATAATATTCATATTGTATGAATTGGGTGAAGCATCTATAAATGTCGAAATGCTCTTACATTAAATTCTTTTGAATTTAACATAAGAGGTCCTTAGTCTTAAGCATTGGTTGTTTATAGATAAAGGGAGCGCAGTGGAAGCATGGGTTGGACCCAAGCAAGAAGTATAATCAAAGAGTTGACTGTACTTCTGTGACTTCCATATGACATCCAAAGAGTTGGATGAATGTCATTACTGCAATATGCTGATGTGTTGATAGTATGACTATCAAATCTATCTAGAATCTTTAGAGAAGGAATCGAATAACACATCAGAATAACCTACATATAATCACTGAAATTGACTTACTTATTTGATAAGGTAAAGTCTAATAGTATCTCAATCTTCTAATAACACTTGCAATTGGTTGCATATGTATTAGAATATTAGAAATTTGATTTTAAGGTTTAAGTGTTGGAATTGATGCAATTGTTGCAACAATTTCCTCCAGATGAATAGACTTATTAATTTCAGTGGGAGAGCCCTTAGTCTTAGAGAATGTCTCTATGACCTAGATATTAGAATACACTCATTGTTTATTTCTAATTGTTGGATATAAACATCATTTCTGTAATAAATCTATCATAAAGAGTTATGATGGAGATATTTCAGATAGTAATCTAAAATCTAGTGGATTCTATTAAATTAGAAAATTAATGAATGATTCATTAAGATTTCTAATACTGAAAATTAAACCTTTAAAGATCAATAGGATGATAAAGATCATTTGACAATGATCTGGCATCAAGTTTTGGACATATGTCTGTTGATGAGATCAATGGACTAGTAAGACATGAAACTTTAGATTGTCTAAAGATTCAAATCTTACATACTTATGAATATTGTATTAAAAAAAATGTCCAATAAACCTTTCTTTGGGAAAGATGTAAGATGTTAAGGTATTCAAGATCTCATACATATTGATGTATGTGAATCATCTATATCAGAATAAACATTATGGATATGTGATATTTATTAATTTTCTTCTCTTCACTTAGAAAACTTTGAAATGTTCAAAGATTTCACAATTTTGGTTTAGAACCAAAGTTTGAAGGAAGATGAAATGAATTTGATCTAATCAAGGTAGCTTGTACCTATAAGATGAATTCAAGGAATACCTTATGGAGATGTGAATATCATTTCTATCGCACCCCTCCTAATGAACCTTAACTCAATGGAGTTGTAGGGAGATAAAATTGATCATGTGTGACATGATTTAATCAATGATTAATCCTAGCATAATTATCTCTTAGTTTCCAAGGTATATATATGTAGTAGAGACTACATTATATACTTAATAAGCTTTCATGCATGTAAGCTTGAATCTAGCACTAGAGAGTGCTACTTCATTAGGAAAATAAAAGATGGTATTGTATACCTACTTTATGACCTTGAGATTCTTAAAAGATCTCATCTTTGAGAATATGATTCTTATAGGATGACTCTCTTGAGAATCAAGATGAAAATGAAATAAAGGAACTCATTTAATCTTGAGAAGATAATGAGGCTCCTGGAATCGGAAATTAAAAGAATAATTGAAGATGAAACACTAATACTTCTTCAAATAAGTTTGAGGATGTATTCCATGTGAAAATGATCGGACTTCATGTGATGAAGCTCCTGAGGATCATGACATGGAAAGATGGATGTTAGAAATAAAAGTCTAATTAGACTTCATATACAAGTGTTGTATGTGGACCCTCGAGGATCCACCTATATGGGTCAAACCCATTAAGGTGTAAATGGATCTTCAAGAGAAAGAGGGAACCTGATGAGAAGGTAGAGACCTTCAAAACACGGTTCGTAGCCATGAGCTACACACCGAAGAGAAGACATCGCTTACGATGAGACTTGCTCTCCAGTGACCTTGCTTTAACTCATCAGAATATTGCTAACTATAGCTACACAACTTGACTATGACATCTTCATGATGTGAGTCAAGATTGCATTCCTCTATGAATACCTCTCTGAGGATATTCATATGAAGTAGCCCCAGGGCTTCATGGTTGAGGAAAACAAGGTGTGCAAGCCAAAGAACTCCATCTTTGGACTCAAATAAGCTTCTTGTATTTGGAACATAAGATTTGATGAAATTGTAAATGTTATGATTTCAGATAAAATCTTGATGAACCATGTGAAGCTTAGTGGGAGTGCCATTGTATTCATCGTGCTAAATGTAGATATTATCCTAATCATTTGGAATGATATAAGAATAAATAATAAGTGTTTTATAATTTGGTTGTTCCATACCTTGAGATTCGATCTCAAGGATACCTCTTAGATCTTAATTTTGAAGTCGTTCAGAAGCAAAGAGAAGAGGGTGTTGGGACTGTCACATTAGTAGTACACCTTGGACTTATTCTATTTTCTGGAAAAAATTCCAAGAAAGGCTTCCTTCCCTTAAGATGTGGTAGTGACCTGTCTAAAGGGATAGCACCTCAAAGAGTTGAGGAAGTGAATGCTAGAACTGCTTGCACTTGTGCATCAGTTATGAGAAGCTGGGTATATGCTAGATGTGTACAAGAGCCAGATGTCTGCCATGCAGTGGGAGTAGTAAACTATTACTAATCCTTCTCTGGAGATAAAACACTTGATTGCAGTAATAATAATATCTTCAAAGATGATAAAACTTAGAGATAGTGATCTCAAAGTCTTATCTTCAAAAGTTTAAGATCTTGTAGATAGTGATCTATAAGGGTCTTAACTGTAGATACCTTAGGAGATAGAAATCTCCAGGAATGAAGGTATACTAATAAGGATTATGGGAATACTGGTTATGATAATTAATAAGATGTAGTGTCAAGGACACTATAACCGACAAAAAAAATCGAGTATCTGTTGCATAAGATGCAACATTCGCATTGGATGCGAGCACTGTTACTAGGAGATATGCAAGTGCCGTAAAAGGACTTGGCGTAGTCTCTTGGGAACGGAGTGACTGATCAGCTTACCTATCTATTTTTCTAATAGCCTATGATTGTCACATGAGTGTGGGTTTAAATGATTAGCCCATTAATGGCTCTTTGGGCTAGTGGGAGATTGTTCGACATGCGAGCCCACGGCGAGCCATTATTCAATAAATGTTATTGCAATTCACTCCTTAATCTGAAACAAAGAGTACATAATTTGCATAATAGGTCCCTTAGTACAATTAGGGTTATGTACCATGGCCATCTTGATGATCATACAGTTGTTGATTCAATTATTGAATCATAGAGGCTGGTGCTTAGATGAATATCTAATGAGTTAGATTGAGGACTCATCGAGCACCGTCAAATGATTGTTAAGAGATGATCTCCAGCCTGAGTAGGAGATGGCAATCCTATCTCATTTAGGCTGATATCTGACCGACCTCTTGATGCAGGTCCTCTGCATACGAATAGAGATTCGGAGATGTTAGATAAGTTGGGTCAAAGAGTTGACCTAACGAGATCGAGATAACCAAAGTCCTATATCATATGCTGTCATGATATAGGCACACATCCTCTGACCGGAGACAGATGTGTTACTATATGTCTGAGTATGTACATTTGGCAGACCAATAGGTTGATGACCTAATCAAGGTCTATACACCGGCGCGCTGGTGTGCATATAAGGGCATATGAGTAATAAGATCTCTCAAAGGGATCATACAGGTTCAATTACTGAACCGGAAGACATGAGCTCACTCATGAGATATTGGGAAGAATCAAATTCCATGCGCATGGTCATCTCGCTTTGGAAGCTTGACTGAATTTGTAGGTTTGATATATACTTTTGGAAAGTATATGATCAAGACCTAGGTATGATATATGCTTTTGGAAAGTATATGATCGATACCGACTCCCAATGATCGAATGAGAAACTTACTGATAAAACCCTGAAGTAGACAGTATAAAGTTGATCTAATACTTCGGGTTTATTCTGAGTCTTCCAGTATGCAGGATGTACAGGTATTGGGAATACCTGAGGGTGATGTGATCATAAACGATTGTATAACCATGACGCTTCCATTCCTAGGGAGTGATGAAACGGGTCTGGATTTTAGTGACTCCTCTCAGTAGAGAAGTAATCTGATCTTAGTCCAAATGTTGGACATTGATCTGAATGTGATTCAGATGCAATGAGAAGATTAGATTTGCGGTCTTGATTTAATCAAGCATCTATGGGAGGCCCGTGATCTGGATTTGAGATATGATCTCAATATCCATGTCACTATACGTGGAACAATACAATCGCCCTGTCCTTATCTCCAAGTATTCGCGGAGAAAGCACATTATCCTTCAAAGAGTTCATGGATAATTCTATTGTTGATATATGTATCCGAGCATTGAGAAAAAGGATAATTAAATATGATTTAATTATCATGAATAACATGAATTTGATTCATATTATTAGGAGAGTTATCTTAGATAATTAAATGTGATTTGATTATCAAAGATGTAAATAATATGAATGTGATTCATATTATTTGAGCACATGAGAATAAGTTATCCAATATAATTAAATGTGATTTAATTATTATGGATAAGAATAATGTGGATAGTAATATCCAATTATTCATAATATATTATAAATGTGATTTATAATGTATTAGAGAGAGTTAAATATAATTTATATTAGTAGATTAATTATTAATGTGTATTGAATACACATTGTCTAATTAATTGAAAATGTAAATTACATGTTGTTTTGGGTTGTGAATATGATTCACAATATTCCAATGTCAATATTGCAATATTCTCAAATTTAATTGAGAATTATTTTGGTGAATAAAAATCCCAACAAATAGTTGTTGGAAAATAAGTAGAGAGAAAATCAAGGAGATGTGCAATCTCATGGGAATCCATGAGATTGCCCTCTAAAGGGGAAGGTTGATCTCCTTTGTATTTTCTCTCCTTATTTGATTGATTTAATTTGGTATTAATATTTATTTGATTTATCAAATATATTTTATCAAAATTAAATCACAAGTTGTTGGTTTTTACCAACAATAATCTTGACCATTGGATTGACATAAATCAATCTCATCCATTGATTTTATATGTCACATGGATTGAGATCCATGGATCCCAAAACCCTATAAATAGAGAGGCATACCATGCTCTCTATTTTACACAACACATCTCTCTCTCTCTCTTTCTAGAGGTCAGCCCTCTCTCTCTCCCTCTCATGGCCGTCCACCATGGATGCCATGGAGAGGTTCTCCATCGCCGTGGCATCGTCGTCATGCTGCCTGTTCTTCTGCTCGTGGATCTCCATCTCCTTCGGTGCGCCTCGCTCGTGAAGAAGACGTCGGATCTCGTGTGTCGACATCAGGAGATCCGCCGCTTGGATCATCAACATGGATTGCGAGAAGCACGCGGTTCATCCCCGCGCTCGCAAGCGTCTCCTCCGTCGGATCGGACTTGAGACAGGAGGTCTCTTCGTTTAGAGACTTGATCGCAGCCACGCTTCAAGAGGTAATCCTGATTACTTGTTTGTGGTTTAGACGAAACGATCCGAGAAGTGTTCTTGGATCATGTGGTTTCGTCGTATAAAAAAATTTTTAAAATTCCGCTGCATCGAGCAACTAGTGCGACTAGTCGCTCCTCGTCGTATTCAATACGACGCTCACGCTTCCGTGATGCGCTTGAGGATCTAACCATATCCTTCAGTCCCAGCATCCGTCATGATGGAACAATCATCCTTATTCCATAACATCTTATGTCTACTTATGAACTCCTTTGTCTCCTCAACTTCATCATTCAACAATGTCTCTGAGATCTCATAATAAGAGGGAGGCTTGTATCCAGGTCCATATTGGCCAATTGCCTCACACATACGAACAAAGGACTTGTGGGTGATTACATTGAATGGAATTTGACATTCATAGAAGAACTTGGCTACAAACTTATTGACTCGTGCACGTTATTCCTTGCAAAATACATCTTTGATTGAACTTTGATGCATTTTGCATTCTTCAATCGATTATGACACTTTCTATATTTTTTCCTCTCTTTCATGTGGAGTTAAACTTGAACCCATGAATAAATTGCCAACTTCAACCCTCACTTCTTGCAAATCTTTCAAGTTGTCCCACTTCTTTTTCTGTGTATTATCCAAGTAATCCTTAATTTCATTTCTTATTTCAAAGTCAGACTTTGGACAAGAAGCTACATTTCCTTTGACATGTGCTCAATGCTGCTTCATTCTATTTATACCACCTTTACAATCTTGCCACATAGTGCACATGTGATTGTATTTAGATCAGTCTTTGATGTGTGGAATGCCTATTTCTAACCAGGTTCGCTAGATCCTAGCAGAACATGATGGCTTGATGATCCATCTCCAACAACTCCAGAAGTTGGTTGTGAGGCCATTGCTGCTAATGTCATCAAATATTAAAACACAAATCAAACTTTTTTACATAGATTATAATAGATTATAAAGCACAACCATTTAGCTAATTTAGCTAATTTCCATATCAAAAACTACCGCCAAAACCATATTCCATTCAATCTCTAGACCATACTAAGTTTTGGTTTTCAAGAGAGCACTAATCCCTGTAAGAGCGGGCCCTTTATTGTAAAAACTTTTTTTGAAAAAATCTGGAGGAAATGTATTGACAATGCAGGAATATAATAACAGAAACTGAAAAGAGCAAGGCTCTGGTAAATACCAATGGGTTCACTGAAAAGAGCAAGGCTCGGATGAAATAATTTGACCCTAGCTGGAGGACGAAGTGTCGAATGGAGGCAAAGAAGAGCTGAGGAGGCACTGGCGGAGGAGAGGGACCCTCGCCATTCGGAGGTGAGGGGGCTCGGGGTCGATGGAGGCATTGGCGGAGGAGAGGGGGCTCATCGATCGGAGGCAAGGGGTGCTCGAGGTTGGTGGAGGTGCTGGCGAGGGACGCTCGGGGTCAGTGGAGGCGTTAACGGAGGTGAGGGTCCTCTCAAGTCGGAGACGAGGGGGGATCGGGGTCAATGAAGGCATTGGCGGAGGTGAGGGGGCTTGTCGGTCAGAGGTGAGGGTTGCTCGAGGTTGGTGGAGGCAATGGCGAGAGGCACTCGAGGTTCGTTCTAGGTGCTGGCGAGGGGGGCTTGGGATGGGAGGCGGTATGTGAGTGATTTAAGTTAGGGTTTAAGTTAGGCGACCCTTCAACTTATTTATCTGAAAACACCCGCTTATATGACCGCCTATACCGTATATTCAGCCGCTTATGCAGCTTGACCCTCTTTTAGACAATTTGCTCATACTCGGAGTACCAGAGCCTCCGAACACGCTTATACGACTGAGTATGCAGTATACTCGATTGTTTTTCTGAACATTGGATTTATGATTGCTAGTTGCTCACCTGATAAAATCATGTCTATGCTTGAGAATATAGTCTTTACTAGGGTTTTAAAAACCGAACCAAACCGGCCGGTTCAAGACCAACCGATTTTTAGGAAGGAAATCAAAACTAGTCAAAACCAATAAAAAACGGTCAAAACCCGATTGAACCCTTGAACCAAACCACTGGTTGAACCATTATTTTTCGAAAAAAAAAATCTTAATTTTAAACAAATCCAAAATAACACAATAGAAATATGATGTTCTCCAAAGTTAAAAAGTCCATCGTGGATACTATAATGCTAAAAAGCATCTTATTTTTATTATAAAATATTAAAATGTCTCTTATCCTATGATTCTCCCCCACTCCCCATCGATTGCAATTGCAAAGATTCGATCTTATTTTTATTATAAAATATTAAAACGTTTCGTATCCCCATTCCCCATCGATTGTAAAGATAGTATGCACTACATACTTCTCCCTTCTCCATTCCTATCTACCTGCAAAGATCGTACGCATTACTCCATTCTCCATTCCTATCTCCCTATCGTCATTGTGTTTGTTCCCTTCCAATATATGCGCCTCTGCAGATGTTGATCATCTGTCTTCAAGCGGCGAGAGCATAGCAGCACAGATGCGCGTCAGTCTTGCTAACTCTATTGATAAAGTTGTATACTTTCTCCCATTTGTTGTTTACTTCTCTTGGCTACGCCATTGCAGGAAGTCTCCATCAACTCACCATTGAAGCATCATTTTGCAGTTGACGGTAACTAAGGTAGATGTATATTAAATCTCCACAAGGTGCTATTTGGGGCTTGCTATTTGGGCTTGCTATTTATTTTTAATCCATGTATACGAGCGACAAAAACATCAAAAACCTAGAAACACTTTCTAACTTCTATATCATTTAACATATTTTTTGGGGATTGCTATTTGTTCAATGTAGCATGGTTAAATTTTTAGGACAAGGATGGATGAGATGAGTAGTTTATTTTGCAAGGAGTTGACATTTCAAGAAATTAGATTAGATAAGATCTTATACAGTTATATAACTTATATGTATTCCCTGTGTCACTTGTTTATATTTTATCTACCGTGTTACGATAGTATGACGAACATGCAAGTTGTTTGAAACTTTGAGATATTATATAGTTCATTTTTTATCTTGTTAGTTATTTACATTGCATTCTACTATGTATATTTCTTTGTTTTCTAATCTTTATTCCATTCAGAACTTCAAAAAACTCGTAGTTGACAGGTTGATGCCAAAGTCAAAGTTTCCATGTTAGTAAGTGATTTAACCAAATTTCACGGAGTCTAAAAGTGGTGTCTCACACAAGGCGGAGACAACCGTCGCTGTGACGACTCTCAATGAAATCTGGACTAAAGTCAACAATTAACCCACACTAAAGATCAATAAAATAGAAATAATGTGGAGTTAAAATTTATTTTTAACTCTGCACAAATGATGTATAGTGACAAGTATGCAGAGAGTTCGAACACAGGGAGCAAGCAGGGTAGTTCAAAATATTGTGCACAAGTGAGTGTGTGTGTCAAGTGTCTACACTAAGCAAGCAATCAAAGGAAATTTTTGTGGGTTTTTAATTTTTAAAATATTTTTTTTAAATTTTTAATTTTTAATTTTGTATTTTGATTTTTAATTTTCTGATTTTTATAATTTTATATTTTATATTTTTTAATTTTCAATATTGGAAAATAAAGACAATGTAATGAAAGGCAAGATAAAATATTTATAAAAATATGCAAAAATATCCAAAAATTCAGAAATAAAAAGTTTTTGATATTTTTAGGATTTTCTACTGTTTTTGTGATTTTTGGGGATTTTTCAAGGTGTTTTTGGTATTTTTAAAGACTGAAATAAAGCAAAACAGTGAAATAAGTGCTGGCTGTGAATAAAATGCAAATTAAAATTAGCAAACAGCAACCAAAATTTTTCACACTAATTTTCAAATAAAGAGAATAAAATAGAGAACAAACTGGACCTGAGTTTATATTTTTTGGATTTTTCTTTGATTTTATATATTTTTTTGAAGTTTTTGAGTGTTTTTAAATTTTTTGTATTTTTCTTTTGAGATTTTTAGTGATTTTTGGACTGACACTAAAATAGGTTAAAATAGACACTAGATAATTTTTTTGGATTTTTTCGAAGTGTTTTAATATTTTTTGGCATTTTCTAAGCTAGACAGTGCACAAAAAGAATGTTTTTGATTTTTAATAAATATAAAATTAAAGCAAAATCAAAAACTAAAATTATAGCGTGGAAAAACAAGTGTCCAGGATCTTAACCCTAATTTTGTGGAATTTTTGGACTTAGAATGAGGGTCTAATTAATTAGAACAAACATACAATCAATGAATAGGCCTGGCAGGGGCGTTTACGTAAATAGGCAAAACCCAGGGACTCTTCTGCAATTTTCACACAAAATTTGAACTTAAACAAGAAGTTTCTGGGCCAAACAACAAAACCAAAAGCCGCTAGAGCTTGATTGTAAAAATCCCCTAGCGCACGTGAATAACACGCGCGCCTGGGAGGGGCTCAGACGCAAATATCAAAACATTTTAGGATACAGCAGTAATTTACCCAAAAAGTTCTCTACTGAATTGAGAATTTCAAAGACTAAATATTAAAAGTGGAAACGGAAAGGCTGATCCTGCAAAATTCTCAGGGAGCACGTGCGAAAGCGCGTGCACCTGGGAAGGACGGTTACGAAAATCCAAAAAGTTCTAAGGGCTTTACAACAATTGTTACAAAAATATAACTTAGCAATCGAAAGTTTATATGCTAGACGTTAAATACCAAAAACGTGTGGGAAGAGATAGCAAAATACCCACACACGGGGGCGCATCCAACGGAGGCGACGCGGTTACTTACGCCACGTGGCGATCTCCCAGAGCCCGATACCCCTTCGCTTTGAGTGGCCTGGATTAAAACGGAGATGACGATCTGACGGCGCAAGAGCACCAGATCCGACGTCAACTGTGATTCGTGAAGAACGCGGCCAAGATCGACGGCCCAGGAGATGCCTGGAAGAACACGATGAACTCGCCCCTTTGGCGAGTTTGATTCGAGTGCAGCTCGCCCCTCTGAACACCTGGGAGTCTTCTGACGATTGCTAATGGTTCCTGGAAGCTTCTCTAGCAAGTGACGGCTCAAAATGGTGGGTTAATCGCCGATGCACAGCCACGGCGTTCACGGGAGGAAGAAGCTCCAGGTGGTTCGTTCTGCGGCAAAATCGACTCCAGATGGAGTCGTTAGTCCCCTGCGACCTGCAAATGAAGAGCACAAGCAACAGTAGATGGTCCAAGGGACTGATTGATGCATGGATGATGCGTGGGGTCGGTGAATGCCGCCGGAGCTCGAGAGCTCCGGCAAGGTGTTCGATCGTGGAATGTATGCGGATTAATCGACGAGAAAGCAAACTAATTGTACGAGCGTAAACCTAAGACTACTGGTTGTCTTAACTACAAGAAAATAAACAAAAAAAACGTACCTCAAGGGCAAGGTTGCCCAAGGTTAAACCTCACGGCCGCAAGGTCGGAGATGAAGGTTGGAAGCCGCCGCAAAGCTGGTAGATCACCTCGACAAGGTAGAGGGTCTTCCCTCTGTCACAGGGGACCCGTCGTAAGCCCTCGGAGGGAGTAGCTCAAGCAAAAAGCGGTTCAAAATCAAATGGGAAGATGAGAGGTTCGGTTTTGAAACAAGGTCAAGGGGCTTCCTTCGAGGCGAAGTCACGGGTGGCTGGATGATCCAACGCCCGAGATATCACCTGGTCGTGAATCCTTGATATGTGGGCTACAAAAGTCGTGAAGGAAGCGGGGTCAAATGGTGAAAGGAAAGATCTCGAAAAAAGCGTGAAAATGGGCACTCGCACATGTCCAGAAGGCCAAGACCTGGGGTCAGGAAGTTGACCCCCGGTCAACGGATGGCGTGGCCTGATTGGGCCACGTCATCCGCAAAAAGACAAAAAATAAATAAATACCTTATAAATTAAATTAAAAATAGTAAATGATTAAATTAATTTTAGGTTATTTAATAAAAATGTTTATTATTTTATATAGTATTTTATTCCGATTTTTAATTATCTTTATGAGATGTATTTTTACAAGTTTGCATTTATACCCCTATATAGGTACATTATCTATATACTTTAGTATTTTATTTTTATTTTGTGAATTTTATTTCTATTATTTTTATTTCTTATTTTCTAAAATTATAAAATACATATATATATATACAAATATATTTTTTGTTTTATTTTTCTGATTCATTTTGTATATTTAATAAAATATAAATAGGTATTATGTAGGTATGGGTATAGGTAATATACCTATGTATAAAATATGTATGTATTTTATTTTAAGTTTTATTTAGGTTTTTATTCCAATTTTAATGTACATGTATATTACAAGTAATATTTACATAATTATAAAAATATAAAAGTACAAAAATAATGAATAAAGAATAAATTGAATATTTTAATCTGTACAATGTACAATGAGGGTCCAAAACTCAACTTTCAAACCGTAGCTCTTCCAAATGCGAAATCACCGCCATTAAATAGCTTATTTTCTTCTATATACAATTAAAGGTGAGTATGCTGCATTTGGAGTTGTCAGTTGTGAGATACGGGTCTGGGAAGTTGGGATTCTGGATTCTTATTCAGACCATAACTTTTTATCTGTACATTATTTTTCTGTGAAATCAATTTCGAATTTTTCTTTATTAAATTATCTACAACTTTCATGTACAAAGTTTCTTCATTTGATGTATAAAAAGTGGAACCAAAAATAGGTCCCAAAATGAATAAAGAATGAATAAAAATGTATAGGTATTTTATCTGTATTTCTGACCTTATCTCCCCCTACTTTATTCCTTGTCGACCTATTCATCAAGATGCCTAGGTCTCGGGGGTTTTAGGTCATAAAATATTTACAATATTTTATTCTTTTTCTTTTCTTTATTTATTCTATAATTTTGGCTTTAATTACAGTATTTTATACACTATGTAGATGCACATGCATGAATGCTAAGATGATGATATTAATGATATTTACAGGCATTTGCTAGGGTTTTAGGTGCCAAAATGATAGAATAAAGATGATGAAATGTGGATTCATCATCCCCCTATACTTTACCTTTGCTAGTCCCTAGCAAACACTTATGCAATAAGTGCAAAAAGAAAAAGAAAGAAAAGAAAAAGAAGAACTTGGATTTTATTTGATTATTAAACTTGTCTTCGCAAAATCAAAGTTTGGAGCTTAAGTAGGACCTTTGGAATTTTAGTGCGGGCGGAACCTTAGTGAGAACCGTGTTTGAAATCCAACAGTCCTTGAGAATCCCAAAACTCTGTCCAAGTCTCCTCAATAGCCAGGTCAGAAATACTTCAACTCATACGCAAACTCTTACGACTATGAATCTGACTTGTACAGTGTAAGTGATGGTGGCTCTCCCCAACTAGAATGACAAAGAGACTGACTTCTCCAGTACGACAACCCAATGATTCCCCAATCCAATTACTCCATCCTCGAGGAGCGGGGTATTCCCTTCTAAGTTCAAGTGGCAACCAGCTCAAAAGGAGGGGGTGAAGAGAAGAATGGACGGTAGCCAGTGTAGCTACCTATCCTGGGATGCAAGACCAGTGTAGTCAAGTCATCCTGCTGCAGGCTCACATATTTGACTTTGGAACTCAAGCTTGCTTATTGACTTTGTACATACTTACAGGCTTTTTATTTTTGTAGACGCCTGAATATTTTTTTTTGTGAATACTATATACAGCAGCATTTACATAAGGAGTTTTTCCTCTTGAGCCAGTAGACTATCCCTCTTTTGAAGCTTTATCGCAACCCACAGCCTCCTGTCTTTAGACTTCCTAATCACTGGACGGGTTGGGGTGCACTTCCCTCCCTAGAGGAGGACAAGTGTTTCCACTTGTGTGCGTCTCATACCGGCAAATCCAATCCCCTCACCACTCCAACTGAGTTGAGCCATGTGAAAGGTGCAGGTGTCCAAGTTAGGTCATTATCAACAAGAGTCGTGCGTGTGCTCCGAAATACTCTACTTAGGCAGTCAAGGATCCATTGAACCAAGTCCCGTGATCCTCAAAGAATTAAGTCAACTAGACCTGAAGTACCTCAAACCAAGTTCCTATAAGGTTCCTGTTATTAGGTAGATTTTAAGGTCCAATCAAGATCCAATCTCCGGATTTTACTTAGACTTGTTCAACTATCAAACTCAATCCCAAAAATGCTCATGCTATGCAATGCAGAAAATATTTTTGTGATGCAATTTTCAAAGATTTTGAACTTTTTGTGGATTTTTCAAAAGATGGTGCATGTATATGTAGATGCATTTTTTTTATTTTTCAGAAAGATTTTTCAATGGATTTTAATTTTGCAAATGTTTTTGGAATTTTTTTTGGAAACAAAAAGATTTTGGCTAAAATCTAGGTTAAAACTATGTACACGGGAGTGCTTCTTCGTATATACAAGAAGTGGATTTTAAGAATTTACAAGGGTAAGTGGTCAATTTTATACATATCGATATAGTGAATTTTTGGTGTGATGTATGTATTCCTCAAACTTATTTGACACGAATTTTTCACACAATTTTTGAAAACTATAGTCCAAAATAATTTTTGCAAACATTTTTGCAAACATGTACACACATTTGAAAATCATTTCGCAAAGGCTTTCAAAACAGTATATATAGGTTTTTCAAAATATTTTTGCAACCATTTTTCAAACCATTTGCAAATCATTTTTCAAACATTTTTATTTCACACAAAGAAAAGAAATTTTACAATCCACACATTTTTACAAAAGGTTGAAAACATGTAACAAAATATTTTTAAAATAGTTTTCAATAAATGTTCACGAGGATTTTCAAACTATTTTTCAAACATTTTGCAAAAAACATTTTCACCTGATTTATTAATCAGTATATACAAACAGAATTTGAGGAACAAAACACCTTTTTATTAAGGATTTTTAATGAATTTTAAAGAATAATTATCAATATTATTAAGAAAATACGAAAGTACGAGTTATGGCTAAAGTATATACACAGTATATACGACCCCCCTATACTTAGCTTGAGCTATGTCCTCATAGATCGGAGAGAAAAGAGAAGACATAACTCATACTAAGTATAGACAAGTCTAAAGAATAAATAAATGAATGAATCAAACGAATGAGAAGTTGATCGTCCCCCTATACTTAGGATCAAATAATCCTAAGTATAGCAGACTGTACATAACGCAGGGAGGGTCAAGGGTGGGAATGAACAGATCGTACTCAGATTGTCTCCCCCTATACTTAGGGTAAGATATCCCTAAGTATAGACAAGAGGAGGAGACAATGGAGAGGATCGAAATGAAAATGACAGAACTCGGGATGCACGCCCCCCTATACTTAGGACAAAGTACGTCCTAAGTATGAAAAACTGTCTACAAGGGTGGCACCTTTTTGATAGATAAAGAAGATAGAAATGGAAAAGAAGAAAAGAAGAAAAGAAGAAAATAAATTAACAGATGAAAGTGATATGAACAGATGGATCTGTACAGCGGAAGATGGACTTGATTACCATGTATGAGATGCAGATAATGAGAGTCAGAGGGTACATCTCATACCAGAAGAATGGGGGCAACGTCAATGGTCGGCGGATCATGATCAAGATATAGTTTCAAGCGTTGACCATTGACGCGGAAGGTAGAGGAAGATGACGGTTCGGATATGTCGATGTTGCCATTGTCATGTACCTTCCTGACCACATACGGACCTTTCCACTTGCTCTGCAACTTCCCTGGGAATAATTTCAGCCTGGAATCAAACAACCATACTCTCTGATCTGGCTCAAACTGTTTATGGCTGATATGCGAATCGTGCCATGTCTTCACTTTCTCTTTGTACTGAAGGCTGTTCGAAAAGGCTGTGTCTCTAAGTTCTTCCAGGGCTGCCAATTCTGCTCTTCTCTGGTCTTCTATACTCTCGGGATCCAAAAGCAACTCAGTGACTGCCCAAAAAGATTTGTGCTTGATCTCCACTGGCAAATGGCACGGCTTGCCATAGACGAGACGAAAGGGAGATGTCCTCAATGGATTTTTGAAAGAAGTCTGATAAGCCCACATGACCGAGTCCAAAAGTTGTGACCAATCCTTTCGGTCTGGGCGGACAACTTTCTGCAAGATTGTCTTTATCTCCCGATTCGATACTTCGGCAAGACCATTAGTCTGAGGGTGATACGGTGTGGCAACCCGATGGTCAATGCCGAACTCGTCTGCGAGGACCCTGACTTTGTCATTGATGAAATGGGACCCCCCGTCTGAAATCAAGACTCTAGGTACCCCGAACCGTGAAATGATATTTTTCCTCATGAATTTGGAAACGGTTTTAGCATCTACGGCTCGGGCGGGGATGGCCTCAACCCATCGGCTGACATAATCAACAGCGAGCAGGATATGCTCGAATCCCTGACTCTTAGGAAATGGGCCCATGAAATCAATCCCCCATGCATCAAAAACTTCACAAAAGTGAATGGGTTGCATGGGCATCAAGTCTCTCTGTCCGCAGGTTCCCATTTTCTGACAGTCAGTACATCTCTTCACGAACTCATCAGAATCCTTGAAGAGAGTAGGCCACCATAGGCCGGATTGAAGCACCTTCTGTGCTGTTCTTTTTCCAGAATGATGTCCTCCTGCCTCAAGCTTGTGGCAGTATGTGAGGACGCTATGATGTTCTTCTTGAGGAATGCACCTCCTCCAGATACTGTCCCCTCCTTCATGATAAAGGACGGGATCCTCCCAATGGTAAAACTTGGCCTTCGCCAGGAAGGTCTCAAGTTTCTGCCTGGGCCAACCTTGTGGAACCGTCTTGGCTACAAGATAGTTCACAATGTCAGCATACCACGTGAGCGAGGTGATAGCCAAGATCACTTCATCTAGGAATGTCTCTGTGATAGGTGCGCTGGGCTCAGATTCCTCAAGATTCTCCAATCTGGAGAGATGATCCGCCACCACATTCTTGACTCCAGGCTTGTCCTTAATCTCAATATCAAATTCCTGGAGTAGAAGGATCCACTGGTGAGACGTGCTTTGGCATCCTTCTTAGACATTAGGTACCAGATGGCGGTGTGATCAGTGTAGATGGTTACTCTAGATCCAAGAATGTAAGATCGATACTTATCAAGAGCAAAGACTACGGCCAGCATCTCTTTCTCAGTCACAGTGTAATTCCGCTGCGCGGCATCCAAAGTCCGGCTGGCGTAGTGAATGGCAAAAGGTAAACCATCCCTCCTCTGTCCAAGCACAGCCCCAACGGCAAAATCTGAAGCATCCGTCATGATCTCGAATGGGAGAGACCAATCGGGTGGCTGAAGGACAGGAGCTGAAACAACCATATTTTTGAGAGTTTCAAAAGATTCAAGACACTTATCATTGACAATAAACTCGGTGTCTTTTGTCAGCAAGTCAGTGAGCGGCCGGGCAATTCGACTGAAGTCCTGAATGAAGCGTCGGTAGAAACCGACATACCCCAGAAAAGACCGTAACTGATGCAAGTTGGACGGTGGATTGAGTTTTCTGATGATATCCACCTTAGCTGGATCGACCTCCATGCCCCTGTTGGAGACGATATGACCAAGGACCGTCCCTTGAGTCATCATGAAATGACTCTTCTCCTAGGATAAAACAAGGTTGACCTCAATGCAGCGCTTGAGCATACGGTCTAGGCAGTCAAGACAAGCGTCAAACCCGTCGCCATAGACCGAGAAGTCATCCATGAAGACCTCTAAACAGTCACCCACCATGTCCGAGAAGATGGACAACATGCACCTTTGGAATGTCGCCGGAGTGTTACATAGACCAAAGGGCATCCGTCTGAAAGCATAAGTCCCAAACGGACAGGTGAATGTCGTTTTCTCCTGGTCTTCGGGCGCAATGGCCACTTGATTGTATCCAGAGTACCCATCAAGAAAACAATAATGACTCTTCCCGGCTAGCCGCTCGATAATCTGGTCAATGAAGGGTAGCGGGAAGTGATCCTTCTTGGTGGCCTCATTCAATCGTCTGTAGTCCACACAGACCCTCCAAGAAGTTGGTACTCTGGTAGCGATCTCCTCTCCCGACTCGTTGACAACTGTAGTGATACCCGTCTTCTTGGGCACCACATGTAGCGGACTTACCCATTTGGAGTCGGAGATGGGATAGATGAAATCGGCGCTCCACCACCTTGAAATTTCTTTCATGACTACGTCTCGAAGATTCAGGTTCAGCCGTCGTTGGAACTCACGCGACGGCTTAGCGTTATCCTCAAGATAAATGTGGTGAGAGCAAAGATTTGGGCTCAGCCCCTGGAGATCAGCTATACTCCAACTGATTGCCTTGCGGTTTCTTTCAAGAACCTCCATCAGACGAGATTCTTGTTCTCCAGTCAAATCTGCTGAGATAATGACTGGGTACATTTCTGGCTCACCCGCAAGGAATCTGTATGTCATCGACTGCGGCACAGGTTTTTGTTCTGGACAGCTGGGAGGTGACAGATCTGGCTTCTGATATTTCTGTGTAAATGCTACCAGGTCTGAATGGGAGAACTCTAGCTCTGCATGAATTTCTGACGAAGGGTGGCCTGCTGAATCATCTATAAACTGCATTGGCTCGCACTCTGTCAAGGCTGTTGGCTCAGAAGGAATCAGACAAGGCAAATAATCATGAAAGTCATCCCAGTCATTGTCTGAATCCGAGGGATCTGAAGAAGATGAACATGATTGAAATTCCTCAGCACCACTCATCACAACACTGTCAGCTTCAGATATATCCTCATCCAGGGATGTGCTCTCCCGGCTCTCGACTGCCATGAGCTTGAGATATAGTGAATCTGTGGGCAAGGCGAGGGTCGGTGCTACGCGATCTTTCCAGTTGGATTCATCATCAGTCATCTCAAAATCACAAACCTGGTGGACGTCTAGCTCCTCCTCTGTCATCTGCTCGGTTTCGCTGGATTGTTCTGAGCATGCCAACTCTCGGGCTCTGGTTTCCTCGATCGTCTCTATTTGTATGGTTTCGCCCTCTACGCGAAAGCATACCTTCCCACTATCATGGTCGGTCACCGCCTTGGCTGTGGCCAAGAATGGACGTCCGAGAATGATGGGGGCATCAGTTACCGACTCAGGGATCTCCATGTCCAACACAACGAAGTTCATGGGGAATTTCAGGCCCTGAATGGTAACGACCACGTCTTTCAATAACCCCTTTGGCCTCTTAGTCACCCTATCAGCAAACTGAAGGACTGTCCTGCTCCTAAGAAGAGGACCAAACTCGAATCGGTCGAGTAAGGCTGCCGGAAGAAGGTTAATTGAAGAGTCGCTGTCTAATAGAGTACGATCAAACTGCTGCTCCTGAATCTCGCATCTGACATAGGGAGCTCCTGCATCTGGTCGCTTAGCTGGCAGCTTGTTTAGGATGGTGCAGCAAGTGGACTGAGTGAGCACATGGATTTGATCTCTGTGATTCCTCCTCTTCCTGCGGACGGTAGTCTTCTCTTTCAGGTTCTTCTTGAAGAGGGGGATGTGCTCAAGTGCTTCTTGTAGAGTCAGCTGAATGTGGAATCTATCTATCATCTGATTGCCAAACTCTACATGTTTCTCTTTTTTGGGATTTTCTCTTTTATTCCCCTTCGCTCGGTGGAGTGCCTCAGGGAAGGGAATGGTAGGGGCCTCCTCAGATGGAGGACTAGGAATCGGTCCCTGTGCCTGTGAAGAGAGAGAATCCATACAATAATCATCATTCACCACATATGGATCCGCAATTTGAACAGAAACCTTTTCTTTATTCATATTTTTGTTTTTCTTTTTGTTCCCACAGTCTCTAGGTACAAAATGTGGCAACATCACAGATGGTGGCTCAACAAAAGTAGATGTGGTGGCCTCAGCGCCACCACTAGCACCGGTCTTCGAGGCATCAGCACCGCGCTCTAGTTCATCATCCAAAATGGTGGCTTCAGCACCACCGTCTGTAACTGGTATCACGACGGCATCAGCACCGTCGTCTGGATCTCCATCATTGGTGGTATCAGCACCACCGTCTTCAACATCATCATTAGCAGCATCAGCACCGCTATTCTGCTCCTCTGGCGCTCCTGGTTCAGCATCTGGTTGTCGCTCAGAAGAGGCGCCGCCGGCTGGCATCCTACCGCTCCTAGTAGTCACAAAATCAGCATCATTCAAAGAATAAGACATATCATTCAAATCGTCACTAGGAGAGGTATCCTCTGTAAACTCTACCTGCTCAGACTTCCTTTTCAGATTGTTCGGGTTAGGTTCAATCTGAGCGGGTATGGCGGCCTTGCCTTTTATAATGTCCCTCATCTCCTGCCAGAATTCATCCATTTCTTGCCTGAAAGAGGCTCGCTGTTCAGACTGCAAGCGGGCAAGATCATCAAGGGCTGGGTTCTCAAAGGCAGGACCCTGAGAACCGGATGGTTGTCCCTGCTGGAAATGGGGCTGTTGCTGCTGTTGTGGCTGATACTGGGGGAAAGGATGGTGATAGGAATGTTGAGGCTGCTGTCGCTGCCTCCACTGCTGTCCCTGATAGGAGGGACGAGGACCACTCTGGTACTGCTGTTGTTGGGCGTACTGGGGCTGCTGGTGTTGCTGTTGTGGCTGGCTGTTCTGCTGTCCTTGGGTAGGATTCTGCTGCTGGGAGGAGGATCCACCATTGCCCCAACGGAATCCGGGGTGATCCCGACGAATCCCCGGCTGAGGGTACCGGTCGTACCAAATCCCATTGACTTCCATCAATGGTTCCTGCTCAAAGGAGGGTGGAGGAAGAACGGCCAGTGGCTGCTCCGGCTGATAGACCACCATCTGCGTGTCCGAAGATGGTGGTTGAGATGGATAGTACTGCAACAATGGAACCGACTCTGCCTGAATGTGATTCACCTGGCGGTATGAGGTAGATGCCTGGTTGGAATTGCTGCTACTCGGATCAGCACGTGATCTGGGAGGCTGTTGTGACTGAGTTTGTGCCTCTTGAATGCACAAGATCTGCGTCTTCAGATCACTCATGGTCTTGGCAATCTGGTCCATCTGGGCCATGCCTTGCATCTGCTTCTTCTCGAGGATCTCGAGGCGGTCCAGCTTCTCACTGATGATGCCCATGTCGGCTGCGGCTGATTCAGCTTGGGTTGCGGCAGCTGACACTGTGTTGGGACCGGCATCAATGCGGGCGATCCTCTGAAATGATCCCGCTCCTTGCGGGGGCTTCTGTTGTGCATAGACTCGGGCTTGGGCCATCACTGTGGAGTTTTCTGCCATGCCTTCGTAGATGGCCCAGACGTCGTCTTCTCCCTTGGAGAAATAAGACCCACCGCAAGAGGCGTTCACTAGCCCCTGCAGCTCCGGTGTCAGCCCACAGAAGAAACTCTGCACAAGATTGGGCTTGGAGATGTCATGATGTGGACACCGGTCGATGAGCTCTCTGAATCGATCCCAGGCTTCATGGAACTGTTCATTTGGGATCATGACGAAGTTACTGATCATGGCTCGAGCTGCGTTGGTCCGACCGAGAGGGTAGTACTTCTTCAGGTACACGGTCCAGAGATCTGCCCATGTATCGACGAATCGCCCAAGGTGTTTGAGCCAATATGCGGCTCTGTCAACCAAAGAGAATGGAAAGGCGATCATCTTTATGGTGTCCTCGGTCATCAACCGATCATGGATAGTGCTGCAAATCATCTCGAATTCCTGAGGGTGGAGGTACGGCTCTTCGGTCGACAACCCATGGAACTTGGGTAGAAGCTGGATAGTGTGGGGCCGAAGCTCGAAATCTCCGTGAATGGGCGGGAGTCTGATCCAACAGTGAGTGAGGGATGCAGCTGGGTTGTGCAACTCCCTCATGATGGTCTGTGGCGGTCGCTCAGCATCTGGATCGCCTCCTCCTGCATCTGGTCCTCCTCCTGCTCCACCGCCACCGCCCCCAGGTCGGTTCTCTCTCATCTGTGCTATCTCTCTCATCAGATCACCCATGAAGGTACCCTGGTCACGGATCTGTCTCTGCATGGTCTCCAGGGATGCTAACAAGGAGTTGTTGATGGCCACCTGATCAATTATGAATGGATGATGATCATGGTCATCTGGGTGCTCGCCTCTGTCTCCCATTGCTGGATTTTCTGAAAAAGCAAAAGAGGCCATCTCAGGTGCTGTCGAATGAGCCGAACTCTGTGATGCACTGAATTCTGAAACAATTGGACTGAAAGAAGGAGAATGGGAAGGGTGGTCGAGGGGGAACAGGGTGGATGTAAACTTGGGCTCGGAGAGCGGACTCTCCGAGGTATTCCTAGATGAATGAGGAGGAGTGCTGGATAGCGGTGCCGACAAGGTCGGCCTAAGAGATCTCCGTCCCATCATCTTGATTATTTGGGAAGAGCAGGGAAAATGCAAGAGAAGAAGAAAGGGAATGAAGTGAGATGCAACAAAAATCGCGCACAATTTTGTTGTGTTTTTTATCTTGACCTAAACAAATCTAGCAATCAAACACAAAGAAGGGGTAAGTTCACCAACTCAACACGTGAAGCCGTGAAGGTTCGGCTTTTATCTTGTCAATTTTAGCTTGTTTCAGGAAGTTATCTTTTCACGAGTCCTTAGAACGCTACGCCTGAAGGAGAGAGAGTACTGCCGGGAAAGTATCCCTGTACTTGTCCTCCTCCTGTGTAACCTGTAACTTGCGCTTTTTGAGGTCCTTGTAACCCTTCCTGGATCCCTACTCAGCCAAAGAAATAGAGGGAGGAAGCCGATAGGCGAAACCGATACTTCGGACCTCGCTTGCAACGGAATCACCCGTGAGCGTGCAAGATCCTACTCGGACGTAGCCGGTGAGACAGACACACCCGTGAAGGCGTGGCCTAAGCTCGGTACTTCGGACAAGGTCGGCGCTCACACAATACTGAGTCACCAATGACGACCAAGCCCTACTCGACTACGTACGATAGTAGCGCCAATACTTCCGGAAATCCAGGAGATACACAAGGCAGCCACAAGTTGGGTTTTTGGCTCTAATCCTTACGAAGCGCCCACCTCACTTGGAAGGAGACCTTCCCATGCAACCTGAATACAAGTAAGGGTGTTACTCTCCCCAAGCAATGAATCCAATTACCGATTTTATTTTTGGTCAAGTTTTCTTAGCAGTCCTTTTTTTAAATTTTTTTGGTGTTATCGCTTCTTTTGAGTAGATTCAAACAAGCGCCTAACGGTTTTTGTATTTTCTTGATCCTACTTTGTTCCAAAAACAGAGGGAGAATAGAGTCGGAAAAGCCGTGCAAGTCGACACCAAGGTGGAAATCTCACCTTTGTGCCTAAATGATGCATGCAAAGTAAGAAGACTTACAGCGAATCCCAGCTCTCTCCATGCGGGATGCAAAGCAGAATTTATAAACCTAATCTATATGGCGATATGCAAAAACGGAAATCGTCCTAGAATAGGCAACTGCTAGCGTGAAGAACCACAAGCTAGCCACTAACTCTCAATCCGAGTGTCCGGTCTAGGCTCACCCCTCCTCTGCTCAACACATTTGAGTTAGGAGAAAGCGCTTGTTCGGGAATGAGCTCGCGGCGCGTGGATCGAAAGCTAATAGCTAACTATTTAATTAGTCTAAGTCCAACAACGAACTATAGGAGCATGCAAAGGTAATTAGTGTGTTTGGACCTATTCTAATCGAATCAAGCAGGATCTATAATCTAAGGGCTCAATCCACAAAAGAAAGGAAAAAGGAAAACAAAACCGGAAAATGATAGCGATAAAACGCGATAAAAACCGTTGTGAGCCCCCGGGTGAACAAACACCCGGAAATTAGGCCCGGTAGTGTCCAAGTGTCCAATGTTCCTGTATTATTACAAATTAATAGGTCACTCTCTCACAAAAATAAAAAGCAACTAAACTAATCACTCTTTCTCACTCCTCTAGCTCTCTCCTGCCGGCCTGGCTAAAGAAAGGCCAGCTCCGCTTCCCAAGGATGCTCCGGGTCACCTAAGCGATCCGCCTTGCTCCGCGGTCCCTCGCAAGAAAACAAGAAAGGATGGTCAGATAACTCAATCAATATATATCAAAAATGTGAGAGATAGAAAATAAAGCAATAGTGGACAACAATCACAAGCAAACAAAAATGAGCTACTCGCTGTTGCTCCCCGGCAACGGCGCCATTTGATTTCGCCAAAACTCACGGAGTCTAAAAGTGGTGTCTCACACAAGGCGGAGACAACCGTCGCTGTGACGACTCTCAATGAAATCTGGACTAAAGTCAACAATTAACCCACACTAAAGATCAATAAATTAGAAATAATGTGGAGTTAAAATTTATTTTTAACTCTGCACAAATGATGTATAGTGACAAGTATGCAGAGAGTTCGAACACAGGGAGCAAGCAGGGTAGTTCAAAATATTGTGCATAAGTGAGTGTGTGTGTCAAGTGTCTACACTAAGCAAGCAATCAAAGGAAATTTTTGTGGGTTTTTAATTTTTAAAATATTTTTTTTAATTTTTAATTTTTAATTTTGTATTTTGATTTTTAATTTTCTGATTTTTATAATTTTATATTTTATATTTTTTTTAATTTTCAATATTGGAAAATAAAGACAATGTAATGAAAGGCAAGATAAAATATTTATAAAAATATGAAAAAATATCCAAAAATTCAGAAATAAAATGTTTTTGATATTTTTACGATTTTCTACTATTTTTGTGATTTTTGGGGATTTTTCAAGGTGTTTTTGGTATTTTTAAAGACTGAAATAAATCAAAACAGTGAAATAAGTGCTGGCTGTGAATAAAATGCAAATTAAAATTAGCAAACAGCAACCAAAATTTTTCAAACTAATTTTCAAATAAAGAGAATAAAATAGAGAACAAACAGGACCTGAGTTTATATTTTTTAGATTTTTCTTTGATTTTATATATTTCTTTGAAGTTTTTGAGTTTTTTTAAATTTTTAGTGTTTTTCTTTTGAGATTTTTAGTGATTTTTGGACTGACACTAAAATAGGTTAAAATAGACACTAGGTAATATTTTTGGAATTTTTCGAAGTGTTTTAATATTTTTTGGCATTTTCTAAGCTAGACAGTGCACAAAAAGAATGTTTTTGATTTTTAATAAATATAAAATTAAAGCAAAATCAAAAACTAAAATTATAGCGTGGCAAAACAAGTGTCCAGGATCTTAACCCTAATTTTGTGGAATTTTTGGACTTAGAATGAGGGTCTAATTAATTAGAACAAACATACAATCAATGAATAGGCCTGGCAGGGGCGTTTATGTAAATAGGCAAAAACCCAGGGACTCTTCTGCAATTTTCACACAAAATTTGAACTTAAACAAGAAGTTTCTGGGCCAAACAACAAAACCAAAAGCCGCTAGGGCTTGATTGTAAAAATCCCCTAGCGCACGTGAATAACACGCGCGCCTGGGAGGGGCTCAGACGCAAATATCAAAACATTTAAGGATACAGCAGTAATTTACCCAAAAAGTTCTCTACTGAATTGAGAATTTCAAAGACTAAATACTAAAAGTGGAAACGGCAAGGCTGATCCTGCAAATTCTCAGGGAGCACGTGCGAAAGCGCGTGCACCTGGGTAGGACGGTTACGCAAATCCAAAAAGTTCTAAGGGCTTTACAACAATTGTTACAAAAATATAACTTAGCAATCGAAAGTTTATATGCTAGACATTAAATACCAAAAACGTGTGGGAAGAGATAGCAAAATACCCATACACGGGGGTGCATCCAACGGCGGCGACGCGGTTACTTACGCCACGTGGCGATCTCCCAGAGCCCGATACCCTTTCGCTTTGAGTGGCCTGGATTAAAATGGAGATGACGATCTGACGGTGCATGAGCACCAGATCCGACGCCAACTGTGATTCATGAAGAACGCGGCCAAGATCGACGGCCCAGGAGATGCCTGGAAGAACACGATGAACTCGCCCCTTTGGCGAGTTTGATTCGAGTGCAGCTCGCCCCTCTGAACACCTGGGAGTCTTCTGACGATTGCTAATGGTTCCTGGAAGCTTCTCTAGCAAGTGAAGGCTCAAAATGGCGGGTTAATCGCCGATGCACAGCCACGGCGTTCACGGGAGGAAGAAGCTCCAGGTGGTTCGTTCTACGGCAAAATCGACTCCAGATGGAGTCGATAGTCCCCTGCGACCTGCAAATGAAGAGAACAAGCAACAGTAGATGGTCCAAGGGACTGATTGATGCATGGATGATGGCGTGGGGTCGGTGAATGCCGCCGGAGCTCGAGAGCTCCGGCAAGGTGTTCGATCGTGGAATGTATGCGGATTAATCGACGAGAAAGCAAACTAACTCTACGAGCGTAAACCTAAGACTACTGGTTGTCTTAACTACAAGAAAATAAACAAAAAAAACGTACCTCAAGGGCAAGGTTGCCCAAGGTTAAACCTCACGGCCGCAAGGTCGGAGATGAAGGTTGGAAGCCGCCGCCAAGCTGGTAGATCACCTCAACAAGGTAGAGGGTCTTCCCTCTGTCACAGGGGACCCGTCGTAAGCCCTCGGAGGGAGTAGCTCAAGCAAAAAGCGGTTCAAAATCAAATGGGAAGATGAGAGGTTCGGTTTTGAAACAAGGTCAAGGGGCTTCCTTCGAGGCGAAGTCACGGGTGGCTGGATGATCCAACGCCCGAGATATCACCTGGTCGTGAATCCTTGATATGTGGGCTACAAAAGTCGTGAAGGAAGCGGGGTCAAATGGTGAAAGGAAAGACCTCGAAAAAAGCGTGAAAATCGGCACTCGCACATGTCCAGAAGGCCAAGACCTGGGGTCAGGAAGTTGACCCCCGGTCAACGGATGGCGTGGCCTGATTGGGCCACGTCATCCGCAAAAAGACAAAAAATAAATAAATACCTTATAAATTAGAATTAAAAATAGTAAATGATTAAATTAATTTTAGGTTATTTAATAAAAAAATGTTTATTATTTTATATAATATTTTATTCCGATTTTTAATTATTTTTATGAGATGTATTTTTACAAGTTTGCATTTATACCCCTATATAGGTATATTATCTATATACTTTAGTATTTTATTTTTATTTTGTGAATTTTATTTCTATTATTTTTATTTCTTATTTTCTAAAATTATAAAATACATATATATATACAAATAAATTTTTTGTTTTATTTTTCTGATTCATTTTGTATATTTAATAAAATATAAATAGGTATAATGTAGGTATGGGTATAGGTAATATACCTATGTATCAAATATGTATGTATTTTATTTTAAGTTTTATTTAGGTTTTTATTCCAATTTTAATGTACATGTATATTACAAGTAATATTTACATAATTATAAAAATATAAAAGTACAAAAATAATGAATAAAGAATAAATTGAATATTTTAATCTGTATAATGTACAATGAGGGTCCAAAACTCAACTTTCAAACCGTAGTTCTGCCAAATGCGAAATTACCGCCATTAAATAGCTTATTTTCTTCTATATACAATTAAAGGTGAGTATGCTGCATTTGGAGTTGTCAGTTGTGAGATATGGGTCTGGGAAGTTGGGATTCTGGATTCTTATTCAGACCATAACTTTTTATCTGTACATTATTTTTCTGTGAAATCAAATTTGAATTTTTCTTTATTAAATTATCTACAACTTTCATGTACAAAGTTTCTTCATTTGATGTATAAAAAGTGGAACCAAAAATAGGTCCCAAAATGAATAAAGAATGAATAGAATGTATAGGTATTTTATCTGTATTTCTGACCTTATCTCCCCCTACTTTATTCCTTGTCGACCTATTCATCAAGATGCCTAGGTTCTCGGGGGTTTTGGGTCATAAAATATTTACAATATTTTATTCTTTTTCTTTTCTTTATTTATTCTATAATTTTGGCTTTAATTACAGTATTTTATACACTATGTAGATGCACATGCATGAATGCTAAGATGATGATATTAATGATATTTACAGGCATTTGCTAGGGTTTTAGGTGCCAAAATGATAGAATAAAGATGATGAAATGTGGATTCATCAGTAAGCTCAATTAATTTTTCTACTACATAATGCAGATATTTTAAATGTAGGTATATGTCGTTATTTGAGTTTTTTTTTTGCAAATATATTATTTACAAGATGTAACATAATGCATATATTTGTATTAACTGCCGGTCCAACTCGGTTTGACCAAGTCGGACCGTATGAACCAAACCAATAATGTACTTGTTTGGTTTTTTCCGGTTTAATTAAATTGTTGACATCATCACTGGTTCGACCGGTCGGTTCCATAGGTTCGATCATAAAATTGAAAACTGACACTTGATCGGTTTGATGTATGGTTCAGTTTTTAAAACCTTGGTCTTTACCATCAAATTGTCTGCACCTAGCCCCTTTTGCTTTTATTATCTCTTCTAATTTACGTAGATATTTAATACCCTCCTCCACTACAAAGGTTGTTGCTACGACTAAAATTATAATGTATTTTATATTCTCAATCAATTTTAAATATTTGAAGATTATATGACTTACATTCACCTAGATAGCTTCTATTTTTTCTACTAGAGTTATCATTTACGGTGAATTTGGCTTTGATTTTGTTGCAAAATAATATAAACTTCCTTATCCTTTTAGTTAAAAACTGCTTTTTCTACTAACCATGTCAATTTTATTGTTAATTATATTAATTATCAATAATTTGAAATGCCTTTTTGATTATATTTGTATGTTTTTTGTCCATGTCATTGATGATCTGTGTTTATTGATGCAAGGATGATAAAGTTGTTATTGGTGGGGATGTTATTAGTTGGCCTTCTGCATCAAGATGGAAAATGCATCATATTTCTTGTTGTTGAATCATAGACATGTACTGCTAATTTTCTCATCACAAGTGCGGTATTTATAAAATACAGGGAGATGCTCATGATTTTGTAATCATGGCTGATTTAGTAATCATGGCTGCTAATTGGTTCAAGATAAACTCTTGAGAGGATAGAACTTTTAAGTGGGAGGGTCATTATATGTGATGCTCCAGGAAAACTTTGAAATGTCTTTAATTGATTTTAGTTTGAACACTCCTTTGATATTAACAATCTTGACAAGAGGTAGAAACCTAGTAAGATTCTTGATAATTATTTTTTCAACAGATTCTTTTGCAACACTTTTTGTTGGTTTATAACTCTATGTTGATAGTCCATGTTGGTCTATGTAGTTATTAAACAAGTTAGCTGAGGATTTTGTTTTATAGCACAGATAGTTGCATGGTGATAAAGAAAATAGATTCTTTAATTGAAAATGGTACAGGTAAAAATCTTCTGAGAATGAAATATATGGAACTTAATGCAAAGATGTTAGCGAATATATTCCAAATTTTAGGATCACGAAGAAATTCTGGATCATGGAGATGATAGTATCAATGAAATTATCTTCTTGGACAGGTTATGGTTAGATTCTCATATCTTATATCATTTTTAAATGAATATGTTATATGAATTTATCTTCTTGAACAACATACTCATGCAATATACAAATGCTAGATAATGATGATATGTTCTTTCTCAAGATAAAAACTCCCCATGTGATTTCATTTCAATTCATGTACCACTTCAATTCAAAATCTACAATATGCACTCATTACCGCATATTCCTTTCCATGATATCAAGTTTTGACTCCTTGGTTCTATTGTTTGGACCATGAACCCTGATTTTGCCTAGCCAAATCGCAAACATGACAGAAATGATCAATTATCTAATCTGTAGTGGAGACTAAGTCAGAATACCATTGAAAAATCTTCTATTTGATTTCTAATGGTCTTCCCTTGATAATTGTGTCAACGGTATCTCCATTTGCAATCAATCTTGTAGACATCAGAACTTGCAATTGAAAAAGCCCACTAAGAGATGTACTTGTAAAGTTTGGATTTATAGAAGCATCATGGACCCTAAGGATCTCACGGTGCATCTGCTTTCTTATAATTTTGTAGGTTTGGGCTTTTTCCTATGATTTATGGGAGATGTACATGTTTGCCCCAAAAAATTCAGGTAAGATTTTTCTATTATCAAGATACTTATTTGCTTTAAATTATCATATAAATTTAATTTTTTGTGCAATTGTATCTTCAATTAGTACTTATGACTTAGTTCTTGAAAATACTCACATGATTTGTGCTAAATATCTTTTTTCAATGTTTTAGGTTCTTAATTTACTGAATGGAATGTCTACGAGCTATTTGGTGGATGAGCATTTGGATTCTTTTAAGACACATCAACATTTTACAATTGATGTTGATATTTGAAGCTATAACATTCCAATGTTTGTTTTTTTTTCTTTTTTCATTCTTCCAAAACAATTTGAGCTAATATATGACTAACTATTATTTTGAGATGATTTCATACTTAGTAATCTTTGTTTGGAGATTCATGTTTTATGTTAGAAATGCAATAATTCGTTATACATGTATATTATTAGTCAATCCATGAGAAATTATATTAAACAAATAAAATGGCTATATTAATTTATATATAATAACAAACAAATTGTTATTGGATCAATCCTTCATTTTTGTGACAAATTATTCGTCAATATTGTCGCAAGTAGTGATGAAAAAGCGTTGATATATATAGAAATTTAAAATAATTAGCTTTATATAGTGACGGAAAAAAGTGTCGGCATATCTAAATGGTGACGATTTTTATTCGTTGTAAAAAATTAATTTCATGATGATTTGCATTCGTCGCGATTTGAAATTTCTCAACGGCTAGTAACTGTTGATAAAATTTTAATAATGGCTTATATAGAGACGATTTTTACAACGAATCATAAATTCATAAAGTGATTATATAGTGACAATTAATTCGTTGCGCTCTTAATAAAAAACAGTCACTATAGATCTCTTTTGATGTAGTGATACATTTATTAGAAATAATCATAGGCTGTTCGACTTGCTCTCTGTGGTTCGACCCCTACATACTTACATGTTATACATTTTGTGTTGTTGAAAATAATAAATTTTAACTCCATGTTTTTGCCATTCATTGCTTGATTTATATTGTGGGTTAACTGTTGACTAACTTAGGTTTCTTGAGCGGTCAATGCATTGACTATGGTCTCGCCTTGTGAGATCGTGCGACCCTCGTGGATTCCATGGTTATCAAATGGTGTCGTTGCCAGGGAGCAATGTATGTAGCCTATTTTGTAACTATGTGTCTAAATTCATTAATTCATTTATTGATTCAATCATTGATTCATTTATTTGTGCATATTTATTGATTCATTTATTCATTGTCTCTTACTTGTGTATACCTCTTGATACATTATTTGATTATCTGTGCTAATACAGCTCTCTTATTGTATTTGTTGCGAGGGACCGCTACGCAAGGACAACTTCTTAGGAGGTTGATGCAACCAAGCTTGGCGGGGGCTGGTCTTCACCCTTTTACCAGTTGGAGAGGAGCAATTGGAGCAAGGAGACTATCTAGCATAGATGCAGCTTAGATATATTTATTTGCGTGAGAGGGATTCATTTATTAATATAATAATTAAATACTTGGACATTACTCTTCACAACGAGGTCTATTGCCCGAGTATTTGTTCACCTTGGGGTCTCATCGCAGTTTTCTCATATTTTCACTGCCTTCTTTTACTTTGTTTTCTGATGTTTTGAGTTTTTCGCCTTATTTTTATTTGCTTTGTGTGCATGAACCCTTAGCCTATAGGTTACTTGTATTGGTAATTAGGTCCATATCCCTAATAATAATTGCATGCACCTATAGTCTCTTACGATTGGATCTGGTCAAATAAATAAATGTTCGTTATTTGGACTTGAGATCGCGTGCTAAGAGACGTCACATACAACGCTTGCAGGACCCGTTGTAGCAAGCATCGAGTGGCATAGAAGACTAGACTTTTGGTCTTCTTTCTTAATAATTAACATATGGTTCTTCGCGTCTAATATCAGCTACTGTTTAGGACAATTTTGTTATGCACACTACAATGTAGATAGGTTTAAAAATTATATTTTGCATACCACATGGAGAGAGCTGGGTAGCGTTGTAAGTCCTCAAACTCGGCATGCATCATTAGATCCAATGGTGAGATTTCCATCATCGAATCGACCTGCACTATTTTTTCACTATCTCCCTCTGATTTTGAGAACCTAGGATTTAAATGAAAATCTACAAAATCGTTAGGCGCTTGTATGCAAAATACCCAAAAAACGTGATAACCCAAAAAAACTAAAATAAGGAAACTGCTAAATAAACATTGACCTCAATTAAAATATGTAATGGACTTCATTGCCTTGCATTTATAAAGCCCCCATTGTTTTCAGGTACCTTAAGAGGGGACCAAATCCCCTCCCATGAGCGAGGCAGGACCCCCTAAGTATTAGAGTGAAAAACCCAGTCTGTACATGTCTTGTGTATCGCATGGATTTCTGAAGTATTGGCGCTTCTATCATACATGAATGAATAGGGCCATGTCATCGATGTTATTCCCATCTTGTGTGGAACATCGAATTGGTTCGAAGTACCGAGCTTAAGCCATGCCCTGACAAGTGTGTCTTTCTCATTGGTTTGTGTACGAATAGGTGCTTGTATGCTCATGGGTGATTATATTGTGAGTGAGGTCCGAAATAAAGGTTTCGTCTATCGTCTTCCTACCTCTATTTCTTTGGATGAGTTGGGATCCAAGAATGGTTACAAGTACCTCAAAAAGTGTAGACTGCATGTTAGAAAGGAGGAGGACAAGTACGAGATACTTTTCTGTCAGTACTCTCTCTCCTACAGAGTTAGCATGCAAAGGACTTGTTATAAGATATGCCTGAGATAACAATTCTAAAAATGAAAAGATAATACATAGTCGATCCCTTATGGCTTCACATGTGTAGAGTTGGTGAACCCAATTTTATATTGTGTTTGTATGGATCTAGAATAAGGTTCAAAGGTCAAGTCCCGTGCATTTGTGAAAATTTTGTCTATGTGTTCTTTCTTTTGACCCCCGCTCGTTTCGAGCCTTTCTACTATTTTACACTCCTTTTTATTCCATGTTGATCACCATATCCTTCTTCCTGCATCGATCTTCTCTTGCTTTACGATGTCGATCCATTGATGGTTTAATCGGGACTCCGTCAGCACCCTCATCGATTCCATGGAGTCGACATAATCAATAATTTAAGGCGATTCCCAAGAACTTCAGACCTTGCAAATCTATTTCTAGACTCCTTATTTTCTTTCCATCCTCCTTTATCACCCAATAAAGCAGGACCACTCTTGTCCCCCTTTCGCCCGTGCTGAGTAGAGATCCGTTACAGTCTACATCTGTTACTCCATCCACAACCATCTGGGATTGACCCTAATATCATATTCATCTTGGTAGCTGAAATTCAACTTCATGTGGTCTGACTGAAATTCTCTCATATTGCAGATAGAAGTCCATCGTGGATCCCAATCTAGAACTCATTTCCTCATACTCAGACTGAGAGATGGCTCCCCAAGGAAAAGGCAAGGGTCAATAGTTGCCCCAACCAGAGCAGGGGAAGATGCCATATCAAAACCAAATGAATGCTCAATTACTGGCTTTCATCCAAGCCATACAACAACAACTGACTGAGCAGACATTAGCACATATTGCATTTCAGGATATGCTAAATGATCTATGTGGTAGACCTACAGGAGGAGGAGGAGGTGGAGAAATCTCTCGTGATGATCCAGACCAAGAGGAGGGAGCATGGAATGGGAACCCAAAACCGATGTTAAAGAAGATATAGAATTCTGGAGATAGTGGATCTGCATCCCACTGATCCATGCTCACTTCGAGCTCAATCCCCATTTCCTTGTGCTCCTTCGCTCATTTCACATGAACACAAACGAGGAGTTGTACATTCACCTGCAGTAGTTCTCTCACATCTGCAAGATGACCCACTACCCTAACATCTCATTGGGTGTAGTGAAGACGACTGTGTTCCCCTTCAATTTACAAAACAAGGCCTTCTATTGGGTCAATCATTTGGGAAAGGTCGTGATGACCTAGGAGTAACTTAAATCTGTGTTCCTTCACACTACCCTCTCGATCGGCTCAACCGGATGCGAGCCAGGATCATCAACTTCTCCCAAGCCACCAATGAATCCATCCATGAATCCTGGGAGCGATTTACAAATCTGTAGGAGAAGTGCCCCCGCCATGATATATCGAGGACCAGCCTAGTCCAACACTTTTTCGGGTGCCAGAATGTAGAGAGCCAGAGACTAGTGGATGCTGCATGCGTAGAATCCCATTTTAACAAGGATGAAGACATGGCATGGCAGATTTTCAAAGAAATGGCCAAGGGAGAGGCCTTCCTATCTTCATCACGTGCTTATCAGAGATAACCTCATGTCCTCTAGAAGTCAGTTCACATGGCAGGGTCCTGAGAGGTAAAGAGAGATGAGAGCTCCAATCTCAGAATCATTGGGGGGCATCTCTCATAGTTTGATATCATCGAGAAGCGGTCGCAGGATCTTGAGAAGCTTTCTATGATCAAACAAAGGATGCAGAATTTGGACAAGCTTGACCAAATCACAAGGAAGTTGGAGCTGTTGGTGAGCACCGTCAGTTCGTGTCAGTCGATGACTCCAGCATCAGAGACTCCTGCTAGGAAGAAGTATGAGCCCTTACTGCCACAGCAGCCTCAGTCGAGTCCGCAACAGCTAGCGATCCAGCATGTGTACTATGTGCAGGCACCCAAGCAGCCCCCGTTGCACCAACATATAGTGGTCTACCAGCCATATTACCTCCTATCTTCTAACCCAACATTTCCATCACCACTAATCCAATGGTGTATGGAGTAACGATGCACAACTCACCCATCCTACAAGACAACACCAAGGCCAGCCACCAGCTAACCAGCCTTACCACCAACCTCAGAGTGGTCGTTTTGCACCGTCCTTCCAATCTCAACCTCAGTATCAACATCACCCTTCGCCACAGTACCAAGGCAACTGGAGACAGTCTTAACAATACCCACTGTCGCAGTACTGTCATCGATAGTTGTACCATCAGTACGTGGATGGATAGCAATAGTGCCCCCTCTTCCATGTCAATAGTATCAGCTTTCTCCTCCTCTAAAGCAACATGAGCAGTCCCAGCTTCATCCTCCCAACCATCAGTTATATCATGGTATGCGCGTAGAAACTTCTGAGGTGGTTCCAGTAAACCCCACCCTAGATTACTTGGCCCAACTCACGAACGGTGTAGGAGAGATGGCCAAGAAGCTAGAAGACCTGACATCCACTAAAACTCATATTCTGATGCAATTTGAAGCAAATCCTAGTAATTTCAAAAGAAAAGAGAAAGTGGAATGTGATGTCCCATCTATGCTGGTAGAGTCAGATGATTGCAATATTTCTTTAACTAATGTTGTCACTCTCAGAAGCGGTAGGACTTTGCCTCCATCTGCCGCAAGCAAAGGTTAGAATAAAGCTTTACAGGTGAATCGTCGTCTTCTGCATTAGATGTGCCAGCTACAGGTTCGGGTGAGGAAGAAGAAGGAGGAGCCATGCCAGTTGTCATCCACCACCTTCGCCATCAACAAAAAGGACAAAAAAGCAAAAAAATCAAAAAGACCAAAAAGATAATCGTAATCAACGTCAAGCCGTGCCAGCCATAGAGGAGCCAGCACCAACAACTAATCTGACGCTAGCAAACGTAGCAAAGACCACACTTTTTGCTTGTCCACTAGCAGCAAAACTTTCACCTCCAATATGTACACCTTTTTGAGATCCAGATGTACATAATACTGTGGACAAGGATTTTGTTGTAAATAAGAAAATTGTTTCTGATTTCAGTTCTGTAAATATTCCTTTTGCTGATGCAACACAAAAAACTTTAAAAAATTACAAACATAAAAAGTTTATTATCTAATCCTGGAGTTGTGGATATTCTTAGCAATTTAACTTTTGAGATACCATTGATGAAAGCCATGGAATACATGTATGTGGTGAAGAAAGGATTGAAGGAGGCATGTACAAACAAGCGTCGATTGAACCGTAACAACAGATGCCAGCAAATTGAGAGGCACGTCCTCACCATGGCCACAATTGCAGCCATCAGCAATCTCCTATAGAAGAAGGAAGACAAAGAAGCACCTTTGATCAAATGCGAGATTTTCGACCAAGTCTTCGAGCGAATCCTTCTTGACAATGGTTCTTCCATCAACCTCTTTCCCTCATCATTATTGCAAAAATTCATACTGGATCCATTAAAGAAGACACGCATGATCCTTCAGTTTGCTTATCTATCCATCAAGCTACCCCGAGGTCTTTGGGAAAACATTGTGGTATAGGTGCATGATATACAGTTCCCATTTGATTTTATAGTCAGTGATATGGACTCCCTTGCACCATTACTTCAAACCCCAATTATCCCTGGACAGTCATTCTTGTGCACCACAGAGGTCGTAGTTGATTATGGGTCTCGAAAGATCACGTTCATCTCGAGCAATCACAAAGTTACCCTAGACATGGTCAGCGAACCAAAGGTCGTATCTAATGAAAGTCAGGCAACACCGCCTGAAGTATACGGTGGCTTTACTGCAGAGATCAGAGATACAAACCTCTCTTTGAATGACACATGGACCCTGGAAAACTTCCCTCCTAAGGAGGACTGGAAAGTACAGTCGACACAAGCTCTGATTTCACTTGGGAGACAGAATCCAACTTACTGATGCATCTCTTTGAATCAGACGAGTCATGACATACCAAACATGATGAATTCATTGCAGATCTGTTCAGTACATTGTCAGTTGAACAACAAGCCATTGAGGTGAACAACATTGCCTCTAAAGTTATGGCAAATCATCCACCTACCAGCATAGTTTCTGAAGTTATCGAGAAGCAGGCCAGATCAGAACAAAAACCAAAGCCACTTCCGACAGGACTTAAGTATGCTTTCCTTGTGGGTACAGAGAAGATGCATCCAATCATCATAAGTAGCAGATTGACCTCAGATCAAGAATCTCAACTTCTCAAGGTTCTAGAGAAAAGCCGCAAGGCACTTGGTTGGCATGTCTCAGATCTCTGCGGGATAAATCACACTTTATGCTCACACAAGATCTATTTGGAAGAAGATGCCAAGTGATCCCGAGAGTTTCAAAGAAGACTGAATCTAAATTTGCAAGACATAGTCATAAAAGAGATCATGAAATGGTGTGTCACATGCTTCATTTATCCCATCTTCAATTCAAAATGGGTGAGCCCCCTGCATGTAGTACCAATGAAATACGAGCTCACCATGTCTTACAAATGAAAGAGGAGAGGAGATTTCTACTCAGGTATCTACATCCTACATGTATGTGTCGACTACCGCCGCCTTAATGTAGCAACCAATAAGGACCACTTCCCTTGCCGTTCATTGATCATGTTTTGGAAAGACTATCCGGTAAGGAGTTCTTCTGCATTCTGGATGGTTACTCTAGGTATAAACAAGTGGCAATTGCCCAGAAGACCAAGAGAAGACAACCTTCACTTCCCCGTTCGACACCTATGCTTTTAGGAAAATGCCCTTTGGACTATGCAATACACTTGTGAGATCTTAGAGGTGCATGCTTACAGTTTTTGCTGGCATGGTAGGTAGTTTTCTCGAGGTGTTTATGGACAACTTCTCAGTCTATGGTGATAGTTTCGATTCCTACAATGAGCACCTAGATAGAGTACTTCAGAAATGCCGTGATGTCAATCATGTGCTATCTTCGGAAAGAGCCACTTCGTGGTCACATAAAGGGATTGTGTTGGGTCAGGTCATTTCCAAACATGGCATGGAAGTCGACCCAACAAAGGTCAATGTAATTGCCAATCTAGATCCACCTTAAACTGTCTGAAATGTGAGGTCATTCTTGGGGCATGTGGGATTCTACAGGAGTTCATTCATGACTTCAATCGCATTATCGACCTCTCACAAAGTTATTGTGCAAGGAGATTGAGTTTAATGTTAATCAGCAGGTTCTCCTTTCATTTAATAAGTTGAAGGAGCTTATCACTCAAGCTCCAGTCTTGCCTATGCCATTCGTTATGACAGCAAAACGCTAGATGAAGCGCATAGAAATTGCATTATCACAGAGAAAGAATTGCTAGCTGTGGTATTCGCCCTTGAGAAGTTCAGATCAAATCTTCTTGGATCAAATGTCACCATCTACAGTGACCACTCTGCTATCCGATACTTACTGCAGAAGAAGGATGCCAAGCCTAGACTGATTAGATGGATCCTTCTCCTCTAAGAGTTCAACTTGGAAATCAAAGACAAGACTGGGGTTCAAAATGTTGTAGCAGATCACCTCTCCAGAATTGAGCAGCAATAGCCTCCTCTTAGTGATGCTCCCAACACATACACCTTCCCCGACGATTGATTCTAGCTGTGGATTCACTCCCTTAGTATGTCGATATTGTGAACTACCTCATATCTAGGGTACTCCCACAACATTGGATGAAAAATAAGAAGGTCAAATTCTTGTCCACCATCCATTTCTATCAATGGGAAGACCCACTTCTATTCAGGGAAGGAGCATATTGTATTTGACGACGATGTATCCCTCAGGAGGATCATCATAGCGTCCTCGAGCATTGTCTTTCGCTCGAATCTGGTGGATACCACTATGGAGATATAACGACAATGAAAGTACTATAGTGTGGCCTATGGTGGCCCACACTATTTAAGGATGCTACAACATTTGTGTAACATTGCACTAACTGTCAAAGATTGGGAGGTACCCTCACAGCTAAAGATTCCATGCCTATGAGGTCCATTCAAATCTCAGATGTATTTGATGCTTGGGTCATCGATTTCATGTGACTTATGTGAGTCGCTGGGTTGAAGCGATCCCCGTCGGAGCCACATACAGCCTTACATTTTATCACTTTCTGGGAGAGAACATCATATCGTGGTTCAGGATTCCAAAGATACTGATATCAGATGGGGTAGTCACTTCATTAATAGAGAGGTCAAGAAATTAACGAAGGAGTACGACGTGAAGCATCAAGTCACGTCGCCTTATCATCCCCAGACCAATCGCATGGCTGAACTATCAAACAGAGAAATCAAGACGATTTTGCAGAAACTTGTGAAGACAGACAGAAAGAATTGATCCCAACTCTTAGACTTCGTTCTTTGGGCTTACATAACCGCTTACAAGTCTCCCTTGGGCATGTCGTCCTATCGTCTTGTATATGGAAAACCATGCCATCTGCCCATGCGTTGATTCATAAATCATTTTGAGCAATCAATATTTACAACTTGGACTCACACTAAGGTGGTCAGAAAGAGGAAAGAGGATCTGAACAGGCTCCTGGAATTCAGAGACTATACATATGATAACATCTTGATGTAAAAAGAGAAGGTTAAAGGCTAGCATGATTGGCACATCAGAAGAAAGACCTTCAAGTCTGGAAAGAAAGTGTGGCTATTTGTTGCAAAGTTGAATATATCCCCGAGCAAAGAGTAAATGGACATGGTCATTTAGAGTACAAGAAGTACGTGACAATGGAAGCATTACAATATCAGAATTGCCGTCTAACACACCACCATTTGTAGTCAACGGTCAGTTATCGAAGCCTTACCTCAAGCATGAGACTTTCTTAGTCATTGTCGACTCAGTCCAAGTGATATGCAAGGAAGAAGCATCCACAATACCAGCAGCATCGAAAGATTCAGATAATGTCACTCAAGAACTCTTCCTTTAATTTTCTTTTTTTCTGTTGTATTTCCTATCTTTAACTTTGTTTTCTTCATTCATTGCTTCTGTACTTAGGATATGCTTCATCCTAAGTATAGGGGAGATGAGAGATGTAACTTATTTATTCTTTATCTCACCACTTGTCTCCTCTCTTGTTGATATTCTTGTCTATCCTTAGGGACATATTACCCTAAGAATAGGGGGGACAGGGCGAACTATGAGTTGTTCACCCTCGACCCTCTTTGCATGTAGTTAAAGTCTACTATACTTAAGATTATTTGATCCTAAGTATAGGGGGGACGATCGACTTCGCATTCTTTTATTCATTATTCTTTAGTCGTTGTAGTATAGGCTTTTCTATACTTAGTACAAGTTATGTCTTTTCTTTTCTCTTCGATCTATGAGGACATAGCTCAAGATAAGTACAGGGGATCCTATATACTCTGTATAAACTTTAGACATAACTCGTACTTTCGTATTTTTAAATAAATATGGCTAAAATGCTATATATACATATACAATTCATTAAAGTAACTAATAAAAAGATGCATATCATTCCTCAATTCTTTTTGTATATACTAATTATTAAATCAGGTAAAAATGGTTTGCAAAATGTTTGAAAAATAGTTTGAAAATCTATTTTAAAAATTATTTGAAAACTGTTTGAAAAATATTCGGTAAAATGTTTTCAACCTTTGTAAAATCTTTGATTTGTAAAAATTTCTTTTCTTTTGTGAAATAAAAATGTTAAAATCTATTTGCAACTGGTTTTGAAAGTGGTTGTAAAAATATTTGAAAAATCTATATGTAGTGTTTGAAAAACCTTTGCAATATGATTTTCAAATGTTTGTAAATGTTTCTAAAAACTATTAGCTAAAAATTATTTTGAACTATAGTTTTCAATATCGTTTGTAAAACCATTTTCAAATAAGTTTGAGGAATATATACATTATCTAAATAAGCTCTTTGTAAATTGTATATACATACCTACAAAAATAACTAACATTCAATTTGTAAATCCTCCAACCTCTATTCTTGTAAATAAAAAGATGCATACCCATGTAAATATCGGTACATACTTCCTTTTTGTGCCAAAGGTCTTTTTGTTTGGAAAAATTCCTAAAAAATGCAAAATGCAAAAATTCCAAAAACATTTGCAAATCTTCTTCAAAAAATTGCATAAAAATATGTAAAACTCTCAAAAATCAATAAAAAGTTCAAAACTAGAAAATAACATCACCAAATTATTTTTCTTGCTTTGTACATTGCATTCGCATTTTTCGGAATAATATAGACAATTGAACAAGTCAAAATAAAGTTCGGAGATTGGAGCTTGGAATAGACCTTAATACACCTAATTTCATAGGAACCCATTTATGATTGTAAGTAGAGATGTTTCATGTCATCTTGACTTAATTATTTCGGTTCCATAAGACCATGTTCACGAGTCAATGTAATGTGCTTAAATAGAACCCTTCATATCATTCGTACGACTCTTGAGATGGTGACTAGACTGTAAACCTCACACCTAGCACTTAGCTCATCCAAGATGTACTGTTGAAAAATCTTGGGAGTCTATGTCGAGACAATGCAAGACCACTTCGTCAAGGGTGGCTCAGGAACCATTCTTGGGGATTGCCAATACCAGCACTCTAATGCACTTCTTTTGGTAACAATGATATCTTAAGACTGAAGATGGATTGAGATAATGCTTCATATGAGGAGTGGTCTACAGGCGCAATTTTTCCAAGACCCCAAAACAGTGGGTGGAACAAAAGATGCTATATCTATTGGGATACAAACAAGAACACAGAAGATGTACAAAGTCAAAGATAATATCAAAAAAAGCCTATACCAAAATTTCTACAAAAACTAGAGCTTTAGAAAAGCCTGCTTCTTGGTGAAGAATCAGTTACACTGACTGACTTCAAGAGGGAATGAAGACTACAATGGTCCATTCCCACTTCTCTTCACATTCTTCTAACTTCTCTCCCACATTCAATTGTAAAGATTGGGAGCACATGACCTTAGAAGGGAATATTTGTCTCCACGAGGGCGAGTTACCAGAAGAGCAGCCACCTTGATTGTTCAATGGTTTTGTTTGGGAAGAGCTGAACAAATTTATACACATGGTTCTATCGTTACAAGGTAACAAGAGTATGCGACTGGGAGGATGGTTCTGACCTGGCTGTGAATTGGACTGGATGATAGGAGTATGGAATCTGAGAGTTGTTATGTCACATTTCCTGACTTCAATGTGGTTCTGAACACACCATTAATCTAAAGGTCTTCCCTGAGCTCCAAACTTTGACTTTATTAAAGACTAGTTTAAAAGTCGATATTATTCCACATTATTTTCTTTTTCTTTTCTTTATTTTTCTTTTCCGCACTCATTGCATAAGTGTTTGCTAGAGACTAGCAAAGGCTAGTATAGGGGGTGATTAATCTTTTTTTCATCATCTTTATTCTATAATTTTCGCCTTAAAAACCCTACCTAATGCATGTAAATAACATTATGTTGTACAGATTATATCCATTATTTCATTCCATTTATTGTATATATAATATTGTCTCCAATGTCAAAATTATAGAATAAAGGAAAGAAATAAAAAGGAATAAAATACCAAAGGTATTTAATGATCCTAAACCCTGAGACCTAAGCATCTTGATGACTGGGCCGACAAGGAATAAAGTAGGGGGAGATAAGGGCCAATAAATCCATTAAAGATCATTTCTTTAATCCATCTAAGCCCCTTTAGGACCTATTTTATTTTCTATTCTTTATACCTCAAATCTATAAACTATGTACAAAAACTTTGTAGACAAAAATACAAAAAAAATACAAAATGAGTTTACACAAAATAATATATAGTGTACATTTTCTACTCAAAATAAAAATCCAAAACCCAAACTTTCCAGACCCATATCTCTTAAATAAAAACTCATAATATATCAAAATAACCTTTAATTGTTATAACTTTTAATAAGATATTTAATGAAGGTAGTTTCGTATTTTTTGGAGTTAAGTGTAAAAGTTAGGTTTTGAACCCCCATTGTACCATATACCTGAATAAAATAAACTTTATAATTTTATATTTTTGAAAAAATTATTATAGTATATTTAAATATTTAGAATAGAATAAAAACACAAAATAGACACATAAAAACAAAATATTGTACATAAACACATAGATGAAATACCTATACTTATACATATATATATATATATTTAATAACCCTATTTATTTAAGTATACATAATAGATCAGAAAAATAGAATAAAAATATATTTGTATACATAAAAAAGTTATTAATGTAGAAAATAGGAGAATAAAATAATAAAATGAAAAACACAAAATAAAAATAAAATACCCAAAATATAGATGAATATACCTATAAATAAGACCTTAAAAATTAACTTGTAATAAATAAACCCAAAAATCAATAAAAATCATATTAAAATACTACACAAGGTAATAACCATTTTTATTTTATACCCAAAAATTAATAAAATCATCTACTCTTATTAATTAAATATTTTTTAATAAAATGGACTGTTTTATCCTTTAGTGTCCTACATGGACCAATCCCGGCACCCCGAGTGTTGACCTCAGTCAACTCCGCCCCCGGTACCTCTGGCTCATATGGCATGTCTTCTCCCTGCTTTTCTATAATTTTTTGAGATCGATCCATCGAGCCTTTTATTCGTTTCTCCACACCACAACATACCTCAATCATCATTGATCTTCACGTAATCCCTGGATCCTTTGTACAAAGACCCAATATCTCCCAAACCCTAGGTCAATAAGGATCATTTCTTTGTCTATAAATAATAACCTTTGTTTATCCTTTGCCTCTTGATCCCTCTTGAAGCCCCAGATTCCATCCTTGCATGAGTGTTGGAGTCCAGGTGACAACTTAGACCTTCCCCATGCCTGGACAGTGTCAGAGCGAGGAGGAGAGGCGATCCACGATTGAGCTCCAGCCAACCCTGCTCCCTGCCCATCAGCATATATAAGAGATGTGCTTTTTATTCCATTAGGTAGATTTCTTCCCGTGCATTCACTTTCTACATTTTATTTTGAGTTTTAATTAATGATTTAGGGTAGGTTCGCTTAGTCACCTCGCCGGAGCTCTAGAGCTCCGGCCACTGTTTCACTGCTAGAGCTCCGACACACTATTTCACTGCTCATGACCGTTGTTCTGACCACTGCGTTCATTCCATCCTCTTTCCCATCATGTTCTTCATCTGATTCATCGTTTGGACCAACCTGATCACGCTCCGATCAGTGAATCGAAGCTCACACTTTGCCTTACGTCATAGCTTCACCGTCGACCTCACCCATTGTACATTGTAGCTTCATTCTGGACCGAGTACACTCGTCTCGAGCCTCTGGATCTCTTAGTGCAGGTGCCAAGGCCAAAGGACCCCTCCTGGGACATAATCGCACCAGGACTAGGATCTCTAGCTACTCTGACTTCGACCGAGCTCCAAGACCCCAACATTGGGTCGAACCATCTTGTTAGCACCAACAGTTTCGGAAGACCTCCCTAGTCATGTGAAACCAAGAACCATTGCCAAAGACCATCGAATGGAGGAGAAATCATGGATCGAAGATTGGGGGTGGCCTTGTTTTTCCCTATTCTTCGCAAGCATCAACTACCGTCTAATCTGGGGAGGAGCCCCAGATCCATCGCCTGGCATTGGATCTCGCAATCCCTAGCTGCTCGATCTCAGCCTGAGATCTAATCTCGAGAATCCACGACCAAAACATCATCGGCTGCGCAGGAGTATACACGTCGATAAATGGAGGATATATGTCACACGATGGCATGCCTTTGTGAGGTAAATTGCATATCTTTGATAAATCTCCCGCTACCCTTATTAATTCGAGCAAATTAATGTTCAAATTAATTACTAATGTTCGTTGCAGTCGAATAATGAGAGTAGATCAAAAACCACTTTCAATTATAGTCAAATTAATTTCGAGCGGCAATTTTTTTACTTGGTTGGAAGTCCAAGGTCGAACTCGGGGAGGCAGCTGTCTCCTTAGGTTGGTTATTAGCAAAATCCGATATATGATTTTTAGAGGAGATATTTTTGTCTTTTTTTGTATATTTTATGCAAGACACATGCAAAATCAGGAAAGTTTACATGTTAATTCAGAAAGATTGTCTAATTAATTCCAAAATATATGAAACTTGTCCAGATTATGAAATGGGATGAAATTAAGCTACTCTAATTTTTTGTAATTTTTAGATGTGCGGATAATGAAAAATACAGACTTTAGTGAAAATGATTAAACCAATTTTAATAATTACCAAACGATGATATTTCTTAGAAACAAAATTAATCCAAATAGGTCTAATTAAGAGCTATCCAAATCAACTTGAATTTTGTTAAAATACTTCACGGTTGATTAATTAAAAATCGATTAAGGTTTTCACTACATGATTTTTCTAAGACAAACTATAGTGCAAATGGTGTGATTTTTGGATATGTTGTAGCATAGACTTATATCTACCAATGATGATTTTTCAGAGATTTTCGATAAGCAGAGAATGTGCAATCAATTAATCAATCAAAATGGGCAAAATATTGCAATATTTTCCAAATTAAATTCTATAAATATTCTGCAATTCAGAAAAAATACAAATAAATGCTAACACGGTAGAACAAGAGTTATGCTACACAATGCACTTTTCAGAATTAAAAATGGACAACAGAATGATGACAAAATAAATGTGCAAATGCAGGGGTATCAATGTAATACGGAAATTAAACTAACCAACTTAAAACTTGCATAGGGACGCTTTTGCAATTATTAAAACATACAGGATAACAAGTGAAATTTTCTCAAAATAAAAAATAAATGTAGAGACCTTTTCGTCACCCGCAAGCAGCGGCACAGATGGGGATGAGGGATGCGGGCCTTGGAGGGCGTTGGGCGGCGGCGACGGGGGCTGCGCCGCTCGATGATGCGGGAGGCGACCACGCGTCGCGTGGGTGGTGCGGATACGCGTACGGCTGGAGCTCGCCTGCTGGCGGAGATGCGGGCGTCTAGGGGGGGCTCGATGGCGACGGGCGGCTGTCGTCGAAGGGCTCGGGCGCGCGCTCGCAGGCGGCGGTTGGCGAGGCTCTAAGGAGCGGTGCACAGCAACGCCTGGAGGCAGAGTGCGGCGCGCGTTGGTGCCGCAGGAGGTGGTGGAGCGCGCGGCCAAGTGACGCGCGGCTGCGCGTGGAGGGGCGGCTGGTACCGTTGGGCGCGCGGCCAAGAGCAGTTGGGCCGGCGCGGCTGGGCAGTCTCACCGTCGCATGTGGAAGGAGAAGGGGACTGGGGCGTGGGCTGGCGACGCGGGTCGGAGTCGCTGACGATGGGGACCGGCGCGGCCTGGAGAAGGCGAGGGCTGGGCGCCTGGTGTGATGCAGGTGTGCAGCGGTGGGGGCGGTCGTGGGCGGTCGTCCAGAAGCTCCTGTTTATTTTTTTTTGTTTTTTTTCTTTTGCAGATGTTTTTTTATTTATATTTTTATAAACAGTAAATGATGGTAGAAATGAAATAAAAAAAATGACGAATGATGTGACGATGATAGTGGTTTTTATAGGATATGTGATGATAAAAAAATACGATGATAATGATGGTGGTGATGTGATTATGGTGACGGTGGTTTTGATGTAGTGTTTGTAATGGTGATCAACACAAAAAATGAAGGGTTGTTAGATAAAAAAATAAGAAAGTTATGATAGAGAATACTTATCTGTAGATTCACCGGAAGTGGAGCCGCGTCGTGCGGCTTCCGATCGTGGCCTCAAGAAGGGTGGCAGAGTCCTTCGAAGCTAGAGTAGCTTCCTGTGAGGGATGCTACGACGAAGTGGTTGAGACCACCTCGGATCTCGCTGTGGTCGGAGGTCGTCGCTCGACGGTGATTCTCGGTAGCTGTCACCTACAGATATCCGGAGCTCTCTCTCTCTTTTTTCTCGAAAATGGCGGATGGGGATGAATGGAGGAGTGGAGGAGATTATAAAAAGGAGAAGGTGGAGGTTGGAGAGGACATGGAGGGAGTGGGAGAGATGGAAGATGGAGTGGAGAAGATGGGGTGGGAGTGGTTGTCGATGGGTGGCTTCTCCCTTAAGTTAAGGGAGAGTGGGGGAGGAATGGGTAGAGGAGAAGTTCGGCCGTTGATGAAATACCCTTTCATCCAACGGCCCTAGATGAAAGAGGAAAATGGTATAAGTGGGTGAATGAAGATGCAACACATGGCGGCTCCAGGAGCTGCCACGTGTCGCTCCCAGAAAAATCTAAAGTTAAATGGAAAGAAAAATCAAAAAGACATAATAAAAGAGTCTTAAATCAAAAAGTGGTCAACACGAAAGTTGCTCGTCTCGACGAGATCTACAACTTTCGTGAAGGGCCAAAAATCAAATGAGATCATTTGCACAAAAATGTTTTTTTAGGTGGTACCTTTTAAATATAAAATACCGCATTTTATCTTTTGTAATTTTTTTATCATTTTCAAAAGAGAGAAAAATCAAAATAAAAATAGAGAAAATATGAGAAGAATATTTACAACTTAATCTAATTTTTTTGGATTTTTAATAATTAGGAAAATGAAATGGTAAATACAGGGGTAAAACGACCATTTTATACAATGTACAAAAGGGGCCCAAAACCCAAGCTTTGCATACGAGCTCCGATTTTAATGAAATTGGTCTTGTTTCGAATATCTCTGGATGTATATTACTTTAAAAGTGAGTAGACCTAAATCGGACACTGTATGAGAGAGATATGCGCATTTCAAGGCTCCTAGTTTCAAACTTGGATTGGAGTTTTATTGGTCAATTGTACAAGTTAATATTTTTTGATATTTTTCCTTTATTAGTGTTAGTCATATATACACAATAGAGTTGATTTTATTGGATTCGGAGTTAGTATAAAATATATACAAATGGAGAATATACAGGTGATTTTTACAGATGAATTTGGCTTCTTATTTATGCAATATGAATGCTAAAATGCAGATGTTATCAATGCATGCATGAATTCTAATTATGCAATATAAGTGGAAATATGCAGCTAATTACTTGGGAACAAAGCTCTATTTTCAACTTTTAGAGTGATGAATCACAGATTCATCAACCCCCTATACTTAAACCTTGCTCGTCTCGAGCAACTAAAATGAAATGCAAGAGTGAAATGATTTTGAGTTACATACGAAGGTCATGAACAAAAGTTGAAAATGGAGCTTGATTCGACCTTTAGATTAATTGTGTGGCGGAACCTCATTGGGACCTGAACTTAAGACCTAACAGACTTCAAGTTCCACAAGTCTTCTATTCAAGACTCCTCAATAGTCAGGTCAGAACAAATCCTCAAACGCAAATTTCTGATGACTATGATTCTCACGTGTACTGTGTAAGTGAAATGTAACTCTCCACATCAGAAATGGCTCAGAACCAGCCTCCTCTAACAAGGTAACTCAAATAACCCGGTCCAGTAACTCTTTCCTCGAGGAGCGGGGTATTCCCTTCTAAGTTCAAGTGCGACCAGCTCAAGAGGAGGGGGTAGAGAAAAGAATAGACGGTAGCCAGTGTAGCTACCTATCCCAGGATGCCTGACCAGTGTAGCCAAGTCATCCAGCTGCAGACTTCTTGCCAATATACATACTCCGACAGGTATTTATTTACACTTGGACCTGTCTGATTTTTTTGAAGTTTTTGCATTTTCCTTTTTTTTCTTTTTTTTTGAACTATATACAAGGTGCAGCATGTACATCAGGAGTTTTTCCTCTTGAGCCAGTAGACTATCCCTCTTTTGAAGCATTATTGCAACCCACAGCGTCCCGTCCTCAGACGTCAACACTACCAGACTAGGTTGAGATGCACTACCCTCCCTAGAGGAGGACGGATGTTTCCACTCATGTGCTACTCCAAGCTAAAGGATTCTTATCTCCAGTTCATCAATGAAGAGCTACGTGCATTGTGCTTGTCCAAGTTAGGTCATTATCTAAAAGAATCATGCGTGTGTACGAGATATTCTACTTAGACTAATCAAGATGACATGTGAACATAGACTTGCGGACTCAAAGAATTAAGTCACTTGACCTGAGAAATCTTATCTCCAGTTCCTATAAGGTTCCTCTGAAATTAGGTGGATTAAGGTCAAATCAAGGCCATCCTCAACATCTACTCATAACTTGGTTCAGAACCCACTATCTTTTCACCTTGCATATGCAAGATATGCAGATGAGATGCAGATGACATGCTATGTAGATGAATGAAATGCAAGACTCTTTTTTTCTTTTTCTTTTTTTTGGAATGCAAAGATGATATGTAAGAGTAAATAAGAAGCCTATTTTCTTTTTCTTTTTCTATTTAATGAAAACTTTGGTATACCTCCTATGTTACAACAATTTACAAGAGTTTATAAGTATTATACAAGTATAAAAAAATCATTTTTTACCCACCCGTAATTATTGCAAAATATATACAAAAAGTACGCGAAAATACGCAAAAGTACGAGCTATGGGTAAATTATATATGTAATATATACACGCCCCCCCCCTATACTTAGCGTGTGCTATGTCCTCAGAGCACGAAAAGCAAGGAAAAAGACATAGCTCGTGCTAAGCGTAGGAAAGCTAAAATAACAAAATGTATAGAAGATGTCCTGCCCCCCTATACTTAGGCTCTAGAAGCCTAAGTGTAGAAGAAGATCAAGAATGGGGCGGACGAGGTCAAGAGGAGAAGTGGATGAATGCACAATGCGGGCATCGGTCCCCCCCCCCTATACTTCAGCTCAGGTCAGCCTAAGTATAGGACGGAAGTGAGTACGAGGACCAATGTGATCTGGAGAATGTACAGTGAACAGACTCAGGTGGCTCATCCCCCCTATACTTAGGATCTTGTCATCCTAAGTATAGTTCAAGATAGCGATCAATGAGGCGGGGATGGTTACTAGAGTTGCGGGGAAAAAGGACAGAATGTACAGGAATGATGGTATATACAAGTGAGTCGGTCTGAATCTTTCAAGATGATGTTGATGGCTAGAGCTCACTGTTGCAAGGTCTCATACGCGGCTCGAGGTGTATCTGCTGAATTTGTCTCATGCATGAATACAATCTCCTCAACATGGACTAACTGCTCATTGGATTCGACGAAGCGCTTCAACAATTGTCCATTCACTAGGAATGTTGGTGCATCATCCGCGAGATCTGAGATCTCGACACATCCACTATCATGCACCGTACGGACGATAAATGGGCCTGTCCACTTGGACTTCAACTTGCCTTGGAAGATCTTTAGCCTAGCATTAAACAACCATACCTTTTATCAAGGAACAAAGGTCTTTCGTCTGATATATCTATCATGCCAACGCTTCACCTTGTCCTTGTACACCAAACTGTTGTCATATGCACGGTTTCTGACTTCCACAAGCTCATTCAAATCCATTTCTCTCTGCTTCTGCCCAAGGTGTGTGTTCCAGTTGACCTTCTTAATTGCCCATTCTGATTTATGCACTAGTTCTGCGGGCAAATGGCACGGCTTTCCGAATACCATTCGAAATGGGGAAGTTCCTAACGTTGTCTTGTAAGTTGTCCTATACGCCCATAGGACCTGATCCGAAATCTGAGACCAGACCTTCCTGTCTGGGCGGACAAGCTTTTGCAATATAGTCTTCACCTCCCGATTCGACACCTCAGCCATACCATTAGTTTGTGGGTGGTAGGGACTAGCGACACGGTGTTCGATGTCGTAGTCCTTCAGGAGTTTCTTCATCTCCCGATTTACAAAGTGGCTACCCCGATCTGATATTATCATTTTGGGGATCTCGAACCTAGAGATGATGTGCTCTCTGATGAATTTACAGACAGTCCTGCTGTCTGCGGCTCGGGTCGGGATAGCCTCCACCCACCTGGATAGATAATCTACTGCAAGAAGGATATATTCGAACACGTGGCTAACAGGGAATGGGCCCATGAAATCGATGCCCCAGGCGTCAAAAACGTCACAAATGATGACATGCTGCATTGGCATCTCATCCTTGGAACCAACGGTTCCTCCCATTCTCTGACATACTGGGCACGACTTCGCAAAGGTGATGGCATCATGAAACAGAGTCGGCCAGTAAAAGCCACACTAAAGTACCTTCCATGCGGTCCTCTTCCTGGAGTGGTGTCCTCCTGCCTCCAAGCTTTGGCATAAAGAAAGGACACTTTGGTACTCCTCCTGAGGAATACACCGTCTCCAGACACAATCCGGTCCTTCGAAGAAAAGGACCGGATCCTCCCAATGGTAGTGTCTAGCATCCGACTTCAGTCGGTCGATGTGGCTCTTGGGCCAATCTTCGGGAACCTTCTTGGAGACAAGATAGTTCACAATGTTGGCGTACCATGGGGGTGAGTCGACAACAAAAATCGACTCGTCGGGGAAGGAGTCTCGAATAAGTGAATCCTCGAAAGTATTAAGATCTTCGAGAAGAGAGAGATGATCGGCTACTACGTTCTTCTTTCCAGGTTTATCACGGATGTCCAAATCAAACTCCTGGATAAGTAAAATCCACCGAAGAAGACGTGCCTTCGCGTCCTTCTTCTCCATCAAGTTTCACGGTGCTGTGTGGTCAGTGAACACAATTACCTTGGATCCAATTAAGTGAGATCTGAACTTGTCCAAGGCAAACACTACCGCAAGCATTTCCTTTTCCGTAACTGTATAGTTACGCTGAGCGGTGTCAAGCACTTTGCTTGCGTAGTGGATTGTGAACAGGGCGCCATCTCTTCTTTGTCCTAACACAGCCCCAACAGCATAGTCTGAGGCATCCGTCATGATCTCAAAAGGTAGAGACCAATCTGGGGCTTGTAGGATAGGTGCGTCCATGATCATTCCCTGTAATAGCTTAAAGGCCTCAAGACATTTTTGATCAACAATAAACTCCATGTCTTTGCCTAAAAGCTCAGTTAGCAGTCGGGCAATCTTAAAAAATTCCTTGATGAATCTCCGATAAAATCTGACATGCCTGAGGAACGACCGCAACTGTTTGACGTTGGTTGGTGGCTGGAGTCGTCTGATCACATCCACCTTGGCAGGGTCAACCTCCATTCCCCTCTTGGAGATGACGTGCCCCAACACAATGCCCTCCGTCACCATGAAGTGACTTTTCTCCCAGGAGAGCACCAGATTGACCTCACAACATCATTTGAGGACTCGGTCCAGATTCCTAAGACAAGAATCGAAGGAATAGCCGTGGATCGAGGAGTCATCCATGAGGACTTCCAGGAATTCGCCAACCTTTTCGGCAAATACATCGATCATGCACCTTTGGAAAATACCTGGAGCATTGCATAACCCAAAGGACATGCGCCTGAAAGTATAGGTACCAAAGGGGCATGTGAACGTGGTCTTTTCCTGATCCTCCGGAGCTATGGCTACTTGATTGTAGCCCGAGAACCCATCCAAAAAATATAAGAACTCTTTCCCCGCTAGTCTCTCTAGGATCTGATCAATGAACAGCAGGGGGAAATGATCCTTCTTCGTCGCGGCATTCAAACGTCTGTAATCCACACAGACGTGCCACGACGTGGGCACTCGCGTTACGATCTCCTCTCCGTCCTCATTGGTGGTCATTTGAATTCCCGACTTTTTCAGGACCACATGGATTGGGGCCACCCATTTAGAGTCGGAGATGGGATAAATAAAACCCGCGTTGCACCATTTCTCTATCTCCTTCTTCACGACCTCTCGTAAATTTGGATTCAAACGACGTTGGAATTCACGAGAGGGTTTGGCTTCATTCTCCAAATAAATATGGTGCGAACACATAGTGGGATTTATCCCGTGGAGATCGAAAATGCTCCAGCCTATCGCCTTGCGGTTTTTCTCCAGGATCTCTAGCAAGCGAGATTCCTGCTCCTCAGTCAATCGCGAAATGATGATGATCGGAAATTTCTTGTCTTGACCCGCAAGGAAGGCGTATTTTAGTGTTGTGGGTAAAGGTTTGAGCTCAGGTATAATGTGATCGTCTAGGAAATCTGGCTCAATCGAATCTGGCTCGGTGTTGGAAGTGGTTGGATCGTTCTCTGTAATTGCTGCCACCAAGTTATTTGGCTCTGTAGTCGGATCGTCAAAGGTTTCCATACAATCAGCAAAAGCCACGTCCGACTCGTCATCCTCATCTTCTGATTATCCTAAAGAGGGAAGGACTGACAGGCCTAGCTGGGCCTCTAAGTCATCGAAGATGTAGGGCGATGCAAGTTCTGAGCTGTACTCGTCTCTGAGGACCTCGCAAACTGACTTATGCACGGGATCATCTCCGGAGGGGAGGGACTCATCGGTGCTGGCTGGGTTTTGTCTCCATGGCCCAACTGTGTCTACATGATCGCAGTCTGCTTCGGTTGAAGAGTACTCGGTGCTGGATTCGGAATCCGGTCTCTGCCATCTGGTCTGCTTCATCTCGAGTTCTTCATCTCCGCCTGGAGTTTGGAATTGGATCTTCCCGATCTTATAATCAAACAAGGCCCCTGCTGTTCTAAGGAAGGGCCTGCCTAAGATGATCTGGGAATCTCTCCAATTACGAGGTGTTTCCATATCTAGGACAGTGAAGTCCACCATGTATTCTTGCCCCTCGACTTTAACCACAACATTCCTCAATTCTCCTTGGGACCTCTTGGTTGATTTATCAGCGAACTGCAGGAGGGCTCTAGATTTCCTAAGAGGTTCGAGATTAAGCCGCTCATAGAGGGTTGTAGGCATTAGGTTAATTGAGGAACCATTGTCCAGGAGAGTGCGTGCAAATGCGATGTCATCAACATGACTCACTACATAGTGTGCACCCATGTCTCTTCGTTTCTTGGGAAACGAGTTCTTTATTGCACAAGTCGTGGCTACTGATAGAACGTGTTTCTCAACACGGCTTTTGGTCTTCCTGCTAACCCGATTAGGTGTGCATCTCACCTTAAGGTATTTTTGAAATGCAGGGGTCATTTCCACGTACTTGTCAAAGGGATTGTGACCTTGATGTGTTTGTTGCAGAACTCTGCCATCTCAGGGTCATATTTTTGGATTTTTTTTCATTTTCTTCTTTCCACCCTCAAGGGCTCGGGGGAAGGAATTATTGACTCTAACTCATGTTCTGAAACTAAAATGTTTTCATTGAAATCTTGAACTGAGTTCTGTACACGACTCGGACTCTGACTCTGACTAAAAGGAAAATGCTGAGGCGAAACCGGTGATGCGTCTTCTGTGACTTCTTGATGGTCCTCCTCAGATGGAGGTGTGGGCTCTTCATCGGTTCCGTCGGACTCTCTGTTGATGCGGGATTGCTGCTTCGAGGACTCAGACGTCCTCTTCTTCTGCCGTTGGTGATGGTGGTGCTGCTCCTCTTCTTCCTCCAAGTTCTTCTCAAGTAGAGACTTGGCGGCTCCTTCCTTCGGTGCCCGTGCCCAATCAGGTATGGTCACGGTCCTTCCGCTCCTGAGGGACATATGATTCACATGATCACAAGGTCGGTTCTGACCATGGGTTAAGCTATTTGGGTTGGCCTGAACCTGTGCGGGAATTGGGGTCTTTGGCACCATCTGTTGATCCTGGGTACGAGAGACACGGTTCAGATCGGTTCTCATATCCAGATAGTCGTTCTGAATTTGTTGGACCCTATCAGACAGGGTCTGGATCGCCAAGGTGAGGGACTCCAATTCGGTGGGATGGGCTTGATGCTGACTTGCGGACGAGGTTCTGTATTGGCCCTGCTGGCCATGCCGATACTGTTGCTGCTGGTGGGACGATGTCGGGCCCTGCTGAAATGTGTGCTGCTGCTGCTGGTGCTGCTGAGGCTGGTACCCTTGTTCGGACCTGGCCTGAACAAAGCGCGGTGCGGGGACGGAGCTGGTTCCTTGGTAAGCTAGGGTAGGCCGGTGAGGCTGACCATTCCCCATCCCTGATTGTCTGCTGACGGGTTCACTGTTTTACCACAGCCCATTGATCTCGAACACCTGCGGAGGCTCCTCGTATCCGGTCTCCACTTGTGAAGTGCATGCTAGTCCTGCTGGGTGTAAGTCTGATCCTCCACCCAGCCGCTTTGAGGCCTCGGTGCCTGCTCCTGTACAAGATGGACTCTGTGCACAGGTACGGGTTGTGCAGAAGGGGCAGGTAGCTTCATCTTAGCTACCTTCTCAGTAGACGTGAGAGAGACTCAAGGTTAGTGACCCTCTTGTGGATCTGTTCGACTATAGTTAACTTGTCGGCTATCATCCCCATGTTGGGGATGAGGTCCTCTGTCAGATCCGCTACAGTCCTCTTAGTTGTCTCATTGGATAAGATTGAGGGAGACAACTGATAGGCCCTGGTGGCCTGCGACCTGCCGGTTTCCGCCATCTGCTCTAGGATCTTCCATACAGCGTTCTCATTCTTGCTCAGATAGCTTCCTCCACAGGCGGCACTGACTAACCCCTGCATCTCCGGGGTTAAACCACAGAACAAGGTCTGGACTAAGATCGCCTTACAAATGCCGTGGCAGAGACATTTGTGAACTAAGTCATTGAACCTATCCCAGGCATCATGGAATAGTTCACTGGGTCCCTGGGAGAAACTGGTGATCTTTGTTCTCATTTGGTTAGTCCTACTGAGAGGGTAGAACTTCTTCAGAAATAAGTCCTTGAACTGCATCCAGGTTGTACATATCACCCCTAGATTTTTTAGCCAATGTGTTGCCTTATCTCCTAAGGCAAATGGGGTGGCCTTCAGTCTAATGTAGTCTTGCCCAACGCTAGGATGGCTAAGGTTGTTGCAAACCAGCTCGAAGTCTCAGAGGAAGGCATATGATTCTTCATGGGCATTTCCGTTGAACTTCGGTAGCAGGCTAAGAAAGTGGGGCTTGAGCTCAAATGCTTCGGCGGGAATCGTTGGTGCCAACCAACTTTGTGTCTCATTCTCTGCTGGGTTGTAGGCATCAACCATTGGTCGGTCGATTCCTCGTGCTGCAATAATCTATCCCATTCTAGCTGTGAGATCTGCATTCTGTTGTTCGGCTGTGGCAAGGCGATTAAAAATTTGTCATAATGGGTCCTCATCCGGTGGCTACTTAGGTGGCATCTTGTCCTCTAGTCATGGGTATGAAACAATGCCGGTGTCAGAGGACAAATCAAGGAAGGAATTCTTATCGAGGAGATGGTCTTCCTCGGTAAGCTTAGAGGAGAGTAAAGGGTCGGTTGGAGAGTAACCACCCTGTGTGTGAGGGAACCGAAACTCAAGAGGGTCATGAGTCCAGGGTGGCCCAAGGTGCGCTTGGGCCGGTGAAGAGGAGTTTTGTGGGGGGTGATGAACGTAAAATTTGCCTCTTTAATAAATATAAATAATGAAGTCGTAGTACAGGAGGCGAATTTTGTTCAACAAAAACCACAGGACTTTGAATGATGTGGAATATTTATACTCGGTAAGTGTACCAAGGTCGAACACAGGGATATGGCAGCCTAATCTGAGTATTGAATTTTGATTCATGAAGTTCACCGCGATTTAATCTCACTTTCAGGTCCATATGCAAATTATGAAGCACTATGCTATTTACAAGGTGATGCCATGATGCATGCAGTTTTTACTTTGTTTTTATGCAAGTTAAAATGATGCATGGGCAAATAATGCAAAGGAATATGCATGATGAATAAAATGCCAGAATTATACCCTAAAATGTGAGCAACGCAATATAGAAAGAAGTTAGAGTCATTTTGAACACATCATTAAAAAATCGGTCATCAAATCAAGCAAGACAAATAGAGCATGGTCCCATTTTTAACATAAAAAATCACTTAAATTAAAATAGTGTCAAATGGAACAAATAAGCATGCTAAAATGTAGAGGACAAAACAAGGATCAAAACGACACTAAAATCATGCAATTTGGACCTACAATGCTCAAGTTATGCTAAAAACAATGCAAGGGTATAATTGTAATAAAAATGCAATAAAATAAAGAGATAAATATTGCATTTAGGTCCCTGGAGGGACCTAAATGCAAATACCAAAAACCGCCTGGCCATTTTGTAATTTCTCCATTTGCGCGCATGGGCCTTTTTGCAAATATTCAAAATCTGGAGGGCTTCCCTGTAAAATACCCAGGCACGCACGTGAGGCACGTGCCTGGGGACCTGTATGCAATTACCATAAACCACAGGGTCTTTCATGCAAATTACCCAGCACCTCACGTGCTCTGCACGTGAGGGGCTAGGCTCGGGTCAGACCTCAGCTTCGGTCTACGTCGCACTATCTGGTGGTACGGCTCTAGGCTCGGATGACCCGAGCCTGTAGTTCGGGGAAGAGGCTCGGGTTTACCACGTGGCTTCATCTCGGCCGTCCGATCGAAACGATCGGACGGTAACTGCTTTATATTCTTCCGCTGTGGACGACCGGAGGAGGCGGGGCTCCGGCGTGTTAGGTGGAGCTCCACCGCTCGCCATAGGCTCGCCTGAAGGTCGGTGTAGGTTGCTGAGCTCATGGTGAAGCCTGTGGAAGCCAGGCGAAGCTCCGTCGACGTTCAGAATGGCGAGGCGGAGGTGCTCGTGACGCGGCGGAGCTGGAGATCGGCGATGTGGCGAGAGCTCCGATCATTGATCTTCGATGCACCTGTAGCTGTTAGATAGCCGAGGCGGGATGTGTGCAGGTGTTTGTGAAGTGAATGGACGGCCATGGGGGCGTTGAGAGCGATGGCCGGAGGTATCTTCACCGGCGGATCCAGTGGAGAGTGGTCGGAGCGGTTAGGGGTTCTGGAGAAGGGAAAGGGGGTCGGCGAGGGTGTTGGAGGTGTGGTGGATGTGGTAGAGTGATTAGTGGAGGGGGACGGTGAAGGTAGGAGGCGTAGTAAATCGGAGAAAAAGAAGGAAAAAGCAAGGAGGGAGAGGACCTCGTCGGGGAGGGGGACCCGGTGGAGGAGAGGCTTGTGCTGGACCTCGAGGAGGTCCGGGGATCATCGCTCAGTCTGGTCAGCCGTACCAGAGAGCTTGGAGGTGGCCGGAGGCACACTGATACGCGGCGGAATCGTCGCGGGTCGACACCGGGCTAGACCCATCTTGGCCTCGACATTCAGCCCCTCCGCTGTCACCGGAGGGGCGGAGGAGACTAGGGCATAGCCCAAAATGGTGGACGAGTGGCTCCGGTGGCGGGGGAGGGGGTTTTATAGATGGGGGTGTGCGGCGGTTTCAGTGGTGGAGGGACGTTTTGGAGCGAGGGTTTAATGGTGTGGGAGTGATGGCGAGGAGGTTTGATGAAGGCGCGAGGATGGCGGAGATCATGGCTTCGTGTAGGTGACGTTATGAGCAAGAGAGGCGGTCGGAGGTGTTGGACAGAAAAGGAAGGGGGCGGAGGATGCGTGAGGGTTGTAACGCCTGGGAGCGGAGCTACGCGAGGTAGGAGACGGTGGTTGGACCGTTGGATCTTGATCCAACGGCGAGGATGAGCTTGCGAGCGGAAGGGTCTGATTAGATCTTAGGATTAGATCCAGCGACGGGGAATTAGGCGCCGATGAGTGGTCCAGATGGAAAGTTGGATGAGATCCAGCGGTGTGGGTTTTGGGGGACGTGGCACGCTGGGGATCATTGGATGAAGAGGTGATCGAGCGGCTAAGGATCAAGCGCTAGTGGGCGGTCATGATCTGATCTGAGATCAGATCGGGCGGCTGAGGAGTGAGGCATGATGAAAGGGCTCAGATGAAGGCGGGATTGAGGTGATCCATCGGCCCAGGAGGCTGCCGGGTGGCGAGAGGATGAGCGGGCCACGTGGGCGGCCCAGGGGGCGCCACGTGGCCCAATCAGAATAATTCAAAGAATAATTACAAAGGAAATTAGAAAAAGAAATAGTTAGAGGCCGAATTTGGAAAAAGTCAAAACATGAAAGTTGCTCCTCTCGACGAGATCTACAACTTTCATGTTGGGCAAAAAGCCAAAAGAGGTCATCTGTACCAAAGCTATTTTTGGGGGTATTTTTAAGGGGATAAAAACACCAAGTTTGCGGTTTTGAGATCTTTTTGTATTTTTATCTTTTTAAGGGTCCAGTGAAATATAGACAAGTTATCTACCTAATTTTTAGGGGTTTTTGAGTGATAAAATAATTACAGAAAAATAAGGCAAACTAATAAATTATGGTAATTATACACAATATAGTACACGATAAAATCAAATAATTAGAGGATATTTTTACTGGCTTGTTTAAGCAGGGATTTTAATAAGGAGTTTTTAGCATGATGAATACGAGATTCATCATACCCCTATACTTAAACCATGCTCGTCCTCGAGCATCTAAAGAATGAAGGAGTTGGATTAATTCCTGACAGTGTGTGTGAAAAATTCAAGGCTTGATCTTTCGAAGACCCTTGACCTAAGTGATCCTAAAATTTTGGGTTTATCCAAGCCCTAGTCAGAAGGAATCCAACTTCTCTGATCATCAGACTCTCTTTTTGTACATATAATATAAGGATATGACATTTAGTGTACTGCATTTCATGAGAGCCGAGTCGATGCATCACCCAAAGTTCCAGTCCCAAAGATTCTCCTCTAGACCTACTCCTCAATACTAGGGAATAAGTAAGTTCTTGCTTCAGTCCACCGTCTCATTAGTTTGTCAGACTTTGAAATGTTGATGGACGGCCAGATGATGGAGGGACATGGGATTGTGTCTATTTTTCTCACCCTTACATTTGAACAAGGGACCTCTCGAGTGCCTTTTACTCAACACTTGTAAATTATTATCTTGTTGATCAATGTGTCCGTCAAGAGAGTTGGAGTCGTCTGCACTTGTTTTTCTGGGAGTACACCGGGGTGTGTCTTTTCTGAGTATCTAAGATACCTTCGACACCCAGACTTGTATCGCTTACGATGCAGGGCCCTTTTTGTGGTGTCAGCCCGACTCCTTGGTCCTAGTTAGCGCTTGGTCCAAGTTGACACTTTGAAAATGTTTGGGAGCGCTCGTCATTGGTGGAAGCTCATTTGGTATTTGACTTTGGATTTAGAGCTTTTCTTTGACATTTCATTTCTTTGTTGGCTAGCTCCACTGCTTTTACCAAGAGATTGGCGCACACTGATCAACAAGTCTCTTTAAGTTTCATCACACCCTGGCACTTTTAGGTAAATATCAAGAGATAGCATATGAATCTTGTTCACATACTGGCTAGGGTTTTGCTGACACTCAGGTTTTCTGAAGCCTTCATTAACTTTTATCCCATCCTCGAATATCATTAGATCGGGTCTAAACTCAATTCTCTGGTCCTAGTTCCTCAAGTGATATCTCATCTCAGCTCATCAATCATGCAGTTGTGGAAGTGATTGTGGTGATCATATTTTCTTGAAAGTAGAGATTAAGAGTGTAATATAGCACTCAAATCTTTCAAACCAGAAGAGTGTGGATATTTAAGTCATGAAACCCTAATGACTAAGGCATGTTAACTCAGACTCTCAAGATCCCAGAGATCTAGTGTCCTCAAAATCCTCAAGCCTTGCGTGAGTGTGAATGTGTCAGGAATACACCAACTCCATAGGTTAGTGAATTTTTGTGTGATTTTTAGCTTTGTAATTTTTTATGGGTTTTAATTAATTTTTTTTATTTCCTCTGAGAGACAATGACTAGCCCAGGCTCAAATAAAAGTATACACTTTCAGCCAGTATGGGTGTAAGTACGGGCCGAGGCCCGTGTTACTTGAGGACGGGGCCGTATGCGATGTCCTCTAAACCACCCACTCTGCTAAGGGAGACCGAGGTTCCCTCACTGAAAATTCCTACTAAACCTAGTAGTCAGAGTCAACCTCACAAGAAGATTTTTAATTTTTCAAAATTTTTTTTTAATACAGGAATATTCACAAAAATTAAACCCTCAAATTTTTAATTTTTACAAGATTTTACTCAGTTGACTAGTTTACCAAAACCCAGCCCGAAAAATAAAATTTAAAAAAGTTTTAAAACGTGAGCTAAGGCTAAAGTAGTATACAATAATATACCCTCAAATTTGGTATACCCCCCTATACTTAAAATTTGCTATGTCCTCATAGCACAAGTGTTATGAAGCCAAGGCTCGGTTCAAGTACAGGGTGATATAGCGGAACTGAGGAGGAGAGTCCCCCTATACTTGGGCCAAAGTTGGCCTAAGTACAAGAAGACAGGACGAGGGATGGAAGAGCAGGCAGAACCCCCCTATACTTAGGCTACAAATAGCCTAAGTAAGGTCTGTGTTAGGGGGGGGGGTTCTATGATACAAGGGTGAGGGGGAGGGGGTTCGTGAAGAATAGATATACACAGAGAGAGAGAGAGAGATATTCAGGGGGCGGGTGAGGGTGAATATGTGCGGTGTAAGTGTGTGTGTGAGGGGGGGATTTTTTTTGTGTACAATATGCAATACTGGAAATAAATATGCAGAGCAAGCATTTTTTACAACATGCAATGCAAGTTGACTGCTAAAAATCCTAGAATTTCTTCACGGTTTCCCTTGTGGCCTCTTCAGCGGAAGCTCCAGACTTCGCGCCTCCATGATGATCAGGCGTCCCCGATTTTCCATGGGCCCTGCCACAAAAGAGAAAAGTTAGAGACTCAGAGAAATTAAATCAGAAAATAATATGCAACTAATTGATGCATGAAATGAGGACCTAGAAAATATTGAATTAATTTAAAAAAAATCAAAATTCAAAAATTAAGCAAAGCCGTATCCCCGGCAACGGCGCCATTTGATGAACGTAAAATTCGCCTCTTTAATAAATATAAATAATGAAGTCGTAGTACAGGAGGCGAATTTTGTTCAACAAAAACCACAGGACTTTGAATGATGTGGAATATTTATACTTGGTAAGTGTACCAAGGTCGAACACAGGGATACGGTGGCCTAATCTGAGTATTGAATTTTGATTCATGAAGTTCACCGCGATTTAATCTCACTTTCAGGTCCATATGCAAATTATGAAGCACTATGCTATTTACAAGGTGATGCCATGATGCAATGCAGTTTTTATTTTGTTTTTATGCAAGTTAAAATGATGCATGGGCAAATAATGCAAGGAATATGCATGATGAATAAAATGCCAGAATTATACCCTAACATGTGAGCAACGTAATATAGAAAGAAGTTAGAGTCATTTTGAACACATCATTAAAAATCGGTCATCAAATCAAGCAAGACAAATAGATCATGATCCCATTTAGCATAAAAAATCACTTAAATTAAAATAGTGTCAAATGGAACAAATAAGCATGCTAAAATGTAGAGGACAAAACAAGGATCAAAACGACACTAAAATCATGCAATTTGGACCTACGATGCTCAAGTTATGCTAAAAACAATGCAAGGGCATATGTAATAAAAATGCAATAAAATAAAGAGATAAATATTGCATTTAGGTCCCTGGAGGGACCTAAATGCAAATACCAAAAACCGCCTGGCCATTTTGTAATTTCTCCATTTGCGCGCAGGGGCCTTTTTGCAAATCTTCAAAATATGGAGGGCTTCCCTGTAAAATACCCAGGCACGCACGTGAGGGCACGTGCCTGGGGACCTGTATGCAAATTACCATAAACCACAGGGTCTTTCATGCAAATTACCCAGCACCTCACGTGCTCTGCACGTGAGGGGCTAGGCTCGGGTCAGACCTCAGCTTCGGTCCACGTGGCACTATCTGGTGGTACGGCTCCATGCTCGGATGACCCGAGCCTGTAGTTCAGGGAAGAGGCTCGGGTTTACCACGTGGCTTCATCTCGGCCGGTCCGATCGAAACGATCGGACGGTAACTGCTTTATATTCTTCCGCCGTGGACGACCGGAGGAGGCGGGGGCTCCGGCGTGTTAGGTGGAGCTCCACCGCTTGCCATAGGCTTGACTGAAGGTCGGTGTAGGTTGTTAAGCTCATGGCGAAGCCTGTGGAATCCAGGCGAAGCTCCGTCGACGTTCGGAATGGCGAGGCGGAGGTGCTCGAGACGCGGCAGAGCTGGAGATCGGCGATGTGGCGAGAGCTCCGATCATTGATCTTCGATGCACCTGTAGCTGTTAGATAGCCGAGGCGGGATGTGTGCAGGGGTTTGTGAAGTGAATGGACGGCCGTGGGGGCGTCGAGAGCGATGGCCGGAGGTATCTTCACCGGCGGATCCGGTGGAGAGTGGTCGGAGCGGTTAGGGGTTCTGGAGAAGGGGAAAGGGGGTCGGCGAGGGTGTTGGAGGTGTGGTGGATGTGGTAGAGTGATTAGTGGAGGGGGACGGTGAAGGTAGGAGGCGTAGTAAATCGGAGAAAAAGAAGGAAAAAGCAAGGAGGGAGAGGACCTCGTCGGGGAGGGGGACCCGGTGGCGGAGAGGCTTGTGCTGGACCTCGAGGAGGTCCGGGGATCATCGCTCAGTCTGGTCAGCCGTACCAGAGAGCTTGGAGGTGGCCGGAGGCACACCGATACGCGGCGGAATCGTCGCGGGTCAACACCGGGCTAGACCCATCTTGGCCTCGACATTCAGCCCCTCCGCTGTCACCGGAGGGGCGGAGGAGACTAGGGCATAGCCCAAAATGGTGGACGAGTGGCTCCGGTGGCGGGGGAGGGGGTTTTATAGATGGGGGTGTGCGGCGGTTTTCAGTGGTGGAGGGACGTTTTGGAGCGAGGGTTTAATGGTGTGGGAGTGATGGCGAGGAGGTTGATGAAGGCGCGAGGATGGCGGAGATCATGGCTTTGTGTAGGTGACATTATGAGCAAGAGAGGCGGTCGGAGGTGTTGGACAGAAAAGGAAGGGGGCGGAGGATGCGCAAGGGTTGTAACGCCTGGGAGCGGAGCTACGCGAGGTAGGAGACGGTGGTTGGACCGTTGGATCTTGATCCAACGGCGAGGATGAGCTTGCGAGCGGAAGGGTCTGATTAGATCTTAGGATTAGATCCAGCGACGGGGAATTAGGCGCCGATGAGTGGTCCAGATGGAAAGTTGGGATGAGATCCAGCGGTGTGGGTTTAATGGGGGACGTGGCACGCTGGGGATCATTGGATGAAGAGGTGATCGAGCGGCTAAGGATCAAGCGCTAGTGGGCGGTCATGATCTGATCTGAGATCAGATCGGGCGGCTGAGGAGTGAGGCGTGATGAAGGGCTCAGATGAAGGCGGGATTGAGGTGATCCATCGGCCCAGGAGGCCGCCGGGTGGCGAGAGGATGAGCGGGCCACGTGGGCGGCCCAGGGGCGCCACGTGGCCCAATCAGAATAATTCAAAGAATAATTACAAAGGAAATTAGAAAAGAAATAGTTAGAGGCCGAATTTAGAAAAAGTCAAAACATGAAAGTTGCTCCTCTCGACGAGATCTACAACTTTCATGTTGGGCAAAAAGCCAAAAGAGGTCATCTGTAAAGCTATTTTTGGGGGTATTTTTAAGGGGATAAAAACACCAAGTTGCGGTTTTTGAGATCTTTTTGTATTTTTTTATCTTTTTAAGGGTCAGTGAAATATAGACAAGTTATCTACCTAATTTTTAGGGGGTTTTTGAGTGATAAAATAATTACAGAAAAATAAGGCAAACTAATAAATTAATGGTAATTATACACAAATATAGTACACGATAAAATCAAATAATTAGAGGATATTTTTATTGGGCTGTTTAAGCATGGATTTTTAATAAGGAGGTTTTTAGCATGATGAATACGAGATTCATCAGGGGGCTCAAAGAGAGATTGGTGAATAAAGAGTTGATATCCCCCCAGTCGCTCATCTTGATTTGGCAAGAAGAAATGGGAGTTCTAAGTGAAGATAGGATTTGACTCCTACCTGGAAGCAAACAATTCAATCCAAGACCCTGAGTTCACACTCAACACAGTGAACGACTCGAAATCGAGTCCAATTAATCTTGTTAATTTTAAGTGTGATTTTTCAAGCAAGATAGCAAGTATTACGTGGCCTAAAGGGAAGTCGGCTCAGAGCCGGATGCGTCTTCCCTGTTTAATCTGTCGCCTAAGATACCGCCGGTCCTTCCTTTCTTCGCTCCTATCCTAAGTTGATGGGTTCAAAGACCTGCCCCTATCTACCTGCAAGCAGGCAGAGGCTGACAAGGCCAAAACTTCACCCCGGGGGGTTACTGGCAACTTGTCACGAAGTACCGCAATTTCGCCCCTATCTACCTGAGACAGACGGAGGCTACTTGGTACTAGTCAGTGAACCTGAATAATTCAACTTGTGATATTTGCTAGGATTAGTCATAACGTGATATGGAAGGCGGGGATTTGGGACTCTGCCTTAAGGTGTTCACACACACTCAAGTACCCTCACTCAGCCTGAAAACAAGGTCGGGGATTAGTCTCCCGCAAATAGTTTTTCCAATTTTATTATTTTTTGGGTCAATAATGTTAGCAGTCTCGGTTTTAAGTTTAGTTCTCACTTGTTAGTCCAACCACACAGCACGCCTAACGTACAGTCCTGATTTCTGTTTAGATTAAGTGTAAAAAACAGAGGGGGAAATCGAGAAAAGCCAATGCACGAAAAACAATGATGTGTATGCTGAGTTAAGAAGACTTACAGTGATCCCTTCGCTTTTATGCAGGATGCAAAACAAAATTGAAAACTTTACACTACATGCATATGCAAGCGACAAAATCCGCTCCTAGACAAGCAGTTCTATTAGCGAGTGAAGAACAGGTTGATTTGGCTAGATCTGCAGTCTAAGTGCGTCTTTTAAGTGATTGTGTGGTCCTAAAATTACGAGCACAAGCAAACCCTAGAGTGGCTCGAGGAGCCGCTAGTGCAAGCCCAATTTATCAATCATACCACACAGCACTTGGGGACACGGATTCACTATCTTTACACACACGAGAACCCAATAATGGAGGAGAAATCATGGATCGAAGATTGGGGGTGGCCTTGTTTTCCTATCATTCTCACGCATCAACTACCGCCTAATCTGGGGAGGAGCCCCAGATCCATCGCCTGGCATTGGATCTCGCAATCCCTAGCTGCTCGATCTCAGCCTGAGATCTAATCTCGAATCCATGACCAAAACAGCATCGGCTGCGCAGGAGCAGACACATCGATAAATGGAGGATATATGTCACACGATGGAATGCCTTTGTGAGGTAAATTGCATATCTTTGATAAAGCTCCCGCTACCCTTATTAATTCAAGCAAATTTAATGTTCAAATTAATTACTAATGTTCGTTACAGTCGGATAATGAGAGAAGATCAAAAACCACTTTCAATTATAGTCAAATTTAATTTCGAGCGGCAATTTTTTTATTTGTTGGAAGTCCAAGGTTGAACTCAGGGAGGCAGTTGTCTCCTTAGGTTAATTTTTAGAAAAATCCGATATATGATTTTCAGAGGAGATATTTTTGTCTTTTTTTGTATATTTTATGCGAGACACATGCAAAATCAGGCAAGTTTACATGTTAATTCAGAAAGATGATCTAATTTAATTCCAAAAGTGTATGAAACTTGTCCAGATTATGGAATGGGATGAAATTAAGCTACTCTAATTTTTTGTAATTTTTAGATGTACGGATAATGAAAAATATAGACTTTAGTGAAAATTACTAAACCAATTTTAATAATTACCAAACGATGACATTTCTCAGAAACAAAATTAATCCAAATAAGTCTAATTAAGAGCTATCCAAATCAACTTGAATTTTGTTAAAACACTTCACGATTGATTAATTAAAATCGATTAAGATTTTCACTACATGATTTTTCTAAGACAAACGATAAGTGCAAATGGTGTGATTTTTGGATATGTGGTAGCATTGACTTATATCTACCAATGGTGATTTTTCAGAGATTCTTCGATAAGTAGAGAATGCGCAATCAATTAATCAATCAAAATGGGAAAAATATTGCAATATTCCCAAATTAAATTCCATAAATATTCTGCAATTCAGAAAAAAATACAAATAAATGCAAACACGGTAGAACAAGAGTTATGCTACACAATGCACTTTTCGGAATTAAAAATGGACAATAGAATGATGACAAAATAAACGTGCAAATGCAGGGGTATCATTGTAATACGGAAATGAAACTAACCAACTTATAAACGTGCACAGGGACGCTTTTGCAATTATTAAAACATGCAGGATAACAAGTGAAATTTTCTCAAAATAAAGAATAAATGCAGAGACTTTTCTTCACCCGCAAGCAGCGGCACAGATGGGGATGAGGGTTGCGGGCCTTGGAGGGCGTTGGGCGGCGGCGACGGGGGTTGCGCCGCTCGATGATGCGGGCGGCGACCACGCATCGCGCGGGTGGCGCGGATACGAGCGCAGCTGGAGCTCGCCCGCTGGCAGAGATGCGGGCGTCTAGGGGGAGCTCGATGGCGGTGGGCGGCTGTCATCGAAGGGCTCGGGCGCGCGCTCGCAGGCGGCGGTTGGCAAGGCTCCAAGGAGCGGCGCCCAGTGGTGCCTGGAGGCGGAGGGCGCGGCGCGCGTTGGTGCCGCAGGAGGTGGTGGAGCGCGCGGCCAGGTGACGCGCGGCTGCGCGTGGAGGGGCGGCTGGTACGCTGGGCGCGCGGCCAGGAGCAGCTGGGCCGGCGCGGCTGGGCACTCTCACCGCCGCCTGCAGGAGGAGAAGGGGACTGGGGCGCGGGCTGGCGATGCGGGTCGGAGTCGCTGACGGCGGGGACCGGCGCAGCCTGGAGGCGGCGAGGGCTGGGCGCCTGGCGTGCTGCAGGTGTGCGGCGGTGCGGCCGTGGGCGGTCCGTCCAGAAGCTCCTGTTTATTTTTTTGTTTTTTTCTTTTGCAGATTTTATTTGTATTTATATTTTTGTAAACAATAAATGATGGTAGAAATGAAATTAAAAAATTTCGAATGATGTGACGATGATAGTGGTTTTTGTAGGATATGTGATGATTATGGACGAAGGACGGGTCGTTGATGAAATACCCTTTCATACAACGGCCCTGGATGAAGGACGAAAATGGTATAAGTGGGTGAATGAGGATGCGACACATGGCGGCTCCAGGAGCTGCCATGTGTCGCTCCCAGAAAAATCCAAAGTTAAATGGAAAGAAAAATCAAAAAGATATAATAAAAGAGCTTAAAATCAGAAAGTGGTCAACACGAAATTTGCTCATCTCGACGAGATCTACAACTTTCGTGAAGGGCCGAAATTAAACGATATCATTTGTACAAAAATGTATTTTTGGGTGGTACCTTATAAATATAAAATACCGCATTTTATGTTTTGTAATTTTTGTCATTTTAAAAGAGAAAAATCAAAATAAAAACTAGAGAAAATGTGAGAAGAATATTTACAACTTAATACTATTTTTTTTGGATTTTTAATAATTAGGAAAATGAAATGGTAAAATACAGGGGGGTAAAACCGTCATTTTGTACAAAGTACAAAAGGGGCCAAAACCCAAATTTGCTTACGAGCTCCGATTTTAATGAAATTGGTCTTGTTTTCGAAGATCTCTGAATGTATATTACTTTAAAAGTGAGTAGACCTAAATCGGACACTGTATGAGAGAGATATGCGCATTTCAAGGCTCCTAGTTTCAAACTTGGATTAAGGTTTTATTGGTCAATTTTACAAGTTAGTATTTTTTGATATTTTTCCTTTATTAGTGTTAGTCATATATACACAATAGAGTTGTTTTATTGGATTCGGAGTTAGTATAAAATATATACAAATGGATAATATACAGGTGATTTTTACAGATGAATTTGACTTCTTATTTATGCAATATGAATGCTAAAATGCAGATGTTATCAATGCATGCATGAATGATAATTATGCATTATAAGTGGAAATATGCATCTAATTACTCGAGAACAAAGCTATATTTTCAACTTTTAGAGTGATGAATCGCAGATTCATCAATCTTCCCCTGTAATTTTTGTATTTATTTGTTAGTTCTGTAAATAAAATATAGCATTAATAAATGTGGATATTTTGCATAAAGGCCATTTGTGATTATGGATACTATAACTAGGTCTTGTATAGCTAGCTCACGTTGTCCCACGTGAGTTGGGTAAATTGCATGTACAAACCTTCGGTTTCCTCTATTTATTTTTAGTCCATTAAATTCAAATATATTTTTTATATTTCTAGGAAAATTGGACATGCACCCCTAATAATTATTTTAATTGCAAATATGCCTTCCCAGTTCATGTATTTTTGGTGCTTGAATTTCATTTATTAAAAATAGCACCCGTGCTCCAAAAATTATGCAAAAAATAAGGTTAGGTGAATACCAACATATTTCATGCCTTATTTTTATTTTGGTATTTTTGTCATTTTAATTATTTTATAAAAAATCAAAAAAGCACATTTAGTCTCTATTTAACTTAGAAAATACCAAAAATTAGAAAAACATTTTAAAAATTCCTAAAAATATATATGGCTTATTATTATATTTTATAACTGCAAACCAAAATCCACAAAATAGAAAAAGAAAATTCCAAAGAAAAAGCGCATGACTTAAACTAGCAGTTTAAGACGGGATACAAATCTGATAACCAAAGAAATGAGAACACCACGGTATGATATTATCCTTGGAAGAAATAGACAAAATAGTTAAGTGGCAGTCAATTATAATTATAATCTACTAAATCACAGTCATTGAGGTAAAAACAGCATGATCAAGCACGCATGAAGAGCATTCCAACTCCGGTCGAGCTACAGAAATGCTGATGCGCTATTGCAGCATAACTCGGCAAGATTAGCATTCTGTGATCCTCATTACCGTGGAATGGCAAGCTCTACTTATCGCAGACAACAACAAAACATTGGATAAAGATCAGAACACAAGAATAGCACTAGTGAACTTGACTATCAAAGAAGATTGCAGTGCATTTATTTAAACAATATCTGACAACAGTTAAAAAGGCGTTTCACTAATAAAAGAAAGGTACACGGATTAAAGAATTGTTGTGAAGCGCATCAAAAGCGCATAATACATCTTAAAATCAATAGTCCTAAACATTTTTCTTCCTCATTCAAACGTTCGAGTATGCTATCCAGCATATATAGTATGCCCAGAGCTCTATCACAATGGCAACGAACATCCTATAGCATCAATTTTGAAGGTCGTCAGGACACTTGCCATGATATCTGTAAAATTAATTATAAATCTATATGTGAAACAAATCAATATGCCAACGAAACTATACATTTGGCAAAGGTCAACACCGAAGCAAGAGACTGAAGCAACTAATAAATATCACAGAACACCTAGAGAAAATAATAATCCCAAACTATACAAGAGCAACGGTGTGACAACCAGAACTATATATATTAGAAGTGTGGGTGCTAAGCCGGCTAATGTGCAAAGCTTGGAAATTGTACTCGTCATTCCATTATTTTTTATCGATTTGAGTAACAAGTTACTCTTTTTCTTGAAATTATGATCACTCTTTACCCAACAAAATAAAGAATAAAGAATGCACTGTTAATCTAGGTCGTCAGTCATTATTATCCCGAGTTTTCGTAATTAAGCAAATTTCTTTTTCCTTGTACTTCTACAACTTAGAACTCAACTCTCCTAGCATTTGACATGGGTAATACCATGCAATAACCACACAAAGCCTTTTCCACATAAATTAGGGTCGGCTACATGGATTCTTTACCACCATTCAGATCTATCTTGGGTCGATCTCGGCCTTAGATCCAAAAAAACTAAGATCCATTTGTAGTCTCATTCCAACACTCTTGGACCCTTCTCACCTTCTCTTAGCCAGCTCAACATCCCTGGGTGCATCAGCCGACCTCCTTGCAAATGGCCAAAACCACCTTTAAGCGGTTTCTCGCATCTTATCGCTCGATCGGAGTTACACCAACTTTCTTTTTGATTGCATAATTTCTGAATCCGACCTTTACGTGTGTGTGTGTCTGTGCGCGTGTGTCCGCACATCCACCTTAGCATTTTCATTTCTGCTACTGTCATTCTCTGCAAATGTCTATGGTTCACAAGCCATCATTCAGATCCATAGATAATAGCATATCCATATCGCGTAAAATTACCATGCATCACATGAAAATAACTTGAAGAAGGCATTAAAATTAGACCTTTCCCCAAATATGGTCCAACTATAGGATCATGTATTATCACCAATGAAAAAAGCACTTTGTCTCTTATGTAAAGGAAGCAACCAAATGCTTCTAAAAAACAATATAAACTGCAGAAAAAATGCATGCAGAATATGCATTTCAAATACAAGATGCTAAAAAGGGGGAAATACCCTAGAAATTATTGGGTTGAAGAGTGACAATTATCCTTCTAAAGAAGAAAAAACACCCTTCTAAAGATGAAAAACAGTTTCTCCAACCTCAAAAGCTGTTTATGATTCCACTTCTACCCTCTTCTTAGCCATGGATCAGCTGTCTTTATTATACCTATTAAAAGGTTGTCTATGTTAGAGACTACGGAGTGCGAAAGAATAGAAACCTCAGATCAAAATGGTTAGGTGGTTGAGAAGCGCCAACTATCTAAAAGACCAAGATCAAGTCTTATAAGTGTTAGCCAAAAGGAAAAGCAATGGAGACTTCAAAAAGGCTCTAACCATGTTAAATTAAACCAAAAACAAATATAAACCTGCAAATCGATAGACGAATCAATGCAGATATTGTTTATATGCATGCCAGAGGGTAGTCAACCATTATCCTCAAAAGAAAAATATTATTCCAGATCCATTATCAATACATATAAAAAAATGTACTAAGGGTTCTCCCACTATAAGTAGGGTCAGCTACATGGATTCTTGCTTAAATCCATGTTAAAGATTCGAATATTTACGCTGACCATCGACTACCTAACGCAACCCCTGCATGAGTGGGATTTGAACCATGGTCTTTTGTGTAGTAGACACACTGTACTACCACTAGACTATTAAATGGGTACATTATCAAAACATATACAAATGAAAAATAATTAGATTCAATTTTCATAGCATTTTTATTTGGTTCCTTCAACTGAGGAATAAATGTAGATATTGTTTATATCCATGTGAAATATTCATTTACGATCTTAAAACGGTAGGCAACCTTTAAAAAAATATACAATCCATGTCCACTGGCAATACATATACACTACAAATGAAAAATAATCATAAACAAAATTTTCAAGGCATTTTTATTTGGTTCCTTCAACTGGAGATTGGCACTCCATAGTCCATATGGCACCAAAAAAAGCTACTGTACCAAATATCTATATTCCATCCATAAGTCCATGTGCATTTCTAAGGATGCAGTTAAAACCTTTTCACAAATATGCCATGTAGATTTCTAAAATACAAAGACACTAAAGATTTGAAAGAAGCACAAATACCAAATGAAAGCTAGACTTAAATTCTCCTATCTCAAGATAAGTCCATGCAAGGCACTGAGGCGAGTGATTCTCCACATTGATGACACCGACAGCATAGGTTCTGATTCTCTAATAGTTCCAATATTTTGATGGAGGTGCCACATTATTGACAGCATACTCCTTGTGTGCTGGCCTTCGCGGACGGCTTTGCTTTTTTCCCTTTAAAAAAATAGAGCATACTCCTTGTGTCTTCATTCAAATTCAGGGATTCTTCTAACCATTATACATACCAAGAGGCACGCACATAGCTCACTAGTTACCAGAAGAAGATCCTCATCCTCCAGATCAAAGTCTTTCTTGCCCCAAATAATTAGATTCCACCAATTTCTCCGATCACTCAGATAATATAACTGATGGTCCAACAACCAAGGCTGATTCAACTGAGAAACGTTCTCAGGGTAGAAGGCACCATTTCCTTGTCATTAGATTATCAAATTCTTGGCATCTTCGATTGAATGCTCTTTGAATGAACTTCTCTGAGCTTTCCACTCGACATCGTATCACATTGATTTGCAACCAGAAAAAGGGATCTGCGCTTGACTGTGTAGGATATTTTTGTGGCATCTAATCAAAAGCAGCGTAGACACTACAAGTTAATCAATGAGCCTAATGCCGATCAAATTACTAATTTGCCTCTGCACGATAAAACAATGGAAAGACATTTCCTTTTTATTCATTTTATTATCATCAAAGCGGCAGTTCTTTTACGATTTTCTTTGCTTCTTGATTTTCCTTAATCTATAACTTGTATTTTTTTGAGGTTACAATGCGTTTGCAACAATTTATAAAAAACAAATTCCATGTCAGCATGGGTTATTTTGATGCAGCTCATTCCTTTTTGTATTTATTATTTCCGTTGCATGTCTTTTTATTTGAATTTTATCAAAGGATGTAGTGGTCCATTTTTTGGTGAAGTCTCTGTCATGTAAAACTCCTTTAAAAGGAGTTAATTGTAATGTTTAAGGCGGTGATGAACAAATGAAAGTTCTGACTACCTCTGAGTATTATCCTTCTTTTCCCCTTGTTTTCTTTCTCCTCCAATACCCTCCATTCCCCCTTCTTGACCCGATTTCCTCCCACACACAGATTGACATGCTCCCTCCGCATCCCGTGCATCTCAGCAAACCCGCCGCATTCCGTGCATCTCAGCAAATTCCATCCCAAAACCCCACACGACTTCTAGTTCTCATTCTTCTTCTTATCCTCCTACAATTTTTGAACCTCCATTCTACCCCTTTTAAATCAAGCTACGTCAATTTACAACGACAACAAAGCCTTTTTCCCACAATTAAGTAGGGTCGACTACATGGATTCTTTTTTTTTTGAATAATAACGAGGGGGAGCCCTCCCAAGATGGGAGTCACCACACCAAGATTTCATTAATTACCAGGAAAGTACATCAGCTGGATACCCAGAAATTGTACAGAGCTACATGACTACATGGATTCTTCGCCTCTATTCATATCTATCTTGGGTCAATCCCGGGCTTATATCCAAAAAACTAAGATCCCTTCGTATAGTCTCTTGCCAACACTTCTTAAGCCGTCCTCGCCCTCTCTTAGCCGGCTCAACATTCCAACATTCGCATCTCCAAACTGATGCATCCGTTGATCTTCTTTGCAAATGACCAAACCATCTTAAACGGTTTTCTCGCATCTTGTCCTCGATCGGAGCTACACCAACTTTCTTTCTGATTGCATTATTCTGAATCTGATCTTTACATGTGTGTCCACACATCCACCTTAGCATTTTCATTTCTGCTACAGCCATTCTCTGCACATGCCTATGGTTCGCAGGCCAACATTCAGATCCATAGAGCAAAGCAGGTCTCACAGCTGCTTGGTAAAACTTTCCTTTATTTTTTAAAGGAATTTTCTTATCACAGAGAACAGCAGAGGCTCTTCTCCACTTTAGCCAGTCTGCATTTATTCTATTAGTAACATCTCCATCAATTTCCCCATCCTGTTGCAAACTAGATCTCAGATATCTAAAAAAACTCTCTTCCGAATGTTATTGTCACCAATCTTCACCTCGATTCCTTCACCATTGCTTCCATCAAAGGTGCACTCCATATATTCCGTCTTAGCCCTACTTATACGAAATCCTTTAGTCTCCAGTGCAAGTCTCCAGACCTCGATTTTCTCATTTACTCCATCTCTAGTCTCGTCAATCAACACAATATCATCAGCAAATAACATACACCAAGGTAACTCATCCTGAATGTGACTAGTCAACTCGTCCATAATCAAAGTAAAAAGAAATGGACTCAAAGCTGAACCTTGATATAAACCAATGTTGATGTCAAAATAGCCAGTCTTCCCAGACGAGGTCCTTACACAAGAAAAAGCCTTATCATACATGTCCTTTATGAGGTTAATGTATAGGACAGGTACTTGTCTCTTCTCCAAAACTCTCCATAATATCTCTCGTGGGACAGAATCATAAGCCTTCTCCATATCAATAAAGATCATATGGAGGTTCTTTCTTTTAGCTCTATAAATCTCCATTGTTCTCCTCAGCAAATGGATGGCTTCAATAAATGAGCGACCTGGCATGAATCCAAATTGATTTCTTTTACGTTGGAAACTTTCCTCAGCCTTCTTTCGATCACATGCTCAGCTTGATACCTCTGTAATTTGAACAATTTTGAACGTCTCCTTTATTCTTATAAAGAGGCACTACGATACTCCTCCAATCTTCAGGCATTTTCTTGCTTCGCCAAATAACATTGAATAGATTCGTAAGCCAAGTCAAACCGCGCTCAACTAAAACTCTCCATACTTCTACAGGGATGTCATCCGGTCCTACACCTTTCCCATGTCCCATAACCTTCAAAGCCTCCTCTACTTCCTTTCTTTATCCGTCTATAGCTTGCACGATTCAAGTAACTTTCACTACTAGCTAGATCACCCAAAGTGATCTCTCTATTTCCTTCTCCAATGAAAAGTTTATGGAAGTACTGCTCCCATCGAGTCTCTATGTCCTTCTGAGTAACAAGCATGAGACCTTCATCGTCCTTAATGCATCTCACTTGAGAAAGGTCTTTGGTATTTCTTTCTCTTGTTTTGGCCAACCTGAATATATCCTTCTAGCCCTCCTTAGAGTCGAGATTTTTATAAAAAAACTTCATAAGCTTTTGACTTAGCTTCGCTTACAGCCTTCTTTGCTTCCTTCTTCGTTGTTTTGTAGTTTGTGACAGTTTCCGTTGTTCTATCCTTAGACATAGCTTTAAAGCAAGCTCTTTTAATTTTTAGTTTCTCTTGCACCCCTTCACTCCACCGCCAAGCCTCCTTTCGACCTGGAGCTCCTCCCTTCGACTCGCCTAGTATCTCTTTGGCTACCTTTTGGATACAAGATGCTATTGCCTTCCACATCTCGTTTGCACTTCCGCTACATCCCAAGATAAGTCTTCTAAAACCTTCTCTTTGAAGCATGATTGCTTCAGTGGAAGATTCCACCATCTAGTTCTAGTGATCTTAGGAACCCTCCTTTTCTTTACCAGGCCTTTTATTTGCACATCCAAGACTAACAAGCGATGTTTTGTTGTCAAACTCTCTCCTGAGATTACTTTGCAGTCTTTACAACACAACCGATCTCTCTCCTGAGATTAAATGATCCTCCCTCTTCTTGAAGAGTGTGTTTGCTATGAAAAGATCATATGCCGTTACAAAATCCAAAATGGTGTTTGCTATGAAAAGATCATATGCCGTTACAAAATCCAAAATGACTTTTCCATCTTCATTTCTATCCCCAAAACCATGTCTTCCATGAACACTGGCATACCCTGAAGCATCTTTTCCCACATGTCCATTAAGATCTCCACCTATGTAAATCATCTCTTTGTGGGATTCCTTGTAAAATCTTATCCAGATCCTCAAAAAAAAAGAAGCCATCTATCTAAAATCGCATGCGACTGTTGAGTTTCTCATGCTTCTGCTTCACATCCTCCCTCACTTCTAAACCTCCATTCTTCCCCTTTAAAATCAGGCTACTTCAATTAATATGTGATATGACGATCCTCACCCATTGTGTCCACCTATTGTCCATATGACAACTGAAGGTCGAATCCTTAAACTGGTCTTACACTATGAAGGTATTTTACATCCCCACACCACTATTATCCATCTATGGCCACCTCAAATTGCCATCTCCATTGAACTATCACCGCCAATTTCTGATCTCTTTTTTCCCCCACCACCCTCAACCAACTTGTCTTCCGTCCTTGCCTCCCACCCCCCAAATGCTATTCCACTACTGATCACTTTGCAATCGCCGTTGCCCAACCGCCAATCCCTATTTACATCTCTGTAACTCTCCGATGATTCCGCTAAGTTCTGACCTCCTCCAACTTGGACCATCCTCCAAATAGTATTACCAAGTATGTTGTCTAAATCCACCCCAAAGCCTACTCTGCTCCCTCACCAGTGTAATTGGGAAGTACCACTTCCATAAGCCATTGTGCATGTCGAAGCATGTGTGATGCCATTGCCATTGGAATACTGACATCCATCTGCATCAAATTTACAACCACCATCGCCGAGGTTATGTGATATTCAACCACCTCAATGATGTGTCACCTCTTATCGAGCACTTCCTCCACCGTTTTCCCCACCATGATGCCTCCTCCAACCTCACTCCCCCGCACATGCCCCTCATTCCATCATCATTAATAGGAAACTGACAACTTGCAATGAGCGCGTTTTTCAAGATGAAGAGAGTAGACGTAACGCGTTCTTTTTTTTACTTATAAATTTTAGTTTTATCTTATTGTTTTAATTACTTAAAAGAGATGAAATGGTTCGTAAAGGTTCATCCTTTTGTAGTACAACTGTCAATGTTGAAATAGTCGGTCGACTAGCACGAGTAGTAAAATCGGTGAGTGGCCAACTAACTATTAACTACTCGATCAATAATCAGACAGTCAACTAGTCAGCCACCTTTTGCATGTGCAATTTCTTTTTTTTAGAAATAAAAATAATCTAAGTTTTTTTGAGTTAAAAGATAAACACATAAAGGTGTCCGTCCCAGAAATTTTATAAAAGGTTACAAAATGCACTTGCAAAACAAGACTAGAGGAGAATTTAAGAAAGAAGGATTACCCTTTCTACAACCACGCAACACAAAAAACCCAATAAGAACTCCCAAGAATGGAAGAAAATATCGTGATATATTGTTGATATATATTGAGATGAGACCGATATTGGTATTGATATGACGATATCTCCTTCTTTTCAGGTCTTTCCTTCACAAAAGTGTGTCGATATGGGTGATATTTCGGTGATATATCACCGATATATCGTGGAAATATCATATCGACACGATATCGAAACGATATCGATATGGCCTTCCTAGTCTCAACTCCGATCCTCCCTACTACCAAGATCCCCGCAACGAACGCCTTGATAAAACACCAAACAAGGAATGCTCCATCATAAAATGTCGGACCATATCATAATGCTCAGACCACCTACAATAGCACAAGATCACGGGGCTCTATACCCCGAGATACCTGAGGTTACCTTCACATTTAAAAGCTTTCTTTCCTGATGCCGGGATCCGCACCATCACTTATGCTATAGTCATTCGAAACGGGCTTTCTCATTCAAAGCTTCCTCTTGCGTAGCTTAAAGACTATCCCTATCTTCACCAGATTTCTTTGTGCCCACCTGATCACTCTAATAATGGCTTTGAGCACATTTTTGTTTTGGGATTTTTACCCAGCAAACCCTATAATCTTTGCCAATTACCTCCACGACCTTTGAAACAACCTAATTCCCCCTCGACCCCGTAAACTTGTTCCGTCTTATCCCACGAACCCTGTTGTTAAATTGACACATCTTGGGCTAACTTGAGTAGGTTAAAACTGAGTTAATCAAACCACATGAAATCTAACGGTTAGATTTCTTCCTCTCTCTCTCTCCTTCCGTCTTCTATCCCCTTCTTCACAAACTCTTCTATTTCCTTTGACAAACTCAACTAAGATCTGCTTGAGAGGGTGTTTTCTCGGCTCTGATATGGATAGCAACGACGACTTGATTGACACGATCTTCACGTTCACCTTGATGGATGTGACTTCGATGAAGTACTCGACGGAGCGCTCCCCCGAGAAGTAACTAAGCGCGGTGCTCACGGGATTCACGAGCAGGGGTGTGTAGGCGGAGGAGAATTCGCCTTTTAGGAGGAAGTGCTGCGGGCCCTCGCTGAAGAAGATGACACCGTTCGAGCCGCCGGCGGTGGGAAGACAGAGGGCGAACTTGTTCAAGTAACTGAGGGAAGAAGACAGTTGGGAGGGGAGGGAGAGAACGGTCTGGCCGAACCCAGCCATTCTGGATGCCCCTAGGACAAGGCCCTGGAGGAGGGAGCTTCCAGCGCAGGAGAATGTGACCTTGGGACGGTCAAGGCTCTCTAGGGTTGAAGTCAACGATGGTGCAGAGGGTAACGTTGTCCTTGGTGTGATTTCCGGGGCCGGAGGTTCGGATGTAGGGATTCCCCGAGAGGGTACCGCATATGTTTGAGGGGGAGGCGGCGGCTCGGAGCTGGGCAGAGCAATGAGAGGGCGAGGGCGACATGGCTCGGGGTGGGGCAAGGGTTCGGGGCAGCAGCGAGAACAGGGCAGGGGCCATGGCTCGGGATGGGGACAAGGGTTCGAGGTGGGACGGAGGGCTTAAGGCAGAGGGTGAAGCGGAGGGAAGGGCGGAGGGCTCAGGATGCTTGGGACGGAGGGCCCAGGGCGGAGGGCTCTGGGCGTAAGGCGGGGCGAGGGGGGAGGTGGGTGGTTGCGGGGTGGGGAAAGGGAGATAACGAGCAGGGTGAGGGGGAGTGGCAATCAATGTAAATTTGATAAACAAAATGGGTATAATGTAAAGGCAGATAACGGAATCTGGTTAGTTTTAACGGGTAAATGGATGGGGGTTAACCACAGGGAGGAATTAGGTTGTTTCAAAGGTCGTAGAGGTAATTTGAAAAGAGTATAGGGTCTGGCGGGTAAAAATCTCTTTTTGTTTTCTGTTCCTAAAGCATTTTTGTCTTTTACCTGGAACATTACAAATGATCGAGTTCTCATCTGATTTCATGAAACAGTCAGAACCACAACTGTAGTGACAAACTCAGAGGATGTTGTAACCATAACGGACTTCATCTCATCAAAAATGTCAACTGCAGGTGGAACCTTCACCTCAAGTGATTGGTCTGCATACGAAGACAGATCGTAAACCCCTCCCATAGGCTTTGGAGCGCCAATGTTTGTGGTAGAGCCAAAAGCAAACCATTGGACGACGACGCAACATATCTCCCCACAATGATAGGGACACCACAAGCTAAAGAGATTCCTCTCTCATATTCGGAAAGGTCCAAAGCAGTGGAGAGATTTAAATAGAGTTGCGGGTCCCAACTCGGCCTAGTGGAGCCCGAGCCACCCATAAACGAAGCAACCGATAGGCTCAGGTCCTTAACAAGATCCCTAAAGTCCACAACAGAACAATTCAGATCCAATGCAGGCTCCAGGCACAATCGGATCACCACCACGACCCGAAGAGGCCGTCTAGAATCAGGTCGGATCCTCCCTAAGATCTAAGTACTCCCTTCCAATACCTCACGAGCAACTAGGGCATCAGACAAAACCATATCCCAAACATTGCACCCACCACCTTCGACGAAACAAAACCCTCCTGCATTGGGGATTCGACCACTGAGATCTTCATGATTACAAATATATTTTGAGTGATTACCTCCAAATCTGTACCATGAGATGTGGTCACCTCTGTGATCTCCAGGAATTCAAAAAGGCATCCAACGACTGGTCTGAAAATGCCCCCGCAAATCCTTGCGGAAAATCAAGGATCTTCTAACGGTCCTTCGGACAACGCTTTCGTGATCTCTACTACAAACCCTGCGAAGGCAAAAGATCTTGATTTCTGATCGTTCAACCAACATCGTCAGCCGAATAACCACCTTCTCCGACCGCATTTCCGACACCATTGGCGGCGATGTATCCGTGGCCTCCACGACACACACCACAAGCAACGCATGTAACCCAATCATGCCAGGTCGTAACGGAGGAGGGATTTCCTCTACCTCCAAGAAAGCAGCACGACCCACCCAAAGCTTACATGCCTTCGTAAATTTGAGCGACCTCTTCCCTCCGAGTGACACGATGGTCACAACAGCATCTGTGCCAAGTAACCGACCAACGGAAAGAACTTCCATCACATCGATCAGATCCCTTAGGGCCTCCCTCAGCGTGCTGAGATTTCTAGACAAGAAAGACACCCACATTATTCTCATTGTTCGAGGGCATACTCTCATTGTTGGACATATGAGACTATGGTGAGCCATTTTGCAATAAAAGTTAATGCAAATCACTCCCTAATCTTAAATAAGGAATAATTAATTTGTATATAAGGTCCCTTTGTATAATTACGATATGTACCATGGTCATCTTGTTAATCATACAGATGTTGATTTAATAGTTGAATCATAAAGGCTGGTGCTTAGATGATATATAAAGAGTTAGATTGAGAACTTATCTAGCACCGTCAAATGATTGTCAAGAGAGGATCTCAAGCCTGAGAAAGAGATGGCAATCCTTACTCCAAAGACCATATCCGACCGACCTCTTGATGCAGATCCTCTACATAGAAATAGAAATTCAAAGTGTCAGATAAGTTAAGTTAAAGAGTTGACTTAACGAGATCGAGATAGCTAAGACCTATGTCATGTTGTCACGATATAAGCACATCCTCTGACCAGTGACAGATGTATTACTATATGTTTGCGTATGTACATTAGGCAAACCATTAGGTTGATGACATAATCAAGGTTTATACACCGACAAGAAGGTGTGTATACAACATAAGAGTAATACAATCTCTCAAAGCTATCATACAAGTTCACTACTGAACCAGAAGACACGAGCTCACTCATGGGATATTAGGACTAATCAAATTCCATACATGGTCGTCTTGCTTTAGAAGCATGGCAGGATTTATAGGTATGATATATGCTTTTATAAAGCATATGATTGATACCAACTCCCGAGTCTCAATGATCAAATGAGAAACTTAACGATAAAACACCGAAGAAGACAAGTAAAATAAGATCTGAACTTCAGGTTTATTCTACGTCTTCCAGTATGCATGATGTATGGGTGTTAGGAATACTCGAGGGTGATGTGATACGATGACACTTCCATTCTGAAGGAGTGATGAAAAATGTTTGGATTTTAATGATTCCACATTAGATTGCATATTCGATCTTGATCAAATTGTTGGATATTGATCTGAATATGATTCAGATGCAATGAGAAGATGGGATATCATGTCTGACATGATCAGGCATCTCTGAATGGTCTTATAGATCTGGATATGAGATTGGATCTCGCTATCCATGTCATTATACACGGCATATACATTCACCCTGACTATACACGGCATATACATTCACCCTGACCTTATCTACAAGTATCCGAGGAGAAGGCACACAATTATTAAAAGAGTTCGAGAATTGTTCCACGAGCAATTTTATCTAAGCATTAGAAAAATGGATAGTTAACTACGATTTAGTTATCACAATTAATGTGAATAAAGATACCTAGGATAATTAAATTGGATTTAATTATCATGGATAGAATTAATATGGATAACACTATCCACAGTAATCATGGATAATGTGGATATGATTCACAATATCTTGGAGAGAGTTAAATGTGAATTGAGATTCACATTTTATATGCTAATGTGAATTGGATTCACATTACATGATTTAATGTAAATATGATTTCATTAAATATTGGATGGAAGAATTTTATTCTTAATAGTCAATGGTATAATTGCAATTATCACAAATAATTTGGAATTATTTGGTGATAATTCAATTATTCAATTAATTAATATAATTGATAAAATTAATTTCAACGCATTCCATTACTTAGACATTCATGGGTTGTTAAACAATGGTGGATGTCCACCCCATTTTTAGTAAATGGATAGAGCCTTTTTTTAATTAAATTCAATTATCAATTAATTGATATAATTTGGAAATTGTTTCCAAATTATCACCTTGTGTTTTCTCTTGTGTTCATTGTAAACTAATTAATCTAAACCATTGATTAGTGAGAGCACATGGGTTGGGATCGATGGAAAGGAGAACACAAATCAATTTAAACCATTGATTAGTGAAAGCACATGGATTGGGATACATGGACTTCCAAAATCCTACAAAAGAGAGGCTAACCCTAGCCCTCTTTAAAAAAAGTTGAATGCAATTGTTGCATTAACAAAACTCTCTCTCTCTACAAACGTCCACTCCCTCCATAACCTAGTGGAGATCGTGATCGTCATCGTGTTGTTGAACTAATCGCTCGAGGAACTCGGTCTTCTTAGGTGCTTTGTACTCGTGAAGACAACAAATTTCGTGCGACGAAATTAGGAGGTTCTGTGCTTGGATTGTTGCTCGGGATTGCGTAAAGCACGTGACTCATCATCACGTCCGCAAGTGCACTCTCGTCGGATCGGACTGGAGTCAGGAGACTTCTTCCTTTAAAAGCTCTAAAGATCACAACCACGCTTTAAGAGGTAAGCCTAAACTCGTGTGATCTTCATGAAACGACATGGAAAAGGTTCTCGTGCCATGTGGTTTCACCTTAAAAAATTTCGTTATTCCGCTACAATGTCAACCTTGATCGGATTTGATCCGATCTCCACGCTTCCATGATGCGCGAGGCTAATACCTTACCTTCAAGTGGTATTATAGTCATTTTCTACGTCTTGGATATGATCCAAAACCTAGGGAACAAGACTTTGGATATCAGGATGCGTGGGAACTCATTATTTTTTGCATTATTGAAATTTCATATAGATTTTGAGCATATATATTATGTCTCCTGTTTTGCATCGTTATGAATGAATTTTTAGGATAGTTAAGCATGTTTAGATAGTCTAGACATGTCTTCAAAAAATTGCCAAATGTTGAATAAAATTGAGCATTGTTTAGAATTCGAAACGATCATGCAGTTTTTGTTTTTGCATGTAACCTCACATATGTAATTATTTGTTATTGTTTTCTTGTCATGAATTGTGTTAAAAACACAGTAATTATGTTGATAATCAAACCAGCAACACGCTCGAATTCATTTCGTGTGATTCTGACTCTGTTTGACCTACATATGTGATATTTAGTGGAAATGGGTCGAAAGATGATTCGATCATTTTATTGACATCTTTTAATGTGTTTAATCATTCAAATATATTCATGGAAATTTGGAATTTGCCCTGATTTATTGTTGTATCATTTATTTAGAGAAATACATGACAAACAACTATATTGAATGATTGCTTCATGACTGAAAACCCTATTTATCCTACAATACTTGTAGGACAAATTTTACATGCAAAACAAACGTGTTTGCTTGATATGTTTAGAAATTTAGGGTCACTAAAAAGTTTTAGATGCCTAAATTTATGAGTACATACTATATAGCATCATGCTGGTCATCAAAGGAATGATCGATAAAACCGCAAGTACATTGATCCAATTGTACTTTTCTAAATCGGGATGGTGAAGGAGTCCAGACCCGGTATGCTGGCTTGGTTTCTTAATTAGCACCTTGCATGTCAAGAAAATGTTGCCTCATAGCATAACTCGAGTATCTGGCTAAATCCATTTTCGAGGAAGGGCAATATGAGTAAGTCAAGTTGTACACTAATTACTAAAAATCAAAATAATGTGTACTAGTAATAGCTAATACTATATAGTAATATCAAGCAAACCTAAATGTTTGTTAGTTGCATTGGATTGTTAATTAATTTAATGCGAGTAAATTACTTTTATCCAATTAAAATTCACAATTTATAAGTAACATAGATTGGATTTCCTTTGGAAGGATTAATCATGTGAATATGATTCAAATGATTAGTCAGAATTTGAATGGGATATATGGAGGATCATAAGATGACATCCATGGTCTCCTATCAAAGCAGAGGGTTCCGTTGCCATGATTGTGCATCGAAGATGCTTATTCGAAGTCATAGCTCCAGTGTACAACAGCACATAAAACAATCTCTCTGCTTCTTGAAGAGTAAGGTCGTATGCGCAGTGACCAATGTCGTTCCACATAATTGAGGCGGCATTGGATTACGCATATCTTTAGTAAATAACCAGAGTAGGATGCTTTTCATTCATGGTGGCGTGGCGGAACGTACGGACTCAGAGGCATAAACGAAAGGCAGGCAAGAAGGCATGAAATGGTGTGCATCGTCTAGCAGGCTGACAGCACCGGTTCCGGTATCTGACACGGGCCCTCTCCTTGATCTCAACGACCGAACAAGCCCAACTCGAAAAGCAGTGGGTTGACAAACTCGTCCAAGCTCAAAGTTCAATTGGCAACGGGTCATCATCACCTTAAGGGTGGTGGGGCCGAGTGTCAAAGACCGAATTGGACTTGCAAAGCAAAAAGAGTGCATGCTTCCTTCATTGTAGTTGTGATCTCATATAATTAGAGTGTGAGGAAAGTGAAAGGGAGATCACATATCTCACTTGAGGAAATTTGGTTGGCATACCTCATACTTCAAAGTTCGAAAAGGAATGGACATTCAATGTAATATAAAAAGTAAGACAAATATGATTTAAATTAATAATAATCTTAATCAAAGTGTGCATATATGTAAATTATCTTATTTCAAATAACATTTTAAATCCATTCAATTTTATACTCGATAATAACCAGTGTCATGGATCGGATCCATGATTAGGATGCAGTGCTTGCGATTAAACACATAATGTATATCGTTGCAATGTGCAAGTTCCTTATAACAATAAGGATAGACAATTAAATAGGAAGTAGGATGATGATCAATGATTCGTATGTCGCTACAATCCTGACCCTTCATCGAATGTGCTTTGGAAGCAACATATTGATGTGATTGTAATTGTCAAGATCCTTCTATGATCCGGAGGAGATTTTTTTGGCAAAGTTATATGATATAACATATGATCATGAAAGACAAGGTTCACTGCATTATGCAAAATGGTGGCTTCATCATGGCCTCAAATTTCAGCGAAATTCGGTCGAATTTCGGTCGAATATCGATATCCAGTCGAAATCGAATTCGACCGAAATGACCCGAAATGATCGAAATATGGGGGTCCTAGTACAGAAAATGACCGAAATGACCGAAATTTCGGCCGAATTCCACCGAAATTCCATCGAAATTCTGTTTTGGTCGATACCGAAATGGTGACCGAAACCGACATTTAAGGCCTTGGGCTTCATAAGGAGATGATGTACTCAAAATATTTGAGTACCTGCTTGAGCCGGATCATAAGAGTCAAGATGGGCGTGGGTATGATGAGTGCCATCATTCTACTATCCAGTGTTGTCAAAAGGCGTAAGGCGTTCTAAGGCGCTAGGAGTCTGAAACGCCTGAGGCACTAGGCGCTTGACTAGGCACTCGCCTGAGACAATCGAGGCGCTATATATATTACATATATTATGTAAATATAATCTTATATACATATACATACATATATGATGTATGTATATGTACATGCATGTATTTTTTCAAAAAAATATTACACACACACCTAAATTATAATTTAATATCGATCCCAATATATATGTAAGTGTATGTATATTTATTTATATATGCATATATATAGAGGAGTGATCCTATGAGAGCAAAAAGTTGTGAGAGCATGAGAGGGATGATTTTGGACCACATGATTCACCCAGGAGAGAGAAGACCATGAGAGAGAAAACGGAATCATGTGGTCCAGAATCATTCCTCTCATGCTCTCACAACTTTTTGCTCTCATAGGATCACTCCTCTATATATATATGTAAGTATATATATGTCTGCAATTATAGCACTTAAAACTAATATAAATGTAAAGTGTAAATAGAACTTAGAACTAACATGTATAAGTGTACATGTATATGTAGAATTAAGGACTAACATGTATGTGTATATGTAGAATTATAGAATTAAGGACTAACATGTATGTGTATATGTAGAATTAATTGTTAACATGTATAAATAACATCTAATATCAATCCAATATATATTTAAGTGCATGCATATTTATTTATATATATACATATATGTGTAGTACTTAAAAATAATATAAATGTACATATATGTGTAGTACTTAAAACTAATATAAATGTAACTTGTAGATAGAATTTAGAACTAACATGTATAATGTATGTGTATATGGAGAATTAAGGGACTAACATGTATGTGTTTATGCATAAATATTTATAAGTGTATGTCTATTACACGTATATATGTGTAGTACATGTACATGTGTACATGTGTATACATGCACATGTGTACATATGTGTATGCATGGATATGCATAGACATATGTTTACATGTATATGTGTATATGTCTATATATACATATATGTGTTTGTATGTATGTATTATGTTTTAATCATAATACTTATAATTAATATGCATGCGTAAATGTATGTGTGTATTTAGAGCTTAGTGCGTATATGTATGTGTATTGCTAGTGTATGTATAATTGATGCATGTATTTATATGCATATATATACTAACATGTCCAAATATTACTCTGAACTAATATTTATCCAACTTTAAATTTTAAAAAAGAAAAAATACAAACAATTCAGCAAAAAGCCCCAGTTTGTTTCAGGCGCTCGCCTCAAGCGCCTGGCGCCTTAGGCCAGGCGCTCGCCTAGGCAGCGCCTGAGGCAAAACGCCTCGCCTGAAGCAAGGCAAGGTGCCTAGGGCTCGCCTCGCCTTAGCGCCTAGGCGAGCGCCTTTGACAACACTGCTACTATCTCTGATCAAGTCTTTAATAAAGCTTCATGACATTCATATTGTATGAATAGGATAAAGCAAGTATATATATTGAAATCTTCTCAGATTGAAGTCCTTTGAGAAAATGTTCAATTAATGGGATCATTTATCTTAAGCAATGGTTGTTTAATGATTAAGGAAGCGCATTGGAAGTATGAGTCAGACCGATATAAGGAAGAAAGGTCAAAGAGTTGATCATGCTTCTTCAACTTCCACATCCAAATGGTTGGATGAGTGCCAATACTGCAAGAAGTCTATATTCTGAAAGTATAACTATTCAGACTATCTAGAATCCTTAAAGGACTCAGATGGTACATCGGCATATCATACATCTATATATCATCATTGAAATTGAATTACTTATTAAATAAGCTTAAAGTTCGATACTTGTATCTCGTTCTTCTACTAACACGTGCAATTGGTTGTGTTTGTTTTAGAAAATTATTAAAATTGATCTAAAGGTGTATATTCATCTACATGTTTAAAAAAAATCTTTCCTTCTCTTTGGTGAATAAATGGTGAAGTTTTTAGGCTTTACACATATACGATGTACGCCCTTTTTCTTTCAAAAAAAAGTCATCTACATGAATTTTATGCAATTGTTACAACAATCATCATTGGATAATAAAACTACTCGATTCCAGTGGGAGAGCCCTTAGTCTTAGAGAATGTTTCATTGACATAGATGTTAGAAAGGTGATGCAAATCAGGATTTGCAATGGTGGAATAAATAAATGTGACGGTGGAAATTTGTTTGGTAGAAGAACTTGGGAGGGAGGAAGAAGAGAGAGCGCGAGTGCGTGAGATTCCGGGAAGAATCGATGAGATCGCATGGAGGGAGAAGGGAAAGGGAGAGGGATGAGATAAATCTCAATTTGATTTCAACTTGAACTGTCTCTAAACAAATGACTACCATCCCCTCTATATAGGAGGGATGGGATTACAAAATAGAAACAAAATCAAAATTCAAGTCCTATCTTAATCTAATTTGGGTTCTAAATATCTCTAACCAATCAACTGTAATTTTAACCGACTAACTAATTTGATATCAGATCATATGCGATCTCATTGTTTAAAATAAATTGAAATGGACTCAAAAAACGTAAATTAATTCGACTTTATAAACGAACGAAAATTAAACCTTAATTGCTAAATTTCACCAAACGAAAATCTTTAATTGAGCTCAAATTGGCCGACTCACGCTGCACCAGCTCTCTGTCGCTTTGAAAAACTCATCTCCTGATTAGTGGCTTTGTCTTCGATTGCGGTATTGGAGAAGCCTTGTTGAATTCGTTGAATAATTTGCTCCAATTTCGTATTTTTCTTGTTTAATTCCGAATTACGTTGTAATTCTTTTCGATTGGGGGGGCACTGCAATTTTTCTACCCCTTCACTTAAAATCTTCTCCTTTATGTTATTCTTTACTCTTACCCTTTTGTAAAAGGTTTTTGGGGTGGGGGCTCGAGCATAACACTTTAGTAGATATTTTCCTTATTTTTTAGAACAAATAACCTCTCAACCAAGGGTTCTCTTTCCCTTCGGTTAGGGTGTCATCTTCTTATCTGCTCGACGGCGGCAGGAGTCAGGGATTGGGAGGTGCATCCTTCAACGGTGCTTCCTTATCCCGTGATGGTTATGGGTCTCTTCAAGGGTCGAGAGGCAGTGGTGATCTCGCATGTTCGGGTGCGGTTGGTGATGGCAGTACAATGGGAACTGCAGGCATGGGAAATGCTGGCGGGGTTGTCGCGAGGTTGGGGTGAACGGGTTGCGACGACGTTGAGGTAAGGTGGGGGTTGCGACGACATCGGGTAAGGAGGTGGAGAGGGAGGGTGGTGGTGTGGGTGGTGGGGAAGGGGTGGGAAGAGGAGATGGCGGCGGTGTGGGGCCGAGGTGGAGAGGGCGACATTGAATAGAGAGGGATGGGTGGAGGGGAAGGAGGGGACAAACGGCGACGGTGGGTCTGGGTAGGTGTTGGGAACTGCTAGGGGTTGCAGGTGGGGAAACATGCAGCGACGGTGGGGCTGTGTGGGAAGTCAAGGTGGCGAAGAGGGGCTGTGGGAGAGGCGGTGGGGCGGTTTGGAGAGGGGAAGGGATTGCAGTGGGGTTGGAGGGGTCGCTTAGGGTGCGGGGAGTTGTCGAGGGATGTTGGGGGTTGGAGACGTTGCTGGGAATTGATTTCGTCGACGGTGGCTGTTCTGACGTGGCCTGAGCAATAATCTAGAAGCTGTTGACAATTTTTTTCTTGTTTTTCTTCCTCGGAAATTAGAACAGTGGCTTTGACGGCTGGAGACTTTGATCCGGTGACGGCTCAGGGTCCAAAAATCAACAACCAAATCATGTAGATTCAACTGAAATTCGATCAATACGAACATTAACTCCTTGTTGTAGGCTTCATTGGGTTGTTTGGCTTGTCGTTTACATTTCGACGAACGATAGTCTTTCATTGTGTGCATGCGTCACCTATGTACGAATCGTCAGATCGTGAGGACGACATGTGATCCATGCTCTGACACCAATTGATGCAAATCAGAATTTGCAACGGTGGAATAAATAAATGTGACGGTGGAAATTTGTTTGGTGGAAGAAGAACTTAGAGGGCGGCGATAAAAATTTATTTTTTTGATGGTGGATTTTCGGTGGTAGAGAAATAGAGGGGTTGAGAAGAGAACTCGTCGGGAACACGAGGGGATGGAGAGGAGAAGGCGTGTAAACCATGGCAATGGAGAGGAGATAGAGAATAAATCTCAAATTTTGTAAATCAATGAATGATTACATAAGTAGGTCTATCATCCCTTTATATAGGAGGGATGAGATTACAAAATAGAAAAACAACTCATTATCCTAAAGTGACTCTAACAGACTAACCGACTAATTTGAAATTCAAATTTAAAGTTGACTACTAATTTGGAGATTACACGCGATCTCGTTATTTTAAATTAAAATTGCGACAACTTAAATAAACGAAATAAAATTAATGAATAATATTAGATAAATATACGACCCTATATTTTGGTTCCACGCTGCATCAACTCTCCTCCACTTTGAAAATTCGTCTCCGACGAATTGTTGGATCTGCAGGTTTGGAGGTTGATAATTTCGAATCCGCGTTTTCTGCCATCCCCCTGGAAGAATTGGTGTGGAGTGAATGGCGGATTCCATACATGCGCGGCGCGGGCGTAGGTGACGTCGCCTTGGTGGTGGAAGAACATGTGCGGCGCAAATGGCGGCATCTTTACGAACCTTATCTCCTCAATGGGGTGATTGAAAAATTGATGAGGCATGAACAACATGATCTTTTGGAGACTCCATAGCAAAGCAATAATACAATGAGAGTAGAGGAGGAGATGTGTCCAATGTATGAAGCCATGGGGCCTTTAAATAGGTGAAACCCATGATCCTAATCCTAATAGGATAAGGAGGCTTTCCAAATTTCTCTTTTTCAATCCTTCTTTTAAAATATTTCTGCAGCAGGGGGTATGGGCGCAATTTTCGTACCCCTTCAATTAAAGGAAACCCATAGCCTGTTTTATCCTTCCAATGACCTTGTTGATATAAGCTTTTGGAATAGGGGGTCTTTATGCAAATGTGCCAGATTAGTTTCTCATCCCCGGTCTCATGGGACTCGAAACTGAAACCCTTAGATTTCGGATTTCTCGTTAGGGCTCGGCTTCTTTTCCTCTGATTGTGGCGGCGGCATCGCCGATTCCAGGGCGGCGCTGAGCGTTGTCGGCGGTGGCGAGGTGGCCGCGGTGGCTGGTGTTTGCAGGGGAGGTGAGAAAGGGGTCGGGAAAGAGGTAGGAGGAGTGCGGCGGCGAGGGGGGTGTATGCGGGAGGGCGGTGTTTGGGGGGAGGTGGAGGCGCTGGGATTCGCGCGCGGGGAGGGTGCGGGCCTGTGATGGCTTAAGGCGAGGCGAAGTAGCGGGGATGGGGAGGCGGGGCGCGTGGGTTGGCGTGCGGGAGGGGTGCGATCTGCGTAGGGAGAGACGGGGAGGGAGGGAGGCGGAGGAGTGGATGGTGGTGGCGACGGTTTGGGGTTGGGTGGTGGCACGCGAGGCGTGAGGGGAAGGTTGGGAGGGGGATCTGGGTTTACGGAAGGGGACACGGGGGCTGGGGATTATGTCGCGGGGGGTCCTGGGCTGGTGGGTGAGGTAGTCGGGGCGGGGGTCAGGGGCATTGGCAAGGGCGTATGGGGTGACGGTAACGGGGCTGGGGTCGTAGGTACAGGGGTTGCACCGGTGGCGAGGAGGAAGATGGGCAATGGTGGTGGGACAGGGAGGCGTGCCGGAAAGGTGCGGGTGGTGGCGGACTGGGTGGTGCGGTGAGGGTCGGGGTGGCCGAGTTTGGCGTCGGCGGGTCTGGGGCCTGGATTGGGGCCGCCGAGGCTGCGAGCAGTGCGTCGTTGTCAGCATAATCTTCTTGGCTCTCTTCATCAGGAACTTGGACAGAAGTCTCATCGGCCCATTTGGCAATGAGTTCTTCTAGTTGTCGTGTCATTGACTCTCTATTCTGTGAAAGAATTTGGAGCATATTCGATAGTGTTTGTCTAACCTCAACACGCCATGCACGGTCGTTGGGGCGAGATCCGTTGGACGTTCTGCGCGAGTGACGAGAGGGATCGCCAGATCGTGAGGACGACCTAGATGCCATGCTCTGATACCAATTGATGCAAATTGGATTTTGGCGCGGCGATAAAAATTTATTTTTTTGATGGTGGATTTTCGGTGGTAGAGAAATAGAGGGGTTGAGAAGAGAACTCGTCGGGAACACAAGGGGATGGAGAGGAGAAGGCGTGTAGACCACGGCAAGGGAGAGGAGATAGAGAATAAATCTCAAATTTTGTAAATCACTGAACTGATTACATAAGTAGTCCATCATCCCTTTATATAGGAGGGATGAGATTACAAAAATAGAAAAACAACTCATTATCCTAAATTGGCTCTAACCGACTAACCGACTAATTTGAAATTCAAATTTAAAGTTGACTACTAATTTGGAGATCACACGCGATCTCGTTATTTTAAATTAAAATTGCGACAACTTAAATAAACGTAAATAAAATTAACGGATAATATTAGATAAATATACAGCCCTATATTTTGGTTCCACGCTACATCAAGAATCACGGAGATCACGTGGAGAGAGAAGGGAAAGGGAGAGAGGTGAGATAAATCTCAATTTGATTTCATCCTGAACTATCTCTAAACAAATACTACCATCCCCTTTATATAGGAGGGGAAGGATTACAAAATAGAAACAAAACCAAAATTCAAACCCTACATTACCCTAATTTGGACTCGAAATATCTCTAACCAATCAACTGCTAAATTTAACCGACTAACTAATTTGATATGTGATCACATGCGATCTCTTTATTTAAAATAAATTACAACGGACTCAATAAACGTTAAATGAATTTGACTTTAATTAACGAACGAAAATTAAACCCTAATTGCTAAATTTCAACGAACGAAAATCTTTAATTGAGCCCTAATTGGCCGATCCACGCTACATCAAAAGGATTCATTGTCTATTTCTAAATTTGTTAGATATGGGCATACATTCTGAGATAGACATATCATGAAGTGTTATGATGAATATATTTCAGAAGTTAATCTAACATTAGAAGGACTATGTGAAATTAGAATAGTAATGAAAGATTCATTAATATTTCTAATACTAGGAATTAAAAACCTTTAAAGATCAAGGGAGGATTAAGATCATTTGATAATGATCAAGGCGTTAAGATTTGGACACGTGGCTATTGATAAGATCAATAAGGCTAGTAAGAGATGAACCTCTAGATTGTCTAAGGGCATGTTTGGTAACTGCGTCAGATTGGATCGGGGTATCCTTCTGTGAATAGTAGCGGTTTGAATGGTTGGGAGGGCCGAAATAATAAATATGATGTGATGTGACATTGACTATATGTTATATTAACTTTAATGATTATAATATATTTTTATATTAATTTTTTATTTGAACATAATTTAAAATTATTATAAGAAAGAAATTGTATGGTCCATAAAATTAATTCCAACCAAGGAATGCAGGGATAGAGCAAGGGGTATGCCAAGTTACATCGGGGTAATTGATAACTAAGAAGTTGTGGAGATCTTGTGCTCCACACAAGGCAGGAACACAGTCATCGTAGCAACCTCACACGAACCCATAGAAAATCAACAATTAACCCACAATATGTATAAAGCAATGAAAAGCAAACTGTGGCTTTAAATTTTATTATAACTCTACAAAGGATGTGAATAGCTGCAAGTATTATAGAGGTCGAACACATGGAGCAAACGGGAGAATGGTGCAAATAAATGCAAAAATGTGTGCTTCTTGTTGTCTATGTGTTTTGTGGGTTTTTAATTTTATATTTTTTGTAAATTTATTTTTATATTTTTTAAATTATTGTTAATTTTATTTTTTTTATTTTCTCTTTATATTTTCTGATTTTTAATTTCTTTTCTTTATAAATATATAATATAAGCTTATATAAGGCTATATATACAATATAGGGTAATATATAAGCTATTATAAATAAATAAAAATTGCATAATTAAATATTTTTGGGTTTTAAATAATTTTTAAATATTTTTTTTGTGATTTTTTAGGTATTTTTACTAATTTTATGGATTTTTAAAGTCAAAAATATCCCAAATCAGGGACTATAAAAAAAGGCATAATTGAAATGCAGATTAAAAATAGCAAACAGTATCAAAATTTCTTCGAATAAATTTTAATATATAAAATAGTATAAAGAAAATTATAAAACAAAAAAATGTAATTTTGGAATTATTGAGAATTTTTTAGATTTTTATATAGGAATTTGGGGCTTTTAATTTTTAAGGTTTTTCTATTTTTAATGATTTTTGATCTGAAGTCTCAAAATACTTAAATAAACAAAATATATTTTTGGGGAATTTTTCAAATGATTTTATGTTTGTTATGGGGTTTTTAAGTCAAACATGGCAAAGATATGCTCTTTTTTATTTCTAATAAATATTAAAAAGTCCTAAATTGCAAATCTAAAAATATGGAGTGAAAGTGTGTGCAATCAAAAGCTTAACCCTATTTTTTGGTGATTTTTTGATGCAATCTACGCATGCAACAACCTAAATGACGATTCGAGCAATGGAATTACTGAAACAAAACGACGAATGAACAAGAAATAATGCACGACAGGCCAAACTCAGCAACAACAATGGTTAAGTATTCGCGTTTTAGCACCGATTGTGATCCACAAATGTTAGGGCAAATAGATGAGTTATGAGGATTAGAAAATTTATCGCAAGATTGCACTACTAGGGGTCTCAACGATTCACCAAACCAAGTCAACAATATAACAATCCACAAACTATATTATGCGGTGGAATAAAATGGGAAAATATCGCTCATACCACAACCGGCACGGAGGAACAGGACGCGCTTCAGATCTGGCCGAGGAGGCGGACAAGGGCTGTTCACAGCGGCTTCTCGTGCAGTTCCCGGGGCGCGGTAGGGCTGGACCAAGGCAACCGGGAGTAGCGGCAGTGGCGGCTGGCCGAGTTTGGTTGGCCGAGGGGTCGGGGTGATGAGGGGCGAGTGGGATGGCGGCGTTGGGCGAGGCGGTGCGGTAGGGGAGGTGAGGCGACGCGGTAGGGGAGGTGAGGCGGCGCGGAGGAGACGGGAGGGGCGAGGCGCGCGGGGCGATGAGGGCTGGCGAGTTGAAGGCGCTGCAGTTGGCGGCGGTGGGAGAGGACAGGGAGGAGAGGGGGGGGCGAGAGTGGTACTGGTGGGCGCGGCGGCGCGCAGGGAGGGAGAGGGTTGTGGAGAAGGCGGTGCGGGGGAGAAGGGGAGGCGAGAGGGGAGAGAGGGCGGAGGGTTTGGCGATGGTGAAGAGGAGAACAGGAGGCGGCGGGGAAGGGAATAGGGATACGAGAGAAGAAGAATCGGGGGTGGGGGAAGGGAGAACGCGGGTCGAGAGGGGGAAGAGGAGAGGGGCGGAACCGGGAGGGAGGAGAGGAGAAGAGAGGGAGGCGGTGGGGTTAGGGCACGGGAGAGGAGTATCGGGGAGAGAGAGAGGCGCGGAATTGGGGAGGGAGAGAGAGAGAGAACCGAGAGAAGAATTAGGGATGGGAGAAATTTTCTTAATTCAACTTAATCAAAACCTAATACAAAGGGAGCCCTTTATAGAGGCTACTCCCCCTTAAAAGGAGCAACAAATCCCTAAAATTAGGGAAGAAGAAATCAAAAGAAAAAAAATATAAAAAGAGGCCTTTTATAATGAGCCTTTTACATGGGAAATAAATAAAACAAAATAAATACTAATTAGACCAAATAAATGTCTACTAAAATTAAGTTGCTATCATGCTGCATCAACTCCCCCCTGCTGAAAAGAATCTCGCTCCGTCGAGATGGCATCGTGGAAGTTCTGAAGTATATCGGGGCGGAGTTGTTGGAGTTCGTCCTCGTCGATCCAGGTACAATCGGTAAGAGGTCGTCCCTTCCATTTGACTAGATATCGTCGGAAGAGACCACGTCTAGTCGTCATATCGCGGATATCTGCAATATCTTCAATCTGATCGGCATCGGTGGCGGCTGGCGTGTGGCGCATATCATCATCAGGAACTGTTGGAGTAGTGGCATCCGTCTGTTCATCTCCATGATATAAGAAAAGATCTGATACGTTGAATACTGGCGATGTCTGGACGTCTGGCGGCAGGTCGAGTAAATAAGCATTGGTCCCAATCCTCTTGAGGACTCGGAATGGACCAATCTTTCGTTCGCTCAATTTTTGGTGGACTCTCAGAGGAAATCTCTCTTTTTTCAGGTGGACCATCACTAACTCTCCAACTCTGAACTCGCTCTCTCTTCGGTGTAGGTTGGCGTGGGTTTGGTATTTCTGGGTCATAGATTGGAGTTTGGCTCGGATTTCAGTATGGATGTGGGTTAGATGTTCGACCAGATCCTCAGCAGCTGCACTACTTCTCCCTTGCACGGTTGTGGGTTTTAGGTCAAGGAATTGAGTAAGTGGAAAGCCGTACACACTCTCAAAAGGAGATTTTCCGGTGGACCTATTGGTGGAACTGTTATATGCGAATTCAGCTTGGGGAAGAATTAGATCGCACTTGGACGGAGAGTCCCCTGCAAGACATCGCAACAAATTTCCTAATGACCTGTTAACTACTTCAGTTTGCCCATCTGTTTGTGGATGATAAGCGGTGCTATACTGCAAACAAGTACCAAGACGGGACCAAAGAGTGCGCCAAAAATGACTCAAAAACCGAGTATCGCGATCCGAGGTAAAAGAACGAGGGACACCATGCAAACGGACGACATCACGAAAAAACAAATCGGCGACATGAGATGCATCTGAAGTTTTCCTACATGCAATGAAATGAGCCATTTTGGAAAATCGATCCACCACCACAAAAATAGAGTCAACTTTTCGCATAGTGAGGGGTAATCCTAGCACAAAATCCATGGTGATGTCTTCCCAGGGTCGCAGAGGAATGGGCAGGGGTGTGTATAGTCCAGTGTTCTGTCGGTGGCCTTTGAATCTTTGACATGTTTGGCATTTCTGTACAAATTTCGTCACATCCTTGCGCAGTTGCGGCCAATAAAAACGCTCTTGGAGTAGAGTCAAAGTTTTGTCTCGTCCAAAATGTCCAGCTAAACCTCCGTTGTGTAGTTCTGAAATTAAGCTCTCACGAAGGGACGTGGCAGGAATGCACAGTTGGTGGCCTTTGAATAGGAAACCCTCATGAAGAACAAAAGTGGCTGTTGGGTCCTGCCCCGTACCAACACAATTGGCATGAATTTGACCGAAATCAGGATCAGTGGGATAGAGGTCCTTGAGAGTTTCAAATCCGGTCGTGCTAATAGTCATTGTGGTCAGGGCATGTGCTCGCCGGCTCAAAGCATCGGCCACACGGTTCAGGGTTCCGGCTTTGTGTTTGAGATGGAAGGTGTATTCTTGGAGGAAATTAACCCATTTGGCGTGACGCTTGTTAAGAGTTTTCTGGGAGTTCAAATATCTCAGGGCTTCATGATCAGAGTTAAGGATAAATTCACGCTGGATCAGGTAGTGTCTCCAATGCTTGAGAGCTTGGACCACGGCATAAAATTCAACATCATAAGTGGAATACCGTGATCTGGCATCGTTCAACTTCTCGCTGTAGAAGGCGACAGGTCGTCCTTCTTGACTGAGGACAGCGCCAATTCCGACATGTGAGGTGTCGCAATCTACCACGAAAATCTTGGTGAAGTCGGGAAGTGCCAAGACAGGAGCATGCGTCAATTGATGTTTGAGATTTTGAAAGCTCGTTTCTGCTTCGAGAGTCCAGGCGGGTGCACCTTTCCGCGTACAATCTACCAACGGTGCTGCACAAGTGCTGAAATTTCGAATGAAACGTCGGTAGAATGAAGCTAATCCCAGGAAGCTGCGAATTTCCGTGAGTGTTTTGGGTACGGGCCAGCTTTGAATGGCCTGGATCTTGGAGGGATCAACCTTAAGTCCATCAGCGGTGACAATGTATCCTAGGAAGAGGACCGTGTCAGACATGAAGGAGCATTTCTTGAGGTGGACGTACAATTTTTGATCTCTCAGGGTTTCTAGGACTTGTCGCAAGTGAGATAGGTGGTCTTCTTTGGTCAAACTGTAGATCAGGATATCATCGAAGTACACGACCACAAATTTGCCAATAAAGGGTCGCAAAACATGATTCATTGTCCGCATGAAGGTGCTTGGGGCATTCGACAAGCCGAAGGGCATGACCGTCCATTCGTACAGACCCTCTTTGGTTTTAAAAGCTGTCTTCCATTCGTCTCCAGGTCGGAGGCGAATCTGATGGTAACCGCTGCAGAGATCCATTTTGGAGAACAGTTTGGCACCTGATAACATATCAAGCATATCATCAAGGCGTGGAATGGGAAAACGATATTTAATCGTTATCTTGTTGATAGCTCGACTGTCCACGCACATTCTCCATGTGCCGTCTTTCTTCGGGGTCAGCAGAGCAGGAACCGCCACGGGGCTCATACTCTCTCGAACATACCCACGTCGCAGCAGATCTGTAACCTGCCGGTTCATCTCTTCATGCTCGCTTGGGCTCATTCGGTAATGGGGTAAGTGAGGGAGGCTGGCTCCAGGGACTAGATCAATGTGATGTTGGATGTCCCGCAACGGGGGTAGTCCTTCAGGCAACTCTTCAGGTATGATGTCAGCGAACTCTTGGATGATGGGCTTTATCTCAGGTGGGACTTCAGGTGGAGTTGACTCTTGGCTGCCCACTTCACGTCCCATCAAGGCATAGATGGTGGAGCTCTCCTGAATTTCACGTTGGAATGGTTGGGCTTCCATCAACAACACGGAGCCCGTGGTCGCAGTCTTTGCCGGTGGGGTCTTGTTACCGGTTTGGTTGGTCGCAGCTCGAAGTGTAGCCACTTGGCGAGGGCTAAGGGCGTCACGTTGCGGTCTGAGGGTTACACGAACCTTGTCTATGAGAAAGGTGTACGTGTTCGGTTTTCCTCGGTGTTCGGTGTCTCGATCGAATTGCCACGGTCTCCCTAGAAGTATATGACAGACATCCATAGGGGCGACATGGCACCACACCTCGTCCTTATATGTGGGACCAATGGAGAAGCTAACGAGGCTTTGACGGTGGATCGGGATTTGGGTACCACCTCGAAACCATGCCACGCTGTACGGTTTTTCGAGTGGTTGCGTTGGCAGACCCAACTTATCCACCATTTCTTGGGAAACGAAGTTCTCAACGCTTCCTCCGTCAATGATTAGAGAACAGCGTCGTCCTCCTGAGGTGCAGGTGGTTCGGAAGATGCTGCGCCGCAACCAGCTATCAGCATCGGAGGCAGCGGGTGTGAGCAGAATGTTTGTGGGCGCGCTGTCAGGAGCGATGAAGTTCTCGTGTTCAATTACCAGGAACGGACCGGAGTCGTCTCCATCCACTCCCAGAAGCTCGTAGTCGTCGGCTCCCATGGTGTTGGCAGTCAGCGCAGTCGGATCCTCTCCAGGGGGTTCCTGTTGGTCAAGGTCGGGGTCTTCAGGTTCGTCGGTGGTGCATAGATGGACGGGTCTAGCCTTAGGGTTTGGGCACTCTGCTGCCCGATGGCCCTTTTGATAGCATCGAAAGCAAGTATCAGGTCCTACAATGGGTCGGCTTCCCAAGATGCCTTGGCTGGGGTTTCCAGGGGGTGGTCGGGTGACGGCAGGAGTTGATGGTTTGGCTGGAGTTTTACCCGTCACAACTGATGAGGAGCCCATCGGTTTGGAGTATGTCATCGGAGTACTGGTACGAGGAGCGGAGTTCACAGAGAAGGGTATCTTTCTCGTCTGGGTTTTAGCAAGCTTGATCTCAGCTCGCTCAGCCTGCTTGTAGGCTTCGTCGACATCACGGCAGTGGTGGAGGTAGAGTTCATCCTGGATGGCTTGGCGGAGGCCTTGCATGTAGCGGGTGACTTCCTGAACAGGAGTCTCCTGTAAACGGTTGCGGTGGACTAGGGATTGGAACCCTTCGGTGTATTCCTTAACGCTCATGGTGCCTTGTCTCCAGGATTGCAGTCGCGCGTACAGATCGCGTCTGTAATCTTCAGGCACGAATTTGGTCTTCAATTTAGTTTTCATTTTGCTCCAACTGCGGATTTTGCTTTTCCCTTTCTGTTTTCGTTCGGATTGCAAACAGTCCCACCATAGCAGCGCATGTCCTTTCAATTTTATAGTGACGAATTGGACCTTACGTTCGCTAGGCATGGACTTCCACACAAAGAAGTGCTCGACGGCTTGGAGCCAGTCCAAAAAAACGTCAGGATCTCGTCCTCCGTCAAATTCTGGGACATCGAGACGGATGCCTCGATCCCATCCCTCGTCGGACTTGGGTCCATTTCGCGGTTGGAATTGTGGTTCACCATTAGGCTGTGGAGTATAGTCAACGGTGTATGGGTCGGGAGTCTTGGGGATGAAAGGGGTGTATTCTCTGGGTTCGTCTTCTTCACTCTCCTGTGAATGACACTCGCTATCATGTCCATCGGACGTAGAAGAGCTAGAGTCACGGGAAATGTTGTTCCGGGAGCGGGATTTCCGGTTAGTGCGTCGACCTTTGTTGAGAGTTTCATCAGTATAGTCGTTGCCTATCATACGACCATTCAAGGTAGCAATTTGTCCACACATCTGGTCAATCATTTTTTGCATGTGTTGCATGTGAGCAGCTAGGGATTCCAGTGATAGTTCAGGGGGTGGGGTGTAGGGGGGTTTTGAGCCACTAGGTTTGTCGGCCATGGATATCCTAGGGTTTTGTTCTGTGGTCTTTTTTTTTTTTAATATTATTTTTTTTGTGGTTTTGTGTTGTGGTTTTTTTTGTGGTTTTTTTTTATGCAACAAATAAATGAGATGCAGACGAAATGCAGAATCGTGAGGCTCTGATACCAAATTGATGCAATCTACGCGTGCAACAACCTAAATGACGATTCGAGCAATGGAATTACTGAAACAAAACGACGAATGAACAAGAAATAATGCACGACAGGCCAAACTCAGCAACAACAATGGTTAAGTATTCGCGTTTTAGCACCGATTGTGATCCACAAATGTTAGGGCAAATAGATGAGTTATGAGGATTAGAAAATTTATCGCAAGATTGCACTACTAGGGGTCTCAACGATTCACCAAACCAAGTCAACAATATAACAATCCACAAACTATATTATGCGGTGGAATAAAATGGGAAAATATCGCTCATACCACAACCGGCACGGAGGAACAGGACGCGCTTCAGATCTGGCCGAGGAGGCGGACAAGGGCTGTTCACAGCGGCTTCTCGTGCAGTTCCCGGGGCGCGGTAGGGCTGGACCAAGGCAACCGGGAGTAGCGGCAGTGGCGGCTGGCCGAGTTTGGTTGGCCGAGGGGTCGGGGTGATGAGGGGCGAGTGGGATGGCGGCGCTGGGCGAGGCGGGCGGTAGGGGAGGTGAGGCGGCGCGGTAGGGGAGGTGAGGCGGCGCGGAGGAGACGGGAGGGGCGAGGCGCGCGGGGCGATGAGGGCTGGCGAGTTGAAGGCGCTGCAGTTGGCGGCGGTGGGAGAGGACAGGGAGGAGAGGGGGGGGGGCGAGAGTGGTACTGGTGGGCGCGGCGGCGCGCAGGGAGGGAGAGGGTTGTGGAGAGGGTTGTGCAAATTTTACAGAATAAAATAAGCTGCAGATGAATGATTGGGTATTAAATTTAAATTACAAAAATCCACTGGTCAGCGCACGATCGGACGGCTCATGGGATGTCACTTGCCACGCGTCCGCACAAGGAAGGCCGATGATGCTTCGGCGATCTAAGGCCATGATTAGATCATGCGTAGAGATCCAATGGTGAAGAACTCTTCAATATAACGCCAACTGCTGCTCAGGAGAACGGATCTTGATCCAACGGCTCTGGATGATGGTGGTGGAACGGAGGATGAACTCGCTCTGGGCGAGCTTCAATCGGGTGTCCCACACTCCTCTGACGATTTGGAGCCCAGCCGAAGGTCGCTTTTACTCATGCAGCTCCCGTGAACCCTCAAGTGGCTCAAATGGCTCCGAGGACCCTTGGAAGATCCCTGGAGGTCTATGGTACTCCAGCGAACCTGGAAGCCTTCACAGGTCTGATCTTCGGCCCAGATGGGCCCATATAAGCGATGACCTGTGCAAAATAAAAAGAGGGTTGAGGGCAAACTGCCTCGACCCTATTAGAGGGGAATGGAAGCGGGGCAAGGTGAGGTGGAGCTCTCCAGCATGAGGCGGGGGAGGGAGAGCTGGTTTCAAGATCCGCAAAGGATCTGGTAGAATGGGGTGATGCGGGACGTAGTAGAAGTGAATGGGGCAGAAGTGAGGTGGTTGACGCATCGAGTCACGGTCGGAAACGGGCGGAGATGGTTCGCCGAAGCTAGCCTCCGGCGAACTACGAATCTCATGTGTTACGATAAAACACGTAATTAAGGCACGAAATAAATGCATTAACTAAATCCTACGACTAAAATCTAACTAAAAAGCGATAAACGGGAGTACCTCGACTGGCCGGAGCCATGAGATGACCTCACGGCGACGAAGGTCGCTGGAGATATGGAGATCAGCCCCTACGTCGTCTTCTTCTTTATCATCCTAAGGTAATGCGAGATCCCTATCATGAATCTCAAACCTCCAGGCACAAAAGAAGGGGAGAAAATCGGCTAGAAGTGATTCAAAAAATCAAAGAAGTGGGAGAAGGATATATGTACATGATGGTGACAGGGAGAGGTTTGAGGGATGGTCACAGGCGAATCAAAGCGATTCAGCCTTAAGAAAGGAGTCAGCGAGGATCATGCATGTATAGGGAGAAAATCCTGTGAAGAAACCTAACCTCCTCGAGCGGTGTATCAAGGGCTAGAAATCCGAGAAGGCGTGTACTCCATTCTGACAGGGCTAGGGGGCGAGTCAGACAATTGACCTAGGTCAACACTCGAAGCCATCTGGTTGGTCCACATGGACAAACCAAGAAAAACCTGACCCAAAATGATTATCAAATCAATAATAAATATTAAATGAATTTATTAATTTTAAGTTATAAAATAAAAAATATTTATTATTTTTTATAATATTTTAATATGATTTTTATTTATTTTTTCGAAGTTATTAATTACATGTTACTTATTAATGTGATTTGTTAAGTATATTTGCTAACTTTTATGGATTTTTAAAGTCAATATCCCAAATCAAGGATTGATAAAATAGGCAGAATTGAAATAAAGATTAAAAATAGCAAACAGTATCAAAATTCTCAAATCAATTTTAATATATAAAAAATAATATAAAGAAAATAATAAAACGAAAAACATATTTTTGAAATTTTTGAAAAAAATTTTAGATTTTTATAAAGGATTTTGGGGCTTTTAATTTTTAAGATTTTTCTTTTTCTATTTTTAATGATTTTTGGTCTGAAGGCTCAAAATACTTAAGGGATATTTACCCAACAGACCCTAAAATCTTTCGAAATTACCTCTACGACCTTGAAACATCATAATTCCTCCCACGACCCCGTAATCTTGCTAACCTTACCCTACAGACCATGTGGTTAACCCCCACCCATTTTCCTGAACTAACCGGATTCCATTATATTCGTTTACATTATACCCATTTTGTTTGTAAAATTTACATTCAATGCCATTTTGCCCTGCTCCATCCCACTCCTCTGCTCGATGCCCCCGGCCATCGCATCCTCCTGCTCGAAGCCCATGCTCCCCCACCTGCGCCGCATGAAGCTTGGCCCCACTCGCATCCCCTGCCCCAACCCGATGTGTCTGCTGCCCCACCGGCCCCGCCTCCTCCGCTTGACGCCAACCCCCCGTCCGCCCTGCTGTGCCTCCCCCCCTCGTTGCTTTCCCCCCTCCCGCCTCCCGTGCTTTCCCCCCTCCCGCGTCGAAGCCCCCGGCGCCGCCTCTCTCCTGCTCTACCCCCCCCCAAGGAGCGTCGCCTCCCCTGCTTCCCCCCCCCTCCCGCGTTGAAGCCCTCCCGGCGCCGCCTCTCTCCTGCTCCCCCCCCCCCCAGGAGCGCCGCCTCCCCTGCTCCCCCCCCTCCCGCGTTGAAGCCCTCCCAGCGCCGCCTCTCTCCTGCCCCCCCCCCCCAGGAGCGCCGCCTCCCCTGCTCCCCCCCCCCTCCCGCGTTGAAGCCCTCCCAGCACCGCCTCTCTCCTGCCCCCCCCCAGGAGCGCTGCCTCTCTCCTGCTCCCCCCACCTCCCCGCGGATAACCGGCCGCCTCCCCCCCCCTTCCCGCCTGACAATCGAAGCCCCACCCGGGGCCGCCGCCTCCCGCGTGTATTCGAAGGAATCCCCCGGCGTGCCGCCTCCCTGTGCTTTCCCCCCCCTCCCGCGTCAGTCGAAGAAGGAACCCCCGCCGCCTCCCGTGCTTTCCCCCTCCCGCGTCAGTCGAAGAAAGAACCCCCGCTGGATTCAAAGAACTGCTCCTCCGATGGGGTATTTCGTCCAGCAAGAATGAAGAAGAGAGAGGGGGAAGAGGAAGGAGGGGAAGTGAAAGAAAATCTACCCTTGGATTTGCTATGGTTAGATTAACTCAACTTAAACCCAAACTAGTTAACTCAGAATGTCTCAAATTAACGGTAGGGTCTATAAGGTAAGACGGAGCAAGATTACGGGGTCGTGGGAGGAATTATGATGTTTCAAAGGTCGTAGAGGTAATTTCGAAAGATTTTAAGGTCTGTTGGGTAAATATCCCAATACTTAAATAAACAAAATATATTTTTTGGGAATTTTTCAAAATGATTTTATGTTTTTCATGGGTTTTTTAAGTCAAATATGGCAAAAATGTGTTCTTTTTATTTTTAATAAATATTAAAAAGTCCTAAATTGCAAATCTAAAAAATATGGCGTGAAAGTGTGTACAATCATATAACTTTGGTATTTTTAAAAAGAACTATTGTCTGTATATTTGATAATCATTTGTAATCATCACATCTGACATTCTTGGCTTCATAAGGCCAATGTCCACAAACATTCTCAGGTAACTCGGCCTTGTGAATATTTTCACATTTTGAACCACAAAAAAGAACAACCATCCCAGCACATTGCAATAGACTTTAACACCTCTGCATTATGAGGATGTGCATGAAGACATGGAAACCCCTGCCGATACCCAGCATGTTTGTTGTTATATTAGCCTGAAACAAGGAAACTATCTTCTTATACCGATCCAAATCTCCCAAAACTTTAATATTTCTAATAGCATAGGCTCCTACAAAATCATGTTCTTCTGAAAATATGATAAGAATATGCTTCGAGTCTAAAATACTGAGGAAAAGTTCACCATGATGCTCCATTCTGCTCAGCATAAGTCAAGGCCTTAAATGTCGGTTTCGGTCACCATTTCGGTATCGACCAAAACAGAATTTCGATGGAATTTCGGTGGAATTTCGAACGAAATTTCGGTCATTTCGGTCATTTTTTGTACTAGGATCCCCATATTTCGGTCATTTCGCTCATTTCGGTCAAATTTCGATTTCGACTGGATATCGATATTCGACAGAAATTCGACCGAATTTCGCTGAAATTTGAGGCCATGGCATAAGTCATCTCAATTCGGGTAATTCAACACTTGATTTTTGGAATTTCGCAACCACGGTTCACAAAAGGCCTTTGTAGCTTTAAGTTAATACATATTCTTCCATAAATTCAGTCACATGTTCCCCATCCTCAAACTTAGATTGTTTAATAGGAATGGTTTCTCGAAAGGATAGAGGAACATGTGCACCTCTGATAACCGTGATAGAAGTTAGATTATTAGCTTTCTTTCAACCATCAAGACCTTGCTATACTCAATTTCCTTCTTCTTTATTTCTGCTCTATTCCCAAAAAACGGGGATAGCATTGGAAAGCTACTGTCATCCTTCACCGAAGTCCCACAAATCCTTCATCCACATACTTCCTCTCAGGCCTCTATCAAACATATTATGTGCATCATTAGCCATAAACCACTCTCCCAAACAAAATGTTGAGCACCGTATGTGCACAACCCTTAATCTTTTTCAAACCCAAACACCCTGCAGAACTCAAGGGCAAAACGACCCACAATACGATGGTTGCTCATCCAGCAACCAGGGTAGAATGTAGAGATGAAACGTCTACTTTAATCCTCAAGCAACAGATGTTCGCCCATCAAATCCCAATGCTCCTTGCAAAACATGCAGCAGCAAAACCATTGCAGTTATAGAAGCAGTCAAGAGATCCTCAACAAACCTCCAAGCTCCATTAAGTTGAGCTCCTTCTGCTCCAAATTTTCCTAGAAGTACCGAAGACATCCTTCCTCCTTAATCAATCATCGTAGGTGCTTGCCTCCAGAATAGGATCTCCAATGTAGATCCTTGCAAAAACAGGCTTATAAAAAAGTGCTTAAAGAAAGGAAGCAAGATCTGAAACCAGATCAGAGATCCTCCCGACAAGTTTAATCCAGGCAACTGCCAAAAAAGGGGGCGGGGTGCAGACCCTATATCGCATTCACAAGTGCCTAGTCATTTGAAGTGTCGGTTGAGGGATTTTTAACTGGTGGGGTTTATGATATCAGGAGCAAGGGTTTAGGAGGCGGCAACGCTGCGGATGGGGTTGGGCGGAGGTCCGCGCAAGAAGGAACCCGTGTCGCTCGTCGGATCTGACAGTTTGGGTCTCCGTTCGGAAGGGGTTGCTTTCGTTGTGGCTCGTTGGAGCACTGGGCACGGCAGTGCCATGAACCTGTGAGGTGCTTTAGATGCCGATGCTTCTCGCGCACTAGCACAACGTGTCCGTTGGCGCGGAGGGCGGACCAGGAGTTGGGCATGCTAATCAAGGAGGGAGGAGGATCGGAGGTGTTGTTCCAGGGTTTGTCTGACATGGGAGCGGTCTCGGCGGCTCAAATCCACAGAAATGTCGTGAAGTTAAGCCCATGGCGGGTTCTAGCGAGGGGGCTTACCGGGGCAGAGGCTACAGAGTTGTTGAGATGGTCCAGGGGAGCGCGATCGTTGCTGCAGTGGCGACGGTTGCGGGCTCGAGATGGGTTGCTGGAACACAAACCTTTGCACCAGATTCGTGTGAAGGGCCTCCCTTTCGCCGCGAGGGGACTGTCTAGGGTTTGGGAGCTGCTTGAAGGAATCATCATGGTCATGGGGGTCAAAAGTGTGGGTTGTCGCCTGGGCAAGCTGTTGGACCATGTCCTCCAAGTGCGGGGAATCGGCCCTGAACTGCTGGGATAGTGGGAGATTGTCTCGGAGGGGAGGTCAGTGCTCCTGGAGCTCGCCACGGCGGGGCATGCGTCGCAAGGTTGTATGTCGATGCGCCGTCAAAGCATTCGTGTGGTGGAGAGTATGGAGGCGGTGGCCGACCGCGAGCTCGGTCGGGCGCCACAACGATCCAACGGAGGGGAGGCGCACTTACCGGAGAGAACTCGTCTTCCGGCAAGGATCCTCTTCGACGCGATCTTCGTGGATCGTTTCTCGAGGCATGTTATGGTTGATCTTCTTGCGGTCCTTCACGTGTGGATGCCTTGGGAGACGTGCCGGTTGGGGCACCGCTCGAGAAGGCTAATTCGCACGTTTCTTTGGGTTCAAGGTGCCCGAATACTCGGTCGACCCGAACAACTGACCAGAGTGACTTCTCGATATGACGTGCTGACTTGGGGGCCCAAAGCTAGTGCCCGGGTCAGGCAGCCCTGACCCGATTATCTCTGGATCCACTCTGATGCATGGTTCTCCTCTCGCATTCGGCCAAGGGACGCCTTGCCAGCTCGTTTGCGTCGGTAAAGATTTCTCCCGGATGGGGCATGTTGGACGATGCGGCTCTCCATCTGCTAATGGGAGGGCATCGTCGCAGGCGGGAGGGGAGGAGGCTGGGGGCTTTTGGGGCCTAGGGACAGTGTTGTGGGGGTGGGTGGTGAGGGGAAGATGTCGACGGAGGGGGGATCCTTTGCAGTGGCACCTGTGGAGGTGGCGGGGGTTTTGGGCTCCTTGAAGGAGGTTTCGGAGGGGGTGCAGTCGGCGGTCTCACCGCGGATGGTCGTTGGGGAAGTGGGTGTCCGGAAGGAGGACCTGTGCGGGAAGTGTGTCTGTGGCGTTGAGGGTGAGGGGGGAGGTCGTTGGTTGCTACTCCGAAGCTCTGGGAAGGGAAGCCCTAGATACGACGCATGTTTCGTGAGGAAAGACGCCCTCGGGTCTGAGAGGAGGAGGGTGGCTTTGTTCGAATCGACAGCTCGGGAGGTTAATCTGCATCACTCGTCTACTGTTGTCGTCATGCGGACCACGCAGAATCGCTTCAGACTTTTGGACAGGAGCGTGGCCGAACAGCTGGGCGTCGTCCCACCTAAGAAGCTGAGTCAGACTATTCCTAAATTGTTGGAGCATTCGTTGTATGCGTCCATTGTGTTGTAGCAGGGTAAATGGATCCTGGAGGAGATCCATTTACCCCACCCAGTTGTTTAGTCCCACATCGTCCAGTGGTGGGACTTGGAGGCTCTGGAGAGGCTATATAACGAGCCCCAGACCTCCTTTATCCATTGAGAAAAAGCAATAAAGTATATGCCCCTTTGAGGGTTTCTCCCGTGGTTTCATCCCGCTCCTTAGGGAGTAGGGTTCCACGTAAAATCCTGCGTTCTTCGTGTTCTTTATCTTTTTTCATGTTTCGCTTCCGCATGTTCATTTTCCAACATGGTATCAGAGCGGGTCGATTCTCGGAGAGTTTATGTTTAATTTTATTCACAGTCACGGCCCTTATTCAGTTCGGCCCTTTTCAGAGATGGAGCAGTTGTCCACATTATTGTGGCGGGCCAGAGTACTCCTACGAGGAGACTCATTTCAGTTGCAGTGATTCTGACAGGCGCAGTTCAGAGCACATGCTCTCCTACGAGGAGATTCAGCAGACTCGCACTCCAGCCCGTTCGTCCTCACCTACACGTCATGAGAAGCAACGTCCTCGACTGCAGCAATGTGCGCGTTGGGTTGATATTGTCCGTAGTGTCCTGTAGCGTTGAGTTGAGTATCTTTCTATTTGTCCAAGCTGAGCATTGCATGCTCCAACTTGTGGGGGAGTGTTGGAGCATTCGTTGTATGCGCCCATTGTGGTGTAGCAGGGTAAATGGATCCTGGAGGAGATCCATTTACCCCATCCAGTGTTTAGTCCCACATCATCCAGTGGTGGGACTTGGAGGCTCTAGAGAGGCTATATAAGGAGCCTCAGACCTCCTGTATCCATTGAGAAAGTGCAATGCATAACACGCCCCTTTGAGGGCTTCTCCCGTGGTTTCATCCCGCTCCTCACAAAGTAGGGTTCCACGTAAAAATCTCGTTGTTCATATTTTGTTTATCTTTTTCATGTTACGCTTCCGCTTCTGATTTTCTAACATTGTATCAGAGCGGGTCATTCTCGAGGAGTTTGTCTCTTATTTTTTTTATTCGAGATTCATTGTTGGAGTTGATTATGAAGATTTATTATTGAAGATCTCAGGGTTTTTTTAAAAAACCCTAATCATATTATGTTCACATCATAAAAAACCCTAATCATATTATGTTCACATCATTTCATTACGGCTTTTCTGCACGATGTTCTCTCGACGAGCATCTCTTCCATGTCGATCAAGGCGGTGTGGGCGGCGCGCGCAAAGAGATCCAGTTGCACCACCGCAACCCCGCTCCAGGCAGCGGCGACCTACAGCCCTAAAACAAAGCCGATCCATCTTCCAGTCCTCTGCCAGGGGCATCTACTAGGGCTCCTTCGTGAGCCCTAACATTCCAGGCAACATCATGCCGAGTAACGTCGCTCCACGCAAGGTCTCCTGCGGCAAAACCTCCAACAAGCTTCAACAGGGTCTCTTCTCCAGGAATACCCAATGGCGGCGAAGCTTCCCGGTGCCTCCCTTCCCAGCCGCACTCAGGCGGTGCTCCGATGGAGGCGGGGTCTCCTCCCGAATCGCCCAGGCGGCGCACAGGCCATGCGCAGTCGCGCGGGCGGCGCTGCACCTCCAGCCGCACCAGCTCCCGGGTGCTCCAGGCCACATTGCGGCAGCGGCAGTCCTCCATCGCCTTCTAGGTCGTTCGAATCCCTGGTCTTCTTCGAAATCAAGCATCTTCCAAGGCGCAGGCAGATCCGCGAGACCCTGTGAAGTTGAGTTCTGAACTCCTTCGATATCAAGCGGCGCCATCCTGGCGCATCCCTCCAAGTGCAATTCCCAGGAGCGGCCAACTCGCGCGCCCCTGCGCGACAACCTGCATCCCAGGCGAAGATCGCGACAACCAGTTCCCTGGCAAGTTCCAAGCCCCTCTCCCCTCGCAGCGCAGCCCCACGACGTCGCCTGGTCCCGAGCGCGGCTCCCTCCTCTATGCAGAAGCCCATCTAGGCTTCTCTCCCAACATTCGGCGGCGCACCCACAAGATACTCCAGCCGCAGAGGTCCAGCGTCGTAGGAGGTTTCCAGATCGCGCCCTCCAATCCAGGCGCGACCCAGGCATGCTCCTCGTTCCCCCCTTCCAGCAAGTGACGGCGTACCCTGAGCAGGGAAACCCTAGCCGCTCCCCGCGGCGCCACAAGAAACCTCCAGGCGGAAGTTCACATCGCCATCACCCCTCCTCCGAGGGGCCTCTCTTTCGCTTCAGATCTGCACGCCCCTCCAGCGCTGGCGGCGCGTACTAGCCGCTCCCCGCGACGCCGCAAGAAACCTCCAGGCGGAAGTTCACATCGCCATCGCCCCTCCTCCGAGGGGCATGTCTTTCGCTTCAGATCTGCCCGCCCCTCCAGAGTTGGCGGCGCGTAACCCCTGGGACGCGCTGGCGGCTGCCCTCTCTCTTCGCGAGCAGCAACGGAGGCGGCGACCCCAGGGACGCGCACCTTCCTCATGTCGTGATGTCGAGCGGAGCGCCGCCTGCGGCGCAATGCGGCCTGCACCATCGGGATGCACCTGGGCCTGGAGTCGCGCGCAGGCGCAGACTCTCCAGGAAATATACCCCACGCGGGGGCGACGGGCCTTTAAAAAAAAAGAGGGATCATTCCCGTTGGAAACCCTAAGAAAGGTGGCTGGTTTTTCAGCCCTAATGGGCTGTGCCCATTAAAAAAACAGTGGGCTGAAAAAGGGGCGATGTGCCTACGTTAAAAAAAATAGAGTGAGAAAGAGCCTAAGAAGAGTTTTCAAAAAGAGAGAGAGAGAGAAAGAGGAAGAGAGAGTTCAAAAAAAAAGGAGGTGAGAGATGTTTTGTAATGCCCAAATGAGCTGATGCATCTTTGGGCCCAACTAGGTCAAATCTAATCGATTTAAAAAAAAGGAAGAAAAAAAAGGCGCGTGCAATAAAAAAAAGAGCCGCACGCATTTCAAAAAAATTGATGATTGAAAGCCGAGAAAAAAAATGAAACAGCTTTAAAAAATGTTTCAAAAAAATGAAAAATGATGACGGATTAAAAAATGATGGAAAGTGAAAAAAAAAATGTTCGTACCCCCAATTTCTTTGTCTTCTCCCAACTTGGTCGATGATTGTCATCCATGTTTTCCGACCAGTATGGGAGAAAGGGGGAGTATATGTGTAGAGTCACAGGTCTCAGGATTTCTCCAGATTTCAGATTCGTCAGACCAGACCGAGCCAGATTTTTCAGACTCTACAGATTTCTGATGAAGATATTTTCATGCGCAAGATTCAGACTCGACATTCAGTTTGATCAGAGTCCAAGATCGAGGCACTCCAAGATGAGAGGCCCATTTTCGAGATCTCTAGAGAGAGAGAGAGAGAGACAGAAACTCCAGTTTCGGTCATTTTCAGATGAGCATATGTTGCCATCAATTGTTCGAGGTCCCCATCATTATTCTTGTTTTGTAGGCCAGAGTTTTCATGTGAGCCATAGGGACTCCAGAGCAGAGGACCATTCCCTTGAGGACAAGGGTTTTCATGTGGTATATAGGTACACCAGAGCAGTGCAACATTGATGCAACCTAATTAAGTGGTGACTTAATGGCAATCCTAAAACTTGAAAACTAATGGACTAAATGACGAAAACAACTAAGATGACGTGCGATACGCAAAAATCAGCAACAATAGACAACAAAATACTCGAGTTCTAGCATCGGTTTCTCCACAATTTCAGGGCAAATCAAATAGTTAATGACTAATGGAAATAAATAACGATGTTGCAGTTTAGAACCTCAATAAATCACCAAACCGAACAGCAATATAACAGGCCACAACGCTAAGTTCATATGGTGGAATAATATGCAGAGAAAAACGCTCATACCACAACCGGCAAGAGGGAGAGTGCGGACTTCAGATCTGGTCGGCAGTGAGGAGGCTTGCTGGGTCCCTTCGACGGCACTTGGAGTCCCGTGTGGTTGGGGAAAAACAATAGCGAGACTGGCAGCGGGTGGTTGGGGTTTGGCAGTATGCGGAGGGAGGGTGGTGTCGGGGTATGGAAGCGAGGCACGAGGGAGAGCGCGCTGGGGAGGCGCTGTCGCATAGCGGGGCCGCGCGATGAGGCACAGGCGGAGCGGTCGATCGATGAAGTGCTGGGGAGGGGAGGCGGCGCGCAAGAGAAGGGGAAGGCGGCGGCGAGGAGGGGAGGGAAAGGGAAGGGCGCAGGGCCCGAGAGAGGGCGGGAATGGGGAAGGAGGCGGCGGGACGAGTTGGATCCGGCAAGGTTCGAAAAAACGAAAGGCGGAACGAGGCGTTTTCCCTGGAAGCGAGGCGAGGCGTAGCCTCGAGGCGGTCGAGGCGTAAGCCTCAGTTTGTATAGAAAAATAATTATAAAATATATAATAAATATATTTATTGGTGAAATAATATAATCTGACAAACATATAGTATGTAAAAATGTAATATATGATGATATTACGAAGATAAGAGCATGAAAAAAGAATATGTCAATGCCGTAAACCTTTCTACTGAATTTCTGCCCAATCAGAAGGAAATCATTGGCTGTAACTATTGCTAAAATTTTTATCTAAAGAGGATTGGTTATAGTTGTCATTATAGATATCCAAGGTGTTGACATGAATCATATGATTTGAATACTAACTATATGTTATAATTTGGCATGTTAATGGTAAATATGAATGTGAAAGAGGTCAAAGAGGTCAAATTTAAGCATTCATCTTGCATAAATATATACTCAACAACAAGACCTTTATAAACATATGAAAATATGAATAGGAATAATTTTTTCCTTTAAAAAAATACTTGAAAAAGCCCTCACGCCTCACCCAGCGCCCCGCCCCGCTTCAGCGCCTCGCCTCGCCTCGACCGCCTCAGGCATCTGAGGCGCACGCCTCAGCCAGGGGGTCTGAGGCGGTCGCCTCAGGGCGTTTTCTCAACACCCCGTTTCGCCTCGACCGCCTCAGCGCCTCGAGGCACGTTTTTTTAAACCATGGGATCCGGGAGGAAGAGGCACACGTGGGGGGGGGGGGGGGAAGAGGGGGCGGCGTCGGGGGAAGTTAGGGTTCACGGGGAAAAGGAAGAGTAGCGGGGAGGGGGGCGAAACGAGAGGGTAGAGAGAGAGAGAGAAAGAGAAGTAATATGGAAATAAATCATTCATTCAAACTTATTCCTCAACCCTAATCCATGGGGTGCCTTTATAGAGGCTAATTCCCCCCAAACAAGCAACAACCTCCTAAAAATAGGAAGAAAAAACAAAAAGACGATAAGGCCTTGTATAATGAGCCTTTTACATAAATAAAAATAAATAAAACAAATGTTACGACTAAAAGTAAATAAAACAAATGTTCACTAAAATTGATATCATGCTGCATCAACTCCCCCTGCTGAGAAGAATCTCGCTCCGTCGAGATGGCATCGCGGTAGTTCTGATGTATATCAGGGCGGAGTTGTTGAAGTTCATCCTCGTCAATCCAGGTGCAATCTGTGAGAGGTTGTCCCTTCCATTTGACTAGATAGCGATGGAGGAAACCACGTCTAGTCGTCATATCTCGGATGTCGGCAATATCTTCAATCTGATTGGCATCAGTCGCGGCTGGTGGTTGGCGCATATCATCAGCGGGAACTGCTGGCATGGTGGCATCTGTCTGTTCATCTCCATGATATAAGAAAAGATCTGATACATTAAAGACTGGCGATGTCTGGACGTCTGGCGGCAGATCAAGTAAGCATTGGGCCCAATCTTCTTGAGGATTCGGAATGGACCAATCTTTCGTACGCTCAATTTTTGGTGGACACTCAAAGGAAACCTCTCTTTTTTTAGGTGGACCATCACTAATTCTCCAACTCTGAAATCGCTCTCTCTACGATGGAGGTTGACTTGGGCTTGGTATTTCTGGGTCATGGTTTGAAGTTTGGCTCGGATTTCGATATGAATATGGGTTAGGTGTTCGACCAGATCCTCAGCAGCTGCACTACTTCTCCCTTGCATGATTGTGGATTTTAGGTCTAGAAATTGGGTAAGTGGAAAGCCGTACACACTCTCAAATGGCGATTTTCCGGTGGACCTATTGGTGGAACTGTTATACGCGAATTCGGCTTGGGGAAGAATTAGATCCCATTTGGACGGAGAGTCTCCTGCAAGACATCGCAATAAATTTTCTAATGATCTGTTAACTACTTCGGTTTGCCCATCTGTTTGCGGATGATAAGCGGTGTTGTATTGCAAACGAGTACCAAGACGAGACCAAAGCGTGCGTCAAAAATGACTCAAAAACTGGGTATCACGATCCGACATAAAAGAACGAGGAACACCATGCAATCGAACGACATCAAGAAAAAACAAATCAGCGACATGAGATGCATCTGAGGTTTTTTTACAAGCAATGAAATGTGCCATTTTAGAAAATCTGTCCACAACCACAAAAATAGAGTCAACTTTCCGTATCGTGAGGGGTAAGCCTAGCACAAAATCCATAGTGATGTCTTCCCAGGGTCGTAGAGGAATCGGCAGAGGTGTATACAACCCAGTGTTCTGCCTATGGCCTTTGAATCTTTGACATGTTTGGCATTTTTGTACGAACTTTGTAACATCCTTTCGCATTTATGGTCAATAAAATCGCTCTTGGAGAAGGGTCAAGGTCTTATCCCTTCCAAAGTGTCCAGCTAAGCCACCGTTATGCAATTCTGAAATCAGGTTCTCTCGAAGGGAAGTGGCAGGAATGCACAGTCGGTGGGCCTTGAACAGGAATCCCTCATGAAGGACATAGGTGGCTATTGGATCCTGTCCAATTTCGACACATTCTGCATAGACTCGTCCGAAGTCAGGATCAGTGGGGTAGAGATCCTTGAGTGTGTCAAATCCTGTTGTGTTGACGGTCATTGTGGTCAGGGCATGCGCTCGTCTGCTTAACGCGTTGGCCACGCGATTCAGGGTTCCAGCCTTGTGCTTGAGATGGAACGTGTATTCTTGGAGGAAACTAACCCATTTGGCATGGCGCTTGTTAAGGGTTTTCTGCGAATTCAGATATCTTAAGGCTTCATGATCGGAGTTAAGGACAAATTCACGTTGGATCAGGTAATGCCTCCAATGCTTGAGGGCTTGCACCACGACATAGAATTCGACATCATAAGTGGAGTATCGTGATCGAGCTTCGTTCAACTTTTCATTGTAAAAGGCTACAGGTCGTCCTTCTTGACTCAGGACGGCACCAATCCTGACATGTGAGGCGTCGCAATCGACTACAAAAACCTTGGTGAAGTCAGGAAGTGCCAAAACAGGGGCATGTGTCAATTGATGTTTTAGATTTTGAAAGTTGGTTTCTGCTTCAAGAGTCCAGGCGGGTGCGCCTTTACGCGTGCAATCTACCAACGGAGCTGCACAAGTGCTAAAGTTCCGGATGAAGCGCCGGTAGAAAGAAGTCAATCCCAGAAAGCTGCGAATCTCAGTGAGGGTTTTGGGCACGGACCAGCTCTGAATGGCCTGAATCTTGGAGGCATCAACTTTATATCCATCGGCAGTGACAATGTATCCCAAAAAGAGGACCGTATCGGACATGAAGGAACATTTCTTAAGGTGGACATACAATTGTTGGGCTCTCAATGTTTCCAGGACTTGTCGTAAGTGGGATAAGTGGTCGTCTTTGGTCAAGCTATAGATCAGTATGTCATCGAAGTACACAACCACAAACTTACCGATGAAGGGCCGTAAAACATGATTCATGGTTCGCATGAAAGTGCTGGGAGCATTAGACAGGCCGAAGGGCATTACTGTCCACTCATAAAGGCCCTCTTTGGTCTTAAAAGCAGTCTTCCACTCGTCTCCAGGTCAGAGGCGAATCTGATGGTACCACTACGAAGATCCATTTTGGAAAATAATTTGGCACCCGATAGCATCTCGAACATGTCATCAAGGCGGGGAATCGGAAAACGATACTTGATCGTTATCTTGTTGATAGCACGACTGTCCATGCACATTCTCCATGTGCCATCTTTTTTTGGGGTAAGCAGGGCAGGAACCGCCACGGGGCTTATACTCTCTCGAACATACCCACGACGGAGAAGTTCAGTGACCTGCTTGTTCATTTCTCCATGCTCACTGGGGTTCATCCGATAATGTGGTAAGTGGGGTAGGCTGGCTCTAGGGACTAGGTCAATGTGATGTTGAATGTCTCGCAACGGGGGTAGTCCTTCAGGCAACTCTTTAGGCATAATGTCAGCAAACTCTTGAATGATGGGCTTTATCTCAGACGGGACTTCGGGTGTAGTTGTCTCTTGATGGTTCACTTCACGTCCCATTAATGCGTAAATGGTGGAGCTCTCCTGAATTTCACGTTGGAATGTCTGGGCTTCCATCAACAATACCGGGCCCGTAGTCGAAGATTTTGATGGTGGAGTACTTTTACCAGATTGTGCGGTCGCGGCTCGAAGTGTAGCCACCTGGCGAGGGCTAAGGGCTTCACGTTGTGGTCTAAGGGTCACACACACCTTGTCTATGAGAAAGGAGTAAGTGTTCTTTTTTCCTCTGTGCTCAGTGTCTCGATCGAACTGCCAATGTCTCCCAAGTAGTACATGACAGACATCCATAGGGGCTACATGGCACCACACTTTGTCTTTATATGAAGGCCCAATTGAGAAGCTAACGAGGCTCTGACGGTGGATCGGAAGTTGAGTACCACCTCGAAACCAGGCCACACTGTAAGGTTTTTCAAGTGGTTGAGTTGGTAGACCCAACTTATCGACCATTTCTTGGGAAACGAAGTTCTCAACGCTTCATCCATCAATGATCAGCGAACAGCGACGCCCTCCTGAGGTGCAGGTGGTTCGGAATATGCTACATCGCAACCAACTATCAGCGTCGTTAACAGCGGGTGTGAGCAAGATGTTTGTGGATGCGCTGTCAAGGGCGATAAAGTTCTCATGTTCAATAACCAAGAAAGGTCCGGATTCATCTCCATCTACTCCCAGAAGCTCATAGTCATCAGCTCTCATGGTGTCAGCAGTCAAAGCGATCGGTGCCTCTTCAGGTGATTCCTGTTGTTCAGGGTCAGGATCTTCAGGGTCTTCGATAGTGCATAAATGGGCGGGCCTAGCTTTAGGGTTCGGGCACTCTGCTACTCGATGTCCCTTTTGATAGCATCGGAAGCAAGTATCAGGTCCTACAATAGGTCGACTTCCCAAGATGCCTGGTCCGGGGTTTCCAGTAGGTGGTCGGGCGATGGCAGGAGTTTATGGTTTGGCTTGGGGTTTACCCGTAATGATCGATGGGGAACCTATCGGCTTGGAGGTCGTCATCGGGGTACTGGTGAGAGGGACGGAGTTCACAGAAAAAGACATCTTCCTTGTCTGGGCCTTAACAAGCTTGGTCTCAGCCCGTTCAGCCTGCTTGTAGGCTTCGTCAACGTTTCGGCAGTTGTGGAGGTAGAGTTCATCCTGGATAACTTGGCGGAGTCCTTGCAGGTAGCGGGTGACTTCCTGGATAGGAGTCTCCTGCAATCGGTTGCGATGCACGAGGGATTGGAACCCTTCGGTGTATTCTTTCACGCTCATGGTGCCTTGTTTCCATGATTGCAGTCGTGCGTATAGATCTCGTTGTAATCTTCCGGTACGAATTTGGTTTTCAGTTTAGCCTTCATCTTGCTCCAACTGCGGATCTTACCTTTTCCTTTTCGTTTGCGTTCAGATTGCAAACGGCCCCACCATAGCAGAGCATGTCCCTTTAATTTGAATGTGACGAATTGAACTTTTCGTTCGCTAGGCATAGATTTCCACACAAAGAAGTGTTCAATGGTTTGGAGCCAATCCAAAAAGACATCAGGGTTTCGTCCTCCGTCAAATTCCGAAACATCGAGACGGATGCCTCGATCCCATCCGTCATCGGACCTAGGTCCAGGTCGTGGCGGGAATTGATATCCACCAGTAGGTTGTGAAGTATATCCAGAGATGAGGGGATCTTGAATCTTAGGAGTGAAAAGGGTGTAATCTCTTGGTCCTTCTTCTTCACTTTCTTGTGATTGCCAATCGCTAACATGTCCGTCAGAAGTAGATGAGCTAGAGTCGCGGGAAGTGTTACTCCGGGAGTGTCGTCTCCGACTAGCACGTCAACCTTTGTTGGGTGTTTCATCACTATGATCCTTCCCTAGCATGTGACTACTTAGGATGGCAAGTTGCCCGCTCATTTGTTCGTACATCCGCTGCATGTGTTGTATTGGAGCAGATAAAGATTCTCACGATAGCTCAGTGTGTGGGGTATAGGTGGTTTTAGAGGAACTACGTTTGTCGACCAAGGGAATCCTAGGTTTTCTGCTCTCTTTGTTTTGGGATTTTTTTTGTTTGTTTGTTTGTTTTTATTTTTTTTGTTGTTTTGTTTTTTTATGCAATGAACAAATGGAATGCAGACGAGATACAGGATCGCTAGGCTCTAATACCAAATTGATGCAACCTAATTAAGTGGTGACTTAATGGCAACCCTAAAACTTGAAAACTAATGGACTAAATGGCGAAAACAACTAATATGACGTGCGATACGCAAAAATCAGCAACAATAGACAACAAAATACTCGAGTTCTAGCACCGGTTTCTCCACAATTTCAGGGCAAATCAAATAGTTAATGACTAATGGAAATAAATAACGATGTTGCAATTTAGAACCTCAATAAATCACCAAACCGATCAGCAATATAACAGGCCACAACGCTAAGTTCATATGGTGGAATAATATGCAGAGAAAAACGCTCATACCACAACCGGCAAGGGGGAGAGTGCGGACTTCAGATCTGGTCGGCAGCGAGGAGGCTTGTTGGGTCCCTTCGGCGGCACTTGGAGTCCCGTGTGGTTGGGGAAAAACAATGGTGAGACTGGCAGCGGGTGGTTGGGGTTTGGCGATATGCGGAGGGAGGGTGGTGTCGGGGTATGGAGGCAATGCACGAGGGAGAGCCTGCTGGGGAGGCGCTGTCGCACAGCGGGGCCGCGCAATGAGGCATAGGCGGAGCGGTCGATCGGTGAAGTGCTGGGGAGGGGAGGCGACGCGCAAGAGAAGGGGAAGGCGGCGGCGAGGAGGGGAGGGAAAGGGAAGGGCGCAGGGCGCGAGAGAGGGCGGGAATGGGGAAGAGGGGGCGACATCGGGGGAAGTTAGGGTTCACGGGGAAAAGGAAGAGTAGCGAGGAGGGGGGGCGAAACGAGAGGGTGGAGAGAGAGAGAGAAAGAGAAGTAATGGGGAAATAAATCATTCATTCAAACTTATTCCTCAACCCTAATCCATGGGGTGCCTTTATAGAGGCTAAAACCCCCCATACAAGCAACAACCTCCTAAAAATAGAAAAAAAAAAAACAAAAAGACGATAAGGCCTTGTATAATGAGCCTTTTACATAAATAAAAATAAATAAATCAAATGTTACGACTAAAAGTAAATAAAACAAATGTTCACTAAAATTGATATCACGCTGCATCAACCATTCTCTGAGCCAGATGGGAGAGATCCAGTTCTCCGACGAGGAGACTTCAGGCGCAGTTTCAGACTCGATGGATAGATTCCGAGTCTTCAGTTGACTCACACTCCAGCCTGTTCGTCCTCCTCACATGCACGGCATGAGAAGCAACGTCCTCAACTGCAGCAATGTGCGCGTTGGGTTGATATTGTCTGTAGTGTCCTGTAGCGTTGAGTTGAGTTTACTTCTGTTTGTCCAAGTTGAGCATTGCATGATCCAGCTTGAGGAGGAGAGTTGGAGCATTCGTTGTATGCGCCCATTGTGTTGTAGCAGAGTAAATGGATCCTGGAGGAGATCCATTTACCCCACCCAGTTATTTAGTCCCACATCGTCCAGTAGTGGGACTTGGAGGCTCTGGAAAGGCTATATAAGGAGCTCCATACCTCCTGTATCCATTGAGAAAAAGCAATAAAGTATATGCCCCTTTGAGGGCTTCTCCCGTGGTTTCATCCCGCTCCTTAGGGAGTAGGGTTCCACGTAAAATCCCGCGTTCTTCATGTTCTTTATCTTTTTCCATGTTTCGCTTCCGCATGTTCATTTTCTAACATAAATGAAGCTGCTTTCTTGGAATGTCTGGGGATTGGGGCGCACCGGTAAGCGGCTAGGTGTGTGAAATCTGATAATGTAGGCAGGTGCGGACATTTTCATTCTTCAGGAGACGAAGCTGTCAAGGATGGTGGACGTCGTGAGACGGGAGCTGGGTGGGGGGGATCGGTTTGACTTGGTTGAGTTGGAGGCCAAAGGTGCCTCGGGAGGATTACTTATGGGCTGGAAGAAAGACGAATTTGAGATGTTGTCGGAGTCGAGATCCCTGTTTTGTTTATCTGTGGAGCTGAGAAGGAGAGTGGATGGTCTTTGCATATGTGTCACGAATGTCTACAGCCCCACGGGTCATGAGCGGGGCACTTTGGCGGTAGAGTTGAGCATTTGGGGCCGACAGAGGCGGCCGGGGTCTGGATCGTTGGCGGCGACTTGAATGTGACCTTACTCCCTTATCAACCGCAGGGGGGGTGGCAGGGATCCAGGTTCGGAGGACTTCCGGAGGGAGGCCCACTCCTTGGGCATGCCCATTATTGATGTGGTTGGTTGCTCTTTCACTTGGCGGAATGTGAGATCGCAGTCCAGACTGTATAGATTCCTCATGTCGCCTAATGGGAACGTGAGGTTTCCCCTGTCCCGTGCATGGGCGCTGCCACGGACCCATTCTGATCACATGCCGATTTTCTGGTCGTCTGGGGAGGAGAGGACAAGTAGGTTCTTTTTCCATTTTGAGCGGAGTTGGTTCTTGGATGAGAGGTTTAAAGAGGAGCTCGTGGAACGACGGAGAAGTTGGACCCCTGGGGGCTCGACCGTCTCGAGGATGGCGACGAAGCTGAGGATGATGAGGTCCTTCCTCTCTGAGTTCGGGAAGGGGTGAAGGCAAGGCGGAGGGCTCGGAGGTGGGAGGCACAGGCTGGTGTGGTCCGTTTGGACGGCTTGGATAATGAGAGGGGCTTGGACCTGACGGAGATGGCAGAGAGGATTGGTTTGCTTGAAGAATTGATGCCGGAGGACAGGAAGGAAGAGGTTGAGTGAAGACAAAGATCTAGGCAAAGGTGGTTGAGAGAGGGTGATGCCAATACGAGGTTTTTCCATTCCATGACTTCTGGGAGGAGGAGGAAAAACTATTTACATGAGATCGAGATTGGGGGAGTATGAATTTCAGGGGAAGCGCATCTTGGACGGGCGTTGCGGGGCACTTAGTTGAGGCATCACAAAGGAGAAGAGGGGACGGATGGGGTTGGTTGGGAAGAGCGGTGGAGACCTTGTCTGGTGAGCAGGTGACCGATTTGGTGGCTCCTTTTACTGAGGAGGAGGTGAGGAAGGCGGTCTGGGGGCTGAACGTGGATGGTGCTCCAGGCCCGGATGGCTTTTCGGTCATGTTCTACCGTGAGTTCTGGGATTTAGTGAAGGCGGAGGTCTTGGAGGTTCTACATGAGTTTGGGGAAGGGAACACAGGGTTTGAGAAGGTGAACCGAGCCATGGTGTTCCTCCTTCCTAAGAAGGAGACTCTGATGAGGGTGGAGGACTTCATGCCTATTGCGTTATTCAACGCTCTTTATCTCATTGTGGTGAAGATTCTGGCGAACAGGCTCAAGGTGGTGAAGGACTCTGTGTTGTTACAAGGGCAGTCGGCATTCATTTCGGGGCATCGGATGGCGGATGGTTTGATGATGGCATCGGAGGTTTGCCTTGAGTTGAAACGGTCGAAGAAGAAGGGAACGCTTTGGAAGATATACTACACCAAGGCTTATGATTGTGGTGACTAGAGATTCTTGTAGACATCCCTTCGGTGGAGAGGATTCCCAAAGGTTTGGGTTGAGTGGATGAAGAGATGTGTCACTACCTCCTCATATTCGATCCTGGTGAATGGCAGGCCAGAGGGAGGCTTCTTTCAGCCTTAACGGGGTGTCCGTCGGGGTTGCCTGCTGGCTCCTATGCGCTTTGTTCTTGTGGTGGATGCCCTGGCGGTTCTTTTCAAGCGTTCGGTGGATGCGGGATGGTGTAAGGGCTTTCGACTGGGAGATATCTCTATCCCGTTGCTTCACTATGCAGATGATACGGTCTTATTTCTTGGGGGTACGGAGGAGCAGAGTTCCAATGTGGTGCATCTGGTGTATATTTTCTGCAGCCTATCTGGTCTTGAGGTCAACAGACACAAATCGGTCATAATCCCATCTGGGATGGAGGACACGGAGCACACCAGGGCCGCGGCGGTGGCTGAGTGCCCTTACGTGAACCTCCTATCTACTACATGGGGCTTCCGTTGATAGCTGAGAAGATGAAGAAATCATAGTGGGATAACGTTGTGCAAAGAATGGAACGGAGATTGGCTGGGTAGAAGGCGACCACTCTATTTAGGGGGGAAGATGATTCTTCTTAAGCATGTGCTCTCGACCAAGGCCCTAAATGTCGGTTTCGGTCACCATTTTGGTGACTAACCGAAACGGAATTTCGATAGAATTTCGACTGAAATTTCGATCATTTTGGCCATTTTTTGTACTAGGGCCCCCATATTTCGGCCATTTCGATCGAATTTCATTTTCGACAGGATATCAATATTCGACAGAAATCCGACCGAATCGTTGAAATTTGAGGTCATGCTCTCGACCATCCCTATCTTCTTCTACTCCACCCGGCTGATGCTGGTTGGAGTTAGGAAGAAGACTGAGTCATTGATGAGGAGGTTCTTCTGATCCGATGGTAAGCAGCAGAGGTCCGAGTTGCATCTGGTGAAATGGGACGAGGTGACGAAGGGGCGGGGTGAGGGTGGTCTTGGGATTCGGGATATGGAATGCATGAACAAGGCGTTGATTGCTAAGTGGGTGATCAATATTTGGAGTTCCTCGACCTCGTTGCCGGCCAGACTTGTGCGGGCTATCTACGGGGTTAAAGGGGAACGGGTGGCTGGGAGAATAAGGTTTGAGTCGCCATTGTGGACCGGTATCCAAGCGGTTATTCCTTCGTTGGCGCCGAGACTCAGGCCGAAGGTGGGGAATGGTCACCTACTCAGATTTTAACAGGATGACTGGATGGGGGAGGGAGCTCTTTGTGGTAGATTCCTGAGGCTTTTCACTCTGGCGGCGTCGAAGGACGCCCTTCTCTCGCAAGTGGCGGACTTGGGAGTTTGGCCGCCACTGTTCATGGCGGATCTATCGGAGCAATGACTGGAAGAGTATATTAGATTGCAGTCGGAGATCGTCTTGTCGGGGGCCCTCTCGCATGAGGTTGATCATTTTGAATGGGAGGGTGGAAAATCCTCTATTAAGAGGGCATATGAGGAGATGATGAGAACGGCGCAGGCTCAGGATGTGGAACTCATTCTGCACATGAAGGTGATTTGGGCTGCCAAGATTCCGTGCAGAGTTAAGATCTTCCTATGGTGTTTGAGAAGGGACCGTTTATGCGATAAGGCTAGAAGGGGGAGGATGTTTGACTTGGCAGACACACGGTACGACAGGTGCGACGGGTTGGTTGAAGACTCGAATCACCTCTTTTTCGAAGCGCGTCCTCGATACAGGTGTGGAGGGAGGTCGGGATCCCTTGGGTGGAGATCGGCAGGGCTGTGGAGTTCTGGAGATCGATCCGGGTTGTGGGTGGCAACTCCACGGATGACTGTTCCAAGCCGTTTGTTGTCCTTTGGGCCATATGGATTGGACGAAATGACATGATCTTTAATAATCATGTTTTTACTCGAAAAATGACGTGTCCCGTTGTAATGCGCTTTTTAACTTTTGGGCATCAAGGTAATATACTCTAATCCTTTCTAATGAAAGAGATTCTACAGTGACTTCCACTTTGGGAGCTCACCCTCGTTTTATTCCAAAAAAAGCAGTGTTCACGAAATCGGTCTGAGCGGCCGCATATGCGCGTGCGGAGCCTCTGGCGCATCGATTTCCTGAAACCCCTCATTAAGCGCCTCTTACGCATATGAGGTCCGCATATGCGGGCTATGCGGCCGCATATACGGACTGTGCGTCTGCTTCGCAACATTATCGGATTTCCGGATCCGTATCTCAAGATCCTGATATTTGTTAAAAGAAGGGCACCCGAATTCGTTATCGAAGGGTTTCTGCAGAATCCCTAAATTGCGATCGGCATGCCTCTCTTCCTCTCCAGCGGCTCCCAACTCCTCTGCAATCTCCCAATCTACGCCTCCATCGCCGCCCGGAAGCCCTCCGCCTCCGTACGAGAGTTCTCAGCCTCCAGCTCCTCTATACGAGGCTCCAGCTCCTCCTTCGTGCGAGAGTTCTCAGCCTCCGCCTCCCTATTCTTTAGAACAACATGGGTATATCGTATTATTTTGTTGATTTGTTAGCTTGTTGATTATTTTTGTGTTTGTACTTGCAGCTCCCCTATCTATTTTATACACTACACATTTTGTAGTTGGGATTGTGTTGAACCTATGGGTGATTTGGATCACAATGGATAGAATATACACTACAAGGTGACATAAATGGATAAATTACACATGCAGATCAACTTTCTTGTTATAAATTGTTTATCATTTAAAGTGTGCATCTATCTGTTTCTCTTTTCCCTTGTTTGGATAATTTAACGTAAGGGTTACTTGAATGGGAGGAGCTGAATATGCACAAAGGAGTCCTGCAAAAATGTATGTTGCAAGAGTGTTTGTTAGTGTGGTGTTTCGATTTTAAATTATGAAATAAATAAGAGGAAGAAAAAAGCAACATGATCCGTGGATCGTGGTTGAGTTTAAAATAGGTCTCGGCGTAATGTGTTTATTTTCCAGAACATTTTCAAAGCAAATCCTTTTTGATGCATCCATGCATGTTATATTGTAAAATATAACCACGATTCGTTTTAATTTTATACTAATTCAATTTAATAGATCATTTAGTACTTTGTTGATGATGTTTATAATTATGATTGGATGTTAGGCAACTATGTCCTTCAGACTACCATCTGACAGTGGTTCTTCTCCTACGCCTGGAACCGGAAGTGAGCCTCCTAGTCATAGGAACGATACAATGGACTTTTTTGTTCCACCTAGTTCCAATGATCCGGGATGGAAGTATGCTTTTCTAGCTAATCCAAGTACCCCTAGCATGGTTACTTGCCGATTATGTGGAAAGGTTGTCTCCGGAGGGATTAATCGCATGAAGCAACATTTGGCTCATATTAAAGGCAATACATCATCTTGTCCCAAGGTGACTCCTGAGGTGAATGAAATTAAGGATAACATGGAGGAAATTAAAGCAAAGAAGAATGAGAAGACTGCGAGGATGAAAGAAATTCAAGGGGTTGTCTCCATCAAGATTAATCAACCCTTGATTGAAGGGGATAGGGATGGGAAAAGGCCTCGAACTTTTGCAGATGCTATGCCAGCGGAGAGTCTTCGCCAATTCACAATTAAAGATACATTTGCTAAGGAGGAACGTGCACGTGTGAATTCATTTGTGGCAAAGTATTTTTATGATAATGACATCGCTTTCAATGTTGTCAAAAGTGACTCCTTTCTTCGAATGTGCGAAGTGATTGGGCAATATGGAAGATCGTACAAGCCTCCAACATACTATGAGCTCACAGAAACCCTTTTGAAGGAACAGGTTAAGGAAACACACGAGTTCTTGCAAGGGCATCGTAATTCTTGGAAGACTTCTGGATGTTCTATCATGACAGATGCTTGGACTGATAGGAGAGTAAGGAGCATCATGAACATATGCGTCAATTGTGAGCTTGGGACTAGTAATCTGAATTCAATTGACTCGTCAGCAGATTCTCATACCGCCGACTACATTGCTTCCTTAGTGGATAAGTCCATTGAGGAAGTTAGATCTGACAATATAATCCAAGTAGTGACAGACAATGCATCTGCCAATATGGTTGCTGGCAGAATTCTGAGAATCAAGTACCCACGTATCTTCTGGAGTTCGTGTGCTGCACATTGCATCGATCTTATGCTTGAAGAGATCGGTAAAGAGTCCAAGGTGAAAACTGCCATCACAAAGGCAAGGACATTAACTATTTTCATATACAGTCAAGCAAAAACTTTGAGTTTAATGAGACAATTTACGCAAAAGGGGGAGATAGTGAGGCCAGGACAACAAGATTTGCTACCACATATCTCACCTTGCAATCAATGATGGAGAAGAAGGACAAGTTGAGACTTATGTTTTCTTCTGATGAATGGAGAGCGTGTAAATGGTACAAGACGAAGAAGAGGGAAATGGCTTCGGCCATAGTTCTGAGTCCATTTTGGACTCAAGTCTCTTTGACCTTGAAGATCTTTTCTCCGTTGGTACATGTTCTGCGAATTGTTGATGGAGATAGGAGACCTGCTATGGGGTTTGTATACTGTGAATTGCAAGATGCGAGAAAGGAGATCATGAGCATTTTCAAAGATGTGGAAGCGTCTTACAAATATTTTGTTGATGCTATTGATTCAAAGTCAAAAGGGAGGTTGGATAGCCCCCTCCACCTTGCTGCATATTTTTTGAATCCGCATTTCTTTTATAGGGACAATGATCAAATCCAGAGGGAAGGCCTTCATATGAAGGGATTCTTGTATTGTATGGATATTTTCTATCCTGATTTAGAGATCCAAGATATCATCACTGCGAAGGAGTTGCCATTATATGAAAGGGCAGAAGGATCATTTGGCAAATCTTTGTTGTCAAACAGAGGTCCATCATTGATGATGATTTCAATCCAGGTATAAATTCTCAGTAGATTTCATACACTTTTATATTTAACTATTATTATTTATCTCATTAGATTTCATACACTTATATATTTAACTATTATTATTTATTTCTAAAAATAGCCTGTTGGTGGGGATTGTATGGCATGGAAACGCCACATTTGAAAGAAATGGCAATGAAAGTTCTAAAGTTGGCAGCCTCTTCCTCGGGTTGTGAAAGGAATTGGAGCACTTTTGAGGCGGTAAGGCTATAAAATTGATGCCACATGCCAAATGTTACACATCATTAATGAGGTGGTTAATGATATTTTTTTGTTTATTTTGTAGATTCACACGAAGAAAAGGAACAAGCTTGAATTCAAGCGGTTAAATGAGTTGGTGTATGTCAGATTCAACGCCAAGTTGAAAGAACGCCATCTTAAAAAACGAAATGATCCATTTGCCACAAATGATAGAACCCATGTGAGAGAATGGATTGGTGGGGAAGATGAAGAAGATAAGGTATTCCAAGGATCGAGCTTGACGTGGAACTTAGTGACTGATGCAACTGGTCCAAAAGATTTGATACAACATAGAAGAAGCCAAAGGCATGCTACCGGTTCAACCCCATTGCCAAGCTTAAATGAGGAAGAATTCCCATTGGAGGAAGACAGTGAAGAAGAAGATGATGACAATATCGAAGTGGAATTTGATGATGATCTGGATTAGGATTTCTTTGTAATATGTAGAATATCATCGCATGAACATTTCTGTTTTCTTATGCTATTTTAATTAGTACTTTACTAATGTTATTTGTGTTAAATTTCAGTTTTCTTTCGAAAACTTACATATTTTGGTGATTGTTGTCAATTATTATGTTTGTTAACTTTTCTATTGAAGTATTAATATTTGCTGATAGAGATTGTTTTGAGTTCTATAGGAAAGTCATTTTCTTAGAACTTTTGTCGGACCACAATTATACATGAATATTGTTCAGTTGTAGTCACTTTAGACTTTTGCATATATTTATTTATTTATAAATAAAAAATTAGAAAACCGCATAGAGCCGCATATACCCTGCATATGCCCCCGCATACCGCTTAATCGCTATTCAGTGACCTATTTGAACGCATACACATACCGCTTTCCTGAACCTTGAAAAAAAGAATGGTAGAATTGATTGAGATAAAGATCTTTTTCAGGATTCAAGTTGTCTAACTAATCAACAAACTATGCCGATTATTCAGACCGACTAGTCGTTCAGCCAAATATTAATCAACCAAGACTTGTTCAATCAAACCCCCACCCTTTATCCCCGTTGATTTTGGCAAGTGTGCATGTGACGAATGATAGGAAATGTTGGTTCCTTGTTCCTTGATTTTCTCTTTTTCCTCTATCCTCTAATCCCATTCGTGAACCTATTCCCTCTCCCTCACTCATCTAGTGCAACTTGACATAATCCCATCCAAAATCCCATGCATCCAGTGTATTTCCCATTCTTCGTCTTATTCTCTCTTACTTTCCAAATCCCCATCTTCCCCTTTAAAAATACGTACTACCTCAAATTTTTCATCCCCTCAAAATAAATTCTATGATCCTTATTAGAAGAACGGCATCATAGCCAGCATACAGATATCCTAGCATCTTATGCTAAATTGGGGGTTCATCACAAGTAGCCTCTCAAGGAAGACTTGGCTTTCTCGCATATGGAAGTTGACAAACTAGCATTGAAATGTGTTAACGCATATAGTAGTTTATGTGTCTCTCTGTTATTTTTATTTCCAGTTGTATGCTTTATGTAATTTACCCATAGGCTACTCTCCTATATAAGAGAGCCTAGGGCTTATGGAATAAACATCTTGCTCATTTTTCCCAACATGGTATCAGAGCGACAGTCCTAGACCGGAGTTCTCGAAACCCTAACCCTAACCCTACCCCACCTGCCGGCCTCTCTTCCTCTCTCTCTCTGATCGGCGCCGCCTCCTCTTCCGCCGCACGCGCGGCTGCGCCCCTGCTGCTCCTGCGCTAGCGCTCTCTGCGCGCCTCCTCCTGCGCAAGTGTGCATCCTCCCGCGCGAGTGCGCAACATTCCGCGCACTGATTGTTCACGCGTTGTAGCACTCCGTGAGCGGGGTGCGCTGCTACTGTCCACTGTGCGGTTGCGCATGAGCCTTCACGCATAACCGCGCGACCCCAGCGTGCTACCAGTGCACGCAACAGCGTGCTACCAGTGCGCAACGCGCACCAACGCCCCTGTGACTGTGCATTCTCCCGGTTGAGTGTACGCGTGCTTCCTGTACGTGTGCGCGTGTGCTAAGCCCTAAAGCGCACACCGTCATCTACATGGGTTTAGTTGCTTGAGGTCTACACGTGCAACTAAACCCGTCAATGTCATTGTAGACGAATTTCATCCTCGGTCAATCGCTCCAGTCTTCAGTCTCCAGTATGTCAGAAAGCAAGGCGGATATCCCATCTATTGGCGTCTTTCGTGGTCCAGCGCCTATTGTAAAGATGGACGGTACAAACTATGAACTGTGGGCGATGCAGTTCATGAGCATGATGAAGTCCACAGGCAAGAAGCACATTCTTACCGAACCAGAGCCTGCTGAGAAGACTGGAGCCAATGCCTCTTGGGGGGCTGATGATGCATATGCCAAAGTTTGGCTATCTGGTACGTTGGCAATTGAGATTGCCAATGATATTCTACATCAACCCACAGCCAAGGATATGTGGGACATTCTGGCGGCTAAATATTCGCAGGCAAAGAACGAGACAAAAATTCTGCAACTTCAGCATGATATATTCACAATAAAGCAGAATGGTCTCCCTCTGCATTCTCTCTACACATCACTGAGAGGGATGTTCGAGAAGCTCTACAACTTCATGCCCCTGACAGCCACGCCAGAACAGCAGAAGACATATAGGAACGCGACTATGGTGGGCGTGTTCCTTGCTGCACTCGATCCAGAGTATGAGGCGACACGATCCCAGATCTTGGCCGACTCTACTATTCCTCCCATGGAGGAAGCTTTCCATAGACTGAGTCGGATCACAGTTCCTTCCACGGCCACGAATCAGAATACTTCAGCTATGGCAGCCAACAGGGGTCGCAGATTTCATCATCAGAGTCGTGGACGTGGACCCCGTGGAAGAGGAGGCCGCACTAGGCCAACTTGTACTTACTGTCATCGTGTTGGACACAATGAAGACACATGCTACTCAAAGCATGGATTTCCTGCATCTGCACGAGTCGCTGAGCAAATAGAGCCTCCATCTGCTGCTACTTTGGATCAGTGGTTCGATGATCTAGTTGCCCGTCTGAGAGGCATTATTCCCCCATCTGGCCCAGCACCTACTACTGAGAGTCAATCTGATGCTGCTATTTCTGCCTCTGCGACGACCAGTGCCTCAGGTAGCGTACTTGCATTTACCAGTAGTAGATCAGATTCGTTACCGTGGATTATGGACTCGGGTGCTACACATCACCTATGTGGCGATCAGAGTTTACTTACAGGATATTCTCAGATTCCTCCAGGCCGAACAGTAGTCATTGCCAATGGTACACATTCCCCCATCACTGGTCAGGGGGAGATTAGATTGACATCTTCTATGCAGCTCAAGAATGTGTTACATGCACCTGATTTTTCAATGAATTTGTTGTCAATTAGTCAGATTACAAAGGATATGTTCTCTCTTACTCCCCGTGTGTTTGGTTCAGTAGCCTTTGTCCATCAGTTGTCGCCTGGTACTGACAAGCTCTCTCCTAGGGTTGTCAAGTGTGTTTTCGTTGGGTACTCCAGAACTCAAAAGGGGTACAAGTGTTTTGATCCTCTGCGTCGGCGGTATATGGTCAGTGCAGATGTTACATTTTTTGAATCTGTAATGTATTTTTCAGCCTCAGGAGATCAGCAGCTATCTCCACTGCCTACCGATGCCATATACATGACACCACCATCTCCAGCGCCCTCACCACCACCACCACCGTCACCGCCGCCGCCACCGCCACAAATACCCGTCTCACCACTACCGTTCCATTATACCCGCAGGCCTCCTCCCGCTCATGGTCGTGACTCGTCTCCTAGCTCGCCTATGGTATGTAACGAAGATACTTCTATTGATGGATCTAATGATATTTCTGAGCAGGATATGTTGCAGGGGCCAGATGAGGCTACAGCCGATTTAGATGTTCCCATTGCTATATGCAAATCGAAGAGGAGCTGTGTTACATATCCCTTGTCAGCTTCTGTGTCTTTTGAGAGACTATCTGGGGATTTCAGGAAATTTGTGGTGGCTCTGTCAGCTGTAGATATTCCACGGAATTATCAAGATGCCTTGCAGGACAATAGATGGCGGCTAGCAATGGAGGAAGAAATGGCGGCACTTCAATCTAGAGGAACTTGGAGTCTAGTTCCTATACCTCCAGATGTGACCAAAAAAAAAAAGTGGGTGTTTACGGTGAAGCACAATGCAGATGGTTCTATTGATAGATACAAGGCACGTCTTGTTGCACGTGGTTTTACACAGACATACGGGGTGGATTACCTTGATACATTCTCGCCAGTAGCCCGTCATTCCACTCTCTGGATCTTGTTGTCAGTTGCAGTTGCTCGAGACTGGCCGCTGTATCAGTTGGATGTGAAGAACGCGTTCTTATATGGAGATTTGCAGGAGGAAGTCTCCCACCCGATTTTGCTGTTGAGGGGGAGTGTTCCAAGGTATGCAGACTTCATAAGGCTATCTATGGCCTTAAGCAGAGCCCCAAAGCATGGTTTCAGAAGCTCTCAGACCTCTTTGAAAAACAAGGATACAAACGCTCCAATGCTGATCGTTCCTTGTTTGTACAGAAGACTGCTAGAGGTATTATTGCAATTATGGTTTATGTAGATGACATCTTGATTACAGGAGATGATAAGCAGGGCATAAAGCAGGCGAAAGAAAAGCTGGGAAGCGAATTTGTCACTAAGGATCTTGGAGTCCTTAGATATTTTCTAAGGCTGAAATTTGCTAGAAATCCGTATGGATTAGTAATGTCACAGAGGAAATATGTTACAGATCTGTTGAGTGAAACAGGTATGGTTGGGTGTCGGCATACTACGACACCAATGGATCCCAGCATGAAGCTCTATGATGATGACACAGAGGAGGTGGACAAGAGAAGATACAGAGAACTGGTAGGCAAACTGTTGTATGTCACGATCACTAGACCCGATATATCATTTGCAGTGAGTCGTGTGAGCCAGTTCATGGAGCAACCACGTCAGGTTCATATGGATGCAATACATATGATTCTTAGATATCTCAAATCATCTCCAGGTACAGGTCTGCTATTCAAGAAGGGAAAGGGGATTTCTATCTCAGCATGTGCGGATGCAGACTATGCAGGATGTCCCAAGGACAGGAAGTCCACCTCAGGGTTTGCAGTCTATGTTGGAGATGCTCTAGTCTCATGGAGGAGCAAGAAACAGACGGTGGTAGCTAGATCTAGTGTTGAATCCGAATATAGGGCTATGGCCCAGGCTACCACAGAGATGATGTGGGTGAAAGCTGTACTTACAGACCTATGTCTACATGTATCACTTCCTATGAACTTGGAATGTGATAATCAGGCAGCCTTGTTCATTGCAAACAACCCAGCATTCCATGAGCGGACCAAGCACATTGAGGTTGACTGTCACTTCATACGTGACATGATTCAGAAGGGGTTCATTGCTACATCTCATGTTGCCTCAGAGAATCAAACTGCGGATATATTCACCAAGGCATTACTACGAGGCACATTCCAGAAGTGTGCGTCCAAGCTGAGCATGATTGATATCTATGCTCCATCTTGAGGGGGAGTGTTAACGCATATAGTAGTTTATGTGTCTCTCTGTTATTTTTATTTCCAGTTGTATGCTTTATGTAATTTACCCATAGGCTACTCTCCTATATAAGAGAGCCTAGGGCTTATGGAATAAACATCTTGCTCATTTTTCCCAACAAAATGTATTTGGCTTACAGCCGCATATATAAAGAGCTGCTACTGGCCCAAAGCAGCATGTTCATGTTGTATCAAACAAGGTGCAGCAGCTACCTGCAAATTCATTGTAGCGTCAACAGAATGTGCAGACACCATTAAAACAAGGTATGTTGAGTAATGTGGATCTTTTAAGTTAAGGTCAAGATGACACCGCATGTTGATTGTGATCTCTCTTGAAAGTTTAGTATAGTAGGATGATTTTTAAACCTACTAAGGATTGGTATGAGGTTTGGATGCCTCAACATAGAGGCAAGGTTTCTTGGGATAACAAGGGCAATTTAGGGCTTTCTCTGCTTGGAAGTACCAAAAGGATCCTCTCATCGATTGCCGTAAGGACTTGAGACATCCAACGAAGTGCGAGAAGACGGAGGTTAAAAGAACTAAAAGTAAAAAATGATTGAATAGAACCAATTTTTTATTGAAGGATGACGAGGTGCACGATATTATGGATTAGACTGAGAAGAAGACTTCTTCTTGAAGGAGGAAAAGATGCATGATACTGAATGCGACAAAGACAACTCGTTCTGAAACGTACGAGTTCAATGTGAGAAAGGGTCTACTCAAAAGGGATACTTCGAAGGCAGATTTTACCCCAAAGAAGTTCACTAATCAATATTGAATAGGGAAAGTATAGAGAACTCGATCGTTGCTTCATGTGGTGAAATCTAATGATGGAATGCATTGAAGCATGCACATCTCTGAACTGAGAGGGACTCAGGGAGATGCAGAATTCAAGAGGAGGTTGACAAAATGAGACAAAACTAAATCACTCTTGATCTGAAAGGAACTTGACTTGCGGAAGCACTTGGCAAGTAGGAGTTACAAGCCAAATTAAGAGGGTCTGTAAAAAAGGCAATATCCACCCTTGAGGATATGTTTTGAGTTTTATGACTCTTGTCGACTTGGGAAAAATGTTATGTTTTGGTCCTCGTCTCTTTTCATAACTTTTCCTTGCTTCAAGTCCATTTTGATCATACCTAGTTATATGCTTCCTTTCTTCAAGACTATGTTGCCCATTATCACAGATTTATTTGTCCTTGACTCCTTGGTATAAGGCTATAGGTCCCACTTCATTTGGAGTTATCATGTATATATCTTTTGATACTAATGAAAGGGGTTGAAACATCCCATGATATTGGACTTGTTAGTAAAAAATCACAAACATGACCACATAAAATTCTCACTAAGAACATTATCTACAAAGTCTAATCTTCCCACGAATAAGTGCCTCATTACTTCCCCGCTAACGATGACGAGACTTTTGTTAGAGCAGGACAAGATAATAAAAGTTTTGATTCATCTTCACTGTAAGAATTTTGAAGCATAAACTTCAGAAGAATCATGCATTATGACTCCCAAGCTGCTTCAAAGAAATAGAATGCTTTCAATTAAAGATAAATATATACAGACTATTTTTTTGCTCAACAACTTTTACCATGGAAACCAAGCAACTTAATATGGGAGAATAATTGATCTTATTTCTTGTGTTAATGTTCATTTTAGAGATAAAGAGCAAGTAAATCACTCCGCGCCTAATCACGCTAGCAACTGAAATACAGACACAAGTATCACATTTTTATTATATTACTTGCACAGTAATGATGCTTAGATTTTATACGCATGCTGGGCCTGCTGGGCCTCTACATTACAGCTAAAGTCACTGCATCATTATTCCCATGCGGGAGACAAACCCACTCACTCAGACAGCAAAAAAGAAGAAGCAAAACAACCAATCATTAATCTTTAAACATTTATACTTCATACAAAACAGAAACCACTAACTTGTACATGCATCTAACCCACAACATCCAGCTCTGGACACAAAATGCTAATGCCTATAAAGCCAGTCAGCCCAGCATTCCATGCTGATTATCATGACTCGATTAGATAAGGAAAAAATAATTAACTATTGATTAAGTTATATTCCCTTCTTATCCTCACCTTTTTCACTCTACCTTCTTAGCCACCCTCACTTGCCCTTCTTTAAACCTAGAAAATTAAGATTATCAAGTGTCAAAAGATTGCTGATCACTTGGTATATGATTACGAACACATATTTTTTCCTTGGCTCGCATAAAATAGAAATAAAAATGAATTGACATACACAATCACAAAGCATTTCAACACTCAATAGGACAAATGCACAATCGTGCCTACCCAGAATCTAATCTGAAACTTGCTTAACCCCTAATAACCTATTTGAAAATCATTCTCCTTTAATAAAGATACTTTGTGTTCACTGAATATCTAAAGATGGAAAACAGTTTTCAAATTAAAGGCTAGTCAGAGGACAGTGTCAAGTCGAGGATAAGACAAAAACAGCCCAGGCAATTGAGTCCGAAAAATTTATATATAACCAGAAAAATTTTAGGTAAGGATGAAAAAAAAGTGAAAATCACATAACTCTCACGTAAAATAAAATAAGAATGAATTGACACATACAACCACGAAGCATTTCAACACTCAGTAGGACAAATGCGCAATCGTGCCTACCCAGAATCTAATCTGAAACTTGCTTAACACCTAATAAAATTTTTAAAAATGATTCTCCTTTAATAAAGATACTTTGTGTTCGCTAAATATTTAAAGATGGAAAACAGTTTCCAAATTAAAAGCCAGAATCAAAGGCCAGAGTCAAGTCAAGGATAAGACAAAAAACTTCCCAGGCAAGTTAGTCAGGAAAATTCATATAACTAGAAAATTTTTGGGTAAGGATGAAAAAAGTGAAAATCAATGTAATTTCCACGTAAAATACAATAAGAATGAATTGACATATACAACCACAAAGCATTTCAACACCCAATACGACAAATGTACTAATCTGAAACTTTCTTAACACCTAATAACCTATTTAAAAACTATTCTCCTTTAATAAAGAAACTTTCTGTTCACTAAATATTTAAAGATGCAAAACAGTTTCTAAATTAAAGGCCAGAATCAAAGGCCAGAGTCAAGTCAAGGATAAGACAAAAATAGCCAGGCGAGTGAGTCCGGAAAAATCTTAAAACTAGAAAATATTTAGGTAAGGATGATTAAAAAAGTTAAAATTACAAAGCTCTTATTCTAATTTTAATATGATCCTTAATATTGAACTGTGATAATATTTTCCCTAGTCTTTCTATATGACATGATGCAGTTCCTTTGAGTTAATTCAAAATAATCAGTTGAATAATTCCAGAGATATCGTGCAAAATGTACACATCAAGACATTGAGATTGTGCATCAGATTGGAAATGACCCTGAAGTTATTATAACCAAAAAAGCAAGGGAGAGGGGACATTGTTCACCAAATAAATTTCAGAATGAGAATGGTATCAATCCAAGATGTAAGCATCTCAGTAGGCTCCAGTAAAAGGAGCCGCAAGTTGGGCTAAGGAAACAAACACCAATGATCACTCGGTTGAGGACACCAGCCCGTTGAAAAGCATCAGCAAAAAAAATCATGCAAGAGTAAAAGTACATTACCAAATGAAGCTAAACTGGGATTATTGAGGTGGATACAAGAGAAAACACGAGGAAAATTTGATCATGATTCATCTTTGACAAATGAACGTGAGGAACGAATTTTCCAACGTCAAACAAACATCCATTTCATGGTTAAATTTCCTCACCCCCCCAGGACTTAGCAAGTTAGGATGACTCATTTCCCCTTCTTTAGACCTATGAAAAAATTGAGATAATAAAAATATTAAGCTCAAAAGGGAAAGGGAATTGCTAGATAATAACTGCAACTTTATAATCCAGCCTAGCGAGCCAAACCAACCCAAAGGCGGACTCTCTAATACAATCTCGTCCTAATCCAGGTTCAACTAGGATTCATTAACAAACTCCTCTGAATAAGATTAGCTTGCAAGCTAAACAAACCACCGCTTATGACGGTATAAATCTAGTGATCAGATAAACCAGTCAACACATCCCTCTGATATACCTAAACCTGTATGTGATAGAGAGAAATACGAGATCACGAGCAATCTAAACAACTTCATAACGCTTTAGTCCCTCTACCGACCATTCATTATGCTGCTTAACACCCCATAGCATAAAATCAGTCATATCTCCAAAACTACTCTTTTCGAACATCACAGGAAGAAACCCACGAATCCAGCATCCGATCTTTCAGTATAACAAAATAACAACTAAGTTGTCTTGACAATAAAACACTACAACCCTATCAAAGTTCCTTCGTAGTAAACAAAGAGACAGGGCAAAAACAAATATACAACTTCCTGTTTCAGATTGAGAAGTTGCAGAGGGATCGTACATGGTCCAAAGATGATACCTTGCGAGATGATGCTCCAGCGAGACGAGTCCTCAGCGATGAATGACCTAAGACGTGCAGCAGCGATGGCGCTATGTAGGGGCATCAGCGATTCCACCGTCCCCACTGCCGCCATCGATCTGTTCAGACGTAAACACATGAACGGATCGAAAACGCGGAAGAGGGGAAGAAACTAGCCAGAAAGGGCCCTTTTTACAGCGATTCTCACCTCGACAGAAGCCGAACGGCGCCACCAGAAGGGACGGGCTTGGAAAGCATGGGCCTCGAGCGAAGAGCCGCCGCACGCGAGGCGGAGAAGGCAGTGGATCTGCACAGCGACGCCATTGGGGCTCGGAGGATGGAGGGAAGAGAAACCTTAAACCCCTCAGCAGAAAGGAGGGATCTACGCGAAGTTATTGTACATGATTTCACAGGCAACTTCGGCAAATATGGTCTGAAGTGTTTTGGTTGGTCGCTTACTTCAGGAGAGAATAACCTATTTTTATGTTTGATAGTTGGATAGAGGAATTTCGATTGAGATGTGATGTGATTTCATTGAATTTGTGAAAAGTGAGTAGCTTTTGTGATTTGATTGTATTGAAATTTGGAAAAATGAGCAGAAGTTGAAAGTTTATCATTTTTAGATGATATGATTGTGAAATTTTTTATTTTTTGATGGAATAGATGAAAGAGAAATGATTTATTTAGGGTTCGTGTGGTTGTTGGGTTGGGGTAACCCTGTGAATTAGTAAACTTTGAGGAGGATTGGGAGGGTTGGAGGAGGGGTACACCGGTGTACCCCAACCCAACACTGCCCAACCCTGCAACCAAACGAAGCCTTAATGTATTAAAAAAGAGAGGGAGAGTCAGCGTTCTTTGAGAGAGAAAGTGTGGGTTTTGGGGGGAAATCCCCAAAAAGGTGTTGTACTTTTACTTAATCTCGATTAAGATGAAATGTTTTAAATCAAGATTTTCTCGGTTTTTACTATTTTGGAAGTTTTTTCCTTTGTAATTTTCAAAGCATGAGTATACTTAACCAAATACATCAAGCAGAATCTGATACTCTTTTTCACTTTTTTGTATTCAATAATATGAGAAAATGCAATTAGGATAAGAGGATCGGAAACTCTTTCTGTCTTGTAAGTTTAACTTGCATTCCAAGTTTGGTTTTAATACACATACAAACCACATAAATGATGTTAGAGTGTTGTTGATTAAATCGACCCCCGATGAGAAATTTTCATACACTATGCATACTCTAATACATCCTCGTTAATAAGAAGAATACATAGGGAAGTGTGGCGGAATAGATGATCGGGGAATGTGGAGGATAATGGATCGAATCGACTCGACGGTCGAAGCTTCTAGGGCCCCCAACTCCAAAGATCGGAGACCCGCCGTTGAGTTGCCTCCTCCAGCACCAGGTGCTCCTCCACCCGCGCTCCGCCCTTCACTGCCGTGACACCTTCGAGCACCGGAGTCGCACCCTACCTCGCCACCTCTCCTCCGTCGAGCTCGAGGCCCGAGGCCCCCTCCCACATGAGGTGCACGTGGTTTGGGGAACTTCTGCACAGACACCCCCCCCCCCAAGTGACCTTCGCGTGCGCGGGGGAACTTTTGCAAGAACACCCCCCAAGGTTCACCATATCACGCCAACGCCCCGCCGCTGAGGGGTCACGTGAGGCGCACGTGACCCGTTGGAAATTTTGTGAATAAACCCCTCTGGGTTTAGGTGTTGCATCTGCATCCATGTTCTACATTTTTTATTTATTACTATATTTTGCATTCAGACCCATGTGTTTCATCTATAATTTGAACCTTAATTTTGCATCATTTTATTATCCAAAAATAGCATTTTATTTCTCAACTAATCCTCTACATTACGGTATGCTCTTTATATCTATCTTGTGGAATATTGCATATTTTACCCAATTATGTGCTTAAAAATTCACATAGAATTCACCACTGCTCAGAAAATTACCAAAAAAATTCACGGATATTAGAATTAGTTGTGTTTTACATTTTGCCCATAAAGATTTGCATTCGCGTGCATCATTTATCCTGTAAAATTCATTTTGTGTATTTTAATTATTGATTTTTAATAGGCATCAAACTCTGCATTTTTATGGTTTAAGATTTTTCTGAGGTAGATCACCCAGTAATATATCTCGAATAATTTTATTCCTTAAAGATAAGTAGGTTTAATATTTATTATAATTAATCATTGAAATTCATCTTTTTGCATTCATTAATTCATTAAAAGTTCATACCACGTCAGAAAAATCCAAAAAATGCAGTGCATCAATTTCATCATAATTAACACCTTGGCCAAGTTTTGTAATTTTGAACTCTGCTTAATTGAAAATCACATTTTAGTCCCTAAAATTAGGCCACTTTTGCATTTGATTGCATTAAAAATACCAAAAATCTGCCTTGAAAACCGCACATTGAATTTGATAGACATTGACCTAGGTTGTTCCTTTGCCTCCTCGAGCTCAAACCCTAGGGATTGCCCAGGCTAAATAAACACAAAACCACCCGAATTAAAAGTGATTAATTAATTAAGTTGTTATATTTCTTGATTGATTCTGATTACCCACCTATAACGAACGACATTTTTAAAGCATTAAAATGACACATTAACCATGGTAATTTCGAATTTGTCAGATGGCGTCGTTGCTAGGGAGGTACGACAAGGGTAGTTAGGTTTTTGTCTTGACCTGCTCTTCTTGGTTGTTTATACTTGTTTTTATTTTTCTTATTTTTGTCTATATTTTTTTGTGACATTTATTTCATTGTGCATATTGTTGTCACATGTTTTCTGTCTATATTTTTGTCATTTATTTACTCATTTATTTTGTCCATTTTTTCCTTCATATACACTCAATTGTTTCTTGTCTGTATTCTCTGTTTTAGTTTCTCTCATCTTCTCGTTTATATTTACTGTATATTTTCAAATTATTTTTGCTCATATTCTTTATATAATTGCATTTCTTATATTTTTGTGCTTTCACTTTCTTGCGAGTGCCCGACGAGCGAGGACGACATTCTTAGCAGTGTCGATGCACCCGAGTGAAGTGGAGGCGACTTGTTTCTTCATCAAGTTGTAGGAGAGCGTAGAAGGAGGAGAAGAATAGTTTAAGGAGACCATCCACTTAAAGCACTTTGCATAGACAATTTCTGTTTTATTTTAACAGTTGTATTCATTCACTATTCTTGTAGAAAATTGTAATTAATTATTTGATGCTTGTCTCTTTTTCTATTTTCTGAAAGGACACTATATACCTTACGTGTGCGAGGTCTGTTTCACCAAGTGCTGGTGCGCTTGGGGGACCTCACCGGTTTTGTTTTCATCGCATTCTTTTTCTTTATTTTCTCACGTTTTTGTGTGCTTGAGCCCTTCGAAATAGGTTTTATTACATTGCTTGAGCCAGGTAAACGTTAGGTCCAAAGCTCCTAAATAAGAATTTATGTACCTAAAGAATATAGCGTAGCTTGGACTTGGTCGAGCCCATTCTTTCCCGTTAATAGAAATTACTGCTACGACGGTTCTCGCATCATTTAGGTTAGTTTAATTTCTATCTTTTATTTTATGCACGGATCACCCTGTATGTAAAGTGCTTGTGACAAGGTACACATCCTCTATCTCCTACATGCATCATTAATTTTCTCGTGCATCAATTTTTCTAAATTCTTTCACCATTTTCACTGACATAATATCAAAAAATATTGAAAATTCAGAAGGCGGTTTATTTGAAAAAAGCTAAAAAAAAGTGACAACTATATAAAATCAGGACTGCTAAAGAAAAATCGACCCTAAAATCAAACGTAACAAATTCATTCATTGATTTGGGGAGAGCAACCCCCTCATTGTATTAGCATTTTATTTGACACCTACATACTGAGGATTAGTGACCCAATCCCAAGCCTTCCTACGTGTTTGTACAACTTGATGTTTGATCATCTAACTCCAAAATTGACAATATTGACGACCAGTCTTTATTGGTCTTCACCGAGTTGAGTAGGTGAACCTAGAGTTTGCTTTGAGTTTGCTTGTTTTTAGAGTAAGTTGGTTACATTTATCTACTCTAGAAGTCACATATTTTCCTTTAACCCTCCCACCCACCCCTTCATTCTAAGGGCTAGATATTGTCCAATTTTCCCAAGCTCAGATCCCCTTCACTCTAATGGGTCAATGATCTCTTTGATCTTGACCTAGATCTCTTTGATACTTATATTGATCCATTGGGTGACTTTTCTCTGACTTCGAGAGAGAATTTGTTATTTGAGTTTGATTGTTCATCCTCTTCCTCGAATTAGCATGATTTTCCCACCTCCCCGAGGGTTTTTGCAGGTGATGTGTTCTTTATATTCAGTTTCAATTCCTAAGAGTGCATCTGAACTGTCAGATCACGAGACCGAGTCTTTTGATCTTTCTTATAAGTCTGAGTTGTCTCTCCTCTATGACCCTTGCGAGGATGACCAGATCTTTGAGATATTTGATGATTTAACTGATTTATCTACATTATGTACATTGGATATCAGCGAGTCTCCTAATCTTGATTATCCATATCACTTTGAGACGGTGATTGGCGTGGAAGATTCTATAATTGATCCTCCCTTCTCCACGTTTTATTTCTTTGGTTCCATCATTTCACTCCATTCTGACCCTGAGCTGAAGATTTCCTTTGTGCAACTGGTGCCTGATTTTATTTGCACCTTTATTTACCCAGTAGCAGACACCCATCTGATTGCTTATTTGGGTGTCATTGTTTACACTATTGATTACCTTGTTGTTTTCACACCGAAACAACAAAGACAGTATGGCATTCCCATTACAGATGTCGTCCTAAACCTCGATACATCTTTGTCCTAGCCTTTGCGCCCAGCTAGGGGCGTAAACTCCATCGCTTGTTGGGAGGCACCTCAACAATGTCTACTTTCTATATACATGTTTCTTCTTGATTTGTTCCTTCCTTCTTCCATTTTTATCGTTCATCTATTTTTTGTTATGGTATACTTCGGATGTACTCCATCCTAAGTATAGGGTGGTGAATGATTTGAGTTGTTCCATTTTTTGTTATGTTTCATCACTCTTATTGTTGCTTATACATATGGATCCTTTACATAAGTATAGGGGTGACGTTGTTCATTTTGTCTCTTCCTTTTTTTATTTTCTTTTATTTCTTATGTTCCCTCGCTTGTCCTTCAAGTGGTTGATATTCTTTTTCTATACTTAGGGATATCATACCCTAAGTATAAGGGGGGCGAGTCGAGTCGTTAGGCGTGTTCATTCTTTTTCCCGATTTTCCTTGTTTGCACAGTCTTCTATGCTTAGGATTATTTGATCCTAAGCATGGGGGAGATCACCGACTTCTATTTTTTCGTCGATTATTTGAGCCACTATTGTATAGGATTATTTTCACTTTTCTATAATTAGCACGAGTTATATCTTCCTTTATAGCTCTTTGGTCACTATGAGGACATAGTTCGAGGGCGTCGTACATAAATTGTATATATATATACTTTAGCCATAACTCGTACTTCTAATAATAATGTGGCTATTATTAGCCTTATAAAAAATATCTTGAAAATGATTTGCAAAATGATTTGCAAAAATATTTTGAAAATTATTTGTAAAAAATGTTTGTAAAATATTTGCAAAAAAAATTTGTAAAATTGTTTGAAAAATTATTTGTAAAACTATTTGTAAATTTTTTTGTAAAACTTTTTTTGTACAAATCTTTGCAAAATTATTTGTAAAAATATTTTATTTGTAAAATATTTGTAAAATTATTTTCTGTAACAACACTAAGTATATTGTATAAAATGTTTGTAAATATTTTGAAAGAAAATGTTTGCAAGAACCGTTTTGTAAAACTATTTGTAAAATGATATATAAAAATATTTGTAAAATAGTTTGCAAAAAGATTTGTAAAACTTTTTGAAAAAACTTTGTAAAATATTTTGAAAAATGTTTGAAAAATCTTTTGTAAAATGTTTTTAAAAGGTTTGTAATTTTTTTGTAAAATTATTTTGTCACGTGGGATATAAAATGAGGAAAGGGATCCTACTCCGGAGTAGGTAACCACTCCATGAGTAGGATCCCTTTCCTCATATAAAATATGGGATGTGTGTGTGTATCTTCATAAAATCCATGTGTGTATAAAATCCTTAATATTTATCCTTGTGTAAATGAAATGCTTTGTTGTATGTGAAATTCTTTTATAAAACTTGTATATAAAATGTGTACATAAAATCCTCTTGTAAAATTCATATAAATCCTTGTGTGTATACTTGTTGTGGAAAATATGAAAGAATAGAAAGGCTTATTTTATTCAAGAGGTTTAGGGGTCCTTATATAGGACAAAAACCTAGAGTGCTCAAAGGAGAAAAATACATAAATACCCCTACGGGTTACAAGAATATACTTCGGCCACATAGAATATTCTCTATAGAATATTCTCTTAACAAATAGTCATAGAATATTCTCTATAGATATTCTCTTAACAAATAGTCACATAGATTATTCTCTATAGAATATTCTCTTAATAAATATACTCTCAACACTCCCTCTCAAGTTGGAGCATATCCATCGATCATGCCCAACCTGGAAGCAATCCAGGAAATACGCTTCTTTGACAAGCCTTTGTAAATATGTCTACAAACTGAAGATCTGTCGAGATATGTGGTGTAGCAATCTTGCCTCCTCGTACAACATCATGAATGAAATGGCAGTCAATATCGATGTGCTTCGTTCTCTCCTAGAATACAGGATTAGGGGCAATGTAAGTAGCAAATTTGTCATCACAGTATAGAGGAATAGAAGTGGTGATATCGATGCCAAGTTCTTGTAGAAAAGTCAGTAGCCAAGTAATTTCACATGTAGCCTGGCCATTGCCCTATATTCTTCCTCTGCACGGATCTGGAGACTACAGTCTGCTTTTTGCTCCCCCAACTAACAAGGTTTCCTCCTGCCATCATAGCATAGCCAGTAATGGAGCGACGATCCTCAAGCGAGCTTGCACAATCAGCATCAGCATAGGCAACAACATCAGTGTATCCATTTGCCCCATAGAATAGGCCATGTCCAGGTGATTCCTTCAGATATCGAAGGATCATAAGAACATCCTCCCAATGGTTGTAATAGGGTTTTTCTATGTATTGGCTGGCTCTGCTCACAGCATAGGATATGTCTGGTCTAGTAACAGTAAGATATAACAGTTTTCCAACAAGGCTTTTGTATCGTGTAGTGTCTTCAAATAGAGGATCAACAGAGGTAGAGTGTTTCCTTGGTTCTGCAGGAATATCAGAGGGTTTTCATCCAAGTAATCCAGCCTCAGTTAGTATATCTAGGCAGTACTTCCTTTGGGACATATGAAGTCCCTTCTTGGTACGTAAGACTTCTATGCCCATAAAATAGCAAAGTTGGCCCAGATCCTTTGTGACAAAAGTCTTTTGCAGAAAAGCCTTAATCTCTAGCACCCCTTTATCATCGTCACCTGTAACAATCATATCATCTACATATACAATAAGTATAACAACACCAGACGATCGCTTTTGGATGAAAACAAAGTAGTCAGATGTAGTTCTCTAGAACCCTAGAGTGCCAAATTATGTACTTCGTCTGTCAAAGCATGCCCTCGGGCTTTGCTTCAGGCCATAGATTTCTTTGCGAGGTCGGCACACATACTCCCCCTAGACTTCGTACCCTGGAGGTTGCATCATGTAAACCTCCTCTTCTAGTTCGCCATATAGAAATGCATTGTTGACATCCAGTTGAAAAATATTCCATCCCTTGTTTACTGCCACTGAGAGAATGGTCCGTATAGAGCCCATTCATACAACAGGTGAGAAGGCCTCGAAGTAGTCAACTCAATATGTTTGCCTTTGGTCGCAAGTCTTGCCTTCAATGTGTCAATGGAGCCATATGGAGACTGCTTTGTAGTAAAACCCCATCAGTAGGCAACATGTTTTATTCCATGGGGACACTACACAAGATCACATGTCCTTCGGGAATTAAGAGCATCCATTTCTTCATCCATTTCTTTTCTCCATCCAGAATCCTTCAATGCACTATTATGATATATGGGAACCGCAATTGTCATAAGAGCATATGCATGTCTTTTGTCAGAGTATGATAATCTATTAGTGGACATGAAATGAGATATTGGATGAGGTGTACATTACCTCTTGGTTTTGCATAGAGCGATGGGAAGCTCTTGAGGATCATTTGGGACAGAGTTGTGGGAGCACTTGAAGTTGGCGTATTCTCCTGCAACAAAGGATCATGTAAAGAAACATGAACACGACTAAAGACATGTTTTCTTTCATACACAATAGGTGGAGCAGGAAGGTCTAATGGTATATCTGACACGTCTTGAGTAAAGAAGGAAGTTTGTTCAAAGAATGTGACATCGGCAGATATGTAATATTGATGGACAGAAGGATCATAGCATTTGCACCCTTTTCGAGTCTGATAGTAGCTCAGGAAAACACATTTAATCGCGCAAGGAGATAATTTATCGGGAGTATGAAAATTGTGAACAAATGTTGTGCATCCAAAAATCCGCAGAGGTAGAGGGAAGGGTGCATCATTTGGGTACAGTAAGCCAAAGGGAGTAGAGACGTTAAGTGATGCTGAGGGGACCCTGTTTATAAGGTGGACAATAGTCAGTATATCATCTCCCCAATAATTCTTGGGAACCTTCATTTGGGTAAGAAGAGAGCGGGAAATATCAAGAAGATGTTTTAGTTTTCTATCTGCTACTCCATTCTGTTGAGAGGTATATGGGCAAGTTTTTTGATGGATGGCACCTTGGGAGGCAAAAAAGGACGTTAGATCTTTGTTTGTACATTCCAAGGCATTATCAGAACAAAATATTTAATAGTAGTGGAGAAGATATTTTTGACATAATGAAAGAAATTCTTGACAACATTATAAATTTATGATCGTTCCTTAAATAAGAAGACCCATGATAATCGATTGTAGCCATCCACAAAGACAGCAAAGTATCTATGACCACTTAGTGTTCGGACAGGACAGGGTCTCCAGATATCACAATGAACAAGAGAAAAAGGAGAACTACGATGAGGCTCAGTCCGTACAGGAAAGGAGGCTCGATGATGCTTCCTGAACTGACACGCCTCACACTCAAAGGGTTTGAATGTTGAAAGTTCAGGGAACATCATGGAGAGAGATTTGGTTGAAGGATGACCTAGACGAAGGTGCCATATAAGAGGATCGTCAGAGATGGACACTGCACCAGCAAAATTGGAATCATAAGGGATGTCGAGGTAATAGAGGTCGTTCCTCTCATGTCCCCCACCAAAGATCTGTCTCATCCGGATGTCCTGAAAATAACAGCAGAACTCGTCAAAAATAACACGACAGTTAAGTGTTGAACCAAGTTTTGCGAGATCTACACAAGGCGGGATCATAGTTTGTCGCTAAGGCGACTGCTCACGAAACCCGGGTCAGACAACAATTAACTCACAACAGATGATCAAACAATGAAAATCAAGTGTGCGGAGTTAAAATTTATTATAACTCTACAACAAAGATGTGTATAGGTGCAAGTATGTATAGAGTGTCAAACACAGGGAACAAGCATGTAGATCAGGGAAAAACTGTACAAAAGTGATTGTGATGTATGTGTCTATATAAGTGTTATTTTTGTGGGTTTTTAATTTTATATTTTTTATTTGATTTTTATATTTTTATATTTTTATATTTTGATTTTTAATTTTTCTGATTTTGCATTTTCTTTTTATATTTATATTTCCTTTTTCTTTTAAAGTTTAAAATAAGATATATATATACAATATAGGTAAAAGAGATAATGTATATATAAAAATATATAAAAATAAGAAAAATATAGGAAATAAAATCTTTTGGGTTTTCTATACTTTTTTACCATTTTTGTGATTTTTAAGGTATTTTGCTAATTTTTTAGAGATTTTTAAAGTAAAAATACCCAAAATAGGGTTTAAAATAAATACCCGAAATTAACTTGGAAATATAAAATATAAGATAGGGTAAAAATTCTCTAAATTAATTTTAAAATAAAGATAATAAAATAGAGAAAATTCAGAACTAGAATATATAATTTTTTGATTTTTTTTTATAGATTTTTATATTTTTATGAAGGTTTTTAACATTGTTATATTTTTAAGTTTTCTTTTATATTTTTTAGTGATTTTTGGTCTGGAGGTTAAACATACAAAAACACACAAAATATATTTTTTATTTTTTTCAAAGAGTTTTTTATAATTTTTATGGATTTTATAATGCAAACAGGGACGAAAATGACACTTTTTAATTTTTTATAAATATTAAAATGCTTCAAAAATGCAGATAAAAATATGACGTTAAAGTGCAATGCTACAGGAAGGTAAGGCTATTTTTTTTGAGATTTTTAGGGTTTTAAAGATGCATAAAATAAATACTAGAAAGAAAGAGAAAATACACTCCTAGCAGGGGTATTTTTGTAAACATGTAAAATCCAGGGGCCTAAGTGTAAATTTCATAAAAATATTAAACGTGCTCAAAAAGGGATAGGACCAATTATAAAAATACAAAGCCCTGAGGGCTTCCTTGCAAAATCTCAAAAAATCACGTGTCAGAACACGTGCACCACTAGTAGGGACTGAAACGCAATTATAACAAAATCTGAGGGCTTAATTGTAATAATACCAAAAAATAGATAAAATGTTATAGCATTTAATCAGAAATAATGAAAGCCCAGGGGCCCGACCACAAAATTGCCATCTCACGTGATGCTTCACGTAAGGTGACGTGGCCGAGGTCTGAAGTGTAAATAAGCAAAGTCTGGGGGCCTAATTATAAATGTTACAAAAATAACTACATGGCAGGGGAAAGATTAAGCCCTATTTAACAAATTATAAAATTGATCGGGCAGATATGCAATTTACCCAATCCTAAGGCACGATCGAATAGTGGCTAACGAGCCACTTGACACGTGGCGATCTCAGGTGTGTCGATGCCCCTTCGCAGATGAGTGGCCAGGATTAGATCCCAGCCCTTGATCGTACGACTGCTGATGGGCGGATCGAACGACTGGTGTTCAAACTGGGGGCAGCCCTAATTGGACGGTGGACAGAGGATAGGGAAGAACGGGGAAGAACTTCGGCGAGTCGAATTTCCCTGCCCCCGATCCTCCTCCTCCGTAGTCTTCTGAGGCTCCAAAAAGGCCGAGTAGCTCCCAGAGGCGATCCTCTATGCACTGGCGATTCCAAAAAGCTCCGGTGTGACCCAGAGGGCGTGCGCGAGGTCGGGGAGCTGGCGAGATCCAGGTACCTCGGCAACGCTCCAAAACGAACACCAACAGTCGTTGCACTCCTTAGACCTGCAAAAAAGATCGAAAGGGTTGAGGGAAAAATGCCTCGACCCCGCAGCGGGGTAATGGAAGGTGGAGGATGCGAAATAGGAGCTCGCCGGAGCGAGCTCCGGCGAGGGGGGTGGCGAAGGTGATTAGATGGGTCACTGGCAAAAAGAACCGGATGGCAAGATTCCTGGAACTACAGGAAAGCTAAAATGCAATAAAAATAAAGAGAAACTGTAGACCTCAATGGCAAGAAAGCCAGAGGTAGACCTCGACGGCGAGGGTTTGTTGAAGGTGTTGGAAGCACGCCAACGGCTCGTCTAACGCCGCCCTACTCAGCTGGAGGTGGTGTTGTCACCACTACTGGTCCGGAGCACAAGAGAGGAGGAACAAAACAGGTCAAAAGGCGGTTCCAAAGTTGAAGGAAGGATCGTGGGTGTTTTGTACAGGTTGACGGAGTGGCTCAAAGAACGAGGCAAAGCAGACGAATCGATGATGCAAAGATCGATGTAAAGCAAGGGTGTGAATCATCGATTGTCGAGGAGAAAAAGTCATGAAGAGTGCATCACGAAAAGATACAAGGAAATGCCTCGAAAAAATCGAGAAAAATGGAGAAAACCAATGTCTGACACTGGCAGGAGGCGGGTCAGAGAGTTAACCCGCGGTCAACTCTCGGGCCCTCCTGGTTGGTCCACGTGGACCAACCAGGAAAAATCATGGAAAAAAGATTTGTAAAATCATTTAAAAATAATAAACGATTTTATTAATTTTAGGTTATTAAATAAAAATATTTATTATTTTATGAGTTATTTTATTATGATTTTTATTTATTTTTTAGAGGTTTAAGATTACAAGTTACCTTTTAGGGGCTATATACATGTATACTCATCTATATATTTTAAGGTTTTATTTTTATTTTGTATATTTAATTTTATTATTTTGGTTTATTATTTTATATATTTATAATTTGATTTTATATACTTAAATATATTTTCATTTTATTTTTCTGATGTATTATAGACAATTAAATAAATAGATGTATTATCTATATAGGTATACTTATAGGTATTATACTTATGTATTTTATACAAGTATTTTATTTTAATGTTTCTTGATGTTTTTATTACAATTTTACTATGTACATATATTATAAATAATATTTAGAAAGTTATAAAATTATAAAATTATAAAAATAATGAATAATAAATAAAATGAATATTTTAATCGGTACAAGTATACAATAGGGTTCCAAAACCTAACTTTCAAACCATAACTCCAAAAAATATGAAACCACCTTCATTAAATATCTTATTAAAAGTTATATACACTTAAATGTGATTTTGATATATTTTGAGTTTTTATTTGAGAGATAAGGGTCTGGGAAGTTGGGATTTTGGAATCTTATTTAGGTTATACTTTTTATCTGTATAATATTTTTGTGTGAAATTAATTTTGTATTTTTCTATATTTAATTATCTACAACTTTCATGTTCAAAGTTTCTTTATTTGAAGTATAAAGAGTGGAACTAAAAATAGATCCCAAGAATGAAGGAAAATGAATAAAATAAAAGGTATTTTTATTGGATTTCGGCTCTTATCTCCCCCTACTTTATTCCTTGTCAACCTAGTCATCGAGATGCCTAGGTCTCGGGGTTTCGGGGCATAAAATATTTGCAATATTTTATTCTTTTTCTTTTCTTTTCTTTATTCTATAATTTTGGCATTTAAAAATCGTAATTTATACACTATTTACACAATGATACATGAATGATAAAATGCCTAAATTAATGGTATTTACACGCATCTACTAGGATTTTTAAGGCCAAAATGATTGAATAAAGACGATGAAATGGAGATTCATCATCCCCCTATACTTGCCTTTGCTAGTCTCTAGCAAACACTTATGCAATAAGTGCAGAAAAGAAAAACAAAGAAAAGAAAAAGAAGAAAGATGGATTAAATTTAATTATCAAACTTGTCTTTACAAAATCAAAGTTTGGAGCTTAAGTCAGATCTTTGAAATTTTAGTGCGGGCAGAACCTTAATGGGAATCAGATTTGAAATCCAACAGCCTTCGAGAGTCCCAAAACTCTGTTCAAGTCTCCTCAATGGCCATGTCAGAATACTTCAATTCATACGCAACCTTACGAATATGAATCTGACTCTTACAATGTAAGTGATAGTGGCTCTCCCCAGCTGAAATGACAAAGAGACTGACTTCTCCAGCATGACAATCCAATGATTCCCCAATCCAATAACTCATTCCTCGAGGAGCGGGGTATTCCCTTCTAAGTTCAAGTGGCATCCAGCCAAGAGGAGGGGGTGAAGAGAAGAATGGACGGTAGCCAGTGTAGCTACCTATCCTAGAATGCAAGACCAGTGTAGTCAAGTCATCCAGCTACATGCTCACATGATTTGACTTAGAAGCTCATGCTTGCTTATTAACTATACAAATATATACACTCCGGCAAGCATTTTATTTTTATATAAGCCTGTCCACTTTTTTGGAGTTTCTTTTTCTTTTTCTTTTTTTGAAATACTATCTACAGCAGCATTTACATGAGGAGTTTTTCCTCTTGAGCTAGTAGACTATCCCTCTTTTGAAGCTTTATTGCAACCCACACTCTCCTGTCTTCAAAATTCATCATCACTGGACGAGTTGGGGTGCACTTCCCTCCCTAGAGGAGGACAAATGTTTCCACTTGTGTGCATCTCATACCGACAATCCAATCCCCCACCATTCCAACTGAGTTGATCTAAGTGAAAGGTACAGGTGTCCAAGTTAGGCCATTATCAACAAGAGTCGTGCGTGTGTTCCGAAATACTCTACTTAGACAGTCAAGAATCCATTGAACCAAGTCTCGAGATCCTCAAAGAATTAAGTCAACTAGACCTGAAGTACCTCAATTCCAGCTCCTATAAGGTTCATGTTATTAGGTATATTTTTAAGGTCCAACCAAGCTCCAATCTCCAGATTTTACTTAGACTTGTTCAATTATCAAACTCAATAGACTTGTTCAATTATCAAACTCAATCCGAAAAATGCTCATGCTATGCAGAATATAGAAAACATTTTTGTGATGCATTTTTAAAGATTTTGAACTTTTTATGGATTTTTGTAAAAGATGACGCATATGCATTTTTTGGGTTTTTCAAAAAGATTTTTCAAATGTTTTTGATATTTTTAGTTTTGCAAATGTTTTGGGGATTTTTTGAAAATAAAGATTTTGGCTAAAAACTAGGTACAAATATTTAAAGGAGATGCATCTTGTATATTCAAGAATTAAGTTTTAAGAATTTACAAGGGGGTAAGTGCTCAATTTTACATATGTATATAGAATGCTAAGTGAGATGTATATATTCCTCAAACTTATTTGAAAAGATTTTTCAAACAACTTTGAAAACTATAGTTCAAAATAATTTTTACAAACATTTTTACAAACATGTACACACATTTGAAAATCATTTTGCAAAGGTTTTTTCAAACATTATATATAGACTTTTTAAAATATTTTTGCAACCATTTTCAAAACATTTGCAAATTGTTTTTCAAACATTTTTATTTCACACAAATAAAAGAAATTTTACAAAAACCAAATATTTTTACAAAGGTTCAAAATATTGAAGAAAATGTTTTCTAAAATAGTTTTCAAACTATTTGAAAAAAAGATTTTCAAACTATTTTTCAAACATTTTGCAAAAAAAATATTTTCACCTGATTTATTAATCAGTAAATACAAAAAAATTTGATGAATAATAACATATTTTTTACTAAGTGATTTTAATGAATTTAATTAGTGTTTTTAGCCATATTTATTAATAAACATACGAAAGTACGAGTTATAGCTAAAGTATATACGCAGTATATACGACCCCCTATATTTAGCTTGAGATATGTCCTCATAGATCAAAAAGAAAAAGAGAAGACATAACTCGTACTGAGTATAGGAGAATCTAAAGAATAAATGAATGAACGAATGAGAAGTTGACCGTCCCCCTATACTTAGGATCAAATAATCCTAAGTATAGCAGACTGTACACAAAGTAGGGAGGGTCAATGGTGGGAATGAACAGATCGTGCTCAGATTGTCTCCTCCTATACTTAGGGTAAGATATCCCTAAGTATAGACAAGAAGAGGAGACAATGGAGAGGATCAGAGAATAGAAGAACTCGGGGTGCACACTCCCCTATACTTAGGACAAAGTACGTCCTAAGTATAGAAGACTGACAAAAAGGGGCGACACCTTTTCAGTAGAAAAAAGAAAATAGAAAAGGAAAAGAAGAAAAGAAGAAAAAAATAAAAGAATAAAATATATCAGAAGATAGAAGAAGAGATCAGAGAGAATGTACACACCACTCCCCCTATACTTAGGGTAAAAGAAACCCTAAGTATAGGCAACAACAAGAGCGATGAAACGAAACGATGAACATTCGGCTCATCCACACCCCTATACTTAGGAAAAAGTACATCCTAAGCAAGGCAAACACGAGAATGGGTGGATGAGAAATACGGGAGAATATACAACAGAGTGGATGTACAGAGGTTGAACCTTCTTGTGAAACCACTGAGGAATGGATCTGGCATGGTGCAAGTCGACATCGAGGTCCTCAGATGGCACAAACCGATCAGGGTCGACAAGGTGAGGTCCTTAGTGGTCCTAGAGTGTGAAGACACAGACGGGTCAGTGGAAGAAGTGAGACTATATCTGGCCTTGGGGGTCTCGTTGATGTCAAAGTGAAATGGGACAAACTCATCATCATCGGAAGAAGTGTAGTCAGAGTCGTCCTGCGAGGTCTCATCTAGGTCAAAACCAAAAGGAACGAACTCATCAGTGGAAGAAGCAGAATCCTGTTCGTCCTCAAGAATCTCAACCGGATCATATTTTTCATCAAAAGGCCCGAATTCATGAATAAAAGCAACCAAATCAAATTCGGCCTTTTTAGTCTCATCTGAATCTAAGTGAACAGGAATGGACCCACCAATGAAAGTAGTCAAGTCATGTCCATCCTGTCAAATCTCTGAATCTACCCTCCACTCTAGGGTATCAATCGTGTAAATCCCGCGGATGTCATCAACACATCGCCAATCACAGGAAGCGAAAACTCCAAGTTCTATGCTTTCCGAGTCCTCCTCCTTAGAGAGGAATTCTCGGGTCTCATCATCGGTCATAAAGAAAGTCTCTCTGATATCATGCCCTGAATCAGAATGACGACGTTCTCAAGAATACCCTTCCGCCTCTTTATTGATCCATCAGCAAACTGTACTATCATCCTGGTTTTCTTGAGAGGCCCAAGATGAATAGACTGTACCAATGAGAAGGGTATTATATTGATAGACGCACCATCGTCGAGGAGAGTGTTATCACATAAATGGTCAGAGATGGTGCAACTCACAAGAGGTGTGACAGTGTTCCTTTTCCTAGAAGATGGGCAATGGGCAATGGCGTGGGCAGTGGCCATGGTCAGAATGTGACGCTCAGATCTTCTCCTCTGCTTTCTCTTCTTACGATGAGGAGCAGATAATTGGGTCATGGCCTAGCGAAGTGGGGCATCAATGATCTCATGAATAATGGCCACCACTTCAGGTTCAATTAACATTTTTTTGAATTTTTGGACCTCCTCCATACAAGGGAGGAGATCAAAATCATCATATACACGAGGACAACCAAGAGCAGTCTGTACAGTGGCATCCTCGGGGCCAAAGGGGGGACAGGGTGTGAAAGGTTGTGTGGTCAAGGGATCTGGCACATGGACCCTCTCCTCACAGTCTGAATCAACCAAGTGTCTCCCGAGTTCTTTTTGGATTTTTAAAATTTTCTCATTTTTTGTATTTCGGGCGATTGCAAGCTCTCACAAGAATCCTCAATCAAGTCCAAATCGTCAGATCATGAAGCATCGATATAGCTCTTATTTAGGCAGACGAGGTCATCAATCTCTCGAATTCATACGCTCCATGAACTAGGTCAAGGTCTCAAGTGCGGAAATCGTGAGAGGTGACTCCAACAGGTCAGTCTCGGGTAGATGTGTGTAGAAGTCTGAGTCCTGATACTGTGGCTGAGACGGGTATGTACAAAAATCAGAGAAAATGGGAGGAGGATCCTCCTGATAAAAGGGAGGTGGAGCGGCTGGAGGGTACGAGGGGTCCGCGAAATCCCGATAAAAATCACTCCAGGGGTCCATATCGAAAACAAAAGAAAATGATCGGGAGAGAACGATGGTCAAGTCAAGAGAAGTGTGAAGAAAGGCGCAAGTGCGCAGAAGCGATCTAGGATACATACAAGCAATCACAATCAAAACACACAAAATAAACCCTCAATTCACCTACTCAACTCGGTGAAGATTGCAAATGCGGTCTTTTTATCTTGTTTGTTTTAGAGTTAGGTGAGAAGTCAAAATTTGTGTAAACACTTAGGAGGCTGAATAGGATTTGGGCACTAGTCCTTAGGAGTGCGCGAACAATGTAAAATAGAGACAATGAGGGGATTACTCGCCCCAAGACAAGGTTTTTCTTTTTGGTCTTTTTTAGGGTCAAGTAATATTAGCAGTCCCAATTTTATTTGTTATGACCTTTTTTGGATTTTTAGTGAGAAATGCACGAGCCTAATGAGGAATCAATTCTTTTAAGCACCTAAGTGATCAAAATCAGATGTAGAGAGGCGGGAAAGCAATGCAAGCGGTAAACAATGATGAATGCTAAAGCGTAAATGCTCACCTTGCCTCCAGCACTCTACATGCAGGGATGCTCAACGAAATTGAAACCTATCTATATGCAAATGCAAGCCGATGAAATTGCCCTAGGATGAGAAGCTGTTATTAGCGTGAAGAACGATGTTTCAAAATTTGACTAAGTCCAAACATTTTCTATAGGAGCATGCAATGATGATTAAGTATTTGGACCTAATGCTAACGACAAGCAGTTCCTATAACTAAGGGCTCAATCACACAAAAGAAAGAAAACCAAAATCAAGAAACAAAATAAAAAAATGCGATGAAAACCGATAAACCGCGGTGAGCCCCCAAGTGAACAATCACTTGGAATTTGGGCCCGAAAGTTTAGAGCCCAGTGTACCTGTATTATTACAACAAATAAGGGTATCTCACTCACTTCAAATTACACAATAAATACAATAAAATAAAATGCTCAAAATACGACTGTCTTCTCAAAGTCCTCCAAGCCTCCTTTGATGCTAGGTCAGATGCTCACACAGCCTTCACGTGGGTGCACATGCACTTCGGGAAGCGCCTCCCTCGATCCGTGGATCCTCGCACAAAGTCAACAAGAGAGGGTGATTAGAAAAGTCAAGCAATTATATCAAATAAAAATAAATAAATGAAGCACAAAAATGGACAAATAAATCATAATCACAAGTAATCCCAATCTAAGCGTTGTTGCTCCTTGGCAACGGTGTCATTTGTTGAACAGGATTTTTCACGGGTCTAAAATGCGTCTCACACAGGGCTGAGACGCAGTCGCTGTGGCGACCCGCAAAAAAACCCTAATTCAAACAACAATTAACCCACAATAATGATCAAACAATGAAAATCGACGCATAGTTAAAATTTATTATAACTCTACAATAAAGATGTGTATAGCTATAAGTATGTGTAGGGTATCGAACACAGGGAACAAGCAGGTAGATCGAGGCAAAAATGCACAAAAGTGACTGTGATGTATGTGTCTATACAAGTGCTATTTTTTGTGGGTTTTTAATTTTATATTTTTATTTGATTTTTTTATTATTATATTTTTATATTTTGATTTTTAATTTTTTCTAATTTTATATCTTCTTTTTATATTTTATATTTTTATATTTCCTTTTTCTTTTAAAGTGTAAAATAAGATATTTATATATATACAATATAGGTAAGAGAGATAATGTATATATAAAAATAGATAAAAATAAGCAAAATATAGGAAATAAAATCTTTTTGGATTTCCGGTAATTTTTTTACTATTTTGTGATTTTTTAAGGTATCTGATAATTTTTAGAGATTTTTAAAGTCAAAAATACCCAAAACAGGGTTTAAAATAAATACCCGAAATTAACTTGGAGATATACAAATAAAATAGGGTCAAAAATTCTCCAAATTATTTTAAAATAAAGATAATAAAATAGAGGAACTTCAGAACTGGAAAATATAATTTTTGGATTTTTTATATTTTTATGAAGGTTTTTAAGGTTGTTATAGTTTTTTAGTTTTCTTTTATATTTTTTTAGTGATTTTTGGTCTGGAGGTTAAACATACAAAAACACACAAAATATTTTTTTTGGGATTTTTCAAAGAGTTTTTTTATAATTTTTATGGATTTTATAATGCAAACAGGGATGAAAATGACACTTTTTAATTTTTTTATAAATATGAAAATGCTTCAAAAATGCAAAATAAAAATATGGCATTAAAGTGCAATGGTACAGGAAGCTATGGCTATTTTTTTGAGATTTTTTAGAGTTTTATAGATGCATAAAATAAATACTAGAAAGAAGAGAAAATACACTCCTAATAGGGGTATTTTTGTAAATATGTAAAAGTCTAGGGACCTAAGTGTAAATTTCATAAAAATATTAAACGTGCTCAAAAAGTTATAAGACCAATTATAAATATACAAAGCCTTGAGGGCTTCCTTACAAAATCTCCAAAAATCACGTGTCAGAAAACGTGCACCATTTATTGGGATTGAATCGCAATTATAATAAAATCTGGGGGCTTAATTGCAATAATACCAAAAAGTTATAACTTAGATAAAATGTTTCAGCACTGAATCAGAAAGAATGAAAGCCCAGGGGCCCGATCGCAAAATTGCCACCCCACGTGATGCGTCACGTGAGGTGACGTGGCTGAGGGTTGAAGTGCAAATAAGCAAAGTCTGGGGCCTAATTATAAATGTTACAAAAATAATTACACAGTATAGGAAAGATTAGGTCCTATTTAACAATTAACAAAAATGATCAGTGGATCTATAATTACCCAATCCTAAGGCGCGATCGAACGGTGGCTAATGAGCTACTTGACACGTGGCGATCTACGATGCGCAGATGCCCCATCGCAGATGAGTGGCCAGGAATAGATCCTGGCCCTTGATCGTACGACTGCTGATGGGCGGATCGAACGACTGATGTTCAAACTGGGGGGCGGCCCTAATCGGATGGTGGACAGAGGATAGGGAAGAATGGGGAAGAACTTCGGTGAGCCGAACTTCCCCGCCCCCGATCCTACTCCTCCGTGGTCTTCCGAGGCTCCAAAACAGCCGAGTAGCTCCCAGAGGCGATCCTCTATGCGCTGGCGATTCCAAAAAGCTCTGTCTTGACCCGGAGGGCGCGCACGAGTGGGTGATGGTCTCAATTTTGGAGGGATCTACCTCCATTCCTTTCTTCGATACGATATGTCCCAACACAATTCCTTGTTTTACCATGAAATGTGATTTCTCCCAGGATAAAATTAGATTTACCTCAATGCATTTTTGTAAGACTTTGTCCAAAAATCCAAGTGTCTCCTCAAAAGAGTCTCCAAAAATTGAAAAATCATTCATAAATACCTCCATAAAATCACCGATCATGTTAGCAAAGATACCCATCATACATCTTTGAAAAGTAGCGGGGGCATTGCATAATCCGAAAGGCATGCACCGAAACACATAAATCCCAAAAGGACAAGTGAATGTGGTTTTGTCCTGATCTTCAGGTGCTATGGCAACTTCATTGTAGCCAGAATATCCATCCAAAAAATAAAAGAATTCTTTTCCGGCTAGTTTCTCAATGATTTGGTCAATGCATGGTAGTGGAAAGTGGTCTTTTCGTGTAGCCTTATTCAATTTTCTATAATCGACACATGCTCTTCAAGATGTTGCCGTTCGAGTAGGGACGTCCTCTCCTTTTTCATTTTTCACAACTGTTAATCCAGCTTTCTTGGGGACAACCTGGAGAGGACTGATCCAAGGACTAACGGCTATCGGATAAATGATGCCAACACTCGACCACTTGTATATTTCATTCTTCACAACCTCTCGTAGATTAGAATTCAACCGTCTTTGCATTTCTCGAGAGGGTTTACTGTCATTTTCCAAGTATATGTGGTGTGTGCAAAATGTCGGGCTTATTCCTTTCAAGTCAGTTATTTTCCATCCAATAGCCTGAGAATTCCTTTTCAATACCTCCATGAGTTGACTTTCCTGAGTGCTATATAAGTTGGCATTAATGATGACCGGTAGAGTGTGTGCATCACCAAGGAAAGCATATTTCAAGTCTTGTGGTAAGGGTTTCATTTCAACAAGGGCGGTTGGCGGGGTCATCGTGGTGGTTTTTATTGGTGTATCTATCAATGCAGTAGTGTGAGAATGTGGTTGGTTAGGATGAGACAAAAGTGATTCTTTAGATGAGCATATGGACTCGAATGGTGGTTCATCATTGACATTACTAGGGATGACGTTAGTGTGAGTTCAGTATCCAGTGTATCCCAAATTTCATCTAATTCAATGATTTCTTTGCTAGAGAGCGGGCATGGCGGTTCTTCAAGTAAAGAGTTCAGATTATATGTGGCAATCTGATGCGATATATCTTTATAGGTGGAACAGGAGGTATTCAGACTAACCTCCAAAGGATCTTTGGTAAGGTGGACAAGGGGGCAAAATCATTTTGTATGTCAAGCATAGCACAATTTTCTATCCAACCACAATCTTCAGTCTCAGAGTCAATCGAAGTGGGGATGATAAGATCCACAGGAATGACCTTACCGTTAACTTTAAACTCCACTCTCCCATCCTCATAATCAAAGTGTGCCTTGGCAGTGGCCAAGAATGGTCGTCCAAGTATGATAGGATCATGGCATTTTCCTCTCAGTTGCAGGATTGTAGTGTGTGCTAATGGGTGGTGGTCGGTTTAGAGGAGCGATTGTTTGACGGATCATGGCATTTTCCTCTCTCAGCAGTTGCAATTGTTGCAAGACGATATCCATGGGGTTGGGTCTTTCTTCTCCCATGTCTCCTAAGTCAGATGAATTCTCAGGTTCCTCAGTTGAAGTAGATGAGTTGGGTTTTCTTTTATAGATCGGGTCGTACTCTAATGGTTGTTGTAATGGATTTTTCAGAGACCTACGACCTAGCATACACAGCACAAACACCAGACAAGTTGTTGATTCACCAACTAACACAAAAATTGCCGCGGGAGCGGTTATCTTTTCAATTTTAGTTTAGTGATTCAACCAAAATTTTCAGAGAAATTAGAGTCCTTAAAGATGAGGTGAATGTGGAAGATTGTGAGAAATCGATATCCCAATCCGGCTGGGGGATCCAGGGTGCGGTACTCAGATCAAGGATCTGCTTCTTCCCACAAGAACCTGTGCCCAACGCGTCGAGGAGTTACGATTTCTCTCTGCAATCCCATGTAGCACCAGGGATTTTTGTTTCTATCCTAGGGTTCTATGTGCTTGTGAGTGTTGTGTCATTCACCATGTGCATCAAACAAGCATCCAGAAATTTGTACGCTTCCGCTCGGATCACTGCGGTGATCTTTCTAGCTTATCTTTTTAAGTTATCAAAACATGGTTTTGGTGATCTTTGAGTTAAGTGATCGGAGGGAGAAGACCACAGAGATGATGCAATCAAGAAGTTTATATATATATATATATATATATATATTTCAACTTAATTTGGAGCACAAACAAATGCAGAAATTAAAAACCTAAAATGCCTAATAGTAAGAAAAACTCACAGTGCGTGCACTTCTGGCGCTAAATCCGTAATGTTTTGTCCTGTTGATGGCGAGCTTTTCCGAGAAGGAGGGAGGGGAAAATAGTATAGATTTTCTACTTAGAACAAATTATAAATTTGCTAAAAAAAATAGAATGCATGAAAGAAAATATTTAATCTGAAGGCTAAGTACCTGCAAAACAAAAAATGCACGGATTAGATAATTGATAATAAGTAGAAATGAAGAAGAAAAAATTGCAAATGCTGCCTAGTCCCCGTCAACGGTGCCAAAATGATGACAAGATTTTTCGCGATTTAAGAAGGTGATATTATCAAGTCATTGTGTTATCACGAATAATCAAGTCAATCAAATATATTATACAACTACGAGCACAATGAAGACATAAAATGCATATGGCAAGTAGAGGTTCGAATCCACAAGGACCAAGTAAATTTGCAATTTTGATTTGACTTTTGACTGTGATTTGAATCCTAATCGAAGAAAATGAAACGAAACTATGCGATTTTATGTTAAAGAGGTTTAAAATAGGACAGAACCTGTTCTAAAAAGATCTAGATAGCTTCTGATTTTTTTGATAATTTTTTAGACATTTTCTGAGTTTCTATGATATTGTCAAATATGTAAAGAAGGTTACAAGGGATAAAATGTAAAGATTTCAGAAACTAGGGGATAAAATGCAATTTTTATAAGATTGAACTGATAAAAAAAGGTAGAACTGAATTCACCAACTGCTTAGGATATAGATGACGTTTTCACAGTAAATAAATTGAAAGCAGAAAAGTTACACTAGAAGCCAAGATGCTTTTGGAATGGAATGGTTAAATGCAATAGAGTAGATAAATATAAAATAAAGAAAGAGAGAGATGGAGGGTTCTCTTCAGAAGAGAGGGCTTGGAGCCCTCGAAATACAGATTGACAGCGTCGGGCGGCTAGGGCATTGGCCGGCTGGAGGAGCACAGTGGCACTGCTGGAGGTAAAAGATGCCCGACGGGGGCTTGCTCGAGGAGGTCGCACACTACGGCGCGTGAACTGGAGATGAGGCACGGGGCTGGAGCAGAGACGCACGAGGCAGCGCAGGGCTGTACGCGACCGGACAGAAGGCGACGCGGGGCTGCACAGTGGGAGGAGAAGTACGCGCGAATGGAGACGTTGGGTTCTCCTCCAAAACTCCCAAGGAAGATGATGATGGTGATGCTTCGAGAGCGGTGGCTAATGTTGGCCGCAGGTGGCTGCGGTTATGTTGAAAGAAGGAGCACGGTGCGAGGGGCGAACTTTTGACGTGTTGGCGTAATGTCCCCCCTGGTTCGTCCCCTTTCCATGATCGAGAATGTGTTGCTTATATAGCCAGCAACATGGAGATGGGTTGTCCTCTGAAGAGAGATGGCTTGAGGAGGAGGATCCTTGGGACCAGAGCTGCTGCAGACCACCGGTTGGGAGTCGAGGTCTCGGTCTGGGTTGCATCCAATATTTGAAGGTTTGATCCTGATGCATAGCAGGAGATGGCGTGTGTGAAGAACGGAGATTTCTTGGAAACGACGGACAACAGGGAACGTAGCAAAGGTACATGAGTCTCATTGGTAGATGGAGACCTCGACGTTGGCAGGTCCTGCAAATAGCAAAGAAGAAGATGAGAGGACGCCCATGTTGTGTTTCGTGCACATCAAAAAAAGAGAAGTACAACGAATCTTTATGAATCCAATTAAAAGGAGGGACTTAAAATATGGTGGACATGAATGGTCGATTAAAATAGTACTATAGTTATTATGCCAAACTTAAACGTCTAATTTGAAATGGCTGTACCTTTTAATAATGGGCTTGCAACTTTTTTCTAAAAGTGCCTAAAGGGGCCAACGTGGATTTTAACAGCCTTATAGGACTTTAAACTTTACATAATCATAGGTCTTGAATACATAATCCTTCAGATATTAATGCAAAGCTTAAGTATACTTATTTATAGAAAGATACTATAACCGTATTTCAGATATATATTTAGAAGTGTGGTTATCATATCTATGTATGTAGACTAAAAGGGTTAATTTATGAGAACTTTATATTTTGAAATCCAGATAGATGTATTATGATTGTTGTTTGCTATATATTTCAATTATATTTCCAAAATCTAAAATAGGTATCATGAAAAGCTTGCGCTTAAGTGAGCCAAGATCTGTATGCGCGGGTGAATATTTGAATCAGATAGTTAGTAGTGCGTTTTTAGCTCATTTTACAAGTGCTATATGTAAACATATATGATGAAGGGAATTGTATGACTATGAGGTGAAATAGTATATGTTAAGCTCACATTTCACGTGATTTGAGCGAAGATAATGCGATGAATGTGGAATTCATCAATGTATTCTTTTTCTATCCCAGGGATACTCATGGTGTCACAAGCAGATCGGAAATCTTGGATGTGGAGGAAGGGATCTTCAGAGTCATTTCCATAGTATTTTGGGATTAAAGAGAGTGACGAGGGCTTTATTTCGAAATCCCCTACTTCAGGCGGGATTTGGACCCAGTGAACTAAGTCTTCTGCAGCCGGGTTGTAATGTGTACTAATGGGTGGTGGTCGGATGAGAGGTGCTATGGTGTGGCGAATTGTGGTATTTTCTTCTCTCAGCAGTTGCAGTTGATGCAGGATGAGATCCATAGGGTTTGGTCTTTCTTCTCCCATATCTCCATGGTCAGTTGGAAGAGATGGGTTGGGTTTTCTTCTATAAATCGGGTCATACTCTAATGGTTGTTGCACTGGATTTTTCAGAGACCTACGACCTAGCATACACAGCATAATACACCAGGCAATTTGTTGTTTCACCAACTCACACAAAAATTGCCGCGGAAGCGGTTATCTTTTCGATTTTAATTTAGTGATTCAACAAAAGTTTTCAGAGAAATTAGAGACCTTAAGGATGAGGTGGGTGTGGAAGATTGTGAGAAATCGATGTCCTAATCCGGCTGGGGGATCCAGGGTGCGGTACTCAGATCGAGGGTCTGCTTCTTCCCACAAGAACCTGTGCCCAACGCGTCAAGGAGTTACGATCTCTCTATGCAATCCCACGTAGCACTAGGGATTTTTGTCTCTATCCAAGGGTTCTATGTGCTCGTGATTTTTGTGTCATACATGTGCATCAAACAAGCATTCAGAATTTTTCCGCTTTCTGTTCGGGCCACTGCGGTGGCCTTTCAAGCTTATCTTTTTAAATGATCAGTACAAGATTTGGTGGTCTTTGAATTAGATTATTAGAGGGAGAAGACCACAGAGATGATGCACAGAAGAAGTGTTTTTTAATTTTTTTTCGGTTTAAGTTCGGAGCGCAAACAAATGCATGGAATTTTAAAAGCCTAAGATGCCTAAGAGAAAGATGGACTCACAGTGCCTGCACTTCTGGCGCTAATCCGTAATATTTTATCCTGCTGATGGCGAGCTTTTCCGAGAAGGGAGGGGGAAATTAAGATTACAAATTTTTTTTACCAAATTACAAGTTTGCTAAAACAAAATGCATGAAAAGACAAGTAATTTTTTTTCTTTTTGAAGCCTAAGTGCCTGCAAAACAAAAAAAATACACGGATTAGATAATTGAAAATGAGTAAAAATGAAGAAGAAAATTTGCAAACGTTGCTTAATCCCCGGCAACGAAGCCAAAATGTTGTTGCGATTTTTAGTGATTTAAAAAGTTGTTTTTACCATGTCGTTGTTGTTCCACGCAAAACCGTAATCAAACAAATAATTTTACAACTAGAAGCATGTTGGAAATAATATGAGTTGTATAGTGCAAGTAGAGGCTCGTATCCACAGGAACTAAGCAAACTTGTAATTTTTGTTCTTCTTTCAAACTCGATGCAAATTTTGATCTTTTGCGATGGAAGAAAAATGATGAGAAAATGCGATCTACGGTGAGAATACTTTCTAGAACTTAGAATAAGCAAATGATGGTATGAGTGCGACTAAGTAAGGAAGTGGGGGTTCATTCGCAATTTAATATGGGAAGATGAGATTTACTTGGAAGCTTTCAAGAAAGAATGATGAAATATAAAACTTGCATTGCATATATTTTCAAGAAAAATGGAGTTGAGAATAGCTTACACAATAAAAGTTGTTCTTGCAAATTCAACTTAAATAAATTAACTAAGATAGAAAAAATACAAGTGACAAATAAGATGGGAAAGAAATGCTTCTCTATCCGGATGCGGAATGAAGACGATGTCGACGACGATGGAGCCGGGTGCATGAGCCGCTAGATGCGTGAATAGGGAAGTGCAGGCTGAAGTGGCGGAGAATGGTGGTACGCCGGTGTCGTGCAGGCTTGGATGCACAGCTGCTAGAATATGGCTGAAGCGTGGGGGGCTGCTAGAGAACGTTGGTTGCACTTCTATGCCTGCGCAAGGATACGCGGTGACTGAGCTAAAGGACGAGGATGCGCGCAAGGAGCTTGGAGTATGCTGCTGCGTGCCAGAGAAGACGAAATCGCGCACAACAGTGTGTACGTAAGAGGAAAACGCAGATACGCGATGATGGGCGCACGGGGTACAGGAGAACTGCGACTAGAGTGCACCGGAGGAGGAGGCTTGAAAAGTGTTGCTGCGTGCGTGTACCTGCAGAAAAGAGAAACGAGAGGGAGAGAGTAGAGTGCGAGAGAGATGCGTGCGGGGAGGGAGTGCGAGAGAGATGAGAAGAGAATGTGGAAGAGGTGCTGTGCGTGCATGAAAGAAGAGTGTTGTGCGTGAGGAAAGAATGGGAATGGGGAGAGAGACCCGTGAGTCAGGAAGGGAGAGTGCGTGAGAGAGTCCTCCCTAAATACATGCATTGTGCGGCTATGAGTAATGGCTCCCCATGCAAGTAAAGACAAAATTGAATGCATGTGAATGGGGAAGGGAGTGTCATGGGGAAGGTGTTTACGTGGGCTATTTAAGTGCATGGGGAAGGCATGATGAGGGTGGCTCTATGCATGATATAATGAGTGGAAAAATTTCACTATCCTTCCTCCCCTTTTCTTCCCAATAAAAAGTGAGGTTTTGTAGAGTCAAATCAATGTGTTAGATTCAATGCCCAATACACTTCCATTTTTTTTCTCTTACTATGATTTGCTTAGTTCATGTAGATAATTAGTTAAGTTGTATTTAGGTGATTTAACAAGGATAATTAGAAATCATAGATTCATAAAATATGTAATCAATATCTTTGAAAACAATTTATTCAGTTACAAAATCATGATCAGTTGATTTATGCAGAGATCTTAATTGATTGTGTGCAATTATGGATATATTCGCTGCTGTATGTAGGGAATGTGAATTTGGAGTTTATAGATCAATCTTTAAGGTTGTATATCTCATAATTTGATCATATTATCTCTGTATATATTATAATCATCATGGACCTTAATCCACTTAATTTCAGAGGAACCTTATAGGAAATGGAATTGAGATTCTTCAGGTCTGTAGACTTAATTCTTTGGGAAACACAATGCTTAGTTCAGTGTCGTCTTGACTGCCCAAATAGAGTATTTCGGAGCACACACATGATTCTTATCGATAATGACCTATCTTGTACACCTACACTTACACTTTGCTCACCTCAGTCGACGTGGTAGAGGGCTGGATTTGCCGACATGAGACACAAGCCAATGAAAACATCAGTAGTCACATATTTGTGGCCATTGTACCCCAATCCGGTCCAGTAGCAACGAGGTCCAATGACAAAATGTCGTAGGTTGTAATAAAGCTTCAAAAGAGGGATAGTCTACTGGCTCAAGAGGAAAACTCCTTATGTACATGCTGTACCCTTGTATATATATATTAAAAAAGTCAAATAAAAAACTCAAACAAATGGATAGGCCTGATCGAAAATAACATGCCTATTGGAGTATGTATATTTGTATAGCCAATAAGCAAGCTTGAGCTTCCAAGTCAGATATTTATAAGCCTGCAGCTGGATGACTTGACTACCCTGGTCATGCATCCAAGGATAGGTAGCTACACTGACTGCTGTCCTTTCTTTTCTTCACCTCCTCTTCTCGAGCTGGTTGCGCTTGAACTTAGAAGGGAATACCTCGCTTCTCAAGGAAAGAGTTATTGGATTGGGGAATTAGGATCACCATGTTGGAGAAGACTGACTTTTACCGCATCAGCCGAGGAGAGCTACATACCACTTACACCGCACAAGAGAGATTCATAGTCGTAAGAGTTTTTATATGAGTTGATCTATTCTGACCTGGCTATTGAGGAGACTTGAGCATAGTTGTGTGGTTTCTAGAGGTTGTTGAGTGTCAAGTCTATTTCCCACTAAGGTTCCGCACAAACTAATAATCCAAAGGTCTAACCGAGCTCCATAATTTGATTTTATGAAGATAACTTTAATACTCAATATTGTTCTAAGTTCTTTATTTTTCCTTTATTCTTTTTCTTTTTCTTTAAACATTATTCTTCAAATAAGTGTTTGCTAACGGACTAGCAAAGGTAAAGCGCAAGGGGATTATGAATATGCATTTCATCTTCTTTATTCGTTTATTTTAGCTTAAAATCTCTTATAAAACACATGTAAATATCAATAAATTCATTCTTTTACTAACCCTATTTCTTGTATAAATATTGAGTATTTATCATTATTTTAACCTACAATAAATAAATAAAGAAATAAAGAAAAATAAAGAAAATAAAAGACTATATATATGTAATAGATACATGTTGACTGAGACCCCAGGAGAAGATCAAGACTTGACCTGATCGACAAGGAATAAAGTAGGGTGAGATAAGGCCTAGACACCAAAAATTTCAGAAATTCATTTGTCACTTGTATGCATTCATCATTTATACAATACTGTATATAATACACATTCTTTTATTTAATTTATTCATTACCAAATTCTTTTTTAATAAAAATAATTTCTTCTTAAAAATTATGAATAAAATTCTTTTGTAAATAATAAAAATAATTGCAATAAAATTATATATATTGTGTAATTAACAACATTCTCAAAAGCTACAAAGCTCAACTTACTAGATCAATATCTTCTCCACCCAAACTCTAAATTCATCTGACTCACTTTCGGTGTACTCCAAATTAAATAACCTTTAAAATGGAGGTGATTTCATAAAAATCAGAGTCAAGGTATGAAATGCGGCAAATTGGGGTACTATTGTATATTATACCTATGTATACTATGTATATTATTCAACTATATATTTTATTGTACATATTTGTGAATATTGTCTTTTTAATTAATTGTAAATATTGTATTTAACTTATATAAAATACAAATAAAAATCACAAAATAAAATCATGTATATATTGCATAGGTATCACTATGTATATAATGTACATATGCCTATTTATTTAAGGCTTTTTGGATTTTTAATTTTGCAAAAGTTTTAAATTTTATAAAAAAAGAAAATAAAATGAAAAAAAGAATTCAATGAGAAAGAAAGAGAAAGACAAAGACAACTTCTTGGATTTTTTACAAAGTGTTAAAATACACAGAAAAATCAAACAAAATTAATTTTGAGTTTCTGACAATTTTTAAATTTTTTTATTTTTCGTAATTTTCCAATTTTAGGGCTTTTAAATAAATCAGAAACAAAAAATAAAGTAAATAGAACACGAAATGAAAGTTTTTGGATTTTAAAATACCAAATAAGATCAAAAGTAGAAGAAATGTATACAGAATGAAAGATAATTTTTTATATTTTCCAGAAAGGTATTTTATAATTTTTTAGAATTTTATACGAATTTTTATTAAATTTTTTATATTTTAACATGTTTTATGATTTTTATAGTTTTTATGAATGATAAAAATGCCAAAATTACATAGAAATTAAAACAAATAAAAATGAACAACCAAGATTTTTTAGAATTTTTAGAAAAAGTTCTGTATTTTTTTATTGATTTTCGAATGCAAATAGGGTGTTTTTATACTGTTTTTGATTTTTTATAAATAATTAAAACAATGAAGATGCAAAATAAAAATTATGGATATAAGATTTAATTAACATTTCTCTCTCACGATTTTTGTAGAATTTTTAAAGGTGTTTTGCTATTTCTTATTTAATTTCTAAGTTGCAAAATAAATGTAGATACATTGGGGTATGGATGGAAATATTTAATGTTTTTAGACTAAATAATAACACATGAAATCTGCAGGGCTAAAATTGTAAAAAAGTCCAAGAAAATATATGCGTTGGCACATGAGCCTCGATGGACAAGATCTACTTGTAAAAAAATCAATTCCAAAGGGCTGAATAATAATAGAGAAATAAAGTACTTTTATTGTAATTTTTCCAAAGATCACGTGTAAGACACAATATCAGTTCAAACATGATCGAAATGTAATTAAAGTAAATGCAAGGGAAAGAATTGCAAATGTTCAATTAAAGATATATAAACACGTGTCCAAAAGGACTTATTTGCAAAAGAAATAAACTACAGGGGTATATGTGCAATATTACCGTTTAAATACGTTGCGAATCGGATGGACATGATGCTATGTGGCTATAATCCAATGACTAAAATTGGCTCGCACGTGGATGGCATCGATTAGATATGGAGGTTGATCTATGCCGGACTTTTGGAGAGTTTTGAGCGGCCACATTTGAATCTAGAACAACTTATTCTTGATCCGACACCTCTCAACGGATTTGGAAGAACAAGTTTGAAGGTGGTCGACGGTGAACTTTGATCAATCAATACTCGCTCAATCTCGAGTCATTCCTCTGCCTGAGGGTCTCTATTCTCTCCTACAATGATTCTACATCGACTGATGGTGAAGAATAAAGGCGACGATGTCCAGATGTGGATCAGGAGCTCTGGAGAGTATGCAACTGAAATTGAGCTCCCGATATCGGATTCAAGCTCAGTTTACGCTCTTGACACCTGCAATGCAATGATGCTTCTTGGAGGATATCTCCGACCTATTTTATTAGCAAAAAAATAGGAAAAATGATGAGGGAATGGGAACTCTAGCGAAAGTGATCGGAATAGGACCCGATCTTCAGATAAAGGAGGATCTGAAGGTGATCAGGGATGGGAGGATATGGAGAAGGTTAGGGGGAACGTCGTCGAAGGGTTGGAATTTGATGAAGGTGACCGGAGGACCTCCAATCGTGCAGATCAGAGGTAGATGATGTTGGACGGATTTGAATTAAATCATGAATTAAAAGGCAAAATTGGACTTGCATAATTAAATGTGACGACCTAAGGAGTACCTGCAGTGAAGAACAGAAGTGAATTCAGACTCGATCTGCTATGGGCGGTGGAGAGGCGATACGCACGACGGAGGGCTCCGGCGGTGTAACTGGATTTCACTTAAAACATCCTATTTCACACCCAGGATCGGAGAAACTCTCCTTTGTCACCGGAGGGTTACCTCAGTCACTCAATCTTGGGGATTTAAGGGTTAAAATTGGATTAACTCATAAATAGAGGTGGAGGGGGAATATTTATAGGTGTGACCCCGATGAAGGTTTGAATTCATAATGAGCGTGATTCAAGGCCCTATCGATGGATCTAAGGTGCTAGCGGTGGAGAGGAATGAATGGGCTAAAATATTGGCGAAGAAGGCAGAGGGAGTTAGTGAATGAGGGCATGTGGAAATTAGGAGAAAGGTGGGTGGAACGCGACTTTAGCGGGAATAACGGGTGGACCAAATAGTTGACTCGGGTCAATAAACCCAGGCCGACCAATCAGAGCACGTGGAGGAAAATGCCAAAATAGGCTAAACGATAAAAAACCAATAAATGGCTAAATAGATCAATTAATCAAAAATTAATTTAAATACTTAAATTATGTAAAAAAACAGTTAAGAATAAAATAAAGTTAATTTAGGTGATTTTTAATTAATTAAACATGTATATACAAGAATTAAAATAATTAAAAGGTGTTATTTATAGATATGTATGCCTATATATACAAGTTTTTTATTTTCAATTAATTAATTATATAAATATATAATATTTATTATTTTATTTTTTGAAATATTTTACAAGATTTTAATGAAATTTTTATTTTATTTTTAGGAATTAATTTATTAGGTTAAATAAATAGATATATGTACAATATATACATAGTGATGCATATACAATATATACATGATTTTATTTTTGTTTATTTTGATTTTGTGATTTTTATTTGTATTTTATATAAGTTAAATACAATATTTACAATTAGTCAAAAATACAATATTCACAAATATGTATAAGAACATAAATAACTAAATAATATTCATATACATATGTATAATATACAATAGTACCCCAATTTGCCACATTTCACATCTTAACTCTGATTTTTATGAAATCACCTCCATTTTAAAGACTATTTAATTTGGAGTACACTGAAAGTGAGTTTGATGAATTTGGAGTTTTGGTGGAGAAGATATTTGATCTTGCAAGTTGAGCCTTGTGGCTTTTTGAGAATGTTGTTATTTACACAATATGTATATATATAACTAGTGCAATTATTTTCATTATTTACAAAAGAATTTTATTCACAATTTTCAAATAAGAAATTATTTTTATTTAAAAATGATTTGGTAATGAATAAATTAAATAAAAGAATGAGTATTATTGACAATATTGTACATATGATGAATATATACAAGTGACAAATGAATTTCTGGAATTTTTTCTGTCTAGGCCTTCTCTCCCCCTACTTTATTCCTTGTCGATCAGGTCAAGTCTTAACCTTCTCTTAGGGTCTGAGTCATCCTATATCTATTACATATATTTAGTCTTTTATTTTCTTTATTTTTCTTTTATTTCTTTCTTTATTTATTTTTGGTTAAAATAGTGATAAATATGCAATATTTACACAAGAAATAGGATTAGTAAAGAATGAATTTATTGATATTTACATGTATTTTATAATGGACTTTAAGCTAAAATAAATGAATAAAGATGATGAAATGCAGATTCATCGTGTCATTATGCATGCGAACTATCTCTTTGATAACGACAATCTAGAATCAGTTTACGGCTTTTAAAAGAGAAAGTTGTCGATGTAGAAAGCCGCAATCCAGATCCTAGCTCCGATCAAACAAATTCGGTTTTTAGAAAAACCTACATTAATTTTTTATCCAGGTAAGTGTGCCTGGGTCGAACTCAAGGAGGTTGAATAGACTATTTTGATTTTTTCAAGGAAATATTTTTGTGATTTATTTTTATCTCTTCTTAAAGCAGTCAAAGGAAAGATACACTTTTTGTTTAATTTTATTTTTTAATTTTTTATTTGATTTTAATATTTTCCAATTTTTGTTTATTTTTCAAAGGGATATTTTTCACAAAATTTATTTATTATATAATAGGTGAGATATAGGTAAATGATACTATATAGTAGGTGGAACAAATCGAGCAACGGGCTCGAATTACACACGAAAACAAAACAAAACGGAGTCGAATTTCGACAAATTAAAACACGAAGAAAACACAAGAAAGTTACACGAAAAAGTACTTGAAATTCTGCTAGGGTAGTTGCGTAACTACCCTAAAAAAATCGACGAAAAATAAGGTCAAAGATAGGTCCAAAAATAATCCCCTACAGCCCAGGGGTATAAGCGCAAGAAAAGCTATAAAAATTGTTGCAAAAAGGTCCTTGCAGGGACTGTTCTGTGAAAGAAAATAAAAGATCTTACATTTAGGTCCCTGCGGAGGGACCTAAACGTAAATATTGAAACCTTCTGGAGCGGGAATTTATTTCTGGAAGCCGGCGGGTTTATTTTGCAATTTATCTACCGCTTCGCTTTTGACGACCGAGATTAGAACAAGCCGGCGCTGATCTGACGCTTCAGGGTGCGCCACGTGTCGCAAGCCTGTGCGACCTGGGCGTTCTTGCGGTTCTTGAGTTAGTTGCGTGTTTGTCGATGAAGGCTTCTTCAACGATTTTCCTCAGGCAAACGGCGGCGACTTTGGCTCTCCGGTGGGGCCATAGGGGTAGCTCCTCTACCCCTCGAGCTCGCCCACGGTGGTAGGTGGTCGGAAGTGGCTCGAAGCGGTGGAGGAAAGGCAATGAAGATGGAGGATCGAACTGCTCTTTTTTGGAGTTATGTTGATGCAGGTTGGAACACCTCCTTGAAGGTGATCTTCTTGATGATCAAAGCTTCCAAATGCTTGGGAATGACACCAGGTTGAAGATAGATCTGCAAAGATAAAGTGTATATGCTCGTTTCTCAAGGAATCGACCAATTGGTTGGGGTTTTGCAAGATCGAAAATTGGTTTCCAGAAGAAATGCGAGACTGCGTGTAAAATGGTGATGAAAGAAGCTGCAAATTGATTGAATTTGAAACGAATTTGAGAGTTGATTTAAGGTGTGCGTCAAAGCTAGGGGATTAAGCTATCTAACTACGTGATTAGCCACGCTAATCATGGCACGAAACTCGAGAAAGAAATTCGAAAAAGATGGATGAATAGGTCTGGGAGTTCAGAGGTGTATTACCTCGGAATGATGCTCGACGATCGACCTTCGCCGGAGCGGGACGCGCGCTGTGGCGACGATGCAAGGCTGCCATGAGCCTTGGAACTTCCTCCGATGCTTCTTCTTCCATGCGGGGTCGCTTGCAGGTGCTGTCACCACCGATGCGAGGCGGAGCGAGGTGGAGAAGGTCAGGGATCGGCCACTGGAGCTGGGCTTCAGTTAGTTATAGGAAAGTTAGTTGCGAACTTGGAACTTTGGAGTTTTTATAGATCGGATTCGTGGGCTCCAAGTAAAATCTAAGGGTGGCCGAATGAGAGGGTAGTTAGGAGATTTGAATCGACGGATTAGATCAGCCAGAAGGGTTAAGAGGCGCTCTGGGAAAAATAGTTGAAGGAGATCAGTTGGAACAGAAGGGCGTCTGGCCTTCTTGGAGAAGATGAACCAGTTGCTGACACGTGTCAGCACCTGGTTGGCCAGATGAAGGAAATGCTTTGTAAATTCGATAATAAATAATAAAAAAAGGTTATTTTAAATAGGTATAAATACAAGAAATGTAAAATAATTAAATAACTTAATTATGGAATAAATACTTTTTTTATAAATAATAAATATTATTTGAAATATAAATATTATATTAATAAATAAGTATATATAAATAGGGTTTGGATTTTTAATTTAATAAATAAATAATTAAAAATTAATTTTATATTTTCTTAATTATTAGAATAATAAATAAAGATTATGTGATTTTTTTTGGAGTTTAATAAATTAATTTACATATATTAATAAATATGGATATTAGTGATACAGTTCATTTTTACCTATAATTTAGGGTTTTTGATTTTATTAAAATAATAAATAAGCTCCAAAAATTATGAAATAAAGTAGGGTTAAATTACAAGATCATGAAAATAATTAAAATTATAAAATTAAGAAAACTATAAATAATGTGTTCTACATAAAATAAATAGCCCAGAAACCCCGTTGTCTTTTGGTCCCAAAACCGACTTTTTGCAAACGGACTCCAAATTCAATGAAACCACCTTTATTAATTAGAGAATTTTATTTTATGAACTTTAAAGGTGAGTAGAGTGAAATTGGAGTTCGTATGAAGAAGTTATGACGTTCGGAAGTTGGGATATTGATAATTTATAGGCTGGATTTCTTGGCATATATAAAGGGTAATATTTAACTTATTTTTATATTTTTATATACATTTTTAGAAATAATTAGGAAAAGAGTTTGGTGAAAAATATTTACATACAAAATTAATTAAAATTCTTTGAAGTTTTGTATTTATTTTATAAATAGTGAAAGGTGTATGAAGTATGACTTAATTTATTTTTATGATTTTCTTTCCTTATCTCCCCCTACTTTTTGGTTTGTCGACCAATCCATGCTGACTTGGTCTCGGGGGTTAGGCTATAAATACACTTTGCAGTTGTATTTATATTTATGTCATATTGTATATATTTACATATATTCAATCTGCCTTTTGTTCTTTTTCTTTGTTCTTTATTTATTTACATGATTTTAATGGTTAAAAGTGAATATTTATGCATGACCGAGGATTTGCTAAAAGATGGAAATTAATGAATATTTACATGCATTTGTTAAGGGTTTTAAGAAAAAATGCGACAGACAAGTTAATGAATCATGGATTCATCACTCTTCCAAAAAAACAAAGAGTCTGATCCATGCGAACTTGTATGAGAGAGTCATAACTACACATGAGCATTTCCAAAAATACAATCTATGGTGACATGGACCTCCACAATGATGGGAGAACATCTTACCATGGACACCATTATATGACTTTATATATCGCATTTAAATTGATGATTAATTACTTTGAATCATATTCTCATGATTAATCATGTCAAGGGGAATTTAAACCATAAATTTACTATCAATATTAATTAAATCTAATTAATGCATAATAATTCAAATAATCTATAGAGAAGGATTTTTTCAATAAACACGTGTATCTATATATAAACAAAGAATAATCGAATAATACACATAAACAAGTATAATTTCTTCCTTTTAGAAGACAACAATATGACCTATTCATATCTAGCCTTTCTTAAAATATCTATGATCATGTCATTAGTAATGTTGGGTGGGAGCACTTCCTTAACTTGTAAGGTGCTAATTAAGTAAACCACATAGAAGGCAGGCCTAGCCACCAACTCAATCTTGATTGAACTTGGTACAAATGGATTAAATTGCAATCGAGAAGCTAAGTTGATATTCAAATGTTGTTGATTCAGAATTAAGCATGTACAAATAAATTAACTATGAAATAAATAGACATTTTAATTATTTCATACAATCAAACAAACAATCAATGATTTTAGGTTTTGAATTTTGCAACTTGCAACTAGTACACTTCAAAATGGAAGGCATCATATAATGTGGACTTAAAGTTTATTGGAACCTCAAGTATTTCTAAAATATTAGGTCCAACTCATAATGTGAACTTATCATATATTTTCTCATTAATTGTGAGTATGATAATGGGAAAAACAAGTCATTGTATTGATTAAGTCCTCTTCCAACTCTACCTTTGGAGAAACCCAATTTCTCGAGGCCATAGGGTCTGAATCATACGAAACATTTTTCATACTAATTTGGAACTTGTATAATGACTTATTAATTAGTATTTTAAAGTTATATATGACTAAAAAATAGTAGCATAAAATTTCATAATTATTCACTATGATCTTTGATTGAAACCAGAGTCTACAGGCACTTTCATCATCTGAATCTTCATCTGAATGCCGTCAACATTTTGGCGGGTGTTTTGGGTATGAGTCCATGCATTTTAGACATCTATCTCAAATTTATTGTTCTAAATAGGGAGGAATAACAACAATATCATATGTCATTGGATCATTGGAGATACGAAAAGCAATGCAAAAATAATGTACATGTAAGTGGGATAATATCGCCTATTGTTTATTAGAACTGGATGCAATTGGAGTCCTTTAAATGAGGCTCTGATACCATTTGACCTTAACCCACTTAACAAGTTACTCGAAGTAAGTCAGTTGATAGGACCAAATTATTCGGATTGGATCCGTAGTTTGGAGCCCACACTTGTAGCAGAGCGCAAAGTGAATGTGCTCTCATCTAAAAAGTATGACAACCCTCAAACAGAGGATGCTCAAGACTTCAACAAGAAACAGGACGAGGATCATTCGCTGACTCATTGATACATCCTTAGATCCTTGGCTAATGTTCTTCAAAAGTAGCATATAGACACGACATGTGCTCATGACATCTTTGTTGAATCTAAAGGAGATATAAGGAGATGTGAACCACACTCAACATTACAACATAATGAAAGACATGCTTTGTTGCAAGATGTAGGAAGGTGACTCATTTAGAGAAGATGCACTCAAACTATTTGGTTATATTTCTGAACTGGAGACCCTTGGAGCTGAGATGGATGCAGATATACATACTGACTTCATGCTATCGTCAATTCCAATTATTTCAACAATTTCATTGTATCGTATCATACAAATAAACTGAAATTATCAAATTTTAACTACTCTCTTCATTAAAGTATATTGAGTACATTATGAAGAAAGAAAATCATTCTAGCAGTGCAATGATTGGACAAGTTAAAGGGGAGCGTGGGCATGAAGCATGGATCTTGGAAGAGTTTGGTAGGAGAATAAGAAGAAGAAGAAGAAGAAGAAAGGAAAAGCCATCGGCTAATCTTCCAAATCTTCCATACATCTAACATCCAAGAAGACGAATGCATGCCATCATTACAATAAGATGGGGCACTAATAGTGTAAAAATCAAGAATACCCGAAGACCTCGAAAAAAGGACAAAGGTTTAGCTCTAGTTGATAAAACATCTATTTTCATCATTGAAACCACCTTATTCATATGACAAGAAGGAAGTTGGATAGTTGATTCAAGTACTTCAGTTCATGTATGCAATCCGTTGCATATTGTATTGAGAAACCAATGAACTTGATAAAGGGGAGATGATCATCAGATGGGATCTGATGCAACTACTACAACAATCACTATTGGAACCTATAGACTATAATTATTGATGAACATGTGATTCATCACTCTAATTAGCTGAAAATAGAGCCTCGTCTAGAGAAGATGCATTCGTATGTTAATATCATAAAATTAACTTCCATGCATTTGTAAAATAATTTTCATAAATTATCATTCATTTCTGCATTCATGTTCATCTGCATATTTTCACCCAACTTCACCTATTTTTGAGTAATTCATGCTAACTCCAATTGACATGAAACCAACTTCATTGTGTACATATCACTAACCGTAATCCATGATAAATCCTAAAAAATACTAACTTGTATATATTTAAATAAACCCAAATCTAATTTCAGGACAAAAAGCTGCAAATATCTGATACAGTGTCCAAATGCACTCTATTCACTTTTGGTACGTTCAAATATCTACAAATCAAGGCCAACTTCAAAAGAATTGAAGTCTGTTTATGAAAATTGGGTTTTGGGACCTAACTGTGCGTTGTACATATTTTGCTGAATTTGACCTATCATTTCATGTGCATATTTGAGTTATTTTGATTATTTCCTTTTTCATTTCTTTATTTTATTCATTGTTTTAAATAATTACATAGAAATCAAAATCCAAAAAATCAAAAAAGCAATAAAAAAGACAGATTCAGACTTGAGCTTACTAAACTGGTCCACACGTATATATTTCACTTTCCTAATTTATTCTAAAATTAAAGTAATCCATGAAATCCAAAAAAACACATTTGAGTCCATTGCATCATTTCATAATAAGTGTGATTTTTGCATATATTATGCAATCACACAAGTCTAATAAAAATACAAAACTAAAGAATTTAATATTTTATATACATAAAATATCACCCAAAAAATGCATATCTTTCATTCCGCATTCTGAGTGCATTTGAGTCCTTCATGAACATTGTAGCATGCAGTTAGACCTACATCTTTCATTTTATGCAATTTTACATTTGAGGAATTTTGCTATTTTGTTATCTATTTATGCATTTTCATTCATTGGTCAAAGTCTAAGTCAACCTATCGATGAATTTGCATTTCATCATCTTTATTCATTTATTTTAGCTTAAAAATCTCTTATAAAACACATGTATATATTAATAAATCTCTTCTTTTACTAACCATAAATATTGTATAGTTATTATTATTTTAACCTAAAATAAATATATAAAGATACAAAGGAAAAATAAAAGAAAATCAAAGACCGTATATATGTAATAGATACATGCTAACTCTGACCCCGAAAGATGATCAAGACTTGACCTGATCGACCAGAAATAAAATAGGGGGAGATAATGCCTAAATACAAGAAAATCCATAAAATCATGTGTGTATATTTATCACCTGTATGCTACTGTAGTACACAATTCGTTCTCTATTTTTTATTTACGACCAAACTCACTCTAGGTAAAAGTTTTCTTCTTGAAAAATGTACATAAAAATATTTTGTAAGTAATAAAAATAATTGCAAGAATAATCAGTGTACAATGTCTAAATTACAACACTGAAAAAGCCGCAAATTTCAACTTGTCAGATCAATATCTTCTCCATCAAACTCAAAATTAATCAAACTCACTTTCATTGTATTCCAAATTAAATATCTTTAAAGTGGAGATGGTTTCATAAAAATCAGAGTTAAGGTGTGGAATGTGACTTTTTGAGTATTATTGTATATTATACTATTGTATATTATTTATATATTAATTGTAAATATATTTTTCCTTATATATTTTTGTATACTTTATTTTTTTTCATTATTTGTATATATTGTATATGAAATAAAAATAAAAACCGTAAAATAAAAAATATACAAAAATAAAATCATGTATATATTGTATATGTACCACTATATATATGGTAAAGTATTACTATTTATTTATCTTAACAAATTAATTCACAAAAATAAAATAAAAATATCATTGAAATCCTTGTAAAATATTGAAAAATTGATAAACTATTAAATTATGTATATATTTGTAAAAATAATAAATAAAAAAATCAAGGTGATGTAAATATAGGTATTTATATATTTGTAAATAACATGTTTTTATTTATTTATACCCATGTATATATTTTATTTAACTACTTTAAAATAAAAAAATAAGTTAATTAAATTAATAACATTTTCTCTTTACATTTTTTATTTTAAATTCATTTTCTATTTTATCTACATTTATTTCTAATTTTTTCTTCCTATTTTGTCATGTAGCGCCTTTTATCTTATTCTGCACGCGTTGTGATTGGTCAATATGGGGTTGGTTGACCCGGGTCAACTCCCCAGTCCACAACCTCTGTCTGCATTCTTCGCTCACCGGTGCTTCTTCACCAATTTCCCCCACTTAATCCACTGCTTAACTCCTTCCGACTTCTTCGCCAATTAATGAGCCCTCACTAAATTCTCCATCATCGGGTCATCGACTCCCACGATCTCGCCTCGATCTGCTCGCATTTTGTATTTCAAATCCGACCGGACCTTCATCCCTATTTATACTCCCAGATCTTCTCCCGTTGTTGGTGATATGTTTCCACCACTTTTTTTGCCTAAGATCGACCACCGGTGAGAGCTAAGGTGACAGCTAGGCTCCCCCACGATCGGGAGAGCGAGGATTGGCTGGGATTCGAGATCCAGCTACTCATCAAATCTTCACCGATACTGTTTCGGCTCTCCATCTTACACAGCGGATTGAGGTGCTTCTTCTCCATTCCTTCATTGTAGGAAATCCTGGTTTTTATCTTCTTTCATTTCTGTATTTATTTTTTGTGTTTTAATTCTCTATTTATCGAAATTAGATCCTCCACCACCTCCCTCCGATCTACTTGATCAGAGATGCTTCGACCACTTTCGTTCGAATCTGACCCTTCGACCACGCTCACCGACCCATTCTTCATCTCCTTTCATCGTCTGAACCCAGATCTTCACTGATATGGAAATTGACTCCAATTCCAACCACCTACGCTAGAGTCGCACACCCACCCTCATTTTCCTTTGCTTTTAGCTAATAAAGTTGGCTGGAGAATCCCCCTCCGAGCAAGGAACTTTTTGCAGGTTGTGGGAGCTCAATTTGGAGTGAAGAGCAGGACTTGGAGGTCCACCTGGAGCTAAAGATTTTTCGACCTTCGGATCCTCCTCGAGCCATCTCCATCCGCCCTTGAGCCATCTGAATAACGAGTCATCGCATGAGAGAGTAGAGGCCTTCAGGAGGAGAAACGAGTGGAGTCCGGTTGCCCTTTCATCGATTGAAACTCACCATACCCGCCATTCATACATGTTCCAATTTGAATCTCAACCGTCCCTTTTTGCCCAAAAGTATGTCGTGGATCGAGCCCTCCACATTGAATCTACGCCGCTCGGGCATGCTTCATCCTCAGCCATCAGATCAGAATACAAGTCAGATCCAGCTCCAAGCCGCTACGTGGATTAAGTGTATATTTGCATCTCCAACCCTAACATTTTTAGTTTCACAAATAAGTCCCTCTAGGGACACATGTCTGCTTGTAGTCATTTGAACATTTGCATTTATTTCCCGAACATTTATTTTAATTACCTTTTGGTCCAATTTGAATTGCAACAAGTGCTTCACGCGTGACTTCTTGGGTAATTTGCAATAAAAGCCTATATGTTATATGTTATCATCTAGTCCTTAAAAGTTTAATATTTGCATTTAAGTTCGTGCCAGTGCGACTCACATGCGCTGACACGTGCTTTTTTTTGTGGGAAATTGCATTCTTAACCTTGTATTTTCTTTATTTGTTATTCATTTAGTCCACAAACTAATTTTCTTTGCATTTAAGTGCCTGTGAGTATACATTTTATTTTGAATGTTAAAATAAATTAAATTAGCAAAATCTCATACAAAAATCCATAAAATTCATTTAGGCTCATGTTAATTCCTTCTTTCATCACTATTTTTTATTTCACATTTGTATTATTTTTCTTTTTTAATAAATCAAAAAACTTCAAAAATATTCCCTGTATGCATTAGAAAATCATAACAAATATAAAAACATTTCGAAAAATTCCAAAAAAATTCATTTTGTTTATCTTGATTTATTTTTTCTCTGACCAAAATTCATTTTCTAATTCCTCACAAAACCAAAAATTAGAAAAACATCAACAACACTAAAAAATCCATTTTAAATGACGGAAAATCCAAAATTTTTGCAAAAATGCTTTCTGGAAAATAAAAAATATCTTTCTGTTCGTGCATATTTCATCCATTCTTGATTTGATTTTCTATTTTTAAAATCCAAAATCATCTTCATCATTTTTTATTTCTTATTTTGCATGTTTTTCATTTATTTAAAAGCCCTAAAAATCTAAAAATTCTAGAAAAATCACAAAAATATCAAAAAAGCAAAAACATAGAAATAATTTTATTTGATTTTTTTTGCATATTTTTGACATATTTTAAAATTCCAAAAAGTTGCTTTTCTTTCTTTTCTTTTAATTCTTTTTCCTTATTTTTATTTTCCTTTTTATATTCCAAAAATTAAAGCACTTGCAAAATCTAAAAATTCATAAAAATATAAAAACAGAAAACATAAAAAAATATAAAAATTAAAAATTCAAAAAATAAAGAGATACAAATTCACAAAACCAAGAGTAGTCTACATAGAATTCCTAGTTTTATTTCACTGATTTTCATGGATTTAAATAACCCACGGGGCTTGTAGCCTCTCTGAGTTCGATCTTGTATGCCATATTGATCAATTCTTTATTTTATTTTGGCTTGAGAGTTCTTAAATAATTTTTGTTTGACGTTTCTTTGGGTTGCGACAAAATTTTCACATTATGAATAATTCCATTAAATAAAAGCCCTAAGAAGTAATGCTCAAAAAAATGATGTCGTTGCTGGAGAGGCACGACGAGTGTAGCTAGGATTTTCTTCTTATAGCATGCTATTCTTGGTTGTAGATACCTTCTTGTTTTTACTTTTATTTTCTTGTTTCCTTTCTTATTTTTCTGTCACATATTTCTTGTTCATATTTCCTGTCACTTGTCTATATTTCTATATCATATTTTCTGTCTTTTATTTATTTTATTATTGTCCATTATATATATATTATGTGGATTGTATCTTGTTGAGGAGTGAGCACTCACTTTGAATTTCGTGTGCCGTGAGGGAGCTTACACAATGCTTGCAGGATCTGATTTATTGGACATCGAAAGCTCCCCAAGATCGGACTTAGGGATTCATTTGAGATTCATTTCACTTGCTGTTCTCATTTTCCCCTTAACTACTTGTTTGCTTTCTTGTCTATATTGTATGCTTTTATTTGTTTTATTTTTGTTCATGTTTTTTTATAACTGTGATATGACATCTCTTTTGTTTCTGTCTTTTTTCTAAGGCCCGATGAGCGAGGGAGACATTCCTAGGAGCGTCGGTGCACCTGAGCGAAGCAGAGGCGACTCGTTTCTTCACAAAGTTGCAGAAGAGCGTATAAGGAAGGAGCAGAAGATTTGGAAGAAGATTGAGCAGAAATTGTGCACATACATTTTTTTGTTTTCTTTTTAGACTTTAATTTATGTTGTTGTTCTTGTAAAAAGTTATAATTATTCTCTTGGAAATTGTCTCTTTTTCTGTTTTTCTAAGGCCATTATATACCTTGTGTGTGCGGGGATTGTTTTGCTAAGTCCGGTGCACTTGGGGGACCTCACCGACGTTTGTTTTCATTGATTTTCTTTTTATTTGTTTTCTTGAGGTTTTGTGTGCTTGAGACCTTAGAAGTAGGTTTTATTAGCTTGCTTGAGCCAAGTACATGATTAGGTCCAAATCCCTTAAAAGAATACCCGTTCCTATAGACTAGATCGTAGGATTGGACTTAGTCAAATCAATTGGTTCTTGCCTGCTAATCGAAGTTACTATTAGGATGATTCTATTGCATCATTTAGGTTAGTTTTATTTATGTCTTTATTTTTATACGTGGATCACTTTGCATGTAGAGTGTTGGCAAAGGGTACGCATCTCTTTCTTTACATGCATCATTGGTATCATCGTGCATTGATTTTTCCAATTTCCTTCCCCGTTTTCACTCACTTAAGATCAAAAGAAATTAGAAAATTCGTAGATCGTTTACTTGAAAAAATCTAACAAAAGTCATAACCGTGTTAAATTGGGACTGCTAAAGAAAACTCGACCATAAAAGAAACGCAAGGATAAATCACCATTTTTTTGGGGAGAGTAACCCCCTCATTGTGTGCATGTACTTACCTACAGACAAAGAGGGTGAGGACGCAACCATAAGGATAGAGCCCAAATCCCTGGACTTGTGCCTTATGCTCTTGTACACATCTCTGTGGTGTATGGTTGAGATGCAAGCCTTGCCTCATACGTTAGAAAATCATTTTGGTGTGCTCATTTTCCTTTCTTCCTTTGGGCTTGATATTGAACCCGACAGCTCGATGATAACTCGCTAAATCCATATAAAAAAAAGTACTCATTATAGTTTGTGCACTTAGCGAACTACACAAAACCAAGAGAAGTATCTCTATGAAGAGTTTCTCAGCTTAAATTTATAAACCTGGGAAGTTCAGGGTCGAATACAAGGACACGAGCAATTTATGATTTATCATTAAGTATTAAATATTTAAGATAACGATTTAGAAGCTAATTGCTTTGAGCAGTCGTAATACACAAAATGAAGGCAATTTTTAAAAGTTTTTTTATGCAAATAGTTTAAATGAAGACAACAATGCACAAACAATGCACATTGATACACAATACAATCAAAGCTCCTGAATATTAATAAATAATTCAACCAATAAGAATAAACCAAGTGATATGATGAATTAGCCTTAATTACTTCGAAGATGACTCCAAATAAATAATCAATATAGAAGTACTCAGGATTAAATGGATTCAACAATTTATCAATAATGTTATTCAATGCAACAATCAATTCAGATATTCAATTATTTAATTAATGCATAATAGATCAAATTTTAATTGAACAAGGAGTTGTATCTATCAATTAAGGTTCTTTGATAATGGATACGTGAATTAAGGGTCAAATAGTTATTTAAAATGCCTACATGTAGAGAATCCAACTAGCTTTTAAACGAGACTAAAATCACTTCAATTGAATATATAGACAAAAATTTATTCAAGACGCAATCCATGGGCATAATTGAAATTAAAACATAGAATTTTTATCACAAACATATCCAAAATGGGCTTAATTGCAACAAAAGAAAGCCACAGGTGCTAATATGCAATAATTACAAAATATAGAAAGACAAAAATGCAATTAACAGGACATACGGGGCTTATCTTGCAATTTCTCTAGAATGCATGTGCAGTGCGCACGCTAAAGAAGGGCTGAACTGTAATATTGAAAAGCTAAAAGGTTTTCTCCGTAAAAAGCCCAGGTCACATGCGAGAAATGCGTGACTTCTTTGAGGTTCGGAGGAAGGCTCGATGATGATGTGGCATGTGCATGTTGGCTCGGCTCATGCTCGGATGTGATGAAGCTTCGGTATGAAGTGGTGGCTCGGGTGACGACGTGGCCTCGATTCACCATTGGATCTCGCCCAATTTTTGGAGATCAATGGTTCCTGTACTCCCTTCTTCCCTGATCTCCTCTGCAAGCGACAAAGTTAAGCTTGTTCTCCGACGACCGTTCCCCTACTCTACCGCATCTCTTGATGATGCCTGAAGGTCTGAATACCTTCACGACTCCATCGTGAAGGTGCTCGAATTCAAAGGAAGCACCGGAGCATCCTTGAACGATGACTCAGTGAAGTATTGCCGGACGTGATGATTGATAATGGAGGAAGGTTGTATTTTCCAATCATTGAAGCCCTTGCATCACCTGCAGTTGTTAGTGAACAAATAGCCGAATCAGTGTAAAGTGGTTACGTGTAAAAGTGAGTGAGAAGGAGGGCTGCACGAAGCGGGAGAGTCGAGCCCTAATGGGTTCTTGATCTTGTAGAGCAAGAAGAAGAATCTAAGTGGACACAGAGATGGAGAATCAGGGGGGCCAAACTGGATGATACATGTGAATCTATGATAGAAGGCGAATGATTCTAGATGATTAAGTCTGTGAATGGCTCACTGAGATGGCCTTAGACAATAGAAGAAAACACAAGAAAACGAGAATTGAAAACTCACATGGAAATGGAAATGAACTTGATGAAGAATCTCAAGCTTCTCATAGCTGGTGGCTCCAAGAATCTTCGCTTGACGATTCATGCAATGAATGGAAGCTTGAGCAACCGATTTGATCAACTGCAACACGACTCTACAGTCGAGGATCTCACCGGACCAGAACTTTGTCTTCGCTTCGATCTCTCTTCCTCTTGCTGTAACTGAAGGGTGGACGATGCTCGAAGAACGACCGTGTAAGGGCAGATGGAGTCTACCGACGGTAGAGTGGGGTTTTTGTGGAAGTGGATGTTGTAGGTGGTTTGAGAAAGGGGGTCGTTTCAACCATTCGTAATTGGTAAGAGAGAGAGAGAGAGGAGGAGTTAGGGTGCTGGCAAAGAAGAGGGTTGAGAGGAGTTGGATTTGGTGGTGGTTTCAGGAAGAGAGGTTACCAGAGGCGGTTGGTGGATGGCAGAGAAGTTGGTCGGTTGCGAGGCATCATTTGGACAAAGAGGGGGCGGCTAGAGGTTGAAGGCGAATGGACGACTTTTGGATCAAGATCCGGTGATGGATATTGAAGCGCTAACGAGTGGCCAGGATGCGTAGGAGGGATGATCTAACGGTCAAGATTGGAAGCGACTAGTGTAAGGAGAACATGCCACATGGTTGCAGCAAAAGGCACCACGTGGTCCAATAGGATAATTAGAAAATGAGAAAACTAATATAAAATGAAAAAGAAATAGTTAGAGGATGAATTGGAAAATGTGTAAAACATGAAAGTTGTAGATTTCGATGAGATCTACAACTTTCATTAGAAATAATTGAGAAAAGAGGTCATATATACATAAACAAAAATTAATTACATATTAAAACAATAAAAACAATTTCCTTTTATTTTCTTTTGTTTTTTAACTTTTATTTTATATTTTATGTAGAATTAATTATTTACAATATTATTATATTTTTCTTTGATTTTTAATGAGAAATAAATACATAAAATAATAGCAATGGTTATATAATATATATTAATTAGGGTTAATTATTTACAATACGTAATATATTAAGTAATGTTAATTGTTACTGAATCTTGGTGACAATCTTAAGAAAGAGGGATAATATTAATGAATAATGATGATAAATACGAGATTTATCACCCCCTATACTTAAGCTAAGCTCGTCCTCGAGCTAATAAACAAAGAATTAGATTAATTAGCAAATTCCCTGACATGTGCATGCGATTAAACATGGCTTGATTTGTCCTAGAACATTTGGTTTTTAGAAATCCTAAGACTCTCACATGAATCATGTGTTAATCAAAAGGAATTCAATTCCTCTAGTCATCAGACTCTCAAGATACATACATACATACATACATACATACATACATACATACATACATACATACATACATACATACATACATACATACATACATACATACATACATACATACATACATACATACATACATACATACATACATACATACATACATACATACATACATACATACATACATACATACATACATACATACATACATACATACATACATACATACATACATACATACATACATACATACGTACATACATACATACATACATACATACATACATACATACATACATACATACATACACACACACACACAGACATAGATACATACATACATACATACATACATACATACATACATACATACATACATACATACATACATACATACATACATACATACATACATACATACATACATACATACATACATACATACATACATACATACATACATACATACATACATACATACATACATACATACATACATACATACATACATACATACATACATACATACATACATACATACATACATACATACATACATACATACATACATACATACATACATACATACATACATACATACACACACACACACACATACACACACATACACACACATACACACAGACACATACACACACACACATACACACACACATACACACATACACACACACACACACATACATACATACATGCATGCATGCATACATACATACAATAAGTATGACTTAGTGTTGACTGCATCCACAAGAGTAGAGTCAAGATTTCACCAAAGGTTCCAATCTCAAAAGCTCTCCTAAGGACCAGATCCTCAACACTAGGGAATAAATCTAATTTTGCTTCAATCTACCATCCATTTAGTTCTTCAGACTTACAAGGTGTAGATGGTCAGCCAGATAATGGAGGTATTATAATCGTGCCATTTCTTTTCTCCCTCTCAATGGAATATGGTTTAGCTCAAGTGCCAAGACTCAACACAATTGTATATTTTTAATGTCAATCAGTGTGTCCGTTAAAAGAGATTGAGTCGTCTATACTTGTTTTCCTGGGAATACACCGGGATGCGTCTTTTTAAAGTATCTAATATACTTGCACCCAGACTTGTAGCGCTAACGATGTAGAGATGTACTAGCCGGACTCATAAAAGCCTAAAACCTTGGTCCAAGTGGACACTTAAAGGTTGGGAGCGCTCGTCACTTATTCATTCTTTTGCTTTTCATTTTCATTATCATTCATTTTTCATCATTTTTCGTGAGGGAACTTTCCTTCTTGTTGGCTAGCTCTACTGCTTTTACCAAGGATTGGCGCACACTGATCAACTTATTAATTTTCATTACATCACACCATGTCACTTTGGGTCAAATTCAAAAGATAGTATGAGAACCATGTCCCATACTGGCTAATATGCTGACACTCATGTTTCATGAAGCCATCATTAATTTAAACCCATCCCCGAGCATCATATATATCAAGTCTAAATTCAAGCCTCAAATCCAGTCCCTCAAGTGATACCTCGACCCATCTCAATCATAAATACACTCGTGCATGTGATGTGATAGTCAAATTCTTTTAAGGGAGATTAAGCATGCAATATAGCACACATATCTTCTAAATAGGAGAGTGTGAATTTTTTTAAGTCCAAGAACCTAATGATTAAGACATGATAACTCTGAGTCTGTGGACTCCTTAAACCCAATGTTAAAGACTATCTCAAGCCTTGAGTGCATAGTGAAAGTGTTAGGGAGACACCAATTAATAAGTTAGTGAGTTAGTTACTCACAAAAGAATTAAGGAAATTATTAGTTTTTATTAAGACGGACAACAGATTGGTACCCTTGACAAATAAACACAACAAAACAACTATACTAGGATACCCAATACAACAAAATAGAACTTCAGTTCCTTAGAAATCAAGATTGGATCTTCGAGGTTTAAAATCACATGCCGCCTTATTTTTCTTCTGCTTCCTCCTAAGAGAGAACACTTCGGAATCTGAATAAGAAAGATCGTCATCGACTTAGAATATAATCTTCTAGAATGATTTCATTCTTCCTCAAAGTGATATCCATGGGAAGCCTCAAAATTCTTCACAATCATGGGAAGATGAATTGAACCTTGGAATCCTGCAACAGACTTTTGAGGTTTCCTTAGAAGAGAAAAACTAGACACACAAGGACGACCAACTTACAAGAAATACAATAATCCATAAACTGAACATCCTCAAAAAATGGTGTTGGCACCTCTATGTCTAATTCTTCTATCAATAAATCACCATCCTCAATCGGCATCACCCTTTTCAGTGATCTCTTGATCGACTCAATCTTCCAAAATATTGAGTTGAAATCAAGACTTTCCTCCATGTAGGATCTGTAAGGAACTAAGATTGAACAACCTTATATAGGACAAGGATAAGATGGTTCAGTAAACAGTTGCAACCTCTTAGGAACCTACAACACTGAAGGAGATTGAAGAGACATAACAAAATTAATTATTATTTATTTGATTTTTTATGTTAGAAATTATTTACAAGAGTTAGGTTAATTCCCACACACCTCAGCTTTTGAAATCAATTTTTGCAAACTTTGTACAAATATAGTCACATAGGTATAGATTTTCCAAATATTTGACAGAAGATTTTTCAGAAGAAGTAGAACCGTAATTTTACAAACAAAGTAAACCATTTTAAAAACCATGTAAAAATATGTATACATTTTCAAAAATCATTTTAAAATCCTTTTACAAACATTAGTTCAAAAAAACAATATAATACCTATTAGAGTTATTATATTTACATTTATGTTTGTAACCCTTCGGATTCCGTAAACCCTCGTGACCCTTCAGGTTCCGTGACCCTCTGTGACCCTTTGAGTTCCGTACCCCTGTGACCCTTCAAATTCTGTAACCCTTGTACTCTGTAGGGTTGTCTCTCTATATAAGGGACCCTAGCTCTATGGAATAAACATCTCACACATTCTTCTCCTCAACATGGTATCGGAGCGACGATCCTAGACCAGAGTCTAATACCCTAAATCCGTCGCCACCACCAACCCTCTCTCCGTTGACAAGGAGAGAGAGGGCTGAACCTTTTATGTCGCTCAAGGACGGGTCTACAACCTTCCTGAAAGCCGCAGATCCGTCCTCGAGCGAGGTCTTCTACCAACAACGAAAATATGTTATTATGATGCATCGTGTGAAGATGTGGTGTATACTTTTATTTTTGTAAAAAGCTGCAGCTTTCTCAGCTCCAACTTGAGGGGGAGTGTTAGAGTTATTATATTTACATTTATGTTTGTAATCCTTCGGATTCCGTAAACCCTCGTGACCCTTTGGGTTCCGTAACCCTCTGTGACCCTTTGCGTTCTGTAACCCCCTGTGACCCTTTGGATTCTGTAACCCTTGTACTCTCTAGGGCTGTCTCTCTATATAAGAGACCCTAGCTATATGGAATACACATCTCATACGTTCTTCTCCTCAACAATACCCTTAGCCCTATTATGATTTTTTTTGAAAAATGAGCTAGGGCTAAGGTATATATGCAATACATATGGTGCACCCCCTATATTTAGCATTTGCTGTGCCCTCATAGCACATAGTGAAATGAAGCCATAGCTCAACTAAGTATAAAAGAATGCGAGAACTAATGACAAAAAAAAATACATGTGTGGGAGTGAGAAAAGAATAAGTCAGAATGAATAAACATGGATGGTCCCCCCTATACTTAGGTTTTAAAAACTTAAATAAAGAAAAAAGAGGTAAACACATAGAAGAGATTGAAGAATAAACATAAGAATAAAAAAAATGAAGAATGTAGGAATGGATTCCCCCTATACTTAGGATGAAAATCACCTAAGTGTAGGAAGGAAAAAGAATAAAAGTCCTAGTAAAACTACAAGAATGAAGTCAGGAAGAATAAGAATCTGCTGATGCTGAATTTCTGATGTGAATCTATGTTGATGAATCATGCCTTTTCTGAAAACTCTGAAATTTAATCACTAGGCATGAAGTTAATCACTTCAACAAGAGTTAATCTTTCCTTTGATTCCACAAAATGCTTAATTAACTGCCTGCTAATCAGAAAGGAAGGTGCATTCGCTGAAAACTCTGAAATCTCTACATTGCCATTTCCATGCACATCCTTTATTATAAAAGGACCCATCAACTTTGATTTAAGTTTCCCGTGGAAAATCTTTAACTTTGCATTAAACAACCACATCTTTTGTCTCAAGACAAAGTTCTTACATCTAATATGTGTATCATGCCACTTCTTAACTTTGTCCTTATAGATCAAGTTGTTGTCATATGCTCGACTGCGGGTTTCCACCAACTCATTTAGGTCAAGGTCTCTACATAATTTCCCTGTGTCATCTCCAGTTGATCTTCTCTATTGCCCACTCAGACTTATGAACCAATCCAACGGGCAAATGGCATGGCTTGTCGCATATCATTCTAAAAGGTGAAGTGCCAAGAGGTGTCTTGTAGGTCGTCCTGTAGGCCCACAGAACTTGGTCTAACAACCAAGACTAGTTGTTTCTACCAGGACGAACTAGCTTTTGAAGAATTTTCTTCACCTCCCCATTTGAAACCTCTGCCATGTTGTTCGATTGTGGGTGGTAAGTACTAGTTACTCTATGCTCAAAACCACAGTCCTTTGCTAAAGATTTCATCTGTCTATTCATAAAATGGTTACCCCCATTAGAAATCAAAACTTTAGGTTCTCGAACCATGAAATAATATGATCCTTTATGAACTTGCAGACAATCCTATTGTCTACAGCTCGGGTTGGAATAGCCTCCACCCATCTCGACAAATAATCCACCGCTAACAAGATGTACTCAAAACCATGTCTATTATGGAAGAGACCCATGAAATCTATGCCCTAAGCGTCAAAGACATCACAAACAATCACGAGCTGCATCATCTCTAGAACCAACAATCCTTCCCATCCTCTAGCAATCAGAGCACGATCGTACAAAATCAGTGGCATCTCTAAACAGGGTCGACCAAAACAAACCACATTGTAGCACCTTGTTTGCGGTTCTTTTTCCTGAATGGTGTCCTCCATCCTCAAATGAATGACAGTACATGAGGACACTCTGGTATTCCTTCTAAGGAATACACCTTCTCCAGACACAATATGGTCTTCAAAGAAAAGAAACAGATCCTCCCAATGATATTTCCTTGAATCCGACTCGAGTCGATTTATACTGCTCCTAGTCCAACCATGGAGAACTTGCTTGGAGACAAGGTAGTTCACCATGTTAGTATACCATAGGATTGAGTCAACAAGACAGATCGATTCATCTGAAAAGGTTTCTCAAATTGGTTCAGAATCAGGGGAATCCTTTGTCTCAGTCCTTGAAAGATGATCAACCGCTACATTCTTGACTCTAGGTTTATCCTTAATTTCCAAATCAAACTCCTAGAATAACAATATCCATCTAAGAAGATGTGCCTTCATGTCCTTCTTTTCCATGAGATACTTAATGGTTGAATGATCAGCATACACTGTCACTTTAGAGCCAAGAGTAACATACCTAAACTTCTCTAAAGCCTAAACTACGACAAGCATCTCTTTTTCGATCATGGTGTAATTTTTCTATGCGAGGTCCAAAACCTTGCTTGCGTAGTGAATAGCGAACGATATCCGATCTTGCCGCTACCCCAATACGACTCCTATAGAAAATCTGAAGCGTCAATCATGATTTCAAAGGGAAGAGACCAATCAAAGCCCTGTAGAATCGACAAAGTCACAGATATTCTTCTTAAGGAGCTCAAAGGCCTCAAGACACTTGTGATCTATAAAGAACTCGGTGTCCTTTCCTAAGAGCCTAATCATGGGTCGGACAATCTTAGAAAAATATTGAGTAAATTGACTATAAAATCCAACGTGCCCCAGAAATGACCGCACTGACTTGATGTTGGTTGGTGGATCAAGTTTCTTGATCACATCCACCTTGTCAGGGTCAACATCCATTTCCTTTTTGGAGATGACGTGCCCCAACACGATACTTAACCATAAAATGACTCTTCTCTCAGGAGAGTACCAGATTCACTTCCCTACACTTTTGAAGAGCTCGGTTTAGGTGCGCTAAACAATAATCAAATGATTCTCCATGAACAGAAAAGTCATCCATGAAGACCTCTAGGAAATCCCCTACCATTTCGACAAATACGAATATCATGTACCATTAAAAAGTACCTAGGGCATTACAAAGTTGAAGGGCATGCACCTAAAAGCGTATGTGCGGAAAGGACAAGTAAAAGTGGTCTTTCCCTGATCTTCAGAGGAGATGGTTACTTTATTGTAGCTCGAGTACCCATCAAGAAAACAGAAGAACTCTTTCCTTTATAATCTCTCCAAACTCTGATCAATAAACTAGGAAAGCGATCTTTCTTGGTTGCGGCATTCAAGCGTCTGTAATCGACACAGACACACCATGACGTAGGTACTCGTGTTGCAATCTTGACTCCTTCCTTGTTAGTGACCATCTAAATTCCCAACTTCTTCGGGACAACATGAAGAGGGTCTACCCACTTGGAATCTGAAATGGGGTAAATAAACCTGGCTCCACACCACTTCTCTATCTCTTTCTTAACCACTTCTCAAAGATTTGGATTTAGTCTCCTCTGAAATTCATGGGAAGGTCTAGCATTTTCCTCTACGTAAATGTGGCGTGAACAAAGAGCAGAGTTTATACCCACGAGATCCAACATAGTCTATCCTATTGCTTTGCAGTTTTTCTCCAATACTTCTAAAAACCTAGTCTCCTGCTCTACAGTCAACCTAGAGCTAATAATTATAGGAAACTTGTTCTTTGATCGTACAAGAAAGGAACATTTAAGTGTAGAGGTAGTGGCTTCAACTCTGACAAAGAAGAACCGTCAGGAACATCTGGTTGGACGACCACTGAATCTGGATCTGTGCTGCATAGTGGAGATGAATTATCTATAATGCTGTCCACCAACTATATTAAAGAACAAGGAGTCAGATTGCCAAAGAAATGTGGTAGTTCAACCAAAGCCTCTTCCGACTCATCATCTAATTCCCTTGATTGTTTCAAAGGAAGAGGAACCGACAAGTCCAAATGGACTTCTAAGTCATCAAGGGAATTGGGAGATGCAAATATCAAGAACTCTGGCAACGTCTCGTAAATTGCTCTTCTTACAATGTCCTCTCTAGATGAGAGGGTCTCGCTCTGTACTTTCGGATTTTGGCTCCAAATGCCAACTGTGCTAACTACTTTGCAGTATACCTCTGAACATGAAGAGAAATCTGTGCTAGACTCTGAATCAGATTGCTGCCATTTTGTCTGCTTCATCTGTAGTTCTACTTCTCCGCCTGGAGAACGGAACTTCATGATCCCCATCTGATAATCGAATGAAGCTCCAACGGTCCTAATAAAAGGACACCCAAGGATAATCTGTGACTCTCTCCAATGATTGGGGATGTCCATGTCAAGGACAAAGAAGTCTACCCTATAGTCTTGTCCCTTAATCGAGATAATGACATCTTTGATCTCACCTTAGCCTTTTTCATTGACTCACCGCAAATTGAAGTAAAGCTCTAGATTTACTTAAAGATCGCAACTTTAGTTTCTCATACAAGGTATATGGTAACAAGTTAGAGCCATTGTCTAGGAGAGTGCTTGCAAGTGCGATGTCATCGATATGACTCACCACATAATGTGCACCTAAATATCTCTTCTTCTTTGGCAACTATTGGTTCTTGAGACAAAATATAGTGGCAACCGAGAGAACATGTGTCTTGACATAACTATTTGGTTTCTTCCTGCTAAATCTGCTAGGTGTGCATCTAACCTTCAAGTATTTCTGAAATGCAGGATAACTGACCACATACTCATCAAATGGCACCTTAACCATAATGTTATCTCTACAAACTGTGCCATTTCAAGATCATCTTTTTGAATCTTATTCATGATGCACTTTCCTACCGTAAGAGCACAGTGAAGAGGGATAACTACAAAAGAATGTTAGAATCATAAATAGAAACATGCACTTTATTATTCTTAGAAACTGGTATGTTCATAACTGAATCTTTTACATTTAATTTGGAATGTAAAACTGAATCATCTACTACAGGTTGGGGAATGCCTACCGAATGTGTTTTCACCTCAACCGAAGGTACACATCCTCCTTAGACTCTGAATCTGATGCGTACTGCACTGCTCTCATACTCCTCCTCATTCTCCTTCTAGAAGTCTCTTCTCACTGATGATCATCACTATGAAGATGCCTGGCTTCATCGTCCTCTGAATTCTCCTCAGACTGGGCCTCAGAGTTAGTCCTTTGTACATCCTTCACTCGATTAGGCATGACAACGGTCCTTCTACTCCTGAGAGACATGTGATTAATACAATCAAACAGTATGATCTCATGCTCAGATCTATGTGAATCTGAGTAGTATACTTGATCATGCAAATACTACCACTGAGAGTTGTTCAAGCTGTTGGGATTAGCCTAAACTTGGGCAAGAATGGAAATAGATGGGGCAGTCTTCTCATCCTGATGATGGGATATGCGGTTGATGTCACACCGCATGCCATATAACTCATTCTTGTAGGAGCTTAACTCCTCAAGAATCTGCTGCTGGAAATCAATGGGACCTGGCGAATGATGCTGCTGCTGCTGCTGATAAGAGCGTAACAACTGACTCTGCTGTCTATGGAACTATGGCTGGTGAAGTGGGTGATGCACATATGCGCCCTGCTGGCCCTACGGGTATGCCGGTTGTCAGATGTAATACTGTTGATGTTGCCTCTATTACTGGGACTGGTAGGATGATGATCTCAGCTGTGGTCGAAGTGATGTAGGGGTAAACGATGTGTTGTGGAAGGTTTGGGGACACTGGTAAGGTAAACGATCCCTAGAGTGACCCTGCCTGGAGGGGTCCTAAGTATACCACATACCATTTACCTCCCACACATGGGAAGGCTCCTCCTGTATTGTATCCTCAGTTGATGGCTGTTGTTGAAAGGATTGGACAAGAGCTTGGTGCTCTCCCCAAGACTGAAGTGGCCATGCTATCAACTGCTCCTGAACATGGTGTATACGGTAAACTGGAGCAGCAGATGCAATCATGATAGGTATCATCAACTTGGATACCTTCTCTGTCAACTCTTCCATCTGCTTTGGTAATTTGGATAAGTTGCTGTCCAACTCATACACTCTCCTGTCGATCCTCTCTACGACCGGCATCTTATCGGCAATCAATCCCATGCTAGGAATCAAGTCATCTGAAAGGTCCGCAGTAGCCTTCAAATGAATCGGGGGTCTCTAATTGAGCTCTGCTAGCGGTCTGTGCTCGTTTCGTCTCGGCCATTTTCTCGAACACCTTCCAGACGGTGTCCAGACCATGTGTAGTGTAGCGGCCTCCACAAGCAGCACTAACAAGACCCTACACCTCAGGATGAAGAGCACAATACAATGACTGAACCATGACAATAGGCTCTAAGTTGTGGCAAGGACACTTCTGCAACAAGCCTTTGAATCTCTCCTAAGTATCATAGAAAGTCTCATTCGACAATTGGGAGAAACTAGTGATGCGAGATTGCATAAAGTTAGTTCTACTCAAAGGATAGAACTTCTTCAGGAAGAGGTCCTTGAATTGCCAAAGGTAGTTATAACTACCCCCAGGTTCTTCATACAATAGTCATCCTTATCCTTCAAGGCAAAAGGAAGGGCTTTGAGCCTGATGTAATCTTGGCTAACCATGGGATGCCTAAGGTTAGAAAAGACTAGCTCAAAGTCCTTAAGGAATGCATAAGGTTATTCATGTGCATTCCTGTGAAAGTGAGCCAACAAACTTAGAAACTGCAGCTTAAGCTCATATTCTACTTCTGGAACTGCTGGACTCAACCAATTAGTCATCTACAGAATCCATGGGTGCATCTACCCCGACATTCAACTGACCGACCTGTTATCTTAATAGTGCATTATTCCTCTCACATTCGGCCAACCTAGCCAAGATTTGTTGTAAAGGATCATATCGCTCTTCCTCCTCATTTGTTCTCTTTGGAGGCTTCTTAACTGTGTCTTCATCACTTCATCAAACAAAGGGTTGGAGTGAGATCTAGACGAAGATAAAGAAATTAAATCGACCTCGCCAAGGCAATGATCTTCCTTAGTGAGTAAAGAAGAACGAAATGGGTTTGTTGGGATGTAACCTCCCTCGAGGAGTGAATCATGATATACCGATTCGAAACAAGAGTTATTTCTAAATCGAAACGGTCCAGTAAAAGAAGAAGAAGAAGGCGGCTGGGCCTGTGAAGACGTGATATTTGGGCGATTCAACGACAAGCTCGTGAAGTCCGAGCAAATATCCAACCAATTATCCATCTTCGAGTTTAAAAAGATATGAGAATTGAGCACGCTCGATACAAAAAGATTCTAGTACTACTGGGCACGTGAATGTACAGAGTTACTAACACAAAACAGTTAATACAAACCCCTTTGAATTGATTCACCAACTCAACGCTGAAGGCCGAGGATGATGGCCTTATTATCTTATCAATTTTAGTTTAGTGATTTGAATCTTATTCCAGCTCACAGGTGTAGTCACCTAAGGTAGTTTAAGTTCAAGCCAGCGGAACACACCAACAAGAAGCAAGACTACTTCTTTTAATGGTTGGAGGTAAATGATTGCAGCAATAACAAGACCCTAAGAGTGAGTCCAATCACTTAGGGCACAAGTCCAAGAATTTTTGATTCTATTCCTTAGGGGCTACACCCTCACCCACTTTGTCTGGGGGTAAGTACCTGCAAACAATGACGGTTTTACTGCCTATAATACAAGGTTGATTTTATTCCAAATTAAATTAGATAAACTTGCATCAATTCAGTCTCGATTTTAAAAGATTAGGTTATCACTTGAATTAATGTGAGCACAAAAACAATGTCTATCGAACAATCCCTTTTCCTTTAAATCCCAAGTTTTAAAAATTGAGGAAGAAGTCGGAAGTCGGAATGCAGCAAAAAAACTATGATGAATGTTGTCGTTTAGAAATACTTACAGTGCTTCCCAACATTCTCCATGTAGATGCATAAACTGAATATAGAAAGCTATCTAAATGATGCAAGTCAAAAAAACCACACCTAAGTAGTTCTATTAGGGGTGAAGAAATCAATTTATTTTTGAGTAGTAGAACGTATGCTATGTGCATCTATGAATCTCCTAAGATTTTTGCAATTGTGAATCTTATGAGATCAAGTGGTATGTCCTAAATTACGATTTAGATCAAGCAAAAATGCCTAATATATGTCTATTTGGCATAGTGCTTTGATCTAAAATCATCACTCTAGTCGAGAACCACTCTCGACACAACCACCACAGTAAGAATAAATAAACATGCCTTTAATTACACACGCGAGATCTCAATCGAGAACCGCTGTAAATAGGCAATTAAGATTACAAATAAATTACAACAAGACACTTGAACTTAATTAACTAAAGTAATCTCTCTAATATCTTGCTTCGTGGACTCTCCAGCAAGAAACCCCAAGCTCCTCACCTCTGCAGTCTTCGAAAAGTCGTCAGCTCCACGGGCCTACCACAAAAACAATATATGATTAGATAATTCTTGAGAGATATACAATAATCAATTTTAGTAACAACGATAAATCACAAGACAAACAAAATAAATACTTCAACAAAACGAGCTCAAAATAATTAACCTAGAAATCACTAAGTAAATATTTAACCCTAAAAATAATCATAAAATGTGTTGTGTCCCCGACAATGATGCCATCTGAGAGTTCACTAATGCATATGATAAAAAGTACTCATTGTAGTACGAGCACTTAGCGAACTACACAGAACCGAGAGAAATATCTCTATGAAGAGTTTCTTGGCTTAAATTCATAAACCTAGGAAGTCCATGGCCGAACACAAGGACACAAGCAATTTATGATTCAGAAGCTTATTGCTTTGAGCATATGCAATACACAAAATGAATGCAATTTTTAAAGTTTTTTTATGCAAATAGTTTAAATGAAGATAATAATGCACAAACGATGCACAATGATACATGATACAATCAAAGCTCCTGAATATATCAATAAATAATTCAATCCAAGTTATATGATGAATTAGTCTCAATTCATCAAATTAATTCGAAGATGACTCCGAATAAACAATTAATACATAGATAATCAGGATTAAACGGATTCAACAATTTATCAATAATCTTATTCAATGCAGCAATCAATTCAAATATTCAATTATTCAATTAATGCAAATAGAACAAATTTTAATTGAACAAGAAGTTGAATATATCAATTATGGTTATCTGACAATAGATGCATAAATTAAGGGTCAAATTAGTTATTTAAACATGCCAACATGTAGAGAATTCAACTAGCTTTCAAATGATACCAAAGTCACTTCAATTGGATCTATAGATAAAAAGTTATTCAAGATGCAATCCAAGGGCATAATTGAAATTAAAACATAGACAAATAGGTCCAAAATGAGCTTAGCTACAATAAAAGAAAGCCACAGGGGCTAATATGCAATAAATACAAAATACAGAAAGATGAAAATGCAATTAACATGACATAAGGGGCGTATCTTGAAATTTCTCCAGAATACACGTGTAGTGCACGTGCCAAAGAAGGGCTGAATTGTAATATTGAGAAGCTTGAAATATTTATATGTAAAAATCCTAGATCACGTGCGAGAAACATGTGACTTCTTCTAGGTTCAGAGGAAGGCTCGGTGATGACGTGGTGCATACACGTTGGCTCGGCTCAGGCTCGGACATGACAAAGCTTTGGTCTGAAGAGGTAGCTCGGGTGACGACATGGCCTCGATTGAAGTGTTGGATCTTGCCCAATTTTTGGAGATCAACGGTTCATGTACTCCCCTCTTCTCTGATCTCCTCCACGAGCGACAGAGTTAACCTTACACTCCGACAGCTGTTACCCTACTCTACCACGTCTCCTGATGATGCCTGACGGTATGAAGACCTTCACGACTCCATCACAAAGGTGCTCGAACTCAAAGGAAGCACTGGAGTGTCCCTGAGTGATGGCTCAGTTGAGTGTTGTCGGGCGTGATGATTGAGAACAGAGGATGGTTGTATTTTCCAATCATTGAAGCCCTTGCGTCACCTGCAGTTGTTAGTGAAGCAATAGTTGAAGCAACGTGAAGTGGTTGCATGCAAAAGTGAGTGAGAAGGAGGGCTGTACGAAGCAGGGGAGTCGACCTAATGGTTCTTGATCTTGCAAAAACAAGAAGAAGAATTGAAGTGGATACAGAGATGGAGAGTCGGGGGGGCTAAACTGGGTGATACACGTAAATCTATGATGGAAGGTGGATGATTCTAGATGATTAAGTATGTGAATGGACCACTGAGATGGAATTAGATAATAGAGGAAAACACAAGAAAATAAGAATTTAAAACTCACCTAAAAATGAACTTGATGAAGAATCTCAGCCTAATCAGGGCTGTAGTGGCTCCAAGAATCTTCGCTTGGCGATTCAGGTAATGATTTGAAGCTTGAGCAACCGATTTGATCGCATGACTCTATAATCGAGGATCTCGCCGGACCGGAACCCTATCTTCTCTTCGATCTCTCTTCCTCTTACTACCACTGGAGGGTGGATGATGCTCAAAGAATGACCGCATAAAGGCAGATGGAGGTTACCGACTGTGGAGTGGGGTTTTTGTGAAAGTGGAGGTTGCAAGTGGTTTGAGAAAGAATGTGGTTTCAACCATCCGTAATTGGAGAAAGAGAGAGTGAGATATATAGGAGGAGTTAGGGGGCTGGTGAAGAAGAGGGTTGAGAGGTGTTGGATTTGGTGGTGGTTTCAAGAAGAGAGGTTACCAGAGGTGGTTGGTGGACGACAGAGAAGTTGACCAGTTGCGAGGCATCGTTTGGACAAAGAGGGGGAGGTTAGAGGGTGAAGGTGAAGGGATGACTGTTGGATCAAGATCCCAAGACGGAGATTAAGGATCTAAAGGGTGGCCAGGATGCGTAGGAGGGATGATCTAACGGTCAGGATTGGAAGTGGCTGGCGCAAGGAGAATGGGCTACATGGTCGCAGCAAAAGGCGCCACGTGGTCCAATAGGATAATTAGAATATGAGAAAACTAGTATAAAATGAAAAAGAAATAGTTAAAAGAAGGCCAAATTAGAAAAACTGTAAAACATGAAAGTTGTAGATTTCGATGAGATTTACAACTTTCATGTAGAAATCAACGAGAATAGAAGTCATTTATACATAAACAAAAATTATTTACATATTAAAACAATAAAAACATTTTTCTTTTTTTGTTATTTTTTGGACTTTTATTTTATATTTTATGTATAATTAATTATATACAATGTTATTCTAAATTTTTATTTGATTTTTAACGAGAAATAAAAATAAGATAATAGCACAATAATAGGGTTATATAATATATTAATTCGGGTCAATTATTTACAACACATAATATATTAAGTAATGTTAATTGTTAAAGAATCTTGGTGATAATCTTAAGCAAGATGGATAATATTAATGAATAATGATGATATATACGTGATTTATCGCTCGGGCAGATAGTTCCATTTATTGGGGAGGATTGAGAACGTACGTTATGCGATAGTGGCGACTTATCCTGTGTGCTTTATAGTATGTAACTTCTTGTAGATTCACTAAAACTAAAATTAATAAGATATAAGACTGAACTTTTACTGTCTCCACTTTGGTCCAGTTGGTGAATGGGGGGTTTGTATTGTGTTTTTTTGTTAGTGTAAAGATCCTTCCGCACCATTCGAGCCTTTTTTCCCTTCTTTCTTCTTGACTTGACTTCATGCTCTCGCATCTTTCCTTTTGACATCGAAGATGATATATTGGAGTATTTCATGTTCAGACTTCGCGATCTCATTTCACAATCCAGTTCGATCATCTTCTATTCGAGAAGACTCTTTTCGAATATCCCTCTTTCTCCACATCTCCCATCTTCTCATCCAATCCATTGTTTGAGATTGACTCTAATCTCAAAATACCATTTGAGACTCCACCATTTCTGAGGATTAATCTAGCCTCGTATGCATTTTCAGAGACAGAATCATAACACTTGATGCCACCAAAGGGAAAGGATTCCATGACAGAGCAGAATGAGATCAACAATACAATGTTAGCGCCTATTCAGGCCATTCAGGCACAGTTGAGTAAGCAAGCTGACATCCAGGCTAAATTGAGAGATATGATTTTTGAGCTGAGGAATGAGAGATAATAGGAGAGAGGAGGATGAGCAGCCGAATGGAGGTGGGAATAGGGGAGGAGGAAATCCATTAATTGAGCCAGGGGCTAAGCCTACACTTAGGGATTCCTATAATCTAGGTGTAGGACAGATCAATACATGGATTTAAATACCTACGATTCATGGGCATTTCGAGCTTAAACCCACAATTTTTCCTCTACTCCCAACATTCCACATGCACGTTAATGAAGAACCTTACGTACACCTCCAGCAGTTTGACCGCATATGCGGAACCATATACTACCCTAACATCCCATTAGAGGCAGTGAAGATGATGACCTTTCCTTTTAGCCTTATGGATAAGGCATTATATTGGATTAATCATTTAGGAAGGGTTGTTACGTCCTGGGAAGAAGTGATATCAACATTCTTGAGCAAGTATTATCCCTTAGGATGACTATATCAAATGCGGTCTTTGATTGCCTACTTCTACCAAAAGTCCTATGAGCCTATTCACGAGGTGTGGGAAAGATTTAAAGACTTGACAGAGAAGTGCTCCCATCATGATATACCAAAGATGATCCTTGTGCAGAATTTCTTGGGGTTTGAGCATTGCGAATCAGAAGTTGGTAGATGCCGCTTGTGGGGGGTCCAACTTCAACAAGGATGAGGATGTCCTTTATCAGATTTTTAAGGAGATGGCGGAGAGCTCAGAGCTCTGCAAATCTTTCTTCTTCACGTGCTTTTCAAAAGCATCTCGTTACCTCTCCTTCCGTACCCCACAAGGCTATCAACATGACGACATTGTAAGATGTGGATAGGGTAGACAGTGCAGATATGACCATCATAGGAAATCACCTATCTAAAGTGGACATAATAGAGAAACGATCCAAGGAGCTTGAGAAACTATGATAAATATCTGATTTATCATTTCTACACTCCTTTATTATCCTCAAAACACAAGAACTTCATTGCAAATTTTCATTAATTCCACATCTTTAACAATAATCATTCTCTATGTAATTAACCCAAATTACTGTATTTAAATTAACCCTTTTATTTTCTTTATTTTATTCCCTATTAAAAATACCTAAAAATTTGAGTAGTTATTGTATATTTATTTTGAGATTTAAAAGAAATTTCAAATACAAAAAATAACAAACCCATTAAAATCAAGTGTTTTTATTACTAAAAAATACTTCCAAAAATATTTCCTTGTATTATGGACTTCCTCTGACTTTTTGTCCAACATGAGGGCTACAACTTTCATGTTTTGACTTATTGCTAATTCTTCTTCCTTTTATTTCTTTCTTATTTTTAATTCTTTTTCCATTTTTTTAAATAATATGATTGGGCCACACGGTGCCCTCTGGGCCACCCACTTTGCCCCTTCTCCTTGTGCCACACGCTCCCCCTCTCTGGCCCTTAGATCTCATCTTCCCAACTCCATCTCCACCGCCCATCTCCCCTCATTTCCAACCATTCAATCTTTGCCTCCCACCTCATCTGGACCGCCCCCTTATGCTTAAACAATAGCCATGCGACCACCTCCTATTCTACGCCCATGTTTCCTCCACGTCACCTCTTATCCCCTAGACATTGGATGAAGCCTTCTGCTTCATCTCGACCGCACGTCCCCGATCCACTCTTAGCCCTTAGATCAGATCGCTTGATCTGATCTTAACGACCCACCTGGGCCTACCTTCTCGACCGTTGGATAGCAAGATCCAATGATCACCACCTCATCTTCAACCTCCCGTGTCCCACTCTCCAGCCGTTTCGCCTCGTCAACCCCGCTCTCCCTTCTGGCTCCATTACTTCGCCACCTCATCCTAATCCAATGCCTCCCTGACAAAGCCCAAGCATCCCCCTTCCTCCTAGCTCGACAACGGAGGGGTGAATTAGTGAGGCGATGATGACCCCATGCCCAGGTGCAACCCTTGTCCATCCGGCCAAGCCATGGCCGCCAAGTGGCCAATTGAGCTCGCTAATGTAGCTGCCCTGCTTGACCGACGACTGGAGGGCCAAATCGACCCTCAACCCAAGCTCCTCCTCCGCCAATTGCGTACTCTAATCAGGTATCCCTTCCCCCTTCTTTTTACTTGATTTTCTCTTATATATCCCCCACACATAATTCACCTCACCACAATTTCGTCGCACCCTCACCTTCACCACACCAGCACCATCGTGCCACCCTTCAACCAACCTCTCCCTTCTCCAGAACCCCAGCACATCCACTCCCCTTCTTCTTCGGCTCGTCAGAGATGGAGACCAAGTCCATGTCTCTCCGCTCGGAAATGACCCCATTTCACTCTCTCACACGCACACATATTTGCTTCAGCTATCTCTAATGCTTGCAAATACTCCATCCTTCAATGGCTGGAAGTGTCGACCCATTCCCGATCTTGAGAAGGAGCTCCGACGGAGCTGCACCGCCCCATCAATCCGCTCAACCTCCCCCGACTCCTTACCCACCAACACCTTCACGGGACCTCCACGATGGTGTTGGGACCTTCTGCTTAGTAGCTAGAGCTCGGAGGAGTGGGAGGCCCCTCGCCGGAGCCTCCACCAAGTCCGCGTAGGAGGCGACACTGTAGAGGATTGAAGAGCTACATGTACCGTCCGATCTTCGGATCGGACGACCAAGATGATCTCTGAGGCACTACTCGACCCTACAGCCTAGGTGGACCGAGCCACCTCCCGAAGCTCTGAGGCTCCCCCACATGGCCCGAGCCATAGGCTCGAGGCTCCGCCTCGTCCTGAACTTGGTCTGCGTGCGCATATTGGGGAAATTGCAGATGACCCCCCACAGTTCATCCATATTACAACTAGGTCCTGCCCAGGCACACGTGCATCACGTACCGCGCCTGCGTAAATTTCATTAAGGCCCTGTTGGGTTTTATAAATTGCACTTATGCCCCTGCATGGACTTATTTGCAATATTTATCATTTTATTTTGCATCGTTTTACTACATTTATGCCCCTGGACTCAATGGCTCATATATTGAGCATATGATTTCCATTTTAGTCGATTTCAATTTCATTTTGTTGCTCTTTTCATTCTCTAGATAATGGCATCAATTACTCCCTGACAATTAATTAAACACGCTAAATTTTGAGATATATTCTGTAACTTGCTCTTTATTCTTCAATGCCATTAATTCATTTGCTACATAATTTGTCCCTGAAATTGACCTATCATTTATTGCTCATCTATTTGATAATTTTTAGGGCACATTTCTATCATCTTGCATGATTGATAAAACTCAAAAGAAAAATGCATCTCTCATTTTGTTTGCATAATTTTGCATTGCCTGCATTTTTGTTTGCATGAATTGTGTCATGCGCATATGAAGACCTATATTTGTAAATTTAACCACTCAACTTTAATTAATAGTTTCTGATAAATGAGGAGGCTGGTGTCCCTGTGTTCGACCTTGACAGACTTGCCAAGTTATATTCCCACATATTCAATAGTGTGGTTTTTATTGAATCGAAATCCGTCTCGTGTACTACAAGCATCGGCAATTAAAGAGACGAATTTCACGTTCATCAAGCACCAAGTGATCAAACAGAGGACAAAGAACCTGGATAAGCTGGATGACATCACGAAGCATCTGGAGCTTCTTGTCAGTACGATTAGTGTATGTTAGAGTGTGAGTGATGGAATCGATACTTCTATCATGAGCAGACCTCTTCCACTTCAGCACAACAGAGTACCAGAGGACCATCTACAGTCAACACATTTACGACGTGCAGACTCCAGATCATGTCCCACAACAGTCACATCAGATTGTACCGTACCAGTAGGAGCATCCTTACATTCTTGAGCAACAATCTTCACCTCCACTGCTTATTCAGGAGGTGAACGACATTTGGTTCGACCGAGAGCGCAACTAGCCCCGTCCGTCAGGGCAAGGTTAGTTGGGTTCCCTGCAGATTCAGAGACCCGGCCACCATTTTCAGGGAGGGAGACCATATCCCCAGCACTAGCAGTTACAACCTCACTTCTCGTCTCCACCACACTTCCAGAATTGGAGACATGGATAGCATCAGATATAGCCTGCATATCCCCACCAACCTTATTATCAACAACAATCTACATCTTATGGGCACTTTTCGCATATTCCTCCTCCCCATTATTAGTAGACATATTCTGGATACCAGCAGCCTCCACATTACTAATCTCAGTGACAACCCATAGTTGAGCATCCAGAGGCACCTTCGGTGAATCCCGCACTTGATCAACTTGCTCTTCTCATGAAGAATATGAATGATTTGACACAATGGATTGACGACATGACCATCACTAAGACATTGATCCTATCCCAGGTCGAAGACAACCCCAACAATTTCAGACGCAAGGAGCGGGTAGCCCATATCCCACCCACCCTTGAGACATGTATGGCCCTTGATTTTACTTGTTTATCTGACTCCATTCATCTTAGAGCAGTAGGCAATTGCAGCCACCCACACAATAGTTGGGATTGAGCATAGATGTCGAGAGAGATTCACCGACTTCATCATCTTCTTCACCAGTTGAGCAACGATCCAATGTAGTAGATCCAAAGCATGGAGTATTATCACCTTCTTCTTCTTTACCATCACCACCACCTTCGTCTCCATCATTATGCAAAAAAGACCAAAAGAGAATAAAGAAAGATGTACAAGTGAGTCAGCCATGAAGGAGAACACACCCATCATGGAGTCTTCTTCTACACTAGCAGACCAAGCAACCCATCCTGGTTTTCCTTTTGTTTCATATATTCCTGTATCAGATAACACCATACAGATTGATTCTAGTTATCCACATGTACATGATGACTCTATTTTGAATAAGATAAATGGACAACATGATGTTTCTTCATATTATGTTCCATTTCCTTTAGCTTTGAATAAAACTAGAAAAATCCAAAAATTAAAACAACACTATTTGATCCTGGAGTGGTAGAGATACTTTAGAACATCTTTTTAGAGATGCCACTCCTTAAGGCCATGGAGTACATGCCCACAGTAAAAAAGGGAATGAAAGAAGCATGTATTCAAAAGCGTCAACCAAAGCAAATAGACGAAAGAAAACAGAAAATCACATCTTAATCATGGCCACATTTCATGCATCAACAACCTCTTGCCCAAAAAGAAAGATAAGGGAGAACCTCACATCTGTTTCCATATCTTTGATCAAGAGTTTGATCGTACTCTTCTCGATAGAGGATCCTCCATTAATCTCATGGCATCCTCGCTACTCACTGAGTTTGGGCTGGGGCCTCTTCTATCCACCAAGATGATCTTTCAATTGGCTGTTAGATCGATCAAGAGGCCGAGGGGTATTCTTGAGGATGTTATCATAACTGTGCAAGGAATGCGATTCCTAGTTGATTTTGTTGTTATGGATATGGATACCTTTGCACTGTTACTCCATACCTCGATCATACTTGGTCAGTCGTTCCTTCGAATGATCGAAGTGGTAGTTGATTATGGGACTGAAGAGATAACCTTTCACTCCCTCAGTAAAAAGGTTAAAATAGAGACGATTTCAGATCCGAAGCCATCACCTCCACCAACAACAACATATGAGAGAGTGAGATAGATGGTTACAACAAATTATGAGGATTATGATTTTCTTGTTGAGTTCTGAGATACATATCTTTTCACAGATTTCATGGACACCCAGGAGTTCCTTTCCCAAGAGGAACACCAGGAAAGCACAGTCGATTTTAGCTCCAATGTTGATCATTCCGAGTTGTCAACTGATGGATTGCATGAGCTATTTTCCGAGGATCATTCTAAGTTTTCCAAGGTACATTCTCAGATTCTTAATATACATTCTTTTTCTAAGATTATCGATGAGATACCTTCTGCTGAGATTTCTAAGAGACGTGTTGAGAATTCTGAATATCGTGATGAACCATTCCTTTTTGAACAGAGATTATTCATTGCATCCTTTCTAAGATTTTACATGCTGAGCCTATAGTAGCCACGGTCGACAGTACACACAGTACAAATCAGGTACCTTCTACGAGTGCAATTGCAGAGGTTGTCACAAAGCAGATTCAGACCCCACATGATCTTAAGACTTTACCTTCACCATTGAACTTTGCCTTCCTTGCGAGTGCCCTGCAAATGTTTCCGATCATCGTCAGTTCGCAGTTGACCGATGATTAGGAATCTCGCTTGTTAGAAGTTATCTAGAGAAACTGCAAGGCCATAGGCTGGAATATTTCAGATCTCCATGGGATTAGTCCATCTTTGTACTTGCACAATATCTATTTAGAGGATGACAACAAACCCTCCTATGAATGTCAGCGTCGTCTAAATCCAAATCTTTGGAATGTTGTCATGAAAGAGATCAGGAAATAGTGTGATGCTGGCTTTATCCCATTTTGGATTCCAAGTGGGTCAACCAGTTGCATGTGGTCTCGAAGAAATCTGGAATTACTATCATGACAAATAACCGTGGTGAGGAGATTCCGACTCGTATACCCACTTTATGGTGTGTCTGTGTAGATTACCAGTGCTTGAATTTAGTTACCAAGAAATATCACTTTCCATTGCTCTTTATTGATCAGATTATTGAGAAGTTGGTAGGGAAAGAGTTCTTCTGTTTCTTGGATGGGTACTCAGGATATAACCAAGTTGCAATCGCTCTTGAAGATCAGGAGAAAACTACTTTTACTTGTTTGTTTGGCACCTACGCCTTTAGACAGATGCCCTTTGGATTGTGTAACTCCCCTACTACATTCAACGATGTATGGTGGCCGTTTTTGCCGACATGACAGGTAGTTTCCTTGAGGCCTTCATGGATGATTTCTCAGTCTATGGGGATAGTTTTGACTTATGTCTTAATCATTTAGATCGAGTACTTCAATGTTGTAGTGAGGTAAACTTACTGCTTTCATGGGAGAAGAGCCACTTTATGGTGACTAACCAAACATGGTATGAAGGTTGACTCGACTAAGATTGATGTGATCTTCAAGCTAAAGCCATCATAGAATTTGAAGCAGTTGAGGTCGTTTCTTGGACACGTTGGATTTTATAGGCGATTAAGGACTTCAGCAAGATCGCCATGCCTTTGACTGAGCTTCTGTACAAAGAGAGTGAGTTTATAGTTGATGAGAAATTCTCCTTGCCTTTCACCAAATGAAAGATATGGTTACTAGTGCTCCTGTCCTACAACCACCTAATTGGTTTCTCCCCTTAGAGATCATGAATGATGCATCAGATTTTGTAGTTGGAGCTGTTTTAGGGTAGAGAAGGGATGGGATACTGTTTGCTATACACTATGCTAACAATACTCTAGATAAAGCACAACACAATTACACAGTTATAAAGAAGGAGATGTTAGCAGTGGTGTTTGCATTAGAGAAATTCAGGTCTTACCTACTTGGTTCACATGTCATTGTTTACACGGATCACAATACCATACGATACTTACATGCAAAGAAGGATGCCAAACCACGCCTTATCAGATGGATCCATCTTCTCCCGAAGTTTGATTTAGAGATTCGAGATAAACCTGGATTAAAGAATGTTGTGGTAGATCACCTTTCCCATACCAAAGATGCAGAATCCACTAAGCAGCTCACACTTCAGATTTTTGAGACCTTTCCAGATGAGATCATTTAGTCTGTGGCCTCACTCCCATGGTATGATGATGTTGTGAACTATCTTGTCTCCAAGAAAGTTCCACTAGAGTGGCCCAAGCATAAGGTAGACAGATTTTTGTCTGAGATTCATTTTTACCAGTGGGAGGATCCGTACCTATTTCGTGAGGGTGAGGATTATATCTAGAGAAGGTGCATTACTCAAGAGGAATACACCAGTGTACTTGAGCATTATCACAAATTAGAGTCTGGTGGGTATCATTCGTAGAAGTGCACGATAGCTAAAGTTCTGCAAAGCTGCCTATGGTGGCCAACTCTGTTTAAGGATGCTACAGACTATGTTCGTGGTTGTACTGATTGCCAGAAAATGGGAGGACCCAGGTTCCAAAGATACAATACCCATGAGATATATCCAGATTTCAGATGTTTTTGATGCTTGGGGAATAGACTTCATGGGCTCATTTCCTGTCAGTCAGGAATTTCAGTACATCCGGCTTGTCGTGGATTATGTTAGTCACTTGGTGGAGGCGATCCCACCCGAGCCGTTGATAGTCGTACGGTTTGTTCCTTTCTCAAGAATAATATTATTAAGCGGTTTCGGATCCCCAAGATACTCATTTCAGATGGGAAAATCCATTTCATTAATCGAGAAGGTCAAGAAGCTTGTGAAGAAGTATGCCATTGAGCATAGATTTGCATCTCCTTACCACCCATAGACTAACGGTTTGGCTGAGATTTCAAATAGGGAGATAAAGACGATACTTCAGAAATATGTACGTCCAGATAGGAAGAACTGGTCCTAGATGCTTGACTCAGTTCTATGGTCTTATCAGATGACGTACAAGTCTCCATTGGGAATCTCCCTACAGATTGGTTTATGGAAATCCTTGCCACTTGCTAGTTGAATTAATTCACAAGTCATTATGGGAACTTCCTTTATGCAATTGGACTATGAGAAGTCAGGCAAGAGTAGGAATTTGGACTTGAACAGATTGCTGGAATTCTGAGATTTCGCCTATGACAATTCACTTATGTATAAGGAGAAAATCAAGCATTGGCATGATAGACACATCAGAAGAAAGACATTCTCTCATGATAAGAAAGTTTGGTTGTTTGATGCAAAATTGAAGTTGTTCCCCAGAAAAATAAAAAGCAAATGGTCATGACTATTCATTGTTAGAGCTGTGCATGACAATGGTAGTATTGTCATATCTGAGTTGTCATCTAACACACAACCCTTTGTTGTGAATGGACTGTTGCTGAAGCAATATCTAGATCATGATACATTCCTGTCCATGGTTGATTCCATCTATGTAGTATTAGACGATGATTCCTTGACATCTTCAGTGTCTGATACCTGAGATGATATTCTCTTGTACATATGCTTTCGTTTTATTCTTTCTTCCTCTATTATTATCGTTCACCTCTTTTTTGTGTGTGTGCTAACTTAGGATGTACTCTATCCTAAGTATAGGGGAGGTGAATGACTTGAGTCTCTTCCATTTTCATTCTGTTTCATCACTCCTCTTGTTTCTTATACTTAGGGATCTTTTACCCTAAGTATAGGGGGAGTGATGTCATTCATTTCATCCTCTTTCGTGTTTTTGTTTCTTTTATTTCTTATGTTCTCTCACTTTTCCTTCAACTTGTTGATAATTTTTTATATATTTAGGGATCTTTTACCCTAAGTATAGGGGAGGATAAGTTGAGTCGTTGAGTTTGTTCATTCTTTTCCTCTGTTCTCCCAATTTACACAGTCTTCTATACTTAGGATTATTTGATCCTAAGTATAGGGGGGATTACCGACTTCTCTTCTTTTCTTTTTATCCTTTGAGCCGTTGTTGTATAGGATTCTTTTTAGCATGAGTTATGACTTCCTTGGTAGCCCTTTGGTCAATATGAGGACATAGTTCGAGCTAAGTATAGGGTGTGTCATATATATTTTATATATACTTTAGCCATAAATCGTATTTTTGTTTGTTAATAATATGGTTATTTATTTAAAAAAAGTTTTTTGAAAAATGATTTATAAAACGACGTGCAAAAATCTTTTGTAAAACTGCTTGTAAAATATTTATAAAAACTTTTGTAAATTATTTGTAAATTGTTTGTAAAAATAATGGTACAAATTATTGTAAAAATATTTTTGTACAAATCTTTGCAAAATTATTTGTAAAAATATTTTGTTTGTAAGATGTTTGTAAATTATTTATGTATCAGAATTATGTATTGTACAGAATGTTTGTAAATTTTTGAAAACAAAATGTTTGCATAAGACTGTTTGTAAAATTGTTTGTAAAATAGTCTGCAAAAACATTTGTAAAATATTTGTAAAACATTTTGAAAAATGATTGTAAAATCTTTTGAAAAAATAGCTTGAAAAAGTTTGTAATTTTTCTTGTAAAAATTATTGTGTCATGTGGGTTATAAATTATGGGATTATATATTAGTTGTAAAATCCATGTGTATAAAAGCCGTAATTACTTTTCTTCCTATAAATAAAATTCATTGTTGTTTAAAAAATCCTTTTATAGAACTTGTATCTAAAACTTGTAAACAAAATCCTCTTGTAAAATCTTGTCAAACTGTATAATCCTTGTATTATTACTTGTACATATTCCTTGTAAATACATTTGATCCACTAATTCTTTTCTTTCTTTAAAAAATTATGCTTAGAATCCATAAAAATGTGCAAAACTCTCTGATTTTTTTTCGAAAAGATTGTTCTTCGATTTTTATTTCCTTTCTTTCAAAAAAAGTTTTGCATATATTTCTTGCAATTGCATGTGCATTTTTCAGAATGGTATTGACATTTAAACTAAGTCTGGAATAAAGTCAAAGAATGGAGCTTGGTTAAGATCTTAATATACTTAATCACAGGAACCTTGTAGGAAACAAAATCGAGATTCTTCAGGTCTATAGGCTTAATTCTTTGGGAACCACAAGACTTAGTTCACTATCGTCTCGACTACCCAAGTAGAATATTTCGGAACACATGCATGACTCTTGTTGATAAATGACCTAGCTTAAACACATGCACTTACACTTTGCTCACCTCAATTAAAGTGGTAGAGGGCTGGATTTGCCGGCATGAGCCACAAGCTAATGGAAACATCGGAAGTCACACATCTATGGCCATTGTACCCCAACCCAGTCTATTAGCGATGAGGTCCAATGACAAAATGATGTGGGTTGTAATAATGCTTCAAAAGAGGGATAGTCTACTGGCCCGAGAGGAAAACATCCATCTGTAATTCTGCTGTATATAGTATTAAAAGAACTCCAAAAAGAAAAGGGCAAAAATCAAAGAAAAATTAATCCTTGTCTAAGTGTGTATATTTTTATAGTCAAATAAGCAAGTTTGAACTTCAAGTCAGATATATGCGAGCTTGCAGTCGGATGACTTGGCTACGCTGGTCAAGCATCTTAGGATAGGTAGCTACACTGGTTACTATCCATTCTTCTATCCACCTCCTTCTTTGAGTCAGTTGTACTTGAACTTAGAAGGGAATATCTCGCTTCTGGAGGAAAGAGTTATTGGATTGGGGAATGAGGGTCACCATGTTGGAGAAGACTGACTTTTACCGCTTCAGCCGAGGAGAGCTACATATCACTTTCACTGTATGAGTTGACTTATTCTGATCTGGCTATTGAGGAGACTTGATCAGAGTTGTGTGGTTTCTAGAGGCTATTGAGTGTCAAGTTTGTTTCCCATTAAGGTTCCGCCCAAACTAATACTCCAAAGGTCTGACCGAGCTCCATACTTTGATTTTATAAAGAAAAGTTTAATAATTAATATTGTTCTAAGTTTTTTATTTTTCCTTTATTATTATTTTTATTTAAGTCACTTATTCTTCAATAAGTGTTTGCCAAGGGACTAGCAAAGGTAAAGCATAGGGGGATGATGAATATGCATTTCATCATCTTTATTCATTTATTTTAGATTAAACTTATAAATATGTATATATAAATAAATATCTTCTTTTACTAACCATCATTCTTGTGTAAATATTGTATATTTATCAATAATTTAACCTAAAATAAATAAATAAATAAAGGAAAAATAAAGAAATCAAAGACTGTATATTAGTAATATATACATGCTGACTCTGACCCCAAGAGAAGGTCAAGACTTGACCTGATCGACCATGAATAAAGTAGGGGGAGATAAGGCCTAAATACAAGAAAATCCAGAAAATCAATACTCACGTGTCTATATTTATCATTTATATACTATTGTATATATTACACAATTCATTCTTCTTGAAAAATGTACATAAAAATCTTTTGTAAATAATAAAAATAATTGCAAGAACAATCAGTATTGTGTAAATTACAACACTCTGAAAAAACCGCAAAGTTCAACTTCTGAGATCAATATCTTCTCCACTAAAACTCAAAATTAATCAAACTCAATTTCATTGTACTTCAACTTACATAATCTTTAAAATGGAGGTGATTTCAAAAAAATCAGAGTTAAGGTGTGAAATGTGGCCTTTTGGGTACTATTGTATATTATACCATTGTATATTATTTATATAGTATTTGTAAATATATATTTCGTTGTATTTTTTATATACTTTATATTTTATCTATTTGTATACATTGTATTCGACTTATATAAAATAAAAATAAAAATCACAAAATCAAAATGTACAAAAATAAAATCATGTATATATTGTATATGTACCACTATGTACATTGTAAAGTATTACTATTTATTTACCTTAACAAATTAATTCACAAAAATAAAATAAAAATATCATTTAAATCCTTGTAAAATATTGAAAATTGATAAACTATTAAACTATGTATATGTTTGTAAAAATAATAAAATAAAAATCAAGGTGTTGTAAATATATGTATATATACATGTAAATAACATGTTTTATTTATTTATACCTCAGTATATATTTTATTTAACTAACTAAAAATCACCAAAAAAATAAGCTAATTAAATTACTAACATTTTTTCTTTACGTTATTTTTTATTTTAAATTCATTTTCTATTTTATTTACATTTATTTCTCTTTTTTTTCTTCTTGTTTTGTCGTGTAGCACCTTTTGTCTTATTCTACGTACACGCTGTGATAGGTCAATCCCGGGTCTGTTGACCTCCCCAATTAATGACCTCCGCCTGCATTCTTCGCTCATCGGTGCTTCTTTATCAATTTTTCCTACTCAATCTACTGCTTAACTCCTCCCAGAGCCCTCACTAACTTCTCCATTGCCAGGTCATCGACTCCGATGATGTTGCTTCAATCTGCTCGCATTTTGAATTTCAAACCCGACCAGACTTTCATCCCTATATATACATCCAGATCTTCCTCCGCTGCCTATGATCCATTTCCACCATTTTTTTGCCTAAGATCAACCGTCGATGAGAGATAAGGTGACAGCTAGGCTCCCCCACGATCAGGAGAGCGAGGATTGGCATGTGATTCGATATCCAGCTACTCTCTATATCTTTGCCAGTGCGATTCCAACTCTCCTCCTTAGGCAGCAGATTGAGGCGCTTCTCCTCCATTTCTTCACCGTAGGAATCCTGGTTTTATCTTCTTTCATTTTTGTATTTATTTTATTTGCTTTGTAATTCTCTATTTAGCGAAATCAGATCCTCCACCACCTCCCTCCGATTTGCTCGATTAGTGGTGCTTCGATCACTTTCATTCGAATCCAACTCTTTGACCACGCACACCGACCCATTCTTCATCTCCTTCCATCGTCTGAACCCCCATGTCTTCATTGATTTGTATTTGCTCCAATTCCGACCACCTACACTGGAGTCGCACGACCATCCTCATTTTCCTTTACTTTTAGCTAATAAAGTTGGCTGGAGAATCCCCCTTCGAGCAAGGAACTTTTTGTAGGTTTCAGGAGCTTAGTTTTGAGCGAAGAGCATGACCTAGAGGTCCACCAGAAGCTAAAGACTTTTTGACCTCCAGATCCTCCTCAAGCCATCTTCGTCCTCCCTTGAGCCATTTGGATGATGAGGAGTCATCGCAGGAGAGAGTAGAAGCCTTCAGGAGGAGAAACGAGTAGAGTCACCCTTTCGTCGATTGATACTCGCTGGACCCTCCATTCATACTTGTTCTTCTTGGATCATCAGCAGACATCAGATCAAGAACATCATGCCCAGTTTGAATCTCGACCGTCCCTTTTCGCCCAAAAGTCTGTCGTGGATCGAGACCTCCAGATTGAATCTACACCGCTCGAGCATGCTTCATCCTCAACCATCAGATCAGAATACAAGTTAGATCCAACCGTCCAAGCCACCACGTGGACTAAGGGTATATTTGCATCTTCAGCCCTGACATTTTTGGTTTTGCAAATAAGTCCCTCTAGGGACATGTGTCTGCTTGTAGTCATTTGAATATTTGCATTTATTTCCTTAACATTTGTTTTAATTGCCTTTTTGTCCATTCTGAACTGCAACAAGTGCTTTGCGCGTGACTTCTTAGGTAGTTTGCATTAAAAGTTCAAATGTTATATGTTATCATCTGGCCCCTAAAAGTTAATATTTTCATTGTTCGTGCATCCGCAACTCACGTGTGCTGACACATGCATTTTTATGGGCAAATTACATTCTTAGCCCCACACTTTCTTTATTTGTTATTCATTTAGTCCATAAACTAATTTTCTTTGCATTTTATTCCTTGCAAGTATGCATTTTATTTTGTATGTTAAAATGAATTAAAAAAAGCAAAAAACTCATATAAAAATCCACAAAAATCATGTTAGGCTCATGTTAATTCCTTCTTTCATCACTATTTTTTATTTCACATTTTTTTTATCATTTTCTCATTTTTAATAAATCGAAAACTTCAAAAGTATTCCCTGTCTACATTATATCATCATTAAAAATATAAAAACTTTTCGAAAAATTCCAAAAAAGTCCTGTTTGTTTATTGTTGACTGAAATTTTCCTGGTTTTTATTTAGATGAATTATTCACAAAGTTCGTTGCAACCCAAAATAAATACGAAAATTGTTAAACAAAAATTTTATTTACTTCTCAAGCCAAAATAAATACGAAAATGTAGCAAGAGAATTTGCTATTTAATTTACCTATATAGCAAATAGGATCGAACTCAGAAAGGCTACAAAATCTTGAGGGTTATTAAATCAGTGAAAGGTTAATGAAATAAAGAAGGAAATTTGAACATTACTCTTGGTTTTTTATATTTTTATTATTATGATTATTTTTCTATAAATATTACATTTTCTGATTTTTATTTTTTAGTGGCTTTTAACGTTCAAGAATATAATTTTCAAACAAGTTATATACAAAAATAGAGAAGGGCTATTTTTTTTTAAATATCGTAACATGATCAAAAAGTAAAAATAAATTGTTTTTGTGTTTTTACTTTTTATAATATTTTTGGTGATTTTTCAAAGAATTTTTAAGTTTTTATAGATTTTATAAAATCAGAAACTCAAAATATGCTGAACAGTGATCAAGCTAGGATATTTTGCAATTTAAAAATATCAAATAAATTTAAAAATTACTGGATTTATTTTTCTTAAAAACTATGATAAATTTTCTACAAATATGAAGTGAAATCACTATTTTTGGGTTTTTCTTTTTACAATTTTCTATGATTTTTAAAGTTTTTTGATATTTTGCAAATTTCTAGGGTTTTAAAAATATTTGGTGCACGAAATTTACATAAGAAATAAAATATTCAATGGCAAAATATTCTAATTTTTGGAATGTTTGACGTAATATTTGAATTTTTATAAATTTTGAAGTCAAATAATGAAAAATGCTATGTTTTTGATTTTTTAATAATACCAACTGACAATAAATGCAATGAAAAAATTACATTATGAAGAGACACAAATCAGAAGCATAACATGATTTTTTCTAGAATTTATTGGCCATGAAAAACATTTATTTTAATGATAAAAACATGCAAAATAGATTCTCGGGGATCAGAAATGCAATTATTCAATGTTTTTGCATTAAAATATAACAAGAAATAAAATGTAAGGTAAAAAGTGCAATTTACCCAAGGTAAGGTGTGCGTTGCACGTGCTACTCCCTAACCAGGACCTTCTTTGTAATTTTTGGAAACTCGAGGGGCCTGGTTGTTGTTTTCCCAAAAATAATTAAGCAGGCACACGTGTGGGGCACGTGCGCTACTTATGGTTTTAAGCGGTGGGTCTCGAAGCTTTCTCTCCAAGCTAGAAGGCGGCGGCGGTGAAGCTTCACTCTACGAAGGGTGATCGACGATGAAGGGCGCGACTCCAGGGAAGCTTCTTCGAGAGGAGTTGCTGCTCCAACGGAGGGGATGAAGATGGCGACGGCGGGTGTTGCAAACCACAACAGAGGTCGGTTCACTGATCCGATGATGGGAATTCTTACGGTGGATCTTCGTGTGTGAGGTGGTGGTGGTTCTTCGAGCGGAGGTGAGCGACGATCAGGAAAGCTGCTGCTTCAGACGACGGTGCTTGGATTTTGGTGGCGAGCTTCAAGCTCCTGGCGGAGGTTGGCGAAGGATCTTCGTTGTGCTCGGGAGGGTGGCGAAGGCAGAGGTTTTTCATTCCTCCAAGCACTGCGAAGGGCGGTGGGTGGTGGCTATGGAATTTCTTTGAGCTTCGACGATGGTAGATGGGTGGAGCTCCTCCGAGGGCATGGTGTTGATGGTGATGATGCTCAGTAGAGGGCGGTGGTGCTTTCGCCCAAATGTTTTTGTAAATAATTTTTTTGAAGAACAACAGATGATCTCTTCTCTCTTTTTTAGTGTACCTACAATAATCTAGAACAAAAATCGACTCAAGCATGATGGCTCAGTCCCAAATAATCAAACAGGAATTAGATGAATGGATGACGGATCCGTCGAAGCAGGAGGTTGGATCCGGAGATCTGGCCATCGTGTATGACCCGAGGTGCCAGATTGCGTAAGATAGAATAAGAAATGGATAGATCGAGAGTATGATGATGGGATCAACGTATCGAAGGCAGAAATCAAACAATGATTAACGATGACAAACCATGATCAAAAATTGAAAATTGACAACGGAATCAAAATGAAAATTAATCCTAAAATTACCTAATTAAAAGACAGGAAATGGATGTGGATCTCACCAATGGTAACATATGAATGCCGTGATGGCCTCGACGAAGATTGACTCGTTATCACCGGACAACTCGGAGGCTGGGCACCATTCCACCAAAGATCACTCTTAGAGAATATGCTCCTCTCACCAAAGAATTGATCAAATTGGAATGAGGGAGAAGGAGCCAAATAAATAGGAAAAAAATGAATTTCAAAAAAATGAATTAATGGGGAGGAAATAAAGGGAAAGATGTTAATGGTGGAATTAATTAATTAAATTAATAAATTAATAATTTTCGAAATTATATTAGTTAAAAAACAATAAATGTTCATAGCTTAATGAGCCTGTTTAATGGTGGGTTAATTAAGGAATTAAGTAAATTATATGCATATGGTATATTATTTACATTATTAAATAAATAAAATCATTTTCATCATTTTATTAATTTAAATAATAAACATTAGTTATTAATTTTTTAGTGGTTGCTGTTTAAGGAAATTAATTATATACATAGAATATATACATATGGTATTATACACATATTTAAATAATGAAATTATTTTATCTTATGTTTTATATATTTTTATTTTTATTTTAAATAATTATTAGAAATATTTACAATTATTTAAAAGTACGTTATGCATAAATACAATACATAAGTGGTAAATTGCAAAAACCACCCTAGAAAACCGTCTCTCAAATCGTAACTCCATAAATTATGAAAACCACTGCCATTTTAAAGATAATTTATTCTAGAATATGATGGAAGTGAGTTTGATTCAATTCGAGTTCATATGGAGAATATATTGGTCTGGAAATTTTGTACTTTTGTGGCCTTTGGAGAGTGTGCTTATTTACACTAGATACACAGATTTATTTTGCAATTATTTTTGTTATTTATAAGAGCCTTTTATCATGATTATTTACAAAGGGTTATGTGATAAAATTATTAAAGAATTTGTATTATAAATAATATTATACAAGTGAGGAACATATCAAGTATATTTTTGGTGTTTTTTGGCCTTATCTCCCCCTACTTTATTCTTTATCGATTAGGTCAAGTCTTGACCTTCTCTCGGAGTTGCATTCACCCTGTATCTATTACATATATTCAGTCTTTTATTTTCTTTATTTTTGCTTTATTTCTTTCTTTATATATTTTAGGTTAAAAAGTGATGACTATACAATATTTACACCAAGATGCAGGTTAGTAAGAATATAGACTTATTAATATATACATGTGTTTTAGAAGGGATTTTAAGCTAGAATAAATGAACAAAGATGATGAAATGTAGATTCACCATCTATTTTGATTTATTTTATATCCTGACCAAAATTCTTTTTCTAATTCCTCATAAAAACAAAAAAAACAAAAAAAAAAACATCAAAAATACTAAAAAATTATTTTAAATAACAGACCAAAAAAAATACAAAAATGCTTTCTGGAAAATAAAAAGGATCTTTCTATTCATGCATATTTCATTAATTTTTTTATTTTATTTTATATTTTTAAAATCCAAAATCATCTGCAACATTTTATGTTTCTTGTTTTACATGTTTTTCATTTATTTAAAACCCTAAAAAAATCTAAAAATTCTGGAAAAATCATAAAAACATCAAAAAATAGAAAAAAACACTAAAAATACTTTTATTTGAATTTTCTGCATATTTTTGACATATTTTAAAATTCCAAAAATTGTTTTCTCTCTTTTCTTTTAATTCTTTTTCCTTAATTTTATTTTCCTTTGTTTTCAAAAATTTAAAACATTTGGAAAATGGAAAAATTTATAAAAAATATAAAATTAGAAAAGGATAAAAATTATAAAAACTAAAAATTCATAAAAAAATAAAGAGACAAAAAGTCACAAAAACAAGGAGTAGTGTGCACAGAATTCCTATTTTTATTTCACTGATTTTTTATTAATTTAAATATTCATCAGGATTTTTGTGGCCTCCCTGAGTTTCCTTGTATGCTATACGGGTAAATAATACAGGAAAACTCTCTTGCTGACAATTCTTTATTTTATTTTAGCTTGAGAGTTCTTAAATAATTTTTATTTAACGTTTCTTTGGGTTGTGACAACATTTTCACATTGTGAATAATTTCATTAAATAAAAGCCCTAAAAAGTAGTGCTCAACACCTACACACGTGTCATTCCCTCATTGGTCCAAGTCAGCCTCTGGCTAACCTCCCTCACCCCAGGTCAACACTTATTGCACCCCCATCATTGGCCATTGGATCATTTCTAATCCAACAGTTCCCATCGCACCCGCCTACCCCTCTCATCCTCACATGCGCCTCTCACATGACCGCTCCTCATCGTTGGATCTTCATGATCCAATGTCAACTGTAGGTCACCCCCTTCCTCTCATCCTCCACCGCATTGCCGCTCTAGTCCTCTACTACATCGCCCGATCATGGCCGAGCTCCGCTCGAACCAGCCAACCATCTCCCCTGATCCTCTATTCTTCTAGGAACCATAACTATCCTCGATTCTAACTGAACTCCTTCCCTCAAATCCGTTCCAACAAACCTAATCTCCAAAACCTAACTCTATCCCCTCGTTCAATACATGCCCATTTCACACCTCCAACCCAAACCTGATCGGAGATAGATCAAACCCTATGCCAGATTGCCTTCTTCCTTATCGCCATCACAACCAAAAACACAACCACCATTATCTCGAATCGATTGGACACACACAACCTCCCTATTTAAACCATCCTCGAGCATCGTTTACAGCATCTGCCATCCGCCATTAATCTTAGTGAGGGAGGAGAGCGAGCTTGAAGGGAGGCCAGTGATAGCGAAAAACCCTTCATGGTGAAGACTGCTCCTGGTGTGATCCAAGGTACTCCCCAAGCACTTCACTGCTGCCCCATTCACGCGTAACCCAAGCTCCGAGGAATCCTCTGCCATTCCTCGAGGCAATCACTAGAGTAGGCTTTAACCATTCCAATACAGGTGAATCATCCAGAGATCTCCTTATCTTTTTCATCTTATTTCCCATTCTCTCTTTCTTTTTGCTATTTATTTCTCAACAAAAATCCCCTTCTATGTTCTTCGATTCAATTCCATCTCTGATCAGATCACCTCCACATTCTGTAACTCGTCGCTTCCCCATTCATCGTCCAACCAACGGACCACCATCGTGCTCCATCCACCACCACACCATCAGAGCTTCTCCATCACCATCCTCTACCTAGCAGCAACACGAGCAACCGTCCTCTGAAGAAGAAAAGCATGCTCCAGTTAGAAGCCATAGTCACCCTTGGATGAAGAACTAGGCTCATCCCGAACGTTCGATTCCGCACAATTAATATCCACCAAATCATGCTTAATCCAATGGACTAGTGTCATCACTGAACCTTTACCAAATCCTTGAGCCTCGGGCGTAACCAAGGCTGCCAGAGCAGGACACATGGAGGTCTGAGCCGATAGCTGCTCAAGTCTGCATCTTCACGCGCCCAGCACGTGCATGTTGTAGAAATTGCTGCCGCATCCCTTGTCACTTCCAAATATAATCCAGAGGTCCAGTCCCATGCAATGCATGTGATCTGTGGGTAAATTTGCAACAGTGCCCTCCGAGCTTCTGGAAATTACATCTGTACATTGCGTAAGAGTAAATTGCAAGGAAGCCCATACAGCTTTGGAAAATTACAGGAAGGTTCCTCCGAAGGGTAAATTTTTATTACATTTAAGTCCCTAAATTGCAATTTATCATAACTTGAGCATGTGTGATTAGATTTTTACGTTCTTGTTGTCATTTTGAACCTTGTTTTGTTTTCTATCATATAGAACTCTTAATTCCACATTTGGAGACATTTCTAAGCATAAATCAATCAAGGTTTCATTTTTTTTCATTTTGAGTACATTTATTCTGAGTTATCAATTCTTTATTGCTCAATAATATGTGATTTGTATGAGGATTTATTTGGGAAATTGATAAGAGATTAATTAAATATCCATTTGCTAGAGATTAATTAAGGGAGAGGGGCTTGTGAAATCATTGAATTAAATTGGCTTGGCTTGTATAGTTGACTTGCTTGGTTTGTTGCATTTACATCTATTTCACCTTGCTTAATAGTTATCATCATTTAAAAATCACAAAACGGTTGTATTTGCTTATTTATTTATTTATTTCCCACCACACAGCATAAGCATTATCTTCCCTGTATTAAAATAGTTTGAAATTCATGCATTATATTTCCTATTTGAATTAAATACATCTCTTATTTCTAAAACCCATGAAAAGCTAAAATATACAAAAACACCAAAAATATTCATTTCTTATCTTAAAAGCTAATTTTCTAGATTATTTAACAATTAATTTTGAAACCTCATATTACCTCCTCGAGTTCGACCTTGGTACTTACCCAAGTAAAGCAAATAACGCGACTGCACTGAAGATTAATTATCCATATTAATCCCTCGACGTGGTCATTTTCCACGATTCTTAGATTGCCCGGCTACAACAACTTGGGCTTCATTATCATTAGATTAAAAAGGGCAATATCTGAGCTCGTCAAATGGAGTCATTGTTGGGGAGGTATATGGTTCGTGATTAATTTTTTAAATAGTTTAAATTGTAGATTTTCCATCCCCGGGTAGTCTGACCCCTGGTTTTTCTTCTATTTATTTATCCATTTATTTTTGAGAATTTTTATTTCTTTTATTTTTGTATTAATTTTTGTGAATATCCCTATAATATTTGATTTCTTCTTTTTCATGCAAGTTATCGGGTGGACTTGGAGCGACTTTCTTGGAAGCCGACGCAACTCGGAGCAACTGGAGGCGGGTGATTCTATGGACTGAGCCCGCTCACAAAGGAATTTTTATTTCTGCTTTTTTTTGAGGAGAGAGTATTTTATTTATTTAATTTTGTAATTAATTTGTAATAATTGCCTATTCCAGCGATCTTTATTTGAATACTCGTGCTTGTACTCGGAGCAGACACTCGACCTATTGGGCCATATTTTTTGTGGTGATAAGCGTAGTTCTAGGATTGCACCGTGGATATTTGAGCTATTAGGCTTATTCCTGTGCTTGTAGGACTTGGACCACACTTTCACATTAATTATACATACTAGATCGTATTTTACCTAGCCAAATTAATTTGTTCTGCCATTATTAATAGAAATTCCTGTTCTAGGCATAGTTTCCCATGCATGCATTTTGGAATATCTGAATAGGAAAATTTCAATTTTATTTAGCATCCTGCACGAAGATTGCGAAGAAGTATTGTAAGCATATCTGATTTTTCATTCATCATCGTGTTTCCCATTGCACGATTTTTTCGATTCTCCTCGATTTTCATTCGTCTAGAATTTAAACGAAATTGGCCCATGTAGACATACTTCATTCTCCACTAAAATTCAAGTGATAATAAATGTAAAATATGGGGACTGCTAAACATTATTGACTAATTAAAACTAATAAAAGTTGAACACCCCATCCTTGTACACAAGTGCATATCTCCAGAATTTGAATGGGTGAGGTCATAACCGTAAGGTTAGAGCCCAAAATCCAAGACCTGTGCCTTAAGTCTCCAGATCCGAGTCTTCCGGATTTGGGAGCTGTAAGCACTCACCTCCAACCATAGTCAACATTTTGTGTGTGTTTGTCTACTATCTCCTTTAGGGGTATGATATAACTTGGCAGCCCGGGCAGATCACTCCTTCGATTGAGGGGTAGTACAACCACATATGGGCATTAGACCAACACATCTATGTTTAACATATCCAAAGATTGTTTTATCACCGATTTAAAATTGAAAAGATAATCAGTCGAACTTTCACGACCTTCACTATGCGAAGTTAGTGAATTTTTAGGTTTGTATTATGTATTGAATTGTGTGCATTTAAAGATCATTGCACTTGTATACATATATCGAGGTTCGTAAATCATTCACCTTCATTTTCAAAGATGTCAGAATATTGGTATCCATACCCGAACTCCATGGGTCAATCTTTCATGACCAAATCCCGACCATCTTCATCTTCATTCTCATATCAGGAGAACCCTCTCCTTGAGTCGGTTCTTCCCCAACTATGATCCACTTCACTCTCATTCTACCACCCAACCTCTTCCTTAGTTGAGATGTTAAGATATGAACCGCTCGCAGAACCGAATGATTATTACGTGGATACAATGGATCGAGCAAAATCGAGGATGGAGATGAGCATAACCAAATACGGTAGAGAAACATGATTCTCGTTTATGATTGGGAATTCACTATTTGAACCATCCCCTACTTGGGATGACTCTCTTCCCGAGTATGACCAGTTTTCTTTGAATAGACATTTGAGATTCATAGTCAAGAAAAAAGACTCATGACCAAGCCACTACCATTGAGAATGACTATTACTCTGCTCAAGATTGTATGCTAGATTCACGTCATGATGAGTATGGTTATTCATCTCTGAGTCATGAGACATTATCGGATGACAGCTCGGATTAATCAAAGAGTTGATGCATTGACTAAACAACTTGGTGATGTCTTCCAAAATGGTTAAAAATATGATGAACAACCAAGGAGAAGTGAGGACTAAGCAAAGTGAATATAAGACAAATCATGTACACAATTTTCTAACATAGACACCACAAACATTTGACTAGTCCACTAATCATTCCACTAACTTTAATAAAAAGACCAAACAATTAAAAAAAATCAAAAAATTCAAAAGAAAAATAGACAACACTGAAATAGAAGCATTTTGCAAAATACGATCTTAGAGCTTCCATTAATCAAGGCCATAGGGTACATACCTGATCTTCAGATATTTGTGAAGAGTTGATTATCACCTAAGAAGACGAGCAGGAAAAGACCCAAAATTGAATATCATTTAATCACTATGGCTAGTTCAATGGTGATGATCCCAAAAAGCAAAAGTCGTAGAGTCAAACGGTTGACTAGGGTTAGCTGTGAAATTTAGAACACCGAGTTTATTCATGTTAGGATTGACGATGACTCCATCTTGAACATCCTCCCGAAGTCTGTGTTTGGCCAACTCAAACTCGGAATACTAAAAAAGACTAGAGTGATCGTTCAATTTCTAGAGTGATCCACAGAAAGACCGAGAGGAATTGTTTCCGCCAACATGAACTTCCAAGGTATCAAACATAGAGTGGACTTCATTGTCTTGAACATTGAGTACAAAGAAGAGTTGTCTGAGTCTCCCATCATTCTGGGAAAGCTGTTCTTAGTCTCTGCTAGAGAAACTATAGATTGCGAGACCTAGGACATAAAATTCACGAACTATAATCATAATGATCAAACTCTTGAGGACACACCTGAACATGAAACCGACAGTCGTGACATAGAGGAGACCAATGAGTCAAACAATTCACAAGAACATACCTCTTCACAGACTCCAGACACAACCTTAGGAGAGACACTTGAGGAGCATATTGTCAAGGCTACCCATGCTGCTACCAAGGTGAATGAGCTTGACCTAGACATATCCAAGTCACCGAATCCAGACATAATTATTTCAAACTTCCTTGATCATTACTGTGATCCCTCACCTGAGCCGACAAAGCCAAAAATGACTCTGAGCACCATCATATACCTAAAGCGTGTACTGTCCTTACAAGAGAAATACAATATAAATGGAGATTCATACGATGAGGAACCTATGGCTAGCACCTCACATACTCCATCTAGAAGGGCCACATACTCGAGTTTGGTTGCTAGTGAAGGGAAGAAGAACTCCATTCCTCCTCTCCATCACCATAGACCTGAATTATTCCAAGGACTCCACCTCAGGGTATAGTACATGGACCGGGGTGATTAGCTACGGCCAGATGGATACTGCTTCATAAGAGTGCTCGTCATCCGAGGTCGAGTCAGTCCACCAAGTGAGAGGGTATGCAAAGAAGATTTAGTTGGAGAGACTCAACCAAACACTAATGTTCTGAGGATGACTCCGACGATGGCTGGGAATCTTCTACGTCATGTTCTCCATATCTTTATTCCCTCCCACCACATGCCCACAATAAGGTTTGCCAAAAACCTCCTTGAAATCTATATATAATCTCCCGATCCCATCAGGACCCTCTGTATCTTCTATAGTTAGGGAAATCCTAAGTATGGGGGGGATCGATGCCCACCCCGTTTATATCACATTCTCCTCCTCTTGCCCTCGACCACCCCATTTTTGCTCTCTTTTATACTTAGGCTGACCAATAGCCTAAGTAAAAGGGGGAGGGGGGACTTCTACTCTCTTTTCCTTCTCTTGCATCCTTCTATACTTAGCATACACTAAGTACAGGGGGTGGATTGCATTGTGTACATATTTGATGAACTCAAAAATCTGCCCTTTTAATCTTCATTTGTTGTTGTAGCCGGGCAACTTAGAAATTTGTCAAAAAGTGACCATATCGAGGAATTAATATGGAAAATTATTCCTCAATGCAGTCAGTATATTTATTTTACTTAGATAAGCCTCAAGGTCGAACTTAGGAATGTAATATGAAGGTTCAGATTTAATCTTTAAATAATCTAAGAAAATTAGGTTTTTAGAGAGAAATTAATAGTTTTGGTATTTTTGTAATTTTCTTCCTCCCCTCTTTAAGAGCATGGGTAAAGGGAATAAGTGGAGGAGTTGGAAGAGACATGTCAGAATCAGAATCACGTAACTTGCTGCTTTTATTTAAACCAGAAAGATGTTCATAAATATGACTTTGGAATGGACTCTATACAAGGCTATCACGATTCTCATAAATACTATGCATGAATTCTTCTAGTGCTTAGATGCTCCTCGAGGTGTGGCTACCTCGTCTCTGGACGACTCACGTCCTAACGAATGCATGCTCCTCCTACTTGGATATTGGTGGTTCTCTTCCTCTTCCGAGTTGTTCTCAGGTGGATGCTCAGATTTCTCCTCCTCTCGCTCCTTAGCCCGATCATGCATTTGCATGGTCCTTCCTCTCCTGAGAGATATATGCTGAGTATAATCATAAAAAGATCTCATGTCCATATAATGAATATTCTAGTTTATATACCAGATCTCTTGAATCTGTTGTGGTAGCTAGTTCAGGTTGTTGGGGTTAACCAGAACTTGGTCAGGGAGCTAGATCTTGGATGCATAGTGCTCATCTTGCCAACACGACACTGGCGAGTCCGATAAACCCTTAGTTAATTTGTGTGAATTATTGTGCACTAAAATGAATTTATCGTTTGTTATAGGCAGTAATCGGAATCAATCAAGAAATAACCACTTAATTATTCAATCAATTTTAATCAAAGTGGTTTTATGTTTATTTATCCTGGGCAATCCCCCAGGGTTGAACTTGAGGAGGCAAAGGAACAAACTAGGTTAATGTCTATTAAATTTCATGCGTAGTTTTTCGAGGCGAATATTTTTTTTTGTATTTTTAAGGAAATTTTTGAAATGCAAATGAAATGAGGGCCAATTTTGAGGACTAAAATGTTCAATGATAAATCGTCGTCCAAAAATTATGAAAGTCGAGATGTGAATCGGGATGAAATAAATGCACTGTAACTTTTTTTGGAATTTTCAGATGCATATAAATATTTAATGAATTAATGAATGCAAATAATGTGAATTTCAATAATTAATTAAAATAAAGACTAAACCTATTTTTTCTCAGGAAATAAAATTATCTAAAATATATCAATAAATGAAATATCCTAGAAAAGTCTTAAACCTAAAAAATGTGGAGTTCAATATCTATTAAAATTTAAATATTGAAATCTACAAAATGATTTTTATAGTATAAAATATGCATGCAAATGAAATTCTTTTGGGCACGATGTAAATAACAATTAATTCCATTTATCCGTGAATTTTTGGCAATTTTTAGAGCTATGGTTAATTTAATATGAATTTCTAAGCACACAATGGACTAAATATGCAAGATTACACAATAATAATAATTATTAAATAATCACATCATATAAAATACAACAATCATGCCACAATGTAGAGAATTAATTGGATAACAATTTGCTATTTTTTGAATAATATATAGATGCGAAAATGTAGTTCAAATAATAAGTGAAGCACATGGGACTGTATGCAATTACAATAATTCAATAAACTAAATGGAAAATGTTGTAGAGGGACCTAGAATTAATTATCGAGACCCTACGTGGTCATGATGCAAAATTTCTAGAGGGGCATGTGCCCTCTAGGCGGCTGGACCTGGACGTGAATGAAGAGGCTTAAGGGGTTGCCTTGTAGTTGCCCCTAGGCATCACGTGAGGAGCACATGACTGCCTTGGGACTCAAACCCGGCGGGGCGGCGGAGGCGCAATGGTGTGTGCTCGGTGGCTGGAGATGGAGGTCGAGGTGATGTCGGTGAAGCATGGGGAAGCTAAGGTGGAGGTGGGTGGCACAGTGGCTTTGAAGGCGGAGGAGGAGCATAGCCCTTGATTGAGCTCCAACTGTTGGAGGCAGAGTCCTCTTCGTCGTCGTCATAGAAGGAAGTGCTCAAGACGAGGCCAGTGAAGCCAGAGTCAAAGCTGAGAGTGAGAACCACGGTAGTTGGCATGCAGAGTCGAGAATGCTCCTGGTCGATGGTGTTGAGCTGCAGATAGAGGAGTCCTCAAGCATGGGGTGGCGTGACTAGGAGAGCATGGAGTGGCAAGGCTCGTAGTTGAGGTGATCGAGGTGGGTATCGGGCGTAATAGAGGCTATAGGGATGAAGGACCAGAGTAAGGAGCAGCTCCTCAGTGGAGGAAGCTAGTGTTCGCCCCCAGATCTCGTTGAGGAAGAAAGGGGGAGGCCGAGTTCTCACCAACGACGCTCCCCTGAAGGTTGTACAGTCGGTAGATGTTCTTGGAGGGGGTGGCGCGAGTCATTAAATAGGAGGGAGAGAGGTGAGGTAGCGGTGGATATGGAGGGAAGGGCGGGATCAGATGAGGGGTTGAGTGATACGACGAGGATTTGACGGCGACTGATATAGAAGATGATTGGGTTGACAAGGACAACGAGAATCGAGGGGGGCCGTCGCGCTTGATTTAGAAGGCGGATCAGTACAGGAATCGACGACGGTGGATGGGATCAAAGGCAATCGCAACTTGATTTGGCAGGCATGGCGGCGATCGATGATTCACGGGCGGAGGTGCCACCACCCTTAAAAGGAAAGGGGGCCGACCGAATGGAGGAAGAGGATGAAGTGTGTGGGCCACCCGATCGGCCGAGATCGGACGGTCCACAAGATGACATGTGTAATTATATATATTTAAAATTTTTAATAAATAAATGAAATTTAAAATAAAAAATGAGTGACATATGGCAGCTCCAGGAACTGCCACGTGTCAGCTCCAGAAAATTCGAAAATAAAAAGAAAAGATAAATAAAAAAGAAATAGTGAACAACTCAGATAAAAAAAAGTTCTTCACAAAATTTCTCATCTTGATGAGATCTACAACTTTCATGAAGAGACCAAAACCAAAATAGGTCATTTGCACAAAGTGATATTTTTAGGGTCCTCTATGTATATAGAACACCTTGATTTTTAGTTTATGTAATTTTTTTGCTAGTTTTACATAAGATAAAAATCAGGAAAAAATACGATAAAATCAGAGACAAATATTTACACATTAATCTATTTTTTTGGATTTTTATTAATTAATAAAATAAATAAATAAAATAAAATACGAAAAGATGACTTTTGTACAGTATGTCAATGAAGACTCGGACCCAGTTAGTTTGATTTTAGTTCTTAGTTTCGATTTGGATTTTTATGCACTTTAATAAAACTTTTGTCAGAGAAAATAAATAAAAAATAAATAAAATAAAAAGAGTTGATTATGTACATAAAATAATAGGTTAAAATTGGGTAAAATACACAATGTACGAAAGAGGCCCAAAATCCAACTTTCACATATAAGCTCTGATTCACTTGAACTTGGCCTTGTTTTGAAGGTAATTAAATGTATATTAGTTCAAAAGTAAGTAGGATCAAATTGAACATTGTATGAGGAAGATATCAACGTTTTAGTCCGGAAATTCTGGAATCTGGGCTTGATTTTCTGGACCACTTATTTATGTTACTTATTTTTTTGTATTTTTCATTTATTCTTGTTAGTAATATGTACATAATGGAGATGGTTTCAGGTGATTTGGAGTTTGCATGAATTTATTAAAAATTGGGGAAGTTAGCTTATTTTATAAGTCAATTGGGTTATGATTCTGGCTTCTTATTTTATGCAATTATGAATGATAAAATGCAATTATTATTTATACATGCATGAATGTTAATTATGCAAGATAATGAATAAAATGCAGATGAATTCTCAGGAACTGAGCTTAATTTATCCCTTTTAGAGTGATGAGTCACAAATTCATCAACCCCATATACTTAAACCATGATTGTCTCCGAGCATCTAAAGAATGATGTGAGGTGAAATGAGATTGGGTTCCATACCAAGACCATGAACATAATGTGAAAAAGGAGCTAGACCCAACCTTTGGATTATTAGTTTGGCAGAACTCCTGTGAGAATTAGGGTTTTAAAATCAACAACCTCCAAGTTCTACACATCATTGTCACAGTTTCGGCTCAAAAGTCATCTTAGATCAATCCTCTTCCCAAAGCATACCCCATGAACATTGAACAACTGTCTCATGTATGTGAAAGGTTTTAGCTCTTCTCATCAAGAATGCCAGACTGCCATGCAAACCTCTCCCCCAATAACTCATCCTCGGGGAGTCAGGTATTTCCTTCTTAGGATTGTCGTGCTGTGTTCACAATCGAAAAGAGGGAGAAATAGAAGAAGGGGACTAGAACTGGAGGGTGACCAGTGTAGTCACCTCTACTTGTGAAGCCAGCCAGTTTAGCCAAGTCTCCATCGAGATATGCAGGTTGTCTTGAAGCTTGGACCTTTTTGGTCGAATATATATTTGGTAGTTGGCTTCTTTTGGTTTAGATTTTTAGTAGCTCTTAGTGGATCTTGTTGTGCTCCTAAGGATATGGAATCTTTTTTCCGTACATGTTTTGGGGTCTTAGAAAAAATTATACCCAGCCGTCCATCCCTTATCCAAAGCTTTATATCAACCCATACTCCAGTCTTTAGATGTCCATGCTACCAGAAAAGAAACTCAGACCATCTTCCAGCACCCCGTCTGAGTTGAGCTAAGTGCATAGTACGAGAGTATAAATTAATTCCCTATTCAAGAGTCATACTCAGAATGAGGCGACCAGTTTAGACACTAAGAGTTAAATTCTGTACATTGTCATGTGGAACTTCCATTCGAGATCAAGACGAATGGTTCTGATTTTGCCGTAGGGGCTGTGATTGGACAAAGGAGGGATGGATTGCCGTTAGCCTTTCACTATGCTAGCCGGACTTTGGATGCCGCTCAACAAAACTACACAGTGACCGAGAAGGAGATGCTAGCCGTAGTTTTTGCTCTGGATAAGTTTCGATCTCATATTCTTGGATCTAGAGGGACTATCTATACCGATTACGTATCTATACGATACCTCATGGCAAAGAAGAATTCCAAAGCCAGATTGACCAGGTGAATCCTTCTACTCTAGGAGTTTGATATAGAGATTAAGGATAAACCTAGAGTCAAGAATGTGGTGGCGGATCACCTCTCCCGATTAGAGAACCTTGAGGATTCTGATGAGACCACACCTATTACAAAGACATTCCTAAACGAGGCGATTCTTGCTATCACCTCGCTTCCATGGTACGCTGACATTGTGATCTATCTTGTCGCCAAGAATGTTCCATAAGGTTGGCCCAGACAGCAACTCGAGACCTTCTTTGCGAAGACCAAGTCACACTATTGGGAGGATCCCACCCTTTACCACGGAGGGGGGGGAGAGCGTCTGAATACAGTGTATCCCTCAAGATGAACACCATAGCGTCCTCACCTATTGCCACAAGCTTGAGGCAAGAGGACATCACTCTAGGAGATGAACAACACAAAAGGTGCTCCAATCCGGCCTTTGGTGGCCTACTCTCTTCAAGGATTCAGATAAATTCGTGAAGAGATGTACTGGCTGTCAGAAAATGGGTACTTGTGGTTATATAAACATGATGTTGATCCAACCCATTTACTTCTGTGAGGTTTTGACACATGGGGCATCGATTTTTGGGCTCTTTTGTCATGGATATGTGGAAGCTTGCACCTGCCGGTGTGTATATAGCAAAGAATGAAATATTATCTCATGGAAGCTTGCAGCTGGAGACTTGGCTACACTGGTCAAGCTCCAAGGGATTTGTGGCTACACTGGTCACAGTCCATTCTCTTCTTTCCCCTCTTCTTGAGCTGGTTGTACTTGAACTTAGAAGGGAATACCCCACTCCTCGAGGAAAGAGTGGCTAGATTGGGGGATTAGAGTTACCTTGTTGAGGGAGGCTGTTTCTTTGCCATTTCTGAGGTAGGGAGCTATATATCACTTACACAGTACAAGGAAAGATTCACAGTCATTAGAGTTTGCGTATGTTGACTTGTTCTGACCTGGTTATTAAGGAGACATGACCATAGAACTGTGGAACTTGAAGGCTGTTAAGTCTTAAACCCGTTTCCCAGTAAGGTTCCGCCAATAAATAATCCAAAAGTCTGACCGAGATCCATACTCCAATTTAATGAATACAAGTTTAATAATCAGCTTTTTATCTTCCTTTTTCTTTTCTTCTTGTTTTCACTTCTTTTTTAAATAAGTGTCTAAGGGATTAGCAAAGGTAAAGTATAGGGGGATGATGATCTATTATTCTCATTCTTTATTCTTTTATTTTAGCTTTATTTTTTAGGAAAAACATCAGTAAATGGGTGTAAATACAATAACTTATCATAAAGCATGACCTTGTTAATTTTGCAAAATAAATATGTATTTTCTAAAAATAAAATAATATAGAGAAAAAGAAAAAGAAAGATGTATTTAGAATAAATACAGATTGACCCAATCCCCAAGAGAAGGTCAAACCTTGACTTGATCGATCGGAAATAAGTAGGGAGAGATAGGGTACCTTGTACATGATACCTATACTTGTAAATATAAATATTTCCATTTATTCTACACTTTCTAAAATACCATATTATATTTTCTAACACTTGTACAAAAGCCACATGTGTATACACCGCCTATTTATTTAATACCTTTCATTAAATTATAAAAATCAAATAAACATTATTTTATAATCCTAAAAATTATTTTGTAAATAAATAAAACATTTTTTTTGCAAAAATGATAAAATAAAAATACATGTATATAATATATAGGTATATTACATATGTACATAATATAATATACTATATAATGTATATATTAATTCTTAAAAATGATTAAAAATCATAGAAAATAGTTTGTAAACTAATAAACATTTTTTATTTTATTCACTTTTTATATAAAAATCATTTGCTATTTTTTATTCATTATTCTTTCATTTATCAGCCTGGAATTTTCTGATTCCACGTTAGAATGTTGACCGTGGTCAACTGTCTCCCCCAGCTGACCCGACCCGACAGACCCTTCGCTAGAGCTTCTTCTTGACATTTTCCTGATTGGGTCAGACCTCCATTTACATCGATTCTTGCACCTGATTTTGCTCCTATGATCCATGATCCTCACGGATCCCTAGGCATAGCCGGATCATCCTATGGATTCCCTGAATCTTCCGATCTTTCTAGACCCTAGCTTTCCCCTATAAATAATCTTCTCCCCTCCCGAGCTTGGAAGCTCGTGCCTCGTACCACCATTGCCCCTTAGCCACCTCTAGGATAGTGATAGCTCCTCGGAGGACCGCTTTAGAGTTCCAGTGAGCGCCGAGTTGCACTTGCTCAACTCATGGTTGGCGTCCTCCACCGTGACAAGCCTCCTGACCTTCCGTAGCTTGGTTGAGGCTATAACCTCGCCGACTGCCTTGCCTGAAGTTCTGAGCACATCAGCAACTTCAGGTACCCCTTATCTCACTTCCATTTCCTATTTCCTTTCGATTCAGTCCATATCCACCGCCGCACTTCATCAACTCTGACCAGATGGTTGGAGCCCCATCACTCACATCTCAACGTCCTGATCCACTCCGCTACTCATCCCCATCTACCTACGCATCCAGAACCCCTTAGACTCACTCACCAGAGTGAGATTAAGGCATGATCTCCCTCTCCCATGTACACATAAGATCAAACTCCATTTCCCACTCGTTTCTCTCTATTTTACAAGCGATAACTAGATCGGAACAAAGCCCCCGAGTCCTACTACCATTTGCAGGTGTTGGTTCGCGTGAGGAAACCCAGTTGATGCCCTAGCTTCTTAGGCGGAGCAGCTCCGGGTGGATCACTACCGCCTTGACCATCCTACCATCATCCTTCTCATTGGAGCCGTTCATTCGACGCGGAGCACTTCAACGAAGGCACTGGAATTCCTCCCGATCAAAACTCTCCTAAGCTGTGTTCTTCCTACACCTTCCAAAGCCGTTTGATCGCCTGTCTCCCCCCAGTTCTGATATGAGCCACCCGATAGTCCCTCATTATGAGCGCTTCGATTAGAGGTCTGAGCGCATCTGACCGCACAACAGAGACCCCTTTTCAGACGTCAGATCCTCATATAACGATTCATCAGAACCGTACACACGTGCCTCCACTTCAGACGTCAGATTTCCAGAGACGCATCAGAGCCGTCAGTCTCCTCACATGCCATTCACGTGTCTCTTGGGCATATTTCCTTGTTTCCCTACATGTCTTTTTATTTCTATTTAGTCCAATAAATGTAATAAGCAGTTAAGAACTTTTGCAGCTTGGACCCGTTCGTTTACATATTTGCATTCTAATCCAGTCTGGTCGAGTCCATGTGCGTCCCCACGTGATTATTTGAGTTATTTATAGTATATGATTTGAACTCTTTACTTGTTATGGAATGAAGTTTACATTTTGAGTATTTGCATATATATCCCCGTTCGCCTGAGTTACGTTTTGTGCGTGAACTGCATGGATTATTTGTGTAGTTGGCCTTGGATTGTAAATATTTGTTATCTACTCGACCATAGAACTTAAAGTATTTACATTTTGGTCCCTCTAAACTGTTTTTAATTACATGTTTTTATTTAATACAATAAATATTAAATAAACTCCAAAAATTCCGTAAAAATTACTTGTAACCCCTGACCGCATGTTTGATTTATTGTAATTTTTGTTGGTTGATTTTCGTATACTTCATATTAATAAAAATTGATAAATACCCTAAAAAGTTAAACTCCTTTTTGGAAAATTTACAAAAATCCAAAAAATCAGCCAAAAATTCCATAAAAATTATTTTAGATGTTTTTGTGTCTTTTAACTCATGTATTAATTTTGTTTAAAAATACATTATAAAAGCCATAAAAATTGCAAAACACTCAAAAACTTATAAAAATTATATAAAAGAAAAAAAATCCAAAAATAGTGATCTCAGTCTTTGTTTGTAGATATTTACCTACATTTTATCATAAAAATCACCATCAGGAGTTTGGGCATTTTTAATTATTTTTAACTTGCAAATTACTCCTGGCTCTGCACTGCTTGTTGTTTTTATCACTATTTGTTTTTTAGAAAAGTACAAAAACATTTAAAAATTATATAAAATTTACCAAAAACAATATAAAATATATAAAAATAAAAAGAATTTTTATTGCAATTTTCTGAGTATTTTTGACCTATTAGAAAAATACAAAAATAGTGTGTGAGTATTTTTATCCCTTGTGAAAATTAAAAATTTGAAAAAATAAAAACCACTAAAAAGCTTTTCATTCCCGAAATCTCATTACTTAACTTTTAATTGTGCTCCTTGTGTTCGACCCTGGTTGCTATACCAGGTAAGTAAATGTAGCGAAACCGCTTACATTTGATTGTTTCATCTCTTAGTGGTTTGATTTTCTCGTTGATTCGCTCGATCGATTTGGGTTGCAACGACGCCTTAATTTCATAATTAACTCGAGTCGGTTTGCATTCATCAGAATGATGCCATTGCTAGGGAGCACATCTTAGTAGTTTGATTTAAATTTTTGCCTATTTTGTCTCTATTTACCATATCTATTTCTGACCTTATTTTGCTCTGCTTTTTGTGCGAGGAACCGCTGGAGTACGACTCGATCCATTTTCTTTGGAGGGACCAGCATAGAAGGAGGAGCAGAAGACTGCATGAACATTTATTTTGTATAGAGTTATATATTTCTGCAAAAAAATTGTAATAAGTTAGACAGTTAGACTTTGGGACATTCTCTGGACACATTGAACCATTTTGATCTGCATCGTCGAGTGCCAGTGCACTTCGAGGACCTCATCGAGTTTTTCTCGTGATTTTCTGCATTTATTTTGTATTTCATTCCCTAGGATTTAGCCCCTAGATTTAGGACTTTTATTGCTTGAGCTCGGTAATTATCTAAGGTCGAAACACCCTAATAGAATATCTGTTCCTATAAAACATATTTGGACTTAGTAAAATAAAGAAAAAAGTTAATTTAATTAGTTAAGAGACCACGTGCAGAGAGAGGCCGTATACAACGCTTGTAGGATCCACTGTGGTGGGCACCGATCGACATCTAAGACCGGACTCAGGTCTCTTCTCTGATTAATTAACTACCAGCTCTTCCCGCTAATAGAAGTTGCTCGTCTTAGGACGATTTCCTCGTGTATCATATAGATTAGTTTGAAATTCCATCTTTAAATTTATGCACAGATCACCCTGTATGTAGAGTGCTGGAGTAAGGAACATATTTCTATCTTTGCATGCATCATTGTGTTTGATCGCGCGCTTTTCCGCTTTCCTAAACCAGTTTTATTGGACTTAAATAAAAAGGAAATTGGAAAATTCATTAGACGCTACCTTATTCTGAAAAAAATCTAAAAAGAGATAACCAATAAAATATGGGACAACTGAGGTAAACTTGACCTAAAACTAAGCTTCACTCAAAAATTCTAGTTTTGAGGAGAGTAACCCCCTCCTTGTCTGATTTATCTATAGAGAGTTGAGAGAACCACATACTAGGATAGATCCACGCCTGATCTTTCTTCAGACTATTAGTTCTAAAAATGATTAGCTATTCTCTAATGGGGACTTTCGGGTAGTCGATAAATGGTCTGAACTTCCTTAGCAGAGTGGGGGTTTAGAGGACACAACGAAAGCACGACCCTCAAGCAAATGAGTAGCCAGAAATAGTCTGTACTTACACCCATACTGGCTGGAAATAGGCACAACTAGTCGTAGGAATCCATGCTAGTCTCTAGGGAGAATCGAGCTCCCAACAACTCTTTAACCCACTCTGATAGGTTGGATTATCACCAAAAATAAAATCTGAAAAGATAAATGATCAAAATCTTACAATCATCAATGTGTCGCGTTTGTGAATTGGGGGTTTGATTTCTCACATTGCTTGCATTCCCGATCTAATCTTCATAAATCCCCACATCACAATGATAGGAAGGAGGTCTCTTAGGCTGCCTCTGGCAGCACCGCTTTCCAGCTCTCCTCCCCGTTCATCTAGGGTAGCTACAAAGAGCTCAGACCCGCTCTCTTAACCCGAATTCACCTCCACCCAGTTTCCCTTCGACCATCCTTCTTCTACACCTGAAGTACAGACTGAAAGGCCATCAAATCTATACGTTCATTTGACAACATCTAAGTTAGGGTCTTTTGCCTTTGTAGAGACTGGTGAGATGGCCAGTAGTGAAGGAAGACTGATGAGCAGCCACAAACATCCTCATTTGTATTATATCAGGCCGCCATCAACAACACAATGCTTGCTTCCCTGGAGACCATTCAATGACAGATCCGAGACCAGGGAGTATTCATGGTATAAGTGAGGAGAGAGCTTACGCAGATGCGAGCAGGGCGAGAGGAGCCAGAATGACTATCCGGTAAAGAAATACTAAGAGTTGAGGGAGGACGCCAAGATGAACTGCAGGACCTAGATAGACCAGCTCGCATCATGAGGCAGTTGCACAACTTGGTGCAATCCTCACACATCGACGGATCCAGCTTTCCGCCATCCTGGGTGATTTCGAGCTTCACCCTCAGACTATTCAGCTACTGCCCAAGTTCCATAGGTTAGCCCCTAAAGAGCCCCATCTCCATCTGTAGGAGTTTGAGATGATCTGAAGCACCGTCCATGACATATTGGTGGATGAGGACACTATCAAACTTATCTCCTTCCCATTCTCCTTGGTTGACAGAGCAGCATACTGGCTGAAGCATCTTAGTGAAGGTGATCACTACTTGGGAACCACTCCAGACCGAGTACATGAACAAGTATTATCCACTCGACCGGACCAATGCAGCTAGAGCCATGATCAACAATTTCACCATGATCCCAAATGAACAATTTCATGAAGCTTGGGATTGTTTTAGAGAGCTCATCGACAGGTGTCCCTACCGTGAGATCAACAAGCCCAACCTTGTCCAGAGTTTCTTTTGTGGGCTGATACTTGAGTTACAGGGGCTAGTGAACATCTCGTGTGGAGGTTCCTACTTCGTCAAAGACGAAGACCAAGTTTGGGCCATCTATAAGGAGATGGCAGAAAACTATACAATGATGTCTCAGACTCGTGTCTACACTCAGGGGAAGCCTCTCCCGCAGGCAGTTTCATACTAGAGGATTGCACGCATTGAGGCATGTCCTTCTACATATTTATCAGCATCACTAGCAGAGTCTTCGGCTGCTGATATGGGTATTATTAGCCGGAAGTTGGAACAGATAGAAATCATCGAGAAGAAGCAGTGCTAGGGCTTGGAGAAGCTTGATAAGATTGATGAACTGGCACAAACACTGAGTGACCTGAAGACCCAGATCATCTGTCTCCAAGAGACATAGACAGCTTCTCAGCCCCATTCCAGGTCATGGACTGATCTAGGGAGTAGTTCTTCTCAACCTTCCGCCTCATACCACCAGTTTCACCATATTCAAGCAGAACCAATCCAAACACTCCTGCATTACCAGTTGCCACCACCACCTTTCTCAGACACTTAGTTGGTGGTGTATCATTTGGATCAACCCTTGGCAGCCCTCCCCTGCCACTCCACGAGCAGCAAGAGCCATTGATGGAAGTCAACGGGATCTGGTACTCCCAATGCCAATAGCAGCTTGGGATCCGTCGTGACCACCCCGACATCCGATGGTCTACTGGAGGCACTTCATCCCCGCAGTAGCCTCCGACACAGGCAGGGCAGGGCCACCAACCACAACAGCCCCAGTATTCCCAGCAGGAGCATGGTCCTCACTCCTAATATTAGGGACAACAATGGAGGCAGCAATAGCCTCATCAACAGTACTCCCAGCCTCCGCCTCAATACCAGCAGAGCCAGCCTCATTTTCAGCAAGGCAACCCATCCGATTCTCATGGTCACTCATATGAGAACCCATCCCTTGATGATCTCGCCTGCATGTTGACAGACCAACATGCTACCTTCTGGCGAGAGATGGATGAGTTCTGATAGAAAATGAGGGAAATAATCAAGGGCAAGGCTGCCATACCCGCTCTGATTTGTAGATTCAGAGTGAGTTTTCCCACGTAGATTTAGTCACTTTCATGCAGACTTTTCAGAGGCCAGAGCTGCTGGCCCCACTTATCCTGAGTTGAAGACCTTACCGCAGAGCATGAAGTACAGATTCCTTGTGGGTGAGCCTGACATGTTCCCAGTCATAATCTCAGCAGATTTGACTGAAGACCAAGAATCTCATTTGATGGTGGTTCTTGAAAGAAACTACAAGGTAATCAGATGGATTGTAGCTGATCTCCAGGGGATAAGGCTGGCCCTGTGCTCTCACCACATATATCTCGAAGATAATGCCAAGCCATTGTTCGAGTTCCAGCGAAGGCTAAACCTGGATCTTCTAGACGTAGTTATGAAGGAGATATCTAAGTGGTGGAGCGCCGATTTTATCTACCCCATCTCCGACTTCAAATGGGTTAGTCCGTTGCATGTGGAACCCAAGAAGACGAGTATCACTACAGTTGTGAGGTAGTCTGGAGATGAGATAGCTACCTGATTACCCACTTCTTGGAGGGTCCGTGTGGACTACAGATGATTGAATCAGGCCACCAAGAAGGATCATTTCCCGCTACCATTCATTGATTAGATTATTGAGAGGTTAGCTGGGAAGACTCATTACTGTTTCCTTGATGGGTACTCGAGGTACAACCAGGTGGCCATAGCGCCCGAAGACCAGGGAAAAATGATGTTCACCTGTCCATTCGGAACGTATGCTTTTAGACGGGTGCCCTTTGGTCTATGTAAGGCGCTGGCTACATTCCAAAGGTGCGTGTTTTCCATCTTCTCAGACATGGTAGGCGAATGTTTAGAGGTCTTCATGGATGACTTTTTGGTCTGCGATGACAGGTTTGATGCTTGTCTTGATTGCCTAGACCGAGTGCTTCAACGTTGTATCGAGGTTAACCATGTGTTATCTTGGGAGAAGAATCATTTCATGATTACTCAAGTGACAGTCCTTGGTCACATCATCTCCAACAGGGGCATGGAGGTTGATCCAGCCAAGGTGGATATCATCAAGAAGCTCAATCCATCATCCAATTTGAGACAATTGCGGTATTTTCTGGGGCATGTTGGTTTCTACCGACGGTTCATACAGGACTTCAACCGAATTGCCCAACCGCCTAATGATCTGCTGACAAAAAACATCAAGTTCCTTGTAAATGATAAGTGTCTTTCATCGTTTGAAACTCTCAAGGAATTAGTTGTGCAGGCTCCTGTCCGTTAGCCACCTGATTGGTCTCTCCCATTCGAGATCATGACAAATGCTTCTGATTTTACCGTAGGGGATTTGCTTGGACAGATCATGGATGGATTGTCGTTTGCCATTCACTACGCTAGACGGACTTTGGATGCTGCTCAACAGAACTACAAAATGAATGAGAAGGAGATGCTAGCCGTAGTTTTTGCTCTGGATACATTTCTTGGATCTAGAGTGACTATCTATACTGATCATACTGCCATCCGATACCTCATGGCAAAGAAGGATGCCAAAGCCAGATTGACCAGATGGATCCTTCTACTCCAGGAGTTCGAGATAGAGATTAAGGATAAACCTAGAGTCAAGAATGTGGTGGCGAATCACCTCTCCCGATTAGAGAACCTTGAGGATTTTGATGATACCACACCTATTACAAAGACATTCCTAGACGAGGCGATTCTTGCTATCACCTCGCTTCCATGGTACGCTGACATTGTGAACAATCTTGTCGCCAAGAAAGTTCCACTAGGTTGGCCCAGACAACAACTCAAGACCTTCCTTGCAAAGGCCAAGTCGTACCATTAGAAGGATCCCACCCTTTATCACGAAGGGAGGGATAGCGTCTGGAGATGGTGTATTCCTCAAGAAGAACACCATAGAATCCTCACCTATTGCCACAAGCTTGAGGTAGGAGGACATCACTCTGGGAGACGAACAACACAAAAGGTGCTCCAATCTAGCCTTTGGTGGCCTACTCTCTTCAAGGATTCAGATGAATTCGTGAAGATATGTACTGACTGTCAGAAAATGGGTACATGTGGTCATAGAGACATGATACCGATGCAACTCGTTCAGTTCTCTGAGGTTTTTGACGCATGGGGCATCGATCTTATGGGCCCATTTCCTAAGAGTCAGGGATTTGAGTACATTTTGCTTGCTGTCGATATGTGAGTCGTTGGGTTGAGACCATCCCCGCCCGAGCTGCAGATGTAAAGATTGTTTGCAATTTTTTGAGGAAGAATATCGTTTCACGATTTGGAGTACCTAGAGTCTTGATTTCAGACGGGGGACTCATTTTATCAACGATAAGGTAAGGTCCCTTGCTAATGAGTTTAGCATTGACCATAGAGTTGCCTCACCATATCATCCACAAACTAATGGTCTTGTTGAGGTTTCAAATAGAGAGATTAAGACTATTTTACAGAAGGTTGTCCACCTAGACCGAAAGGATTGGTCATAGCTTTTGGACTTGGTCTTGTGGGACTATAGGATCTCCTTCAAAACCACCTTGGGTACATCTCCATTCAGACTCGTTTATGGCAAGCCATGCCACTTGCCAGTTGAGATTAAGCATAAGTCACTTTGGGCAGTTACAGAGCTATTACTGGATCCCAAGAGTGTAGGAGATCAGAGAAAAGCAGAATTGGCAGTCTTGGAGGAGTTGAGAGACACAACCTTATCAAGTAGCCTACAATATAAGGATAAAGAAAATGCATGGCATGATTCTCATATCAGCCATAAACAATTTGAGCTAAAATAGAGAGTGTGGCTATTAGTAAATGGAAGGGACCATACTTGGTCAGAAAGGTGCACGACAATGGAAGCATTGATATATCTGAATTGTCATCTGATTCCACCTTTCGAGTCAACGGTCAACCCCTAAAGCCATATCTTGATCATGATCTGCTGATCGCCAACGTTGCTCCTATTCATTTTGTATGAGATGTGATCTCTGACTCACATCATCTGCATCTCATACCCGGTTTTCACTTCTACTCCACAGTTGTATAGATCCATTGTGTCTACATCATTCATTCTTTTTGTCTGACACCCCGTCTTCATCTTATGATTTTGCTATACTTAGGATGCACTTTATCCTAAGTATGGGGGGGGGGTTGTCAGACCTGTGATTATCCATTTGATTCTATAACTTCTGTTGTGATGCCTATACTTTGGGATATTTTACCCTAAGTATAGGGAGGTAATATCTGTACATTCTATCATTCAGTTTTCCCTTGCCTATAATCTTCTATACTTAGGATTACTAGATCCTAAGTATAGGGGGATTATCGATTTCTACACATTATATTCTTTCATTCGTCGTTGTAGTATAGCATTCTTTTTGCTTCCCCATACTCAACACGAGTTATGTCTTCCTTCATCGTTCTTTGACCCTCTGAGGACATCATTCGAGCTAAGTATGGAGGGGGGGGGTCATATATATTGTATATATACTTTAGCCATAACTCATACTATGAGTGGGTGTTAATAACATGGCTATTACTAAAAATATTGGCAAAAATGTTTGTAAAAACCTTTGAAAATTTATTTTGTAAAAATGTTTGTAAAAATATTTTGTTTGCAATTTTTTGTAAATTATTTTATGTATTAAAATTATGTATATAGTACAAAAATTTTGAGAAAAATAAAATGTTTGCAAAAACAATTTGTAAATAGCTTTGAAAAACCTTTTGAAAAATTCTTTGCAAAATATTTTGTCCAATGGGAAATAACTTATGGGGTATGAAAACTACTTGTATATATGTGTACATTAAAAATTAGAACCTACCCCTAAACTCTTTGTATATAAGTATCTTGAACTGTGTTGTAAGTACCTACACATCTTTGTAAAAATCTTTCCTTATCTTCAAAACACCATAAAATTTGAAATATAAAAAATTCCAGAAAAAAATTTCTTATTTTTTGAAAATGTTCCACAAAAAGAATTTTATACATATCTGTATGTATATTCTTCAGAATCATGGTTGACATTTAAACTAATCTGGAATTAAATTGAAGAATGGAGCTTGATTACGACCTTTATCCACTTATATTTAGAGGAACCTTATAGGATTTGGGGTTAAAACTTTTCAGGTCCATAAGTGACTTAATTCTTCAAGTCCCCTAGGCTATGTTCACATGTCATCTTGATAAGCCTAAGTAGAACACTTAACAAATCACGCATGAATCTCAGAGATAATGGCTTGACTTGAACACGCTCCTTACACATAGCTCAACACAAATGAGGTGGTGAGGTGGCAGAATCCTTTGGCTTGGAGTAGCATACGAGGGTAGTACAACAAGCCAAAACCTCTCGTCCTACTCTAGGAAGGGAAGTGCACCTCAACTCGATCTAGTAGCATTGTGGTCTAAAGAAAGGAGACAACGGGTTGCAATAAAGTTTCAAAAGAGGGATAGTTTACTGGCTCAAGAAGAAAAACTCCTTATGTACATGTTGCACCTTGTACATATGTTGTATATATGCACATCAAAAAAATGTGCAAAATTATGAAAAACTCCAAAAAAAGAAGACATGCCTGATTGAAAATAAAATGTCTACCGGAGTGTATATAGCAAATAAGGAAAGCTTATCTCATGGAAGCTTGCAGCTGGAGACTTGGCTACACTGGTCAAGCTCCAAGGGATATGTGGCTACACCGATCACAGTCCATTATCCTCTTTACCCTCTTCTTGAGCTGGTTGTACTTGAACTTAGAAGGGAATACCCCGTTCTTCGAGGAAAGAGTGGCTAGATTGGGGGATTAGAGTTACCTTGTTGAGGGAGGCTGTTTCTTTGCCATTTATGAGGTGGGCAGCTACATATCACTTACACAGTACAAGGGAAGATTCATAGTCATTAGAGTTTGCATATATTGACTTGTTCTGACCTGGTTATTAAGGAGACCTGACCATAGAACAATGGAACTTGAAGGCTGTTAAGCCTTAAACCCATTTCCCAATAAGGTTTCGCCAAATTAATAATCCAAAGGTCTGATTGAACTCCATACTCCAATTTAATGAAGACAAGTTTAATAACTAGCTTTAAATCTTCCCTTTTCTTTTCTTCTTGTTTTCACTTCTTTTTCAAATAAGTATTTGCTAAGGGACTAGTAAAGGTAAAGTATAGGGGGATGATGAATCTATGATTCTCATTCTTTATTCTTTTATTTTAGCTTTATCTTTTAGCAAAAACATTGGTGTAAATACAATAACTTATCATTAAGCATGATCATGTTAATTTTGCAAAAATAAAACACATTTTTTTTAAAAAAAGAAAAAAAGAGAAAAAGAAAAAGAGAAAAAGAAAAAAGAGAAAAAGAAAAAGAAAGATGTATTAAGAATAAATACAGATTGACCCAATCCCCAAGAGAAGGTCAAACCTTGACCTGATTGACATGAAATAAGTAGGGAGAGATAGGGCATCATGTGCATAATACCTATACTTGTAAATATAAATATTTACATTTATTCTATACTGTCTAAAATACCATATTATATTTTCTAACACTTGTACAAAAGCCACATATACATCCCCTATTTATTTAGTACTTTTATCTAAATTATAAAAATCAAATAAAAATTATTTTATATTCCTAAAAATTATTTTGTAAATAAATAAAACATATTTTTTGTAAAAAATAAAATAAAAATACATTTATAAAATATATTGGTATATTACATCTATACATAATACACTACATTGTATATACTATATATATTAATTCCTAAAAATAATTAAAAATCACAGAAAAATAGTTTGTACAATAATAAACAATTTTTATTTTGAAATCATTTTCTATTTTCTATTCATTATTCTTTCATTTATCAACCAGGTATTTTCTGGTCGGACCATGTCGGAATGTTGACCATGGTCAACCATCTCCCCTAGCTGACCCGACCCGACAGACCCTTCGTCGGAGCTTCTTCTCGACATTTTCCTGATTGGGTCAGACCTCCATTTACATCGATTTTTGCGCCTGATTATGCTCCTATGATCTATGATCCTCGCAGATCCCTAGGCGTAGCTGGATCATCCTAGGGTTTCGCTGAATCTTCCGATCTTTCTGGACCCTAGCTTTCCCCTATAAATAATCTCCTCCCCTCCCGAGCTCGGAAGCTCATGCCTCGCACCACCATTGCCCCTTAGCAACCTCTAGGATGGTGACAACTTCTCAGAGGACCCTTGTGGTGCTCTAGTGAGCGCCGGGTTGCACATGCTCAGCTCGTGGTCGGAGTCCTCCGCCGCAACAATCCTCCCGGCCTTCCACCAGTTGGTTGAGGCCATAACCTCACCGACCACCTTGTCTAACGTTCCCGAGCACATAAGAAACTCCAGGCACCCCTTATCTCGCTTCCATTTCCTATTTCCTTTTGATTCAATCCATATCCATCACCACACTTCATCAGCTTCGAACAACTGGTCGGAGCCCCATCACGCACATCTCACCATTCAGATCCACTCCGCTACTCATCCCTCATCTCCCTACGCATCATGACCTCCTTCGAATCGCTCATCAGAGCGAGATTAATGCCTGATCTCCCTCTCCCATGTACACCGGAGATCAAACTCCATCCCCCACTCGTTTCTGTCTATTTTCCAAGCAATAACTGGACCAAAGCAAAGCCCTTAAGTCCCGCTACCCTTTGCAAGTGTTGGTTTGCATGATGAGACCCAACTGGTGCCCCAGCTGCTTAGGCAGAGCAACTCCAGGAGGATCACTACTGCCCTAACCATCCGACAGTCATCCTTCTCATCAGAGTTGTTCATTCGATGCAGAGCACTTCAATGAAGGCGCTGGAATTCCTCACGAGTCAATCAGCTTCTTGGATCACCATCTATGTCTGATCAAAGCTCACGTGAGCTGTGTTCTTCCTGCATCTTCTAGAGCTATCTAATCGTCCGTCGCCTCCCAGTTCTGATCTGAGCCACCCGATAGTCCCTCATTCTGAGCGCTTGGATCAAAGGTCTGAGCGCATTTGACCGCACAACAGAGACCCTTTTTCAGACGTCAGATCCTCAAATAATGGTTCATTAGAATCGTACACATGCTCCTCCACCTTAGATGTCAGTTCTTTTCTAGAGACGCATCAGAGCCGTCCACCTCCTTACTCTCCATTCACGTGTCTCTTGGGTATCTTTCCTTGTTACCCTACATGTCTTTCTATTTCTAACCTGTTAGTTTACATATTTGCATTCTAGTCCAGTCTCGTCGAGTCCACGTGCGTTCCCACGTGATTATTTGGGTTATTTGCAGTATATGATCTGAACTCTTTACTTGTTATGGAATGAAGTTTTGAGTATTTGCATATATATCCTTGTTCATATGAGTCATGTGTTGCGTGTGAACTGCCTAGATTATTTGCATAGTTGGCTTTGGATTTTAATATTTATTATCTGCTCGAGCATAGAACTTAAAGTATTTACATTTTGGTCCCTCTGCACTATTTTTAATTACATGTTTTTTATTTAAAAAATAAATATTAAATCAACTCCAATAATTAAGTAAAAATTACTTGTATGCTGGTTGATTTTCTTATATTTCATATTATTAAAAATTTAAAAATACCCTAAGAAGTCCTACTCTTTTCTGGAAAAAATTGAAAAATCACCTAAAAATTCCATAAAAATTATTGTAGTTGTATTTTAGCGTCTTCTAGCTCTAGTATTAATTTTGCTTAAAAATACCTTATAAAAACCATTAAAATTGCAAAACACTCTAAAACTTATAAAATTATATAAAATAGTAGAAAAATCCAAAAGTAATGATCTCTTTCTCTGTTTGAAGATATTTACCTATATTTTATTACAAAAATCACTCCAAAAGTTTTGGGCATTTGGGCATTTTAATTATTTTTAACTTGCAAATTACTCCTGGTTGTGCACTGCTTGTTGTTTTTATCACTGTTTGATTTTTAGAAAATAAGAAAAAATTTAAAAATTATATAAAATTACCAAAAATAATATAAAACATATAAAACCGAATTTTTATTGTAATTTTCTGAGTATTTTTAACCTATTAGAAAAATACAAAAATAGTTTGTCAGTATTTTTATCCCTTGTGTTGTTTCTTCTTTATTGGAAAACTAAAAAAATTGAAAAACTAAAAACCGATAAAAAGCTTTTCATTCCTGAAATCTCACTACTTAGCTTTTAATTGTGCTCCTTGTCTTCGACGCTGGTCGCTATACCAGGTAAATAAAAGTAGCGAAACCGCTTACATTTGATTGTTTCATCTCTTAGTAGTTTGATTTTCTTGTTAATTTGAATTGATCGATTTGGCTCGCAACGACACCTTAATTTCATACTTCCCGAGTTGGTTTGGCGTTCATCAAAATGGCGCCGTTGTCGGGGAGCATGACTTGGTAGTTTCTGACCTTATTTTGCTCTGTTTTTTGTGCGAGGAATCGCAAGAGTACGATTGGGTCCATTTTCTTTGGAGGGACTAGTACAGGAGGAGGAACAAAAGACTGCATGAGCATTTAATTTTGATTGAGTTATTAATTTCTGCAAAAACTTTTGTAATAATTTAGACACTTAGACTTTGGGACATTCTGTGGACACTTGAACCATTTCAGGGTCTGTTTCGCCGAGTACCGGTGCACTCGTGGGACCTCATAGAGTTTTTCTCATGATTTTACACATTTATTTTCTATTTTATTCCCGAGGATTGAGCCCCTAGATTTAGGACTTTTATTGCTTGAGCTTGGTAATTATCTTAGGTCCAAACATCCTAATAAAATATATGTTCCTATAGATCGTATTTGGACTTAGTCTAATAAAGAAAAAGTTAATTTAATTAGTTAAGAGATGGCACGTAGAGAGAGACGATATACACCGCTTGCAGGATCCACTGTGGTGGGCACCGATCGACATCTAAGACCGGACTCAGGTCTCTTCTCTGATTAATTAACTACCAGCTCTTCCCGCTAATAGAAGTTGCTCATCTTAGGACGATTTCCTCGTGCATCATATAGATTAGTTTAAAATTTTGTCTTTAAATTTATGCACGATCACCCTACATGTAGAGTGATGGAGCAAGGTACGCATTTCTATCTCTACATGCATCATTGTGTTTGATCGCACATTAGTTTTTCCGCTTTCCCCCCAGATTTATTGGACTTAAATAAACAGGAAATTGGAAAATTCATTAGACGCTGCCTTCTTCAGAAAAATCTAAACAGAGATAACCAATAAAATCTGGGACTGCTAAAGTAAACTTGACCTAAAATTAAGCTTTACTAAAAAATTCTTGTTTTGGGGAGAGTAACCCCCTCCTTGTCTGATTTATCTGTAGAGAGTTGAGCGAACCACACACTAGGATAGAGATACGCCTGATATTTCTTTAGATTACCAGTTCTAAAAATGATTAGCTATTCTCTAGTGAGGACTTTCGGGTAGTCGATAATTGGTACGAACTTCCTTAGTAGAGTAGGTGGTTTAGATGACACCACGAAAGCACAATCCTCAAGCAAATTGGGTAGCCGGAAACTGTTCGTACCTACGCCCATACTTGCTGGAAATAGACACAACTAATCGTAGGAATCCAGGTCAGTCTCCAGGGAGAATCGGACTCCTAACAGTTTGCTAACCCGCTCTGATAGATTAGATTATCATCAAAAATAAAATCTGAAAAGATAAAAAACCCAAATCTTACAGTCATCAATATGTCGCATTGGTGAATTGGGTGTTTGATTTCTAATCCTGCTTGCATCACAAATCTAATCTTCATAAATCCCCACATCACGATGATGGGAAGGATGCCTCTTAGGTTTCCTCTGGAAACACCTCTTTCCAGCACTCCTCCCCATTCTTCTATGGCGACTTCAGAGAGCTCAGACCCGCTCTCTGACCTGAATTCGCTCCACCCTGTTCCCCCTCAGCCATAATTCTTCTACACCTGAAGTACAGACTGAAAGGTCAACACATCTATACATTCATTTGACAGCACCTGAGCTAGGGTCTTTTGCCTTTGTAGAGACTGGCGAGATGGCCAATAGTGAAGGAAGAACTAATAAACAGCCACAGATATCCTCGTTTGTATTAGATCAGGCCACCATCAGTAACACATTGCTTGCTTCCCTGGAGACTATGCAACGACAGATCCGAAACCAGGGAGTATTCATGGTAGAAGGGAGGAGAGAGCTTACGTAGATGTGAGCAGGGCAAGAAGAGCCAGAATGACCTGTCGGTCGAGAAATACCAAGAGATGAGGGGGGACGCCAGGACGAGCCTCAGGACCCAGCCAGACCAACCCACACCATGAGGCAGTTGCACAACCTTGGTGCAACCCTCACACACTGATGGATCCAGTTGCCTACCATCCTGGGCAATTTTGAGCTTCGCACTCAGACTATTCAGTTACTACCCAGGTTCCATGGGCTAGACATCGAAGAGCCCCATCTCCATCTGTAGGAGTTTGAGATGATCTGCAGCACCGCCAACGATATACTAGTGGACGAGGCCACTATCAAACTTATCGCCTTCCCATTCTCCTTGGTTGATAGAGCAGCCTACTGCCTGAAGCATCTAGGAAAGGTGATCACTACTTGGGAAAATGTTCAGACCGAGTACTTGAACAAGTTTTATCCACTCATCCGGATCAATGCAACTGGAGCCATGATCAACAATTTCACCATGATCCCAAATGAACAGTTTCATGAAGCTTGGGATCATTTTAGAGATCTCATCGACATGTGTCCCCACCATGAGATCAGCAAGCCTAACCTCGTCTAGAGTTTCTTTTGTGGGCTGCCACCTTCGCTGCAGGGGCTAGTGAACGCTTCATGTGGAGGTTCCTACTTTGCCAAAGACGAAGACCAGGTCTGGGCCATCTATGAGGAGATGGCAGAAAACTATACAGTGATGTCCCAGACCCGTGTCTACACTCAGGGGAAGCCTCTCCCGCAGGCGGTTTCATACCAGAGGATTGCACGCATTGAGGCCGATCCTTCTTCATCTTCATTAACATCACTAGTAGAGTCTTCGACTGCCAATATGAGTATTATTAGCCAGAAATTGGACCGGATAGAAATCATCGAGAAAAAGCAGTGCCAGGGCCCGGAGAAGCTCAATAAGATTGATGAGCTGGCTCAAACACTGATTGACCTGAAGACTCAGATCATGTGTCTCCAAGAGGCACAGACGGCTTCTCAGCCCATTCCAGGTCACGGACTGATCTGGGGAGTAGTTCTTCTGAGCCTTCTGCCTCATACCGCCAGGTTCACAACATTTAGGCAGAACCAGTCCTGCTACTCCCACATTACAAGTTTCCACCACCACCTTCCTCAAACACTCAGTTGGTGGTGTATCATTCGGATCAGCCCTTGGCAGCCCTGCCCCCGCCACTCCACGAGCAGCATGAGCCGTTGATGGAAGTCAACGAGATATGGTACTCCCGGTACTAACAACAACCTGGGATCTGTCGTGACCACCCAGACTTCCGATGGTCTATTGGAGTCACTTCATCCCAGCAGTTTCCTGCAATACAGGAAAGACAAGGCAACCAACCACAATAACCCCGATATTCCCAGTATTAGCAATACGATCCTCACCCACAGTATCAGGGATAACAGTGGAGGCAGCAACAACCTCATCAGCAGTATTCCTAGCATCCTCCTCACTACCAGCAGAGCCATCCTCATTTTCAGCGAGGCAACCCGTTCGGTCCTCATGGTCACTTATATGAGAACCTAGCCCTTGATGATCTCGCGTGCATGTTGACAGACCAGCAGGCTACCTTCTGACGAGAGATGGATGAGTTCTGACAGGAAATGATGGAAATAACCCGCTCATATTGTACCTAACTGGAATAATCTAAAGAGAAAGTCTCAACAAGTACAGTCTACATAGACTGCCTCTCCTAGTGCTATTTTGGATAACACTTATGATGTATTTGGTGCTGATTTTGTGACACTTAGGAGTGGTAGGAAGACAACCAGCGACGACTCATCTAGGCGACATACGACTACAGATGCTAGGACGCTAGACGAAGTCAGGAGCGGTACTGATGCCTCTCACCATGATGAAGATGACGGTGGTACTGAAGCCACCAGGGATGTTGATCCAGACGACAGTACTGAGGCCGTCAAGATTCCAGTTGCCGATGGTGATGCTGAAACCACCAGTTTACTAGTTGATAGGCCAGAGCGCGGTGCTGATACCACAAGTTCAGATGTTGTCAGTGGTACTGATGCCACCAAGATTCCTTTAGTTGTGTTGACTTCTTCTGTACCTGAGGATTTTTATGGAAAAAATACAAAAAATGGAAAAAACTTTAAAAACCAAAATTTGAATAAAGGAAAGATTTTTGTATCTCCTGTCAGTCCATTTGTTGTGCTTGATGATTGATGTATGGATTCTAGTCTTCTGAATCCCAAGAACGTACTCCCAACCCTCATCTTCTTCAAGAGGGTTCCTCTATCCCCTTTCCTCAAGCACTCTGATTAGGGAAGTGCCCCAAAATAGAAAATCCTAAAAAGAGGCAACATCTAGAGTTCAGCGAGCAGATGATAGACATATTTCAGATCCAGATGACTCTTCAGGAAGCACTTGAGCACATTTCTCTATTCCAAAATAACTTGAGAGAGAAGAGCATCGTCCGTAGGAAGAAGAGGAATCACAATGCAAAAATCCATGTTCTCACTCGTGCCTCATGCTTCACCATCCAGAAACGATTGCCAAACAAGAGACTCGATGCATGAGCTCCGTATGCCAGATGCCATATTCACGAGAAACCATTTGATCGGACTCTATTAGACAACAGTTCCTCGATTAACCTCCTCCCGACTGCCTTACATGGCAGTTTCGAGTTTGGCCCTCTAAAACAGAGCATGATAGGCCTTCAGTTTTTAGATCGATCTACTAAGAGGCTAAAGGGATTACTAAAGGGAGTTTTTGTCACAATTCAGGGTCTGAGATTACCTGTGGACTTCATTGTGTTGGACATGGAGATCCTTGAATCTGTGACCGATACCCCCATCATCTTAGGATCACCATTCTTGGCCACAACCAAGGCAGTGTCTGATCATGATAGCGAGAAGGTATACTTTTACATCGAGGGCAAGAGTGTACAAATAGAGATGATTGGGGATATTAGAGCTAGAGACTCGGCTTGCTCAGAGCAGACCACCGATTCAGAGATGATGACAGAGCCAAAGTTAGATGTCCACCGGGAGTGTGATTTTTTGATTATTGATGATGAATCAGTTTGGACAGATCCAACATCACGAGCTCTTATCACACCTTCATACACTGCAAAGTTAAAGATGACAACAAATGAGAGTTTGGAGAGCGCACTCATGGCACAAGACACTTCAGAAGATGATGATTATAATATGGGTAGCGAAGCAGATTATATTTCATGTGATTCAGACTCAGATCCATCAGGCTCAGACACTGATTTTGATTGGCAGGATTTTGATGATTATTTACCGTGTCTGATGTCCACAGAACCCACATCTAGGATGGAGGTTGAGCTAGTACAGTTGGTAGATAGACTAGCAGTGCCTTCTTCATTAGATTTGCAGATTCAAAGAGAGTTCTCCCACGTAGATTTAATCGCTTTCTCACAGACTTTACTAAGGCCAGACTTGCTAGCTCCCACTTATCCTGAGTTGAAGGCCTTGCCGCAGAGCATGAAGTATAGATTACTTGCAGGCGAGCCTGACAGGTTCCCAGTGATAATCTCGACGAATCTGACCGAAGACTAAGAATCTCGTTTGATGGAGGTTCTTGAAAGAAACTGCAAGGCAATCAGATGGAGTGTAGATGATCTCTAGGGGATAAGTCCGGCCCTATGCTCTCACCACATATATCTCGAAGATAATGCCAAGCCATCGTGCGAGTTCCAGCGAAGGCTGAATCTGAATCTTTGAGACGTAGTTATGAAGGAGATATCTAAATGGTGGAGCACCGATTTTATCTAGACCCCATCTTCGACTTCAAATAGGTTAGTCCGTTACACGTGGTACCCAAGAAGATAGATATCACTATAGTTATGAGTGAGTTTGGAGAGGAGATACCTACCTGAGTACCCACTTCTTGGAGGGTCTGTGTGGACTACAAATGATTGAATTATGCCACCAAGAAGGATCATTTCCTACTGCCATACATTGATCAGATTATTGAGAGGTTAGCTGGGAAGAGTCATTACTGCTTCCTTGATGGGTACTCGAGGTAAAACCAGGTGGCCATAGCACTCAAAGACCAGGAGAAAATAACGTTCACCAGTCCATTCGGAATGTATGCTTTTAGACGGGTGCCCTTTGGTCTATGTAATGACATAGCTACATTCTAAAGGTGCATGCTTTCCATCTTCTCAGATATGATGGGAGAATGTTTAGAGTTATTCATGGATGACTTTTCGGTCTACAGTGACGGGTTTGATGCTTGTCTTGATTGCCTCGACTGAGTGCTTCAGTGTTGTATTGAGGTCAACCTTGTATTATCTTGGGAGAAGAGTCATTTCATGATGACTTATGGGACGATCCTTGGTCACATCATCCCCAACAGGGGCTTGGAGGTTGATCCGACCAAGGTAGATATAATCAAGAAGCTCAATCTATTGTCCAATTTGAGACAATTACGGTCTTTTCTAGGACATGTCGGTTTCTACCGACGATTCATACATGACTTCATCCAAATTGTCCGATCGCTTACTGATCTGCTGACAAAAGACACTGAGTTTCTTATAGATTATAAGTGTCTTTTGTCGTTTGAGATTCTCAAGGGATTAGTTGTGTAGGTTCCTGTCCTTTAGCCACCTGATTGGTCTCTCCCATTTGAGATCATGACGGACGCCTCTGATTTTGTCGTAGGGACTATGCTTGGACAGAAGAGAGATGGACTGTCGTTTGCCATTTACTACGCTAGACAGACTTCGGATGCTGCTTAGCGGAACTACATAGTGACTGAGATGGAGATGCTAGCTGTAGTTTTTGCTCTGGATAAGTTTCAATCTCATATTCTTGGATCTAGAGTAACTATCTATACCGATCCCACCGCCATCCGATACCTCATGGAAAAGAAGGATGCCAAAGCCAGATTGACCAGATGGATTCTTTCACTTCAGGAGTTTGATATAGAGATTAAGGATAAACCTAGAGTCAAGAATGTGGTGGCGGATCACCTCTCCTGGTTAGTGAGGCAATTCTTGCTATCACCTCGCTTCCATGGTACGTTGACATTGTAAACTATCCTTTCGCCAAGAAAGTTCCACAAGGTTGGCCCATACAACGAATCAAGACCTTCCTTGTGAAGGACAAGTCGTACCATTGGGAGGATCCCACCCTTTATCATGAAGGGGGGATAGCGTCTGGAGACGCTGTATTCCTCAAGAAGAACACCATAGCGTCCTCACCTATTGCCACAAGCTTGAGGCAAGAGGACATCACTATGGGAGATGAACAATACAAAAGGTGCTCTAACCCATCCTTTGGTGGCCTAATCTCTTCTAGGATTCAAATGAATTCGTGAAGAGATGTACTAACTATCAGAAAATGGGTACATGTGGTCATAGAGACATGATGCCGATGCAACACATTCACTTCTATGAGGTTTTTGATGCTTGGGGCATCGATTTTATAGGTCCGTTTCCAAAGAGTCAGGGATTTGAGTACATTTTGCTTGATGTCGATTATGTGAGTCGTTTGGTTGAGGCCATCCCCACCCGAGCTGCAGATGCAAAGAGTGTTTGCAAATTTTTGAGGAAGAATATTATTTCACGGTTCAGAGTACCTAGATTCTTGATTTCAAACATGGGGACTCATTTTATCAACAACAAGGTAAGAGCCCATTCTAACAAGTTTAGCATTGACCATAGAGTTGCCATACCATATCATCCACATATTATTGGTCTTGCTGAGGTTTCAAATGGGGAGATTAAGACTATTTTATGGAAGGTTTCCCAACAGACCGAAAGGATTGGTCAAAACTTTTAGACTCGGTCTTGTGGGCCTATAGGACCTCCTTCAAAAGCCCCATGGGTACATCTCCATTCGGACTCGTTTATGGAAAGCCATGCCACTTGCCAGTTGAGACTAAGCATAAGTAACTTTGGGCAGTTACAGAGCTATTATTGGATCCCAAGAGTGTAGGAGATCAGAGGAGAGCAGAAATGGCAGCCCTGGAGGAGTTGAGAGACACAACCTTCTCAAGTAGCCTACAATATAAAAATAAAATAAATATATGACATGATTCTCATATCAGCCATAAACAATTTGAGCTGAACCAGAGTGTGTGGCTATTTGATGCTAGGTTAATATTATTTCCAGGGAAATTACAGAGTAAATGGAAGGGACCATACTTGGTTAGAAAGGTGCACGGCAATGAAAGCATTGATATATCTGAGTTGTCATTTGATTCCACCTTTCGAGTCAACGGTCAGCACCGAAAGACATATCTTGATCATGATCCGATGATCATCGATGTTGCCCCTATTCATTTTTTATGAGATGTAATCTCTAACTCACATCACATGCATCTCATACATGGTTTTCATTTCTACTTCGTAGTTGTATAGATCCATTGTGTCCATATCATTCATTCTTTTTGTCCGACACCCCATCTTCATCTTATGATTTTGATATACTACGGATGCACTTTATCCTAAGTATGGGGGGGGGGGTGTCAGACCTATGATTATCCATTTGATTCTATTACCTCTATTGTGATGTTACCCTAAGTATAGGGTAGGTAATATCTATACATTCTATTCTTTGTTTTTCCCTTGTGTACAACCTTCTATACTTAGGATTACTTGATCCTAAGTATAGGGGGATTACCAAGTTCTACACATTATATTCTTTCATTCATCGTTGTAGTATATCATTCTTTTCACTTCCCCATACTTAGCACGAGTTATGTCTTTCTTCATTGTTCTCTAATCACTCTGAGGACATCGTTCAGGCTAAGTATGGGGGGTGTCGTATATATTGTATATACACTTTAGCCATAACTCGTACTTTGAGTGGGTGTTAATAACATGGCTATTACTAAAAATATTGGCAAAACTATTTGTAAAAGACCTTTGAAAATTTATTTTTGTAATTTTTTTTGTAAAAATACCTTATTTGCAATTTTTTTGTAAATTATTTTATGTATCAAAATTATGTATATAGTACAAATTTTTTGAAAATATTTGTGAAAATAAAATGTTTGCAAAAACAATTTGTAAATAGGTTTGAAAAACCTTTTTAAAAATTCTTTGCAAAATATCTTGTCACATGGTAAATAACTTATGGGGTATGAAAACTACTTGTATATATGTGTACATTAAAAATTAGAACCTACCCCTAAACTCTTTTCATATAAGTATCTAGAACCGTGTTATAAATACCAACATATCTTAGTAAAAATCTTTCCTTATTTTTTAAAATACCTAAACATATGAAAAATAAAAAATTCCAAAAAAATTGCATATTTTTGAAAAATGCTCCACAAAAAGAATTTTGTACATATCTGTATGTATATTCTCCAGAATCATGGTTGACATTTAAACTAATCTGGAATCAAATTGAAGAATGGAGCTTGGTTAAGACCTTAATCCACTTAACTTTAGAGGAACCTTATAGGATTCGGGGTTAAGACTTTTCAGGTCCAAAAGTGACTTAATTCTTCCAGTCCACTAGGCTATGTTCACATGTCATCTTTATAAGCCTAAGTAGAACACTTAATAACTCACACATGACTCTCAAAGATAATGGCTTGACTTCAACACACACCTTACACATGGCTCAACACGAATGAGGTGGTGAGGAGGCAAAATCCTTTGGCTTGGAGTAGCATACGAAGGTAGTACAAACAGTCGGAACCTCTCGTCCTCCTCAAGGGAGGGAAGTGCGCCTCAACTCGGTCTAGTAGCATTGAGGTCTAAAGACATGAGATTGTTGGTTACAATAAAGCTTCAAAAGAGGGATAGTCTACTGGCTCAAGAAGAAAAACTCCTTACGTATATGCTGCACCATGTAAATATGTTATATATATGAACATAAACAAATGGGCAAAATTATGAAAAATTCAAAAAGGAGACAAGCCTGATTGAAAATAAAATATCCGCCGGAGTGTATTATAGCAAATAAGGAAAGATTATCTCATGGAAGCTTGCAGCTGGAGACTTGGCTACACTGGTCAAGCTCCAATGGATACGTGCCTACACTGGTCACTATCTATTCTCTTCTTTCCCCTCTTCTTGAGCTGGTTGTGCTTGAACTTAGAAGGGAATACCTCGTTCCTCGAGGAAAGAGTGGCTAGATTGAGGGATTAGAGTTACCTTGTTGAGGGAGGCTATTTCTTTGCCATTTCTGAGGTGGGGAGCTAAATATCACTTACACAGTACAAGGAAAGATTCATAGTCATTAGAGTTTGCGTATGTAGACTTGTTCTGACACGGTTATTATGGTGACCTGACCATAGAACTATGGAACTTGAAGGCTGTTAAGTCTTAAAACCATTATCCAACAAGGTTCCACCAAATTAGTAATCCAAAGGTCTGGCCGAGCTCCATACTCCAATTTAATGAAGACAAGTTTAATAATTAGCTTTGAATTCCTTTTTCTTTTCTTCTTGTTTTCACTTCTTTTTCAAATAAGTGTTTGCTAAGGGACTAGTTTTGGTAAAGTATAGGGGGATGATGAATCTATGATTCTCATTCTTTATTCTTTTATTTTAGCTTTCTCTTTTAGCAAAAACATCTGTAAACTGGTGTAAATACAATAACTTATCATTAATCATGACCTTGTTAATATTGCATAATTAATACATATTTTCTAAAAATAAAAGAATAAAGAGAAAAAGAAAAAGAAAGATGTATTTATAATAAATATAGACTGACCCAATCCCCAAGAGAAGGTCAAACCTTGACCTAATCGACATGAAATAAGTACATAATAACTATACCTATAAATATAAATATTTAAATTTATTCTACACTTTGTAAAATACCATATTATATTCTCTAACATTTGTACAAAAGCTAAATGTGTATACATCACCTATTTATTTAATACCTTTAATTAAATGATAAGACACAAATAGAAATTATTTTATATTCCTCAAAATTATTTTGTAAATAAATAAAACATATTTTTTGTAAAAAATAAAATTAAAATACATGCATATAATATATAGGAATATTACATCTACATAATACACTATACTGTTTATACTGTATATATATTAATTCCTAAAAATAACTAAAAATCTTAAAAAAATAGTTTGTAAGTAATAAACAAATTTTATTTTATTTACTTTTATTTTGCAATCAATTGCTATTTTTTATTCATTATTCTTTCATTTATCATCCTGGAATTTTCTGATTGGACCACATCAGAATGTTGACCATGGTCAACCGTCTCCCCCAGCTGACCCGACTTGACAGACCCACCACCAAAGCTTCTTCTCGACATTTCTTGATCGGGTCAGACCTCCATTTACATCAATTCTTGTGCCTGATTATGCTCCTGTGATCCATGATCCTCGTGGATCCCTAGGCACAACCGGATCATCCTAGGGTTTCGCTGAATCTTCCGATCTTTCTAGACCATAGCTTTCCCCTATAAATAATCTCCTCCTCCTCCTCCTCCCGAGCTCGGAAGCTCGTGCCTCACGCCACCGTTGCCCCTTAGCCACCTCTAGGATAGTGATAGCTCCTCGGAGGACCCCCTTTGGAGCTTCAGTGAGCGTCGGGTTGCACCTACTCAGCTCGTGGTCGGAGTCCTCCGTCGTGACAAGCCTCCCGGCCTTTTGTAGCTTGGTTGAGGTCATAACCTCGCCGACCACCTCGCCTGAAGTTCCTTAGCACATCAACAACTCCAGGTACCCCTTATCTCACTTCCATTACCCGTTTCCTTTTGATTCAATCCGTATCCACTACCGCACTTCATCAGCTCCAACCAGTTGGTCGGAGCCCCATCACTCACATCTCACTATTCACATCCACTCTGCTACTCATCCCCCATCTCCCTATGCATCTTGACCCCCTTAGACTCGTTCATTAGAGCGAGATTAAGGCATGATCTCCCTCTCCCATGTACACCAAAGATCAACTCCATCCCCCACTCGTTGTGTATGTCACTGTTTGATTTTTAGAAAATTACAAAAACATTTAAAAATTATATAAAAATTAACAAAAATAATATAAAAATATAAAAACAAAAAGAATTTTTATTGCAATTTTCTGAATATTTTTGACCTATTAGAAAAATACAAAATAGTGTGAGAGTATTTTTATCCCTTGTGTTTATTTCTTCTATATTAGAAAATTAAAAATTTGAAAAACTAAAAACCACTAAAAAGCTTTTCATTCTCAAAATCTCACTACTTAGCTTTTAATTGTACTCCTTGTGTTCGACCCTCGTCGCTATACCGTGTAAATAAAAGTAGCGAAACCGCTTACATTTTGATTATTTCATCTCTTAGTGGTTTGATTTTCTCGTTTATTCGCTCGATTGATTTGGGTCGCAACGACTCCTTAATCATATTTAACCCGAGTCGGTTTGGCGCTCATAAGAATGACGTTATTGCCGGGAGACCAGCTCAGCAGTTTGATTTCAATTTTTGCCTTTTTTGTCTCTATTTACCATAACTATTTCTGACCTTATTTTGCTCTGCCTTTTATGTGAGGAATTGCCAGAGTATGACTCGGTCCATTTTCTTTGGAGGGACCAGCACATGAGGAGAAGCAGAAGACTGCTGGAGCATTTATTTTCGATAGAGTTATTTATTTCTACAAATGCCGGTGCACTCGGGGGAACTCACCGAGTTTTTCTAGTGATTTTCCGCATTTATTTTCTATTTGATGGATTTTAAGGATTGCATTGAATCTTGAATAATTCTTTAAATTAAACCACCGGATTTACATGTTCAACAAATGGTGTCGTTGCTGGGAAGGCATGGTGAGGGTAGCTAGGTTTCCTTTTTAACCTGCTATTCTTGGTTTGTAGATACCTGTTTGTTTTTCTTCTTATTTTCTTGTCTTATTTTTCTATTATTTGTTCTTCTTATTTCTTTCTGTATATTTGTCACTTGTATATATTTCTATATTCTATTTATATCTTTTATTAATTTTATTTTTGTCTTCATTTGTTTATTTATTATTGTGTGGATTGCATCTTGTTGAGGAGTGAGCACTCACTTCGAATTCCGCAAGCCATGTGGGAACTTACACATCGCTTGTAGGATCCGATTTGTCAGATGCCAAAAGCTCCCCAAGAACGGACGTAGGAATTAATTTGAGATAACTTTTACTTTCTCTTGTCATTTTGTTCATACCACCTCTGTGTTCCTTGGTTTGTTTGTTTATTTTATTCTCCTATTTTCTTTTATTTTACTCATATTATCATAATGGTGTATGTTATTTTCTCACATTCAGGATGAGTTACCTTGGTGTATGTTATTTGTTGATGATATTGTGTTGATTGACGAGACTATAGATGGAGTAAATGAGAAGCTTGAGGTTTGGAGACATGCATTGGAGACTAAAGGTTTTCGTATAAGTAGGGCTAAGACGGAATATATGGAATGCACCGTTGATGGAAGCAATGGTGAAGGAATCGAGGTGAAGATTGGTGACGATAACATCCAGAAGAGAGATTCTTTTAGATATCTGGGATCTATTTTGCAACATGATGGAGAAATTGATGGAGATGTTACTAATAGAATAAATGCAGACTGGCTAAAGTGGAGAGGAGCCTCCGCTGTTCTCTGTGATAAGAAAATGCCTTTAAAATTTAAAGGAAAGTTTTACAAAGCAGCCGTGAGACCTTCTATGCTTTATGGTTCTGAATGTTGGTCTGTGAACCATAGACATGTGCAGAGAATGGCTGTAGCAGAAATGAAAATGCTAAGATGGATGTGTGGACATACACGTAAAGATCGGATTCGGAATGATGCAATCAGAAAGAAAGTTGGTGTAGCTCCGATCGAGGATAAGATGCGAGAAAACCGCTTAAGATGGTTTGGTCATTTGCAAAGAAGGTCAACTGATGCACCGGTTAGGAGATGCGAGTGTTGGGATGTTGAGCCGGCTAAGAGAGGGCGAGGACGGCCCAAGAAGTGTTGTAAAGAGACTATACGAAGGGATCTTAGTTTGCTGGATATAAGTCCGAGATTGACCCAAGATAGATCTGAATGGAGGCGAAGAATCCATGTAGACGACCCTACTTAATTGTGGGAAAAGGCTTTGTTGTTGTTGTTGTTGTTCTCATAATGGTGATCTGACATATCTTTTATTTCTCTCTTTCTTGTGAGGGCCCGACGAGCGAGGGCGGCATTCTTAGAAACACCATCGCACCCAAGCGAAGCAGATGCAACTTGTTTCTTCACTGAGCAACAGAAGAGCATGGGAGAGAAGGAGCTAAAGACTTGGAAGAATTTTGGAGCAACTTGCACATACTTGTTTGTTTTCATTTAAGAATCTTAGTTCCATCATTATTCTTGTAAAGCATTGTACATATTATTTTAGCACTTGCCTCTTTTTCTGCTTTCTCTATGGCCATTATATACTATTGTGGATTGCAGGGTCTGTTTCACCAAGTGCTGGTGCACTTGGGGGACCTCACCGATTTTTTGTTTCCATCACTTTTATTTTAATTTATTTCTCGTAGTTTTGTGTTCCTGAGCCCTTAGAAATAGATTCTATTTCCTTGGTTGAGCCAAGTAATCGATTGGGTCCAAAGTCCTTAACAAGAATGTATGTTCCTATAGGTTAGATTGTAGGATTGTACTTAGTCAAATTAATTGATTCTTCCCCGCTAATAGAAGTTACTACTAGGACGTTTCTCATGCTTCATTTAGGTTAGTTTATTTTTCTGTATTTATTTTTATGCGAGATCATTTTCCATGTAGATTGATGGAGCAAGGTACGCATTTCTATCTCGTGCATGCATCATTGATTTCCGTCGCATCGGCTTTTCTGATCTCCTCCCTTGATTTTTCTCATATAAGAACTAACAGAATTAGAAAATTCATTAGATTGATTTCTTAAGAAAATCCAAAAAAGTGATAATCGAATAAAAAAGGGACTGCTAGTTTTCACTCGACCCTAAAACTAAACGTAAGGAGAAATCATTCATTGTTTTGGAGAGAGTAACCTCCTCATTGTTTGTACATACTTACCTTCAGACAGAGTGGGCGAGGACGCATCCATAAGGATATAGACCAAATCTTTGGACTTGTGCCCTGTGCTCCTGTACACATCTCTGTGGTGTATGGTTGAGATGCAAGAACTTGCCTCAGACGTTAAAAAGTCATTTTGGTGTGCTCATTCTCCTTTCTCCCTTTGGGCCTGATATTGAACCCGATAACCCGGGAAGATGGTACCATTGGTTGGGGAGGATTGAGAATGTATGCTGGGAGATAGCGGCAACTCTCCCTATGTGCTTGGTAGTAAGTAACTTCTTTTAGATTCACTAAACATAAAATTGAAAAGATAAAAGACCGAACTCTTATGGTCCACACATTGTGTTTAGTTGGTGAATCGAGATTTGTATTGTGTTTGTTTATTAGTTTAAAGATCCCTCCACACCCTTCGGTCCTTTTCTTTCTTTTTCATCTTGACTTGATTTTGTGTTCTCGCATCTCAGCTCTTGTCATTGAAGATGCGGATTGAAGTATTTCTTGTTCGAACTTTGTGAGCTCATCTTTTCACACTGTAGTTCGGTAGTCTTCTATTCAGTGAGACTCACTTCCCAAATATCCTTCTTTCTCTATATCATCAATTTTTTCATCAATAAATCCTTTGTTTGATATTGAATCTAATATCGAACTCTCATTTGAGGCTCCATCATTCGTAAGGACTAATCAAGTGTCACATACATTTTCAGATACTGAGTTAGAGCACTTGATGCCACCAAAGGGCAAGAGTACCATGGAATAGCAGAATGAGACCAATAGTACGTTATTAGTTTCTATTCAGGCCATTCAGGCACAGTTGTCTGAGAAAGCTGACATCCATGCCTGATTGAGAGATATGATCTTCGATATAAGGAATGAGAGACAAGATAGGGGAGAGGAGGGTGAGTAGCTGAATGGAGGTGGGAATGGGGGAGGAGGAGATCCATTAACTGAGCCCGTGGCTAAGCTCACACTTAAAGATGCATACAATCCAGGTGTAGGACAAACGAATACATGGATTTAAATACCTGTGATTCATGGGCATTCTGAGCTAAAGCCCACAATTTTACCTCTACTCCCGATATTCCATGGTCAAATTAATGAAGAACCTTATGTACACCTCCAACAGTTTGACTACATATGTGGAACTACACACTATCCTAACAATCCATTGGAGGTAGTGAAGATAACAACTTTGAAGGATATGGGAGGATCCTTAAGCGCATCATGGAAGCGTGAGGATCGCATCATATGCGATCGGAAGCGACTAGTCGTACTAGTCAGTTGAGGTAGCAGAATTTAAAAATTTTCAAACTATAAAACCACATGATCCAAGAACACTTCTCGGATTGTTTCATCTAAACCACAATTAGGTATTAAGGTTACCTCTTGAAGCGTTGTTGCGATTGAGTCTCTAAACGAAGAGACCTCCTGTCTCAAGTCCTATCCAACATAGGAGACGCTTGCGAGCACGTTGATGAGACGCATGCTCCTCGCAATCCATGTTGACAATCCAAGCAACAAATCTCCTGATCTCGTCACACGAGATCCGACGTCTTCTTCATGAGAGAGGTGCACCGAAGGAGACAGAGATCCACGAGCAAGCAATCCGGCAGCATAACGACGATGCTGCAGCGATGGTGATCCTCTCCAGGGCTCCATGGTGGACGGACACGATGAGAGAAAGGGAGAGAGACTTGGCGTGTAGAGAGAGAGAGCAATAATTTGATGTTACTTGAAGAGCAAGGGGTGCATCTTCTTATATAGTATTTTGGGATCCATGGATCTCAATCCATGGACAACACAAAACCAATGGATGAGATTGATTTGTGTTTCTTTTAATGGCCATGATGTTGTTGTAAAAACACAATAATAATTAATTAAATTTAAATTAATATATATTGATAAATCAATATAATTAATTTCAAATCAAATTAATTAATTAATCTTGAAGATAATGAGAAGATTGACCTTATCCCCTAAAAAGGGGACGGTCTATCTCCTCAATATCTCATGAGATCTCATTATCTCATAAGATCTCATTCTCTCACGATATCTTCAAGATTTACAACAACACTTGTTTAAATTATTTAACAAAAATAATTCATAATTATCTTGTAAATATTGCAATCATGCCATTGGAAAAATGTGAATCACATTCAAATCCCAAAATAAAATGTAAATTATATTTTCAGTTAATTATCCAATGTGAATCCAATTCACATCAATATTGAATCAACAAATATAATTACAATATGCTCTCTCTTATATATTATAAATCACATTTATGATATATTTATGATTAATATGGATAGTGCTATCCACATTACTCATATCCATGATAATTAAATCACATTTAATCATCTTGGATACTATTCTCATGTACCCAGATAATATGAATCACATTCATATTATTCACATATTTGATAATTAAATCACATTTATTTATCTTAGATAACTCTCCTTATAATATGAATCAAATTCATATTATTCATGACAATTAAATCACATTTAATTATCAATTTTCTCAATGCTCAGATACATATATCAACAATGAAATTATCCTCAACTCTTTCAAGGAGAATGTGCTTTCTCCGCGGATATTTGGAGATAAGGACATGATGATTGTATTGTTCCACATACAATGACTTGGATATTGAGATCACATCTCAAATCCAAATCTTACGGACCTCCCAAAGATGCTTGATTAAATCAAGGCCGTAGATCTAATCTTCTCATTGCATCTGAATCACATTAAGATCATTATCCAACACTTGGACCAAAATTAGATCACTTCTCTATTGAGAGGAGTCACTAAAATCCAGGCCTGTTTCATCACTCCATTGGGATGGAAGAGTCATGGTTATACAATCGTTTATGATCACATCACCCTCAGGTATTTCTATTGCCTGTACATCATACATACTGGAAGTCCCAGAGTATACCCGAAGTTTTAGATCTCTTTTAGATTGTCTCCTTCAGGGTTTTATCATTAAGTTTCTTATTTGACTATTGGGAGTTGGTATCGATCATATATTTTTCAAAAGCATATATCAAACCTAGGTGTTAATCATATACTTTTTAAAAGCATATACCAAACCTTACAAATTTAGTCAAGCTTCCAAAGCGAGACGATCGTGCACGGAATTTGATTCTTCCCAATATCTCATGAGTGAGCTAATGTCTTCCAGTTCAGTAATGAACACGTATGATCCCTTTGCGAGATCGTATTACTTATATGCCCTTGCATGCACACCAACACGTCGGTGTATAGACCTTGGTTAGGTCATCAACCTATTGGTCTACCAAATGTACATATTCAGAGATATAGTAACACATCTGTCTCCGGTCAGAGGATGCGTGCCTATATCGTGACAACATATGACATAGGACTTTAGTTATCTCGATCTCGTTAAGTCAACTCTTTGACCTAACTAATTAAACACCTCCGAATCTCTATTCATATGAAGAGGACCTGCATCAAGAGGTCAATCATATATCAACCTTTAGAGAAAGGATTACCATCTCCTTCTCAGGCTGGAGATCCTCTCTTAATCATCATTTGATGGTTCTTGATGAGTCCTCGATCTAAATCTTTAGATATTCATCCAAGCACCAACTTCTATGATTCACTTGTTGAATCAACATATGTATGATCATTAAGATGGCCATGGTACATAATCCTAATTGTACTAAGGGAGCTATTATGCAAATTATTTATTCTTCATTTCAAATCAGGGAATGATATTTGCAATAACATTTATTGCATAATGGCTCGCTATGGGCTTGCATGTCCAACAAGCTTTTCTGTTCAGCCTTATGGATAAGGCATTGTATTGGATCAATCATTTAGAGATGGTTGTTACATCCTGGGAGGAATTGAGATCAACATTTTTGAGCAAGTATTATACCCTAGGACTACTAAATCAGATGTGGTCCTTGATTGCCAACTTCTCCCAAATGTCCCAAGAGGCTATTCACGAGGGGTGGGAAAGATTTAAGGATTTGACGGAGAAGTGACCCCATCACAATATATCAAAGACGAGCCTTGTGCAGAATTTATTTGGGGGTTTGAGCATTGAAAATCAAAAATGGGTAGATGTTGCTTGTGGGGTGTCCCATTTCATTAAGGACGAGGTTGTCCTCTATTAGATTTTCGAGGAGATGGCAGAGAGCTTTGCCGCTCATTCTTCTTCATGTGCTTTTCAGAAGCATATTGTTCTTTCTCTTTCAGTACTCCACAAGGCTGTCAACATGATGGCATCTCACGATGTGGATAGGGTAGACAATGCAGATCTGACCATAATAGGAAATCACTTATCCAAAGTGGATATAATAGAGAAAAGATCCAAATAGCTTGAAAACCTACAAGTGATCTAGCAGAGGACAAAGCAATTGGATAAGCTACATGAGATTATGAAGAATGTGAAGCTTCTTATTAGTACTATTCATTCATGTCAACGTACGAGTGTCGCAGCTGATATTTCTAATCATGAATAGAATTCTTCCACGATTTCAGCACAATAGGGTACCGGAGTACCGTCCACTATTAAACCCATTTACTATGTGTAGACCTCGGATCGGGTCCTGCAACAGTCACCTCAAACATGTATTTGAAGGATATGGTAAGATCGTTAAGCGCATCATGGAAGCATGAAGGATTAAATCATATGCGATCGGGAGCGACTAGTCGTACTAGTTGCTCGAGGCAGTGGAATTTTAAAAAAATCATGCGATGAAATCACATGATCCAATAACAATTCTCAGACCATTTCATCTAAACCACAAACAAGTATTAGGATTACCTCTTAAAACGTGGTTGCGATCGAGTCTCTAAACGAAGAGACCTCCTGTCTCAAGTCCGATCCGACGGAGGAGATGCTTGCGAGCGCGTGGATGAGATGCAGGCTTCTTGCAATCCATGTTGATGATCCAAGCGGCGAATCTCTTGATCTCGTCACATGAGATCCGACGTCTTTTTCACGAGCGAGTCGCACCAAAGGAGACGGAGATTCACGAGCAAACAATCGAGCAACATAACGGCGGCGCTGCGGCGGTGGAGACTCTATCTAGGGCTCCATGGTGGACAACCACAATAAGAGAGAGAGGACATGTAGAGAATGAGAGAGAGAGAGAGAGAGAAGTTGTTGTTCACAACTTGTATGTTGTGTTGTAACCTAGAAGAGCAAGGGGTGCCACGTCTTATATAGTACTTTGGGAGTCCATGGATCACAATCCATGGACTACACAAAATCAATGGATGAGATTGATTTGTGCTTCTTTGAATGGCCAAGATTTTGTTGGTAAAAACCAACAACAATTAATTTAATTTAGATTAAATATATTGATAAATCAATATGATTTAATCCGAAAATTAAATCAATTAAACTTGGAGATAATGGAAACGAGGCTCTCCCCTTCCATATAGGAAGTGTGGACGGCCACCCTTTTCTTGTAGGAATTGGTGGCCGTCCCCCTCTCCTATTAGGAAAGGGGGAATCTCAATGTAATCTCCAAGACTGCATGATTTCATGTATCTCCAATATTTACAACAACAATTGTTGTAAATTATTCTACAAAAATAATTCATAACATTTTATGAATATTGCAATCTTGCCATTGAAAAATTGTGAATCACATTCACAACTCAAAATAAAATATAAATTACATTTTCAATTAATTGTCCAATGTGAATTCAATTCACATCAACATTTAATTAACAAATGTAAGTTACAAATAGCTCTCTCTTATACATTATAATTCACATTTATAATATATGTGATTAATATGGATAGTGCTATCCACATTATTCAATACGCATGATAATTAAATCACATTTAATCATCTTGGATCTCTATTCTCATGTGCCCAAATAATATGAATCACATTCACATTATTTACATCTTTGATAATCAAATCTCATTTCATTAGTATAGATAGCTCTCCATATAATATGAATCAAATTTATATTATTGATGATAATTAAATCACATTTAATTATCATTTTTCTCAATGCTCGGAGACACATATCAACAATGGAATTATCCATGAACTCTTTCAAGGATAATGCGCTTTCTCCGAGGATACTTGGAGATATGGACATGGTAATTGTATTGTTCCACATATAGTGACTTGGATATTGAGATCACATCTCAAATCCAGATCTTGCGGAGCTCTCATAGATGCTTGATTAAATCAAGACCGCAAATCTAATCTTCTTATTGCATCTGAATCACATTCAGATCACAGTCCAACATTTGGACCAAGATCAGATTACTTCTCTATCGAGAGGAGGCACTAAAATCCAGACCCGTTTCATCACTCCCTAGGAATGGAAGCGTCATGGTTATACAATCGTTTATGATCACATCACCCTCAGGTATTCCCAATACCTGCACATCCTACATACTGGAAGACCCATATTAAACCCGAAGTATTAGATCAATTTTACACTGTCTACTTCATGGTTTTATCAACAAGTTTCTCATTTGATCATTGGGAGCCAGTATCGATCATATACTTTCCAAAATCATATATCATACTTAGGTCTTGATCATATACTTTCCAAAAGTATATATCAAACCTACAAATTCAATCAAGATTCCAAAGCGAGACAACCGTACACGAAATTTGATTCTTCCCAATATCTCATGAGTGAGCTCATGCCTTCTAATTCAGTAATAAACCTGTATGATTCCTTTGAGAGATTGTATTACTCATATGCCATTGCATGCACACCAGTGCGTCTGTATATAAACCTTGGTTAGGTCATCAACCTATTGGTCTGCCAAATGTACATACTCAGACTTATAGTAACACATCTGTCTCCAGTTAGAGGATGCGTGCCTATATCGTGACATCATACGACATAGGACTTTGGTTATCTCGATCTCGTTAAGTCAACTCTGTGACCTAACTTATGTAACACCTCCGAATCTTTATTCCTGTGCAGAGGACCTGCATCGAGGTCGGTTAGATATCAACCCTTTAGAGAAAAGATTACCATCTCCTTCTCAAGCTGGAGATCATCTCTTAATAATCATTTGACGGTACTTGATGAGTCCTCAATCTAACTCTTTAGATATTCATCCAAGACCCAACCTCTATGATTCAATAATTGAATCAACAACTGTATGATCATAAAGATGGCCATGATACATAACCCTAATTGTACTAAGGGACCTATTATGCAAATTAGTTATTCTTCATTTTAGATCCGGGAATGATATTTGCAATAACATTTATTGCATAATGGCTCGCCGTGGGCTCGCATGTCCAACAATCTCCCACTAGCCCAAAGCGCCATTAATGGGCTAATCTTTAAACCCACACTCATGTGACAATCATAGGCTATTTAGAAAATAGCTAGGTAAGATGATCAGTCACTTTGTTCCCAAGACACTATGCCAAGTCCTTTTACGACACTTGCATATCTCTTAGTAACAGTCCTCGCATTCAATGCGAATGTTGCATCTTATGCAACATATATTCAATATTATTAGTTATAGTGTCCTTGACACTACAACCCAATAATCATTATTATAACAAGTATGCAATTTCTATTATCCTTATCAGAATATCCTTATTCCTGAAGATCTCTATCTCCTAAGGTATCTCCAATTAAGACCTTTCAGATCACTATCTATAAAGTCTTAAGTTCTTGAAGATAAGACTTTGAGATCACTATCTCAAAAAATCGTCATCTTTGAATATATTGTTATTACTGCAATAAATGTTTATTTCCATAGTAGGATTAGTATCAGTTTACTACTCCAACTGCATGGCAGACATCAGGACTTTGTACACATCTAGCTTACACTCGGCTTCTCGTAACTGATGCACAAAGGCAATCAGTTTTAACATTCACATCCTCAACTCTTGGAGGTGCTATCCCTCTAATTAGGTCAGTACCATATCTTAAGGGAAAAGACCTTTCTTGGAGCTTTCCAGAAAATGGAACATGTCCAAGGTGTACTACTAATTTAACAGTCCCAATACCCTCTTCTTTATGCTTCTGAACATCTTCAGAATTAAGATCTAAGAGGTATTTTTGAGATCATATCTCAAGGTATGGAATAGCCAGACTATAAAACGCTTATTATTATCCTAAACTCATTCCAAATGATTAGCATATCATCTACATTTAGCACGATGAACACAACGTCACTCCCACTTAGTTTCACACGATTCATCAAGATTCTATATGAAATTATAACATTTATAATTTCATCAAATCTTATGTTCCAACTACAAGAAGCCTATTTGAGTCAATAGATGGAGTTCTTCAGCTTGCACACCTTGCTTTCCTCAACCATGAAGCCCTGGGGCTACTTCATGTGAATATCCTGAGAGAGGTATTCATAGTGGAATGCAATATTGACTTTTATCTTGAAGATGATAAAAGTCAAGTTATGTAGCTATAGTTAGCAATATCGCGATGGTTTTAAGCATGGTCACTAAAGAGCAAGTCTCATCACAAGCGATGACTTCTCTTCTGTGTGTAGCTCATGTATACGAACCATGCTTTGAAGGTCTCTTCCTTCTCATCAGGTTCCCTCTTTCTCTTGAAGATCCATTTGTACCTTAACAGGTCTTACCCATATAGGTGGATCCTCAAGGGTCTATATACAACACTTGTATATGAAGTCTACTTTAGACTTTTATTGCTAACATCCATCTTTCCATGTCATGATCTTCAGAAGCATCATCACATGAAGTAAGATAATTTTCATATTTCTCTGACACATGGAATCCATCCTCAAACTCATTTGAAGAGGTATTAGTGTTTCATCTTTAATTGTCCTTTTAGTTTCCGATTTCAGTAGCCTCATTATATTCTCAAGATTAAATGAGTCCTTCACTTTATTTTCATCTTGATTCTCAAGAGTCTCATCCTCTAAGAATCACATTCTCAGAGATGAGATCTTTAAGAATTTCAAGATCATAAAGTAGGTATCCAATACCATCCTTTATTTTCCCAATGAAGTAGCACTCTCTGGTGCTAGATTCCAGCTAACTTGCATGAAACTTTATTAATGATATATATATATATTGTAGTCTCTACTACATATATATTGGAAACTAAGAGGTAATTATGCTAAGATTCATCATTGATCAAGTCATGTCATACATTATCCAATTGTATCTACCTACAATTCTATTGAGTTTAGGTGTATTAGGAGGATTGAGATAGGAATGATATTCCTTTCTCCAAAAGGTATTCCATGATATCATCTAATAGGTACTGACTACCTTGGTTAGATAAAATTCATTTTTTCTTCCTTCAAAATTTGGTTCTAAACCAAAATTGTGAAATCTTTGAATATTTCAAAGCTTTCTAAGGTGAAGGGAAGAAATCTCATATCACAAATAATCATCAAAATATCATATTTCATTAATGTTTACTTTTATATAGATGATCCGCATACATCAATTGTATGCGATCTTGAATACCTCGATATCTTACACCATTCCCAGAGAAGGGTGCATTGGACAATTTTACTTTGAATACAATATTCACAAGTGTGTAAGATTTTAAATTTCATACATTCTAAAGTTTCATCTCTTACTAGTCTATTGATCTCATCAACAGACATATGCCTGATGCTTGATGACGGATCATTGTTAAATGATCTTTAGCCTTCTGTTGATCTTTTAAGGTTTAGTTTTCAGTACTAGAAATGTTAACGAACCATTCATTAATTTTCTAATTTAGTAGAGTCCACTAGATGTTAGATTACTATCTGAAATATATCCATCATAACTAATTATGATAGGTCTATTCCAGAATTCATGTTGATTTCTAACATTTAGAAATAAACTATGAGTGTATTCTAATATCTAGGTCATAGAGACATTCTCTAAGACTATGGGCTCTCCCACTGAAAATAACATGTCTATCTATCCAATAGAGATTGTTGCAACAATTGCATCAATATCCATGTGGACGACTATTAAACCTTAAGATCAATTTTCTAGTCTTCTAAAACATATGCATCCCATTGCAAGTGTAATTAGAAAAATGAGATATAATAATTAGACTTTGATCTTATCAAATAAGAAAGTCAATTTCAATGATTAAATGTAGACATAGATTGTCCTGATGCACTATCTGGGTCCTTCTCTAAGGATTCTAGATAGACTAGATAGTCACATTATCAGTACATCGGCTTATTGCAGTATTGGCATTCATTCAACTATTTGGATGTCACATGGAAGTCATAGAAGTACAATCAACTCTTTGACTCTCTTTCTCGCTTGGGTCCAACCCATGCTTCCACTGTGCTCTCTTCATCTGTAAACAAATATTGCTTAAGGTAAAGGACCTCTTATGTTGAATTCAAAAGATTTCAACATAAGAGTATTTCAACATTTATACATGCTTCATTCAATTCATATAATATGAATATTATGAAGCCTCATGAATGACTAGAATATAGACAGTAGAATGATGACACTCATCGTATCTACATCCATCTTAATTGTTAAAGACATAGGTTCAAGCAGGTACTCAAACAATTTGAATACATCATCTCTTATAGAGCCACCATTCTGCATGATGCAGAGAACCATGCCATTCATGATTAAATGTCGAGAGCACATTTATATGCCATAAAGAATTTGATAATTATGATCATCATCGACATGTCACTTCCAAAGTACATTTGATGAGAGATAAAGACTACATTTTGCGATTTGTTCTCGGTTGTAGAGAGAGATAACTGCAAAAAGAGGGAACCGTGTTGAATAAAAAAATTACGATAAAACATGAGAAAAATCCTATTTTATCGTTCACTAATAATTTAACCAGGTGAGTGTGCCTGGGTCGAACTCAAGGAAGCATAATATTTAAACCACGGTTTTCGAGACAAGGAAATAATTCCAGTAAAATCCTCTTTTATTCTTGATTTTACAAGGAAAGAAATTGAAAACAAATACGTCTCAAAACAAACTCAAGATAAAGAAAATCAAAATCACAAAATAAAGCGACTAAAATATGGGAAAAATACTCAAAAAATAGCTTGGGTAGTTATCGATCTACCGTAGAAAAATTACGAAACAATGTGAAAATATGAGGTCTAAATGGCCCCTACAAGCCAGGGGCCTAACTCCAAAGAAAGTATATATTTTTATTATAGAAAAGGTCCCTGTATGGACTAAACTGAAAAGAAAATAAAAGAATTACAATTAGGTCCCCGCACGGGGACCTAAATGCAATTTCCAAAAAAATGCTGGGGTGCGTTTGAAATCAGAAACTCGGCTGGGCTGAAGATGCAAATGTTCTACCGCTTTTGATTGAATGACTCGGATTAGATTCTGTCTTGCGATATGGAGCGTCCAAATGCGCCACGCGTTACGCACCTGTGCATCCTGGCGTTCTTGGGCTGTTTTTACGCAAGTTGCTCAGCTGACGACGAAGCTTCTTCCTCCGACTTTTCTCTAGCAACTGGAGATGATATGGGCCTCCATCAGGGCCAGAGGGGTGACGCCTTCACCCCTCGAGCTCGCCCGCGGTAGGGATACTCCAAGGGTGGCTGAAGACGGCGGATATCAGGCGATGAAGTTGGCGGTCCCAGCTCTGATGTTGGAACTGCTAGGTTGTTGCACCTTCTTAGGGTATGAATTGCTCGTGATTGTGAGTCCCAATTGCGTTGAAATTTGCTCCAGATTAAAGAAGATCCTACAAGAAATGGGGATATGTGCTCGATTTGCAAGAAATCGGCCAAATGATTAAGATTTACAAGATCAAATAATGGAGTTTCCAGAATAGTTAAAAAATGCTGTATGAACAATGGTGAAATGACGGAGAATCTGAATGAAACGAGATGAAATTGAGGATGGGGATTTGGTTCACATTTTGACGGATGATTACAGAATCTAATCGTGTAATTAACTACCCTAATCGATGTACGAAAATCAAGAAAAGAATTAGTAAAGGTGGAGGATTAGATATGTGAAGAGAGGTGTTTTTACCTCAGATGGCGGCTTCGATGGGCGATCTTCCCGGAGCTGGACGCAGCGCTAGGTGGCGATGCAAGGCGTTAAGGCACCTTGGAGCTTCTCCTCCGACGTCCTTCTTCCACGCGAGGTGGCGGTCTGGCGTTGTCACCATTGAAGTTGGCCGGCACAGGGCTTGGAAGTAGAGGTTTCGGTTCTGGAAGTTGGGACTTTCAAGTAGTTGGAGAGAACTAAGTTGGTTGTACCAACTTCATGGCTTTTTATAGGCGGAATGGTGAAGCTCTAAGGTAGATCCAGTGGCCGACGTGCATGAGGTTTGTTAGGAGGAAGACGTGGATGGCTTAGATTGATCAAGGGCATTAGAGGTTGAGCTGGAGAATTAGTTGAAGATGGTCGGGTAGAACATACTTCACACATGCTTCTTGAAGAAGAAGAGCCAGGTGCTGACACGTGTCAGCACCTGGTTGGCTAGATATAAAAAATGCTTATAAATTATGTAATAAATACTAAATGACATTTTTTTAACTAGGTATAAAAACAAAAAATATAGATAATTAAATTATCTAAATTATGGTATAATTAATTTTTGTAAATAATAAATATTATTCGAAATATAAATATTATATTAATAAATAAGTATAATTATCACTTAATAAATAGGTAATGAATTTTTAATTCAATAAAAAATAATTAATTATTAATTTTATATTTTCTTAATTATTAGAGTAATAAATAATGACTTTATGATTTTCGTGGATTTTAATAAAATAATTTAGATATATTAATAACTATAGTTATAGGTTAGATAATTCAATTTCATCTATAAATTAAGGTCTTGGATTTTATTAAAATAATAAATAGCTCCAAAAATTCTGAAATAAATCATGATGAAAATACAATATCATGAAAATAATTAGAAATTGTAAAATTAATAAAACTATAAATAATGTGTTTTAAATAAAATAAATAGCCTAGAAATCCCGTTGTCATTAGGTCCCAAAACCGACTTTTTGTATACGGACCCTGATTTTAATGAAACCACCTCTATTAATTAGAGAATATTATTTTATGAACTTTAAAGGTGAGTAGAGTGAAATTAGAGTTCGTATGAGGAAGTTATGAAGTTCGAAAGTTGAGATTTTGACAATTTAAAAGTTGGATTTCTTGGCATATATACAGGATAATATTTTTAATTATTTTTTATATTTATATATATATTTTTTGAAATAATTAGGAACTTGATGAAAAATATGTTCATTTGAATTAATTAAAAATCAATGAAGATTTGATAATTATTTGATAAATAGTGAATAATATGTGGGGTGTTCTTTAATTATTTTTATGGTTTTCTTTTCCTATCTCCCCCTACTTGTTGTTTTGTCGACCAATCCATGCTGACTTGGTCTCGGGGGTTAGGTTATATAAATATATCTTTCAGCTATATTTATATTTTCTGAGTCATTTTGTACATATATACATATCTACAATCTACCTTCTTTTCTTTTCTTTAATTTTTATTCTTTTTTTATTTACATGTTTTTGATGCATAAAAGTGCATTTTTATTCATGAATAGGATTAGGATAAAATGTGGAAATTAATGAATATTTACATGTATTTGTTAAGGGTTTTAAGACAAAATGCGACAGAAAAGTTAATGAATCATGGATTCATCAACCCCCTATACTTAAACTTTGCTAGTCCCTTAGCAAACACTTATTCGAAAAGTAAGTGAAAAAGAAAGAAAGTTAGAATGAATTTGTTTTCCTAAACCAATTCATGAGAACAAACAAAGGACAGAGCTCGATCGGGCCTGGAACAAGCATTTTGTCGGATCCCCAACTAGGATTAGGATTTTATCCTCAACAGTCCTCAAGTTCCACAAATCCTTATTCAAGATCACCTCATCAACTAGTTCAGACTCACTTATTCATATCGCAAACTCTATCAACCTTGAAGTCAATTTGTACAGTGTGTGAATTGATTTTGCTCTTCCTTCTCAAAGAAGTGAAGAAACCGTCCATCCCTGCTATACACTTCCATTGATTCCTCATCCAGCTACTCTTTCCTCGGGGAGGGAGGTATTCCCTTCTGAGGTTAGTTCGTGCTATGTCCACAATCGAATTTAGAGAGAAAGTAGAAGAATGAGAAAAGAAGTGGAGTGCGACCAGTGTAGACGCATCTCCTTGTGAAGCTCAAAGGGTGTAGCTAAGTCTCCACTAAGATGTGCAGGCATTTTTAGTGGAAGCTTGGACCATTGTGGTCGTATTTGTATTTGGTGGCTTCTTCTTTGATTTGGTTTTGTAATTTATTTGCACTGCACTTATCCCTTTGCGCCTCGATAGATATAGCATCTTTTGTTTTATTCCTTTTTTGGGTCTTAGAAAAATTGTGTCAGTAGATCCTTCCCTCATCCGAAGCGACTATCGCAATCCCAATCTCTCCTATCTTTAGATGTCAATGCTGTAAAGATAAGGATAGAAATGCACTACCAAGATGTACTGCCCTTCGCAACTCCATGCAAGTTGAGCTAAGTGCAGAGTACATGTGTCCAAGATTGGTCCACTGGTGCACAGCTGTACGGATGACACAAAGTGTTCTACTTAAGCACATATGAGTTGTTTTCTCAAGTATGTTCTTATGGAATCCAAAGATTTTAAGTCAAAGACCTGAATAGTCTAAATTCCAGATCCTAACTAGGCTCCTTACAACGAAAGTTAAAGGCCATAATCAAGCTCCATCCTTTAGACTAGACTCAATCCTTAATTCTAGAAATCAAACTTATTCTGAAAAATGCGAATGCAAATGCAACAATGTTTTTGTGAAGTATATTTTATGAATTTTACTCATTTTATGAATTTTAAGGCTTTTGTAATTTTTATGAATTTAAGGACTTTGTATTTTTATGGATTTTCTGATTTTTATTTAACAAGTATTTGTACACGAATTTTACAAGATATATTTTATTCGAATTAAATATCTACTGTATTTTACAAATTTTATATACAGATAATTTTACAAGGATTAAATGGTTTTTACACATATTTTAATAGATAGGATTTTAAATAAGTATTATATGGATTAAATACATATTTTTAAATACATATTTTAATGGGATTTTATCACTTGTGCCCCTTCGAGATATCGCAATATCAGTTATGCCCTTATCTTTTTGATAATATCAGTTGTGCCCCTCATTTCTTGCTATTTTATCACTTGTGCCCCTCGGGTTAGTGACCGTCCATCTACAGTGCAAATGGACGTTAACTTTGAGGACATAAGCAGTATTAAGTTTTAAAAAGGGTTATATGGTCATTTTATACCCTCTTCCTCATCCTCTTCATCTTCCTCCTCTTCCCCCATCCTCTTCCTGGACCTCCAACCTCCTCCTCCTCCCTCTCCGCCCGAAAATCCTCCCCAGCACTCACCTCCTCTCAGCTCCGCCCCGAGCACCCCGCACCTACGTACCTCCGCCCCCGCCCCGCGCCGCGCCTGCCCCTCCCCTGCGCTGCCCCTGACCCGCGCTGCCCCTGCCCCACGCCTGCCTCTCCCCGCCCCTCCCTGCGCCGCCCCTGCCCTGCGCCTTCCCTCCCCCGTGCCTACAGCTCCCCTGCCCCTGTCCTGCGCCTTCACATCCATAGAAGATGAGAAGATGGTCCTCTTACGGTTCAGATCACGAAATGATTATTCTCGATCTAAAATGCTTGATGAAGAGGCGCATGTGGGAATCGATTTGGGCACAACGTACTCATGCGTGGGTGTGTGGAAGAAGAATAAGGTAGAGATCATAGCCAACGAGATGGGCAATCCCATCACCCCTTCTTGTGTTGCATTCAATGACGTCAGGCGTCTCATTGGGGAAGGAGCTATCAATCAAGCTGCCGGAAATCTCACCGACACTATCTTCGGTGGGTGCTCGTCTTCTATGCTGAACCTCTGGACTTATGCTTCTTTCATGTTTTCCTGCTTTCTATTTTCTCACGCGCGAACCTTGCACCTCCTGCCCGGCCTCCCCCCGCACCCCAAGCCCCGCCGCCCCTAGGACGCCCCCTACCTGCCTGCCTCCCCGCGACCCTGCTCCCCCTAGCTCCGCCGCCCCAGATCGCCCTCTTGTCGGCCTCCTCCCCGCGACCGCCTGCGCCCCCTAGCCCCGTCGCCCCAGGTCGCCCCCTACCTGCCTCCTCCCTACGCCCCCTAGCCCCGCCGCCCCAGGTCGCCCCCCTGTCGGCCTCCCCCCACCCCCAGGTCGCCATACCCTCGTCGTCCTGTGCCCCAGGTCGCCCATAGCCCGCCGCCCCAGGTCAGCCCCCAGAGCTTTCAGCATTTAGATAAATTTTTGATTAATTGATTCATGAAAAGTCACCGAAAAATTCAATAAAATTCACCATTTGATCCGTAATGAGTGATATATCCGTGAAAATGCAAAAATTTTAAAGATTCGATGGATGCATGAAGGTGCAACTAAGAGAGAGAAATTATGAAGAGAGGAAGAAGAACAAATGGAGGAGGAAGAAGATGAAAAAGATGTGTGGACAATAATACCCCTCTTAACTACACCAAGGTTTGAAAAAACCATGGTTATGTCAACTCATTGACGGTCAATCTGACGGAAGGGCACAAGTGATGACGGAGAAAGAAGTGAGGGGCATAACTGATATTATCAAAAAGATAGGGGCATAACTGATATTGCGATATCTCGGAGGGGCACAAGTGATAAAATCCCTATTTTAATTTAAATCTTTTAAATTCAGATTTTAAACACATTTTACTTATTTACAAGGATTTTATAAAAGATAAATAGATAGATGGATTTTAAATTAACCCTCACCCACTTTTTATGGATTTTATAGATATAGAAAATACATAAAAGTACGAGTTATGGACAAAAGTATATATACAATATATACGCACCCCCCTATACTTAGCTTGTGCTATGTACTCATAGCATCAAAAGAGAAAAAGGAGGACATAACTCGTGCTAAGTAAAAGTGGGTGAAAAAGAACAAAAGGATAAACGTCAGTCAACCCCCCTATACTTACGATCTGGTCATCGTAAGTATACTGTAAGAGCAAAAACGAAAAGAATAAACAATGAAAGAACAAAAGAAATAAAGAACACGAGATCATCGAAATCACTCGGTCCCCCTATGCTTAGGATAAGGCATCCTAAGTATAGAAAAGAGTGTAGCCAAAAATTGGAGACCAGTGATTTGTGAAAAATAAAGGATATACAAAAGACAAAGAACAAAATAAAAAATGCTAATCAACGAACAATCAGTCCCCCATATACTTAGGATCTGGTATCCTAAGCATAAAAGACGAGCAAAAATGGGGACGATTGTGGTCTACGAAGAATATACAAGTGTTGTGGATCTCCAAAAGTCGAATGGCTCAAAAGTCTTTGTACAAGATGAGATAAAGTGAAAGAATGATCATGAGTCCTGTACAAAATAGATCACTTCAACACGAGCGAGATGATCAGTAGTCTCTACGAAATGCTTCAGCATCTGTCCATTCACCACGAACGGCTCTGCACCAGGTGTCACATCTGATATAACTATGCTTCCATTGCCGTGCACCGTTTTGACTATGTAAGGTCCTTCCCACTTGCTTTTTAATTTGCCAGGAAAAATTCTCAATCTTGCATTGAACAACCAGACTTTCTGCCCAGGAACAAAGATCTTGTGTCGAATATGTCTATCGTACCATTTCTTCACCTTGTCCTTATAAATGAGGGTGTTCTCGTATGCCTGATTCCGAATCTCTACTAGCTCATTCATATCCATCTTCCTTTTGGCTCCTACTTTCTGTACATCAAGTAACATTTCTCAAATAGCCCATTCAGATTTGTGCATAATCTCTACGGGCAAATGGCATGGCTTCCCATAAACCAAGCTGAATGGTGAAGTACCTAAGGGAGTCTTATATGCAGTACCATATGCCCAAAGAACCTGATCTAGAAGCTGTGACTAGTTCTTCCTATCCGATCGTACTAATTTCTGAAGAATTAATTTCACCTCCCTATTTGAGAATTCAACCATGCCGTTCGTCTGTGGGTGGTAAGGAGAGGCTACTATGTGATCAATGTCGTATTGCCTCACTAGCTTTTGACCTCCTTGTTAATGAAATGGCTACCCCCATCTAAAATAAGAATACGTAGAATCTTGAACCGTGGAATAATATGTTCCCTTAGGAACTTGCACACTATTTTGCTATCTGCGGTTCGTGCGGGTATAGCCTCCACCTATCTACTAACATAATCTACAACAAGAAGAATGTACTCAAAGTCGCTGCTAGAAGGGAACGGTCCCATGAAATCTGTGCCCCATGCATCAAAGATCTCACAAATAATAACAGGTCGCATAGGCATTACATTTCTAGCACTGACTGTCCCTACTGCTCTCTGACAATCCGGGCAACTCTTCACGAATGTACAAGCATCTCTAGTAAGAGTCAGCCACCATAATCCACTCTGAAGTACCTTCTGCGCTGTCCTCTTCCCTGAGTGATGTCCCGCTCCCTCTAAGGAATGGCACAAAGTGAGGACACTATTATATTCCTCCTGGGGAATACAACGCCTGTAAACACAATCCGATCCCTCACGAAAAAGAATCGGATCCTCCCAATGGTAGTATCGTGCCTTGGGAACTAGTCTACCAACTCGATACTTTGGCCAACCCCGTGGACTTTTTTGTGTAACCAGAAAATTCACTATATCTGCATACCACAGAAGCTCGGTAACTACACAGATACTCTCGTCTGAAAATCTCTTTGCAATCTTTGGCATGTAAAGGATTCTCTATCTGTAATCGGGAGAGGTGATCAACTACCACATTCTTTACTCCAGGTTTGTATCTAATATTCAGATCAAATTCCTGAAGTAAGAGAATCCATCTAAGAAGGCATGCCTTGGCATCCTTCTTTTCCATCAAAAACCAGATAGCTGAATGATCTGTATAAACTGTGATCTTGGAGCCAAGAAGATAAGATTTGAATTTATCTAATGCGAATACCACTGCCAACATCTCCTTTCTGTCACTGTGTAATTACACTGAGCATCATCTAAAGTTCTACTGGCATAGTGGATAGCAACAGGAAGTCCATTCCTCCTCTGTCCTAATACAACCCCGACCGTAAAATCTAAAGCATCCGTCATGATCTCGAAGGGTAGAGACCAATCAGATGGCTATAGGAAATGAGCACTGATAATCATCTCCTTTAATGTGAGAAAGGCATTAAGAAATTTGTCATCTAACAAGAACTCGATGTCTTTGCCAAATAATTCAGTTAACGGTCGGGAAATCTTAGAAAAATCCTGAATGAACCATCTGTAAAAGCCGACATGGCCCAGAAAAGACCGTAACTACTTAATGTTGGATGGTGGTTCGAGACGCTTGATGACATCCACCTTGGCAAGGTCAACCTCCATGCCTCGCTGGAGATGACATGCCCCAACACGATCCCGTGTGTAACCATAAAATGACTCTTTTCCCATGACAGAATGAGATCTACCTCACAATATTTCTAAAGAACCTGGTCTAGGTGCACTAATCAATCGTCAAAGGACTCACCATAGATTGAAAAATCATCCATAAAGACCTCTAGAAAATCACCAACCATGTCTGCAAAAATAGCAAGCATACACCTCTAGAAAGTAGCAGGGGCGTTGCACAATCCAAAGGGCATCCGTCTAAAGGCATATGTGCTAAACAGACATGTGAAGGTGGTTTTCTCCTGATCTTCAAGAGTAATAGTTACCTGGTTGTATCCGGAGTAACCATCAAGGAAACAGAAGTACTCCTTCCCTGCCAACCTTTCTATGACCTGGTCTATAAAAGGCAAAGGGAAGTGATCTTTCTTTGTCGCGGCGTTCAGCTTCCTGTAATCAACGCACACCCGCCACGACGTGGTTACTCTCTTTGGAATCTCCTCTCCACTCTCATTCTTAATCATCTGACTTCCCGACTTCTTCGGGACAACATGTAATGGCTAACCCATTCAGAGTTGAAGATGGGATAGATAAACCCTACGTCGCACCATTTCGTAATCTCTTTCTTGACAACATCTCGTAAAACCAGATTTAGCCTGCGCTGAAATTCTCTGGAAGGTTTGTTGTCATGATCGAGATAAATATGATGAGAACACAAATTAGGACTGATCCCGCGGAGATCGGATATAATCCACCCAATAGCCTTATGGTTTCTTTCAAGAACCTCCATCAGATGAGATTCTTGTTCTTCGGTCAAAGATGAGCTGGTAATGACCGGAAACTGTCGATTTGGACCTGCAAGGAAAGCGTACTTCATATTTGGTGGCAATAACTTCAGCTCTGGTAAGGTAGACTCTGGCTCTGTTGAAACCTCATCTATATGTGTACTGGGATCTGTATCGGCAGTGGATTTGTCTACAGTATGGTTATCCACCATCTCAATATGCTCTAGAGTCCGACTACAGAAGATGTCTAAAACATCATCCGACTCGCTACTATGCTCATCCTCAGAATGACTTGAGGAAAAGAATTCTGCTAAATGAAATTCAATCTCTAGATCATCGGAAGTGGAGGAATTGCGTAAACACTTTGAATCTGAAAGATCTGCAATAAACTCCTCGGAAGTTTGATCCATCCGCTTCTCGTCATCCATACTGAAATATAAAGTACCCTCGGAAGAATTACCAACTGTAGTCTTAAACCCATCCTCTGCTAGAAAATCCTGGGTCTCTACTCGATAACTCTCAAGGTCGTCAAAACGAACCTCCTCCATGTAATCACAGGTGGCTAAAGAACTCAAGATGCATCACTGGATTTTGTGTGATTCTTTCTCCATCTCTATATGTACCTTCTCTCCCTCGACGTGAAAAAATACCTTCCCTGTAGCATAATTGAAGAGAGTCTTCGTGATCTCTAAGAAAGGCCTCCCAAGAATGATCGGGGTAAGGTGCAACTGTGTAGGGCAATCCATGTCCAGGATAGTAAAGTCCACTGGGAACTGCAAGCCTTGAATGGCCACGATAACGTTCCTCAATATGCCCCTAGGTCTCTTTATGGATCTATCAGCAAACTAAAGGATCGTGCGGGATTTGTAAAGAGGACCTAACTCGAGCTTATTGAGTGAAGATGGTATCAAATTGATCAAGGAACCATTATCTAATAGAGTGCGATCGAATGCTGCATTGGTGATCTCACATAGGACATAATGTGCTCCTGAATCCTTTTTCTTCTTAGGTAACTTGTTCTGTATGGCGCATGATGTAGCCTTGGTCAAAACATGTTTTTCTGTACGTGATCTCTTTTTTCTACACGTGGTGCAACGATTTTTCAACTGATTCTTGAGCGTAGGAAAATGATCCAAGGCATCGTGAAGTGGGATCTTCAAAAAGATGTGATCTTTTAATAGTCTTTCAGTCTATGGAGTCACAACATTCTTTTTTTATTTTTTTCCTTTTCCAAACAAAGCATCGGGAAAAGGAACAATTTTAGGAATGAGAAAATCAAACTTTTTATTCAACTCAGAGCTTGTACATCGAGAGTTTCAGAATTATGTACAAAACTCGCTAAAATAGGGGAAGAAAAATTTTTGTCGGGAGTATTTGCATGGTCTGGTGTGATATCATCGTCAGACTCTCCTGTGTCCATGTCAATTGTTTCAGCATTGCTCCCTTCTCTCTGCTCCTCATGGTGGTTATCATCATTGTGTTCGTTCTCCTCCTCAGCATCAGAATGTGGCTGCTCATGGATTTGCTCTCACTCCTCATCAAGTGCCCTCTCCTCTACTCCATCAGGTGCTCGTGGTGATCTACCGCTCCTGAGACGAATGAAATTAGATAAAAATTCAGGAAAAGAGATCGTACCTGTAGTGGTGTCTACCTGATCTGGATGCCTCCTCTTGTTATTCGGATTCATCTGAGGCTGAGCTGGGAGAGTGGTCTTTGGCGTGGTTAACTCATCCAGACGATGATTAACCTGCTCCATCTCTGTTTTGTGTGCAACTTGGAGTGTACTCAATATATCCATGATTTGATTTAAGGCCTGGGCCTGTGAAGACATCTCAGATTCGGTGTGGTGACGCTGGCTTTCTACTTTCTCCTGCCTTGGCATGTACTGCTGTGAGGTGTAAGGCTGAGAAGATCTCTACGGTGTAAAGGAAGATTGCTGCTACTGATAATGATATGGCTGTGAATGATTAACATGATATTGATAGGAATGTGGTCTCTGATATGCATGCTGGTGAGACTACTGCTGCGTGTATTGCTGTCGGTGCTGGAAGTGTGGACGTCCATGCTGCGGATGACTGTACTGGTGCTGCTGATGATGAGGTACACTCGGTTGCTGAATCAGAGTATACCAAATCCCGTTGATATCAAGAGTGGCTTGAGGCTCAACATCCATATCCGCAACACTGGTGATCTGACCGGGATTGGCATGAGACTGATCCTCATGCCAATCAATTTGCGGAGTCTCGGGCTCACTCTGACAAATGTATATGTCGGGTGGGCGGAGCGGGTAAAGTCCTCCGTGCAGGTTGTGCAGTCGAAGAAGATGTGGTCTGCTGATACTGAAGTTGTAGCTTTGATACCTTCTTCGTGAGATCACTCAGCTGCTGAGGTAGGAGATGAGAGTTTCTCCAACTCTCGCAGTGACTGTAAGTCCTGAACTTGCTTCTGAATCACGTCCACCAATGTTAATTTCTCGCTAATAAAGCCCATGTTGGTGTTATATCCAGACTCTGAAATATTTTCCACCTTATGATGCTCTCGTGATGTGGTGGCTGAGGGGCCTTTTGGAATGCCTGAGTAGAGTCCACGACTCTCGAGTTCTCTGCCATCCCTTCGAAGATGGACCAGACTGTCTCGGCATCCTTATTCAGATAACTACCTCCATATGTGGCACTCACTAGCCCCTGAATGTCCGGCTGGAGTCCAAAATAGTTTTGCACAATCACATTTATGGTATCTCATGATGCGGGCATCTCTTCGTAAGATCCTTGAATCTATCCCGTGCCTCATGGAAAGACTCATTCGGTAGCTGCGTGAAGTTGGAGATCTGACTCCTCATCATGTTCGTCCTTCTCCAGTGGAAAATACTTATGCAGGAATGTGGACTTTTAAATCGTCCCATGTAGAAACTTCCCTTCCTAGATGACTCAACAAGTAAAAGTGCCTTATCTGCTAAGGCGAAGGGAAAGGCTTTGAGGCGAACAGCCTCCTGCGTAACTCCTGGATAGCTCGCCGTACCACAAATCATCTCGAACTACTGCAGAAAGGTAAATGACTCCTCTGTAGCATTCCCGTAGAACTTGGGAAGCAATGAGATGAAGGATGATCTCAGCTCGTATGGCCCTTGATTCGGTGGTAGCCGAATCCAATGATGTAGCGTTCTCGCACCCCGTCATACTCATCTCGTAAAGTGGCGAGAACCACTGCAGGCGGTAAAGGGTTCCCGACTCCTACTCTCATCCTGGCTATCTCAGCTCACAACTTGTTCTGAGTTCTAAATTGTTCTCGAATATGCAGGTCCATCTGCTGTAAAGTATCGAGAATTCCTGTCGTGATATCTACGGTTGGATCTGGTCTTCCTTCAGTATGGTGATCCTCAGTTGGCCTCTCTTCTGCTGGTCCTTTTCTACGAGCCATTTGCTTCAGATCTTCTGTGAAAGATAATTTCTCGTAAGAACTCAGCGAAAAATCAGCTGGAGAAATTGATGATGCATTGAGGCAAGGGTCTACCTCAAAAGACTGGCTGGGAGGCGAGGGAGTCTGGGTCTGACTCCCCTCGAGATCAGATTGGACCAACTCAGGAAGAGGGTCATCTCGAGTTTGTAAAGATGCACGACGGATGGCGAACGATCGAGGGCTCACAGAGTCTGAGCAGAGTAGCCGTCAAGTCGTCATCTTCGATGTCAAGAGAGCATCGGGAGAGCATGATTGACGATTCAAGAAAGATGGGAAATGCGTAAAAGCCACGATAACTCATGCCCCACAAGGCAAAAGCAAAGCAAACCCCGTTTTCACCAACACAACCCGATGATGACCGTAAAGAGTTTGGTTTCTTATCTTGTCGATTTTAGGATTGCATTAGAAACAAGTATAATCCCTGATTAACGCGAGCTTATAGGTACCCACAGTTTCCACGAAATACTGTCCCGAGTCTTTACAGAAAACCACTTGCTCTCAACCAGTATGGGGGTAAGTACGAACTGTTTCCGGCTACCCGTGTTACTTGAGGACAGATCCTTACGCAGTGTCCTCTAAATCCCCACTCTGCTAAGTAAACTCGGACCGTTTCCGGCTACCCGAGCGTACCCACTGAAAAATGGTGGATTAGATGCTAAATAGTATTTCACAAGAAATACGGGTTTTGGTTCTATCCTTAAGGGTCGTCTCTCACTCGTGCACTCTGAGAAGAACCTGTGCGGGGATTACTCTCCCAAATCAATTGAATCTTACGTTTGTTTTAGATCAGATACTTAAGTCAGTCTCGATTTTATTTTTGGGTTATATATTTTGTGGGTTTTTTCAGACAGGCGTCTAACGAATGTCTTTTATATTTTTTTAAAGTCTTAAAATCATGCACCTAGGTTGCAAGTCCTAAGACTAACTACGAAAGCACAATCAGATAGAATAAAAAATGAAAACTCCTAAAAAGCACCTAGCCTCGTGAAAAGCCACGAAAAACCGTCGATTGCGAGAAAAACTGCGGTGGGTGTCCTGATCTCCGAATGCACAACAACCGGCGAATCAGACCCCGAGAAAAATGGGAGGGAAGGTACAAGTGAGGATGACCTTATTGGGCCCCTTTCTAAAAAAACAAAAACATGGGCAAGTGCCCCTTTCTTTTTTTACAGAATAAAGGAAAAGATACAACACAAACCCTAACTAACCCTGCCCTTAGCAACCGAGAATCTCGGTCTATATACTTTCAACTATTTGCGGTTTCGAGAAAGCTGGCTGAACCTGCAGGTCCTACAAAGATTAGTTAAGAAACAAAATACACAAAAAATCCCTAAACAAAAATTTTAAAGATACATGAAAAACCGGTAAAAACAGAAGAAAAATCGTAAATAAAAATCGAAAGAAAATAAAATTTGAAAATCAAGAATAAAAGAGAAAATTGGTTCAAAAACCGCTGTAAAAACAAGCCTCCCTGGCAACGATGCCATTTTGATAGCACGATCCCAACCTGCGATTTGTTGTCGGTTGTAGAAAGAGATAACCACAAAAAGAGGGAACCATGTTGACATAAAAAAAATTACGATAAAATAGGAGAAAAATCCTATTTTATTGTTCACTACTAATTTAATCAGGTGAGTGTGCTTAGGTCGAACTCAAGGAAGCAAAATATTTAAACCACGATTTTCAAGACAAGGAAATAATTCCAATAAAATCCTCTTTATTCTTGATTTACAAGGAAAGAAATTGAAAAACAAAATACGAATCAAAACAAACTCAAGATGATGAAAATCAAAACCACAAAATAAAGTGACAAAAAATATGGGAAAAATACTCAAAAAATAGCTTGGGTAGTTATCGATCTACCTTAGAAAATCACAGAAAAATGTGAAAAATATGAGGTCCTGATGGCCCCTACAAGCCAGGGGCCTAACTCCAAAGAAAGTATATATTTTTATTACAGAAAAGGTCCCTGTAGGGACTAATTTAAAAGAAAATAAGAGAATTACAATTAGTTCCCCGCGCGGGACCTAAATGCAATTTTTAGAAACTGTTGGGGCGCGTTTGAAATCAGAAACTCGGCTGGGCTGAAGATGCAAATGTTCTACCGCTTTAGATTGAATGGCTCGGATTAGATTCTAGCTTGCGATCTGGAGCGTCCAAATGCGCCACGCGTCGCGCACCTATGCGCCCTGGCGTTCTGGGGCTGTTCTTGCACAGGTTGCTCAGCTGACGACGAAGCTTCTTCCTCCGACTTTTCTCTGGTAACTGGAGATGATCTGGGGCCTCCAGCGGGGCCAGAGGGGTGACGCCTTCACCCCTCGAGATCGCCTGCGGTAGGGATACTCCAAGGGTGGCTGAAGACGACGGATATCAGGCGATGAAGTTGGCGGTCCCATCTCTGATGCTGGAGCTTCTTGGTTGTTGCACCTTCTTCGGGTATGAATTGCTCGTGATTGCGAGTTCCAATTGCGTTGAAATTTGCTCCAGATTAAAGAAGATCCTGCAAGAAATGGGGGAAATGCGCTCGATTTGCAAGAAATCAGCCAAATGATTAAGATTTACAAGATCAAATAATGGAGTTTCCAGAATAGTTGAAAAACGGTGTATGAACAATGGTGAAATGATGAAGAATCCGAATGAAACAAGATGAAATCGAGGAGGGGGTTTGGTTTGCGTTTTTGATGGATGATTATGGAATCTAATCGCGTAATTAACTACCCTAATCGATGCACGAAAATTGAGAAAAGAATTAGTAAAGGTGGAGGATTAGATCCTATGAAGAGAGGTGTTTTTACCTCAGATGGTGGCTTCGACGGGCGATCTTTCCGGAGCTGGACGCAGCGCTAGGCGGCGATGCAAGCATTAAGGCACCTTGGGCTTCTCCTCCGACGTCCCTCTTCCACGCGAGGCGGCGGTCAGGCGCTGTCACCACCGGAGTTGGTCGGCACGGGGCTTGGAAATAGAGGTTTCGGTTCTGGAAGTTGGGACTTTCAGGCAGCTGGAGAGAACTAAGTTGGTTGTACCAACTTCATGGCTTTTTTATAAGTGGAATGGTGAAGCTCTAAGGTAGATCCAGTGGCCGGCGTGCATGAGCTTTGTTAGGAGGAAGACGTGGATGGCTTAGATTGATCAAGGGCATTAGAAGTTGAGCTGGAGAATTAGTTGAAGATGGCCAGGTAGAACAGACTTCACACTGGCTTCTTGAAGAAGAAGAGCCAGGTGCTGACACGTGTCAACACCTGGTTGGCTAGATATAAAAATGCTTATAATTATGTAATAAATACTAAATGGCATTATTTTAAATAGGTTATAAATGGAAAATATAGATTATTAAATTATCTAAGTTATGGTATAATTAGTTTATGTAAATAATGAATATTATTAGAAATATAAATATTATATTAATAAATAATTATAAACAATACTTAATTAATAGGTAAGGAATTTTTAATTCAATAAATAAATAAATAATTATTAATTTTATAATTTCTTAATTATTAGAGCAATAAATAATTCCTTTTTGAATTTTTGAATTTTAATAAAAATTTAGATATATTAATAAATATAGGTATAGGTTAGATAGTTCAATTTCATCTATAAATTAAGGTTTTGGATTTTATTAAAATAATAAATAGCTCTAAAAATTCTGAAATAAATCATTATGAAAATACAGTATCATGAAAATAATTAGAAATTATAAAATTAATAAAACTATAAATAATGTGTCCTCAATAAAATAAATAGCCCCAAAACTCCGTTGTCATTAGATCCCAAAACTGACTTTTTGCAAACGGACCCCGATTTGAATGAAACCACCTCGATTAATTAGAGAATATTATTTATGAACTTTAAAGGTAAGTAGAGTGAAATTGGAGTTCGTATGATGAAGTTATGAAGTTCAGAAGTTGAGATTTTGACAATTTAAAGGTTGGATTTCTCGGCATATATACATAATAATATTTTTAACTTATTTTTATATTTTTATATATATTTTTAGAAATAACTAAGAAAAGAGTTTGATGAAAAATATATTCATTTGAATTAATTAAAAATCAATGAAGATAATTATTTGATAAATAGTGAATAATGTGTGGGGTGTTCTTTAATTATTTTTATGGTTTTCTTTTCTTATCTCCCCCTACTTATTGTTTTGTCGACTAATCCATGCCGACTTGCTCTCGAGGGTTAGGTAATATAAATATATCTTTCAGCTATATTTATATTTTCTGAGTCATTTTTTACATATATATACATATCTATAATCTGCATTCTTTTCTTTTCTTTATTTTTTTATTCTTTATTTATTTACATGTTTTTGATGCATAAAAGTGCATTTTTATTCATGAATAGGATTTGGAAAAAATGCGGAAATTAATGAATATTTACATGTATTTGTTAAGGGTTTTAAGACAAAATGCGATCGAAAAGTTAATGAATCATGGATTCATCAACAAACCCTAGGGTTGTAGACCTATTGTCTTTTTATTTGTCATTCCTCATTATTATGAGGAAACGTGCACATTGCAACCACATACATTATGTGTCCAACTGCAAGCACAATATCTTGATTATGGATCCAATCCATGATATTTTACTGATTATTATTGAGTATAATATCGAGTGGGTTTAATGAAGGATTATCTGAAATAAAAAATTTACATAAACATATATAAATATATACTTTACTTTGATTTAGGAATATTTTTATATCAAAGTTGTCTTGCCCTATCAACACTAAAAGTTCATTCCCTTAATCACTTTCAATGTAAGAGATACACTTACCATTATATCCCAAGCAAGATCTGGGATCTCCTTTCTTATCTTTGTCACATCCCAATAATACGACAACCTGTAACTCGGATAAAAAGAAGCGGGAACACATTCTGCCTTGCAAGTCTAACTTGCCTTCCCAATTTGGTCTTTAACACCTGGGCCCACCATCCCTAAGGTGATGTTGACCCGTTATTAATTGAACCAACCGTCAACAGGAATACAACTCGCTATGCGCAATCCAATATTACCCCAATAATATGAGGACCCAATATTGGGGTCACTATGCATACGTCCTTACTCTTTCGAGAAGCAAAGAGCCTGATCCAGGTGCGCTTGCATATAGGAGCTGACTCTTCTGACAGGCGTCTCCTACATACAATCCTTGGCGACGGAACTCTTCGCCTTGACGGGAGACCATGGATGTCACTTATGTGATCCTCCATCTCATATTCAAATTCTAAATAATCATTATGAATCGTATTTACTACGATTAATTCTTCCAAGGGAAATAACAACTCTATTCATAATAGAGTGTTTTAAATTTAATTGGATTCTAATTAATCTAATCATGTTACATTAATGATCTAATTAATATCCAACAAACATGATTGTTACTTGAAATATGGTATTATCTCAAATACATATTATTTCGAATTTTAATAATTAGAAACACATCAAGATTTCTTAAGCATTATACCAACCCTACCCACTGTCATGGCTAGTACCGACTGGAGTGGGACAGTCCGCACACGGTGCAACCTTCTACCCCAATGCTCCCCGACTAGACACCATATCCGCCTCGAGAAAGGATAATGCAAAATAGATCACTTGGTACTTGAGATGATAATCTATTTTTCAACCTAAGTTATACCATATAATAATAATCAAAATAATTTTGTTTACATTATAAGGAGATTTTCTAAACAAATCCCCAATCCTATTCAAGCAACTATATTTGTTGGAAAGTAGATTGAGTAACCAATTGTGATCTAGATCATATCTAATCAATTATTGGTTAAGACAATGCTATTTAAGGAAATAATCATTATCAAATATTTCACAAATATTTATCAATAATTACTCCAGGAAATTAAACCATTTACTTTCACTAATTGATTAAATGACAATCATAAGGTTCTTGATTAGGAAAGTAATTTCCAACAGTGACCCTCACTTACTAAAATTAGCATATCTCAATCAATTTAAATCCGAATCAAGCAAAATAAGTTTCCAAAGTTTGAAATTTGATTTACAACAGAAATTAAGTGATTTGCACACATTACTAGGCATTCCAAATAAGTAATTAACTCCTTAATTACGTCAAGATTCGCAGTCCTCAAAACAGTGGATACATATTCACTAAAATGATCATAACTTGAGCAAATGGATTCCAAATCACGCAAACTCAAATCCCACGATTTCCTTATTTAATGGATAAAATAATCCGAGTGAAATTTTGTATTTAAACAATCTAAACAGGGAAAAAATATGCACTAAACAGAGATGCAAAAATGAAATGCGATAAAACTTTTGCAAACCCTAATGAACCCAAGTCTTCATAGGTTTATGGATCACATCCAAAAACTCCGACCTAAGGCTCTGACACCACTTGAAATATATGGTAAGATCCTTCAGAGCATCACGGAAACGTGAAGGATCGCATTGTATGCGATCGGGAGCGACTAGTCACACTAGTTGCACGAGGCAGCAGAATTTTAAAAAAATTTCATGCGATGAAACCACATGATCCAAGAACAATTCTCGGATTATTTCATCTAAACTACAAACAAGTATTACGATTACCTCTTGAAGCGTGGTTGCAATCGAGTCTCTAAACGAAGTGACCTCCTGTCTCAAGTCCGATCCAACGGAGGAGACACTTGTGAGCGCGTGGATGAGACACGTGCTTCTCGCAATCCATGTTGATGATCCAAGCAGCGGATCTCCTGATCTCATCACACGAGATCCGATATCTGCTTCATGAGCGAGTCGCAGCGAAGGAGACGAAGATCCACGAGCAAACAATTCGACAGCATAACAGCGATGCTACGGTGATGGAGACTCTCTCTAGGGCTCCATGGTGGACAACCACAATGAGAGAGAGAGAGGGCGTGCAGAGAATGATAGAGAGAGAAGTTGTTCACAAGTTGTATGTTGTGTTGTAACTAGAAGAGCAAGGGGTGCCTCTTCTTATATAGTACTTTGAGAGTCCATGGATCACAATCCATGGACTACACAAAACCAATGGATGAGATTGATTTGTGCTTCTTTCAATAGTCAAGATTTTGTTGGTAAAAACCAACAACAATTAATTTAATTTAGATTAAATATATATTGATAAATCAATATGATTTAATCCCAAAATTAAATCAATTAAACTTGGAGATAATGGAAAGGAAGCTCCCCTTTCCATATATGAAGAGTGGACGACCACCCTTTCCTTGTTAGGAATTGGTGGCCGTCCCCCTCTCCTATTAGGAAAGGGGGGAATCTCAATGCAATCTCCAAGATGGCATGATTTCATGTATCTCCAATATTTACAACAACAATTGTTGTAACTTATTCTACAAAAATAATTCATAATTATTTTGTGAATATTGCAATCTTGCCATTGGAAAAATATGAATCACATTCACAACTCAAAATAAAATATAAATTACATTTTCAATTAATTGTCCAATATGAATCCGATTCACATCAACGTTTAATTAACAAATGTAAGTTACAAATAACTCTCTCTTATATATATTATAAATCACATTTATAATATATGTGATTAATATGGATAATGCTATCTACATTATTCAATATCCATGATAATTAAATCACATTTAATCATCTTGGATCTCTATTCTCATGTGCCCAAATTATATAAATCACATTCACATTATTTATATCTTTGATAATCAAATCTCATTTAATTATCTTAGATAACTCTCCATATAATATGGATCAAATTCATGTTATTGATGATAATGAAATCACATTTAGTTATCCATTTTCTCAATGCTTGGATACATATATTAACAATGGAATTATCCATGAACTCTTTCAAGGATAATGCGCTTTCTCCGCGGATACTTGAAGATAAGGACAGAGTGATTGTATTGTTCCATATATAGTGACTTGGATATTGAGATCACATCTCAAATCCAGATCTTGCGGACCTCTCATATATGCTCGATTAAATCAAGACCACAAATCTAATCTTCTTATTGCATCTGAATCACATTCAGATCATTGTCCATCATTTGGACCAAGATCAAACTACTTCTCTACCGAGAGGAGTCACTAAAATCTAGACCCATTTCATCACTCCCTAGGAATGGAAGCGTCATGGTTATACAATCGTTTATGATCACATCACCCTCAGGTATTCCCAATACCTGTACATCCTGCATACTAGAAGACCCATATTAAATCCGAAGTATTATATCAATTTTACACTGTCTACTTCATGGTTTTATCATTAAGTTTCTCATTTGATCATTAGGAGTCAATATCTATCATATACTTTCCAAAAATATATATCATACCTAGGTCTTGATCATATACTTTCCAAAAGTATATATCAAACCTACAAATTCAGTCAAGCTTCCAAAGCAAGATGACCGTGCATAGAATTTGATTCTTCCAAATATATCATGAGTGAGCTCATGTCTTCTGATTCAGTAATGGACCTGTATGATCCCTTTGAGAGATCGTATTACTCATATGCCATTGCATGCACACCAGCGCGCCGGTGTATAGACCTTGGTTAGGTCATCAAACTATTGGTCTGTCAATGTACATGCTCAGACATATAGTAACACATCTATCTTCGGTCAGAGGATGCGTGCCTATATCGTGACAACATATGACATAGGACTTTGTTTATCTCGATCTCGTTAAGTCAACTCTTTGACCTAACTTATCTAACACCTCCGAATCTCTATTCTTATGCAGAGGACCTGCATCAAGAGGTCGGTTAGATATCATCCCTTTAGAGAAAAGATTGCCATCTCCTTCTCAGGCTGGAGATCATCTCTTAATAATCATCTAACGGTACTTGATGAGTCCTCCATCTAACTATTTTGATATTCTTCTAAGCACCAGCCTCTATGATTCAATAATTGAATCAACAACTGTATGATCAATAAGATGGCCATGGTACATAACCCTAATTGTACTAAGGAACCTATTATGCAAATTAGTTATTCTTCATTTCAGATCCGGGAATGATATTTTACATTTATTACATAATGGCTCGCCGTGGTCTCGCATGTCCAACAGTACTGTACCGTACCACCAGGAGCCTCTTTACATTCCTGGGGAGCAGTCTCCATATCCACCTCTCATTCACGAGGTGAACGTCATGTGGTTCAACCGAGAGTGCAGTCAACCCCGTCCATCAAGATAAGTTCAGCTGGGTTCACAACCGAGTTTTTCATCTCCACCATTTTCAGGGAAAGAGAGCATAGTACCAGCACTAGTAGCTATAGCCTCATTTTTCATATCCACCACACTTCCAGAATTGAGGACATAGATAACAACAGATGCAACATGCATATCCTTGTAATATGTACTATCAATAGTAGTCTGCATAATTTTAGCACCCTCCTCCTCCTCATTATCAGTTACAATATTCTGGGTACCAGCATCCACCAAAGTACCATTCTCGGCGACAACCCATTTATGAGCATCTAGAGGCACCTTCAGTGAATCCCTCACTAGATTAGCTTGCACTCCTGATGAAGAATATGAATGATTTGACTCAAAGGCTTGACGATCTGACCAACATGAAGCCATTGATACCAGCCCAGGTCGAAGCAAATCCCAACAACTTCAGATGCAAGGAGTAGGTAGCTCATGACCCGCCCACCCCCGAGATAGGTATGGCCCTTGTTTTTACTTGTTTATATGACGCCTATCGTCTCATGAGCAGTAGGAGATTGCAGCCATCCGCACAACAGTTGGGATTGTGAGATCGGGCCACTAAGAGAGCTACAACAACTACATCTTCTTCTTCACCAGTTGAGCAACGATTTAGTATGCATGAACCAGAGCATGGAGGATCACCATCACCTTCTACTTCATCACCACCACCTCCACCATCATTATTCAGAGAAATCCAAAAAAGATAATAAAGGAAGGTGCATTGCCCAGTTTGCATCGAAGGAGAACACACATGTCATGGAGTCTTCTTCAGCACCAGCAGACCACACATGCCGTCTACTTTTTCCTTTTTCTTCTTCTACTCTTGTATGGGATAACATTATACAGACTGATTCTGGTTATCCACATGTACATGATGACTTTGATTTGAATAAGATAAATGAGCAGTTTGATGTTTCTATTCTGTTCCATTTCCTTGAGCTTTGAATAAAATTAGATAAATCTAAAAGTTAAAAATGACATTATCTGATCCTGGAGTGGTAAAGATACTTCAGAATATCTTTTTAGAGATGTCACTCCTTAAGACCTGGAGTACATGTCTGCAGTCAATAAGGGAATGAAAAAAGCATGCACTCAAAAGCATCAACCAATGCAAAATAGACGAAAGAAAATAGAAAAGCACATCTTAACTATGGCCACAATTCGTGCCATCAGCAACCTCCCACCCAAAAATAAAGATAAGGGAGCACCTCACATCTGTTGCCATATCTTTGATCAAGAGTTTGATCGTACTCTACTCGATAGAGGATCCTCAATTAATCACATGCCATCCTCGCTACACACTGAGTTTGGGTTGTCACCAAGATGATCCTTCAGTTTACTGATAGATTGATCAATAGGCCGAGGGGTATTCTTGAGGACATTATCATAATGGTGCAAGGAATGAGATTCTCGGTTGATTTTGTTGTTATGGATAAGGATACCTCTGCACCTTTACTCCATACCCAAATAATACTTAGTGGGCCATTCCATCGAACATCCGAAGAGGTAGTTGATTAAAGTATTGGAGAGATAACCTTTCACTCCTTTAGTGACAAGGTTAAGATAGATACGATCTCGGATCTGAAGCCATCATCGCCACCCGCAACAACAGATGAGAGAGAGAGAGACAATTACAACAGATTCTGAGGACTATGTTTCTTGCTGAGTTTAAAGAGGCAGATCTTTTTACAGATTTCATGGACACCTAGGAGTTCCTTTCCCATAAGGAACCTCTGGAAAGCACGATCGATATTAGCTCCCATATTGATTATTCTGAGTTGTCCGTTGATGGATCTTTTGAGCTATTTTTTGAGGATCAGTATGCATTACTTCAGAGGTACATTTTGATATACCTGAGATACTTTCTTCTGAGATCACTGATGATACACCTCCTACTGAGATATCTGAGATTTTTGTTGATGAGTTTTCCAAGATTTTTGAGCATCCTGATGAGCTATCCCCTTCTGAGCACAGATTATTTATTGTCGATCTTTCTAAGACATTACTTGATGAGCCTACAGTAGCCGCAGTGGACGGCTCACTGATGAATCCATGATTCATTAACTTTTTGTCACATTTTGTCTTAAAACCTTTAACAAATACATGTAAATATTCATTAATTCCCACATTTTATCAAAATATTATTCATGAATAAAAATACACTTTTAAGTATCAAAAACATGTAAATAAATAAAGAATAAAAAATAAAGAAAAGAAAAGAAGGCAGATTGTAGATATGTATATATGTACAATATGACTCAGATAATGTAAACATAACTGAAAGATATATTTATATAACATAACCCCCGAGACCAAGTCAGTAGGATTGGTCGACAAAACAACAAGTAGGGGGAGACAAGAAAAGAAAATCATAAAAAAATTAAAGTAAACTCCACACATTATTCATTATTTATCTAATAAATACCAATTCTTCATTGATTTTTAATTAATTCATATGAACATATTTTTCACCAAACTCTTTTCCTAATTATTTCTAAAAATATATAAAAATATAAAAATAAGTTGAAAATAATATCTTGTATATATGCCAAGAAATCCTACTTTTAAATTGTCAAAATATCAACTTCTGAACATCATAACTTCCTCCAACTGATTCTGAACCACTGTTCATCAGCTGACCCATCTCTCTTCCAAGCCTCGTACCAGCCTTCTGAGGTGGTGACAACGTCTCAAAGCAGCCTAGCGTGGAAGAAGGACATCGGAGGAGAAGCTCCAAGGCGCAACGCTGCCTTGCATCGCCGCTTCGAGCTACGTAGAGCTCCGGCAAGGATCAACCGTCGAGCAATCATCAGAGGTAATACACCTCTATTCCCAGGTCTATTCATCCATATGTTTTGCTATTTTCTTTATCGATCTTCGTGCCCCCATTAGAGACTTTAATCGCATAATTAGGTCACTTAATCACCCTTCTTAGACGCACATCTAATCCCAACTCCAATTCATTTCAAAATTCAATTCGCGTCCCACTTTTTGCTACCATTCACGCCTTTCTTTAATAATTCTGGAAACCCATTTTTAAATTTGCAATTATTAATCATGCGGCCGATTTCTTCACAAATCGAGCATATACATGCATTAATTGTAGATCTATCTTCAATCTAGAGCGAATTTAGAGCAAGAGGAGCTTCCAAACATAAGAAATTACTCGTTTAAAGACGGTGCAACTTCATGCAGTAGCTCCAGGAACAGAGTAACCGACCATCTTCATCAACCTTCTTCCATCGATCGTGACCCTTTCCGATCAAGCTCACCCGTGGGTGAGCTCGAGGGGTGGAAGAGCCACCCCTCTGGCCCCGTCGGAGGCCGAAGTCCCTCGCCAGTTGCCGGTGATAATTTGGAGAAGAAGGCTTCGCCGTCAGTGGCACGAATAGCTTCAAGAATAGAAAGAACTCCAGGAGTACAGCCTGCTGACACGTGTCCACAATTGGATGGTTCAGATCACCCTGTACCTTCTAATCTAGGTCGTTCGATGCGAAACGGTGGAACTTTTGGGACTTAAACCCAGCAGACTTTCAGAAATCCAAGCCCGCTTCAAAAGTTTCCAGAATTGCAATTAGGTCCCTGCGCGGGGACCTAATTGCAATAAAACGTGTCTCTTTCGTATTTTAGTCCTTCCAGGGACTATTTTGTAACAAAAACTAAACATTTTTCTTGCAGTTAGGCCCTTGGCTTGTAAGGGCCATTTGAACCTCGTATTTTTGACAATTTTTTGTGAATTGTTTAGGGTAGCTTGACAACTACCCAAGCTGTTTTTCAAGTATTTTTCCCGAATTTTTTGTTGCTTGCTGTTGTGGTTTTGATTTTTGTCTTCTTGAGTTTGTTTTAAACCGAATTTTTTCTTCATTGCTTTCCTTGTAAAAACAAGAATAAAAGAGAATTTGTTGGGATTTATTCCTTGCCTCGAAAACCGTAGTTTGAACATTCTGCTTCCTTGTGTTCGACCCAGGCACACTCACCTGGTTAAATTCGTAGTGAACGGTAGAATAGGATTTCATCTCCTATTTTACCGTAATTTTTGTTTGATCAAATTCGAGTTTCGGTTCCAAGCGCTTCTCTACATCGACACATTATTCCGCTCCTGAAATTTGAGTTTATCATTCACACCGTGCAGATCATCTACCTTCTTCTAGTGTTGTTGCAGAGGTTGTTGTAGAGCTGATTCAGATCCTATCTGAGCTCAAAGTTTTACCCTCAATGCTGAAGTATGCCTTCCTTATGGGTGCGCCCTAAATATTTCTAGTCATCATCAGTTCGCAATTTGACCGATGGTTAGGAATCTCGCTTACTAAAGGTTATCAAGAGAATCACAAGGCCATAGCTTGGAATATTTCGAATCTTCAAGGGATTAGTCTTGCTTTGTGATCTCATCGTATCTACTTAGAGGATGACAACAAACCAACCCGCGAGTGTCAGCATCATCTCAATCCAAATCCCTGGGATGTTGTCATGAAAGAAATCAGGAAATGGTGTGATGCTGGCTTTATTTATCCCACTTCATATTTCAAGTGGGTTAGTCCATTGTACGTGGTCCCGAAGAAATCCGGGATTACTATCGTGACGAATGACCGCGTTGAGGAAATTCCGACTCGTGTACCCACTTCATGGCGTATCTACGTAGATTACCGATGCCTGAACTCAACTACCAAGAAAGATCACTTTCACTGCCCTTTATTGATCAGATTATTGAGAGGTTAGCAGGGAAGGAGTTATTTTATTTCTTGGATGAGTACTCAGGATATAACCAGGTTGCAATCGCTTTTGAGGATCAGGAGAAAACTACTTTTACTTGTTCGTTTGGCACCTACACCTTTAGATAGATTCCATTTGAATTGTGTAATGCCCCTGCTACATTCCAGAGGTGTATGTTTGTCATTTTTGCAGAAATGGTAGGTATTTTTCTAGAGGTCTTCATGGATGATTTATTGGTCTATGGGGATAGTTTTGACTTATGTCCTAATCATTTAGTCTGAGTACTTCAGTGTTCTTGTGAGGTGAATTTAGTGCTCTAATGGGAGAAGAGTCACTTTATGATGACTAATGGAATTCTATTAGGCCACATCATCTCCAAACATGTTATGGAAGTTGACCCAACTAAGAATGATGTGATTTCCATGTTAGAGTCACCACAGAATTTGAAGCAGTTGAGGTCATTCCTTGGTCACGTTGGAATTTATATGTGATTCATTAAGGACTTCAGCAAGATCTCCAGGCCTTTGACTAAGCTTCTGTGCAAGGAGAGTGAGTTTATAGTTGATGAGAAAGTCCTCCTTGCATTTCATCAGATGAAAGACATGGTTACAAGAGCTCTTGTCCTTCAGCCACATGATTGGTCTCTCCCCTTTGAGATCATGACGGATGCGTTAGACTATGCAGCTGGAGCTGTTATGGGGCAGAGAAGGGATGGGATATTGTTTGCCATATACTATGCTAGCAAGACTCTCGATGAAGCATAACATAATTATATAGTTATAGAGAAGGAGATATTAGCAGTAGTGTTTGCTTTAGAGATGTTTCGTTCATAACTACTTGGTTCATATGTCATTATATACACAAATCACACTACCATATAGTACTTACATGCAAAGAAGGATGCCAAACCATGCCTAATCAAATGGATCCTACTTCTCCAAGATTTGATTTAGAGATTCAAGATAAACCTGGAGTAAAAATGTTGTGGCAGATCACCTTTCTCAGATCACAGATGCATAATCCTCTAAGCAGCTAATTCTTCCAAATTTGGAGACCTTTCTAGATGAGTCTATTTTGTATGTTGGCCTCACTCCCAATGTGCTCTGATGTTGTGAACTATCTTGTCTCCAAGAAAGTTCCACAAGATTGACCGAAGAACAAGGTAGACAGATTCCTATCAGAGATTCATGTTTACCAGTAGGAGGATCCATATCTGTTTCGTGAGGGTGCGGATTGTATATGGAGAAGGTACATTCCTCAGGAGGAATATACTAGTGTGATTGAGCATTGTCACAATCTAGAGTCTAGTGGGCATCATTTGGGGAAGCGCACGACATCGATGGTTCTACAAAGCAACCTATGGTGGCTAACTCTGTTTAAGGATGCTATAGACTATGTTCGAGGTTGTATTGATTGTCAAAAAATGGGAGGAACCCTCGGTTCCAAAGATACTATGCCCTTGAGATATATTCAGATTTCAGATATTTTTGATGCTTGGGGCATAGATCATTGGTCCACTTCCTATCAATCAGGGATTTCTATACATCCTGTTTGCCATGGATTATGTTAGTCATTGGGTGGGGGTGATCCCCACTCGAACCGTTGATAGTCGTAAGGTTTGTTCCTTTCTCAAGGACAATATTATTACGCGGTTTGGGATCCTCAAGATACTCATTTTAGATGGTAGTAGTCATTTCATTAATAGAGATGTTAGAAAGCTTGTTAAGGATTATGCCATTGAGCATAGAGTTGTGTCTCCTTACCACCCACAGACTAACATCTTGGCTGAGATTTCAAATAGGGAGATCAAGACGATACTTCAGAAACTTGTACATCCAGATAGGAAGAACCGGTCCCAGATTGACTCGGTTCTATGGGATTATCAGACGGCGTATAAATCTCCATTGGTCATGTCTTTGTTGGACATGTGAGCCCACGGTGAGTCGTTATGCAATAAATGTTATTGCAAATATCATTCCTTGATCTGAAATGAAGAATAACGAATTTGCATAAAAGGTCCCTTAGTATAATTACGGTAATGTACCATGGCCATGTTAATGATCATACAATTATTAATTCAATAATTGAATCATAGAGGCTGGTTCTTGGATGAATATCTAAGGAGTTAGATTGAGGACTCATCAAGCACCGTCAAATGATTGTTAAGAGATGATCTCCAGCCTGAGTAGGAGACGACAATCCTTTCTCATTAGTCTGATATCTGATCGACCTCTTGATGCAGGTCCTCTGCATGGGAATAGAGATCCAGAGGTATCAGATTAATTAGGTCAAAGAGTTGACTTAATGAGATCGAGATAACCAAAGTCCTATGTCGTCACGATATAGGCACACATCCTCTGACTGGAGACAAATGCGTTACTATATGTCTAAGTATGTACATTTGGCAGACCAATAGGTTGATGACCTAACCAAGGTCTATACACTGGCAAGCTGGTGTGCATATGAGGGCATATAAGTAATACGATCTCTCAAAGGGATCATATAGGTTCACTTGTGAACCGGAAGACATGAGCTCACTCATGAGGTATTGGGACCAATCAAATTCCATGCATGGTCATCGTGCTTTGGAAACATGACAAGAATTTCTAGGTATTATATATGCTTTTCAAAAGCATATGATCGATATCAACTCCAAACGACCAAGAATGAGAAATTTGATGATGAAATCCTAAAGATAACATTGTAAAATTGATCTATATCTTCGGGTATATCATAGGTTTTCCAGTATGTAGGATGTACATGTATTAGGAATGCTTGAGGGCAATGTGATCATAAACGATTGTATAACCATGACGCTTCCATTCCGAGTGAGTGATTAAATAGGTCTAGATTTTAGTGACTCCTCTCAGTAGAGAAGTAATCTGATCTTGGTCCAAGTGTTAGACATTGATCTGAATGAGATTCAGATGCAATGAGAAGATTAGATTTACGACCTTGATTTAATCAAGCATCTATGAGAGGTCCGTAAGATCTGGATTTGAGATGTGATCTCAATATCCATGTCACTATACATGGAACTTACACTCGCCCTGTCCTTATCTCCAAGTATCTGCGGAGAAAGTGCATTACTCTTGAAAGAGTTCAAGAATAATTCCATTATTGAATTATATATAAGCATTGAAAAAATGGATAATTAAATGTGATTTAATTATCATGAATAATTTGAATTTGATTCATATTTTGAATGCATGAGAATGATAATCCAATGTAATTAAATGTGATTTAATTATTATGGATATGAATAATACGAATATCACTATCCAATTATTCATATATATTATAAATGTGATTTATAATATATTAGAGAGATATATTGTGATTTATATTTGATAATTAATTATTGATGTGAAGTGAATCGGATGAAATTGAAAATATAATTTACATTTTCTTTTGGGGTGTGAATGAGATTCGCATTTTTCCAATGGCATGATTGCAATGTTTACAAGATAATTATGAATTATTTTTGTGAAATAACTTACAACAAGTGTTGTTGTAAATCTTGAAGATATCATGAGATAATGAGAACTCATGAGATAATGAGGAGATTGATCCATCCACCACAAGAGGGTGGACGGCCACCAGCCTCCACTAGGAGTAGGGTCGCCGTCCCCCCATTAGGGATGAGGGCAATCTTCTCCTCCCTTATCTCCAAGGTCAAATTGATTTGATTTGAATTTATTTATATTGATTTATCAATATATATAAATATATTAATTAGATTAATTATTGTTGTGTTTTTACAACAACATCACAATCACTGAAAGAAATACAAATCAATCTCATCCATTGATTTTGTGTTGTCCATGGATTGAGATCCATGGATTCTCAAAACTCTATATAAGAAGAGGCACCCCTTGCTATTCGATTTACAACAACAACACAACACAACTCTCTCTCACTCTCTCATTGTGATGCCAAGCCCTCTCTCTCTCTCCTTGAGTGACCGTCCACTGCTCCCTAAAGAGAAGGTCGCTGTCGTCGTCGCATCGCCGTTGCGATGCCACTTAGACAACTCTCAGATCTCCATCTTCTTTGGTGCGTCTTGCTCGTGAAGAAGGCGTTCGATCTCGTGAGATGAGATCAGGAGATCCCTTTCTTGAATCATCCACTTGGATTACGAGAAGCACACGACTCATCTCCGCGCTCGCAAGCGTCTCCTCTGATGAATCGGACTTGAGACATGAGGTCTATTCTCTTAGAGGCTCGATCACAACCACACTACAAGAGGTATTCATATATCTACTATGGGATTAGATGAAATGATCCAAAACGTGTTCTTGGATCATGTGGTTTCATCGATTAAAGTTTTTAAATTTCGCTACACCGAGCAACTAGCGCGAGTAGTCGCTCTCTATCATATATGATGCAATCCTCATGCTTCTGTGATGCGCTTAAGGATTCATTCATATACTTCAAGTGGTATTAGAGCCTTAGGTCGGAGGTTTTAGATATGATCCATAAACTTAGGAAGACTTGGGCTCATTAGGGTTTGTGAAAATTTTATCGCATTTCATTCATGCAGCTCTATTTCGTGAGTTTTTTAGGAACTGTTTAATTATTTAAACTCTAAATTATCACTTGAATTATGTTCCCCATCAAATAAGAAAATTGTGGGATTTGAGTTTTCATGATTTGGAATCTGATTGCTCAAGTTATGATCATTTTAATGAACATATATCCACTGTTTCAGGGATGATGTATCTTGACGTAATTAAAGAGTTAGTTACTGGTTTGAAACACCTAGAAATGCATGAAACTCACTTGGACTCTACTATAAAACAAATAAGAAAACTTCGAAAACTTACTTTGCATGATTTGGATTTAAATTGATTGAGGTATGCTATTTTTAATAAGTGAGGGTCGCTGTTGGAAATTACATTCCTAATCAAGAACCTTGTGATTGCCATTTAATAAATTATTGAAATTAATGGTTAATTTCCTATATTAATTATGGATAAATATTTGAGAAATATTTAACGATAATTATTTTCTTAAATGACACTGCCTAAACCAATAATTGATTAGATATGATCTAGATCACAAATTGATTACTCAATCTTCTTTCCAACAAACAAAGTTGCTTGAATAGGATTGGGAATTTATTTAGCAAATTTCCTTATATCATAAATCAAAATGGTTTTAATTATTATTATATGGTATAACTTCGGTTGAAAAAATGATTATCATCTCAAGTACAAAGTGATCACTTGGCATTATCCTAACTTCAGACGGATACGGTGTCTAGTCGGGGAGCGTTGGGGTAGCAGGTTGCTCCGTGAGCGATCTGTCCCACTCCCGTCAATACTGGCCATGACAACAGGTATGTAAGGGGTAATGCTTGAAGGTATCATGATGTATTTTTCTAATTATTAAAATTCTAATAATACGTATTTGAGATAATACCATATTTTAAGTAACAATAAAGAATGTTTGTTGGATATTGATTGGATCATTGATTTAATGTGATTAGATTAATTGGAACCCAATTAAAATTAAAACACTCTATTATGAATAGAGTTATATTTTCCTTAGTAGAATTAATCATAATGAATATGATTCATAATGATTAATTAGAATTTGAACATGATATGAAGGATCACATAAGTGACATCCATGGTTTCCCGTCAAGGTGAAGGATTCCGTCGCTAGGGATTGTTTGTAGGAGATGCCTGTCCGAAGTGACAGCTCCTGCATAAAAGAGCATCTGGATCAGGCTCTTTGCTTCTCGAAAGAGTAAGACCGTATGCATAGTGACCCCAAATATCAGGTCCTCTTATTATTGGAGCGATATTGGATTGTGCATTGCAAGTTCTAATCCTGTTGACGGTTAGTTCAATTAACGACGGGTCAACATCACCTTAGGGGTGGTGGGCCCAGGTGTTAAAGACCGAATTATGAATGCAAGTTGGACTTGAAAGACATAATGTATTCCCTCTTTTTTTAATCTGAGTTACAAGTTCTCTTATTATTGGGATGTGACAAGGATAAGAAAGAAGATCTCAGATCTTGCTTGAGACATAATGGTAAGTATATCTCTTACATTGAAAGTGGTTAAGGGATTGAACTTTCAGAGTTGAAAGGTAGGATAACTTTGATATAAAAATTCCTAAATCAAAGTAAAATACGTATATATATATATTTATACAAATTTCTTATTTCAGATAATCCTTCATTAAACTCACTCAATACTATACTCAATAATAACCAGTAAAATATCATGGATTGGATCCATGATCAAGATATTGTACTTGCAGTTGGACACATATTGTATGTGGTTGCAATGTGCAAGTTTTCTCGTAATAATGAGGAATAACAATTAAATAGACAATAGGACAACAACCTAGGGTTTGTGTATCTCTATAGTCTTGATCTCTCATCGAATGTACTTTGGAAGTAACATGTAGATGATGATTGTAATTGTCAAACAATCCTTATAAAATCTAAGAAGATGTTCTGGCATACATATGTGCTCTCGACATTTAATCATGAATGACATGGTTCATTGCATTATGCAGAATGGTGGCTGTACAAGAGATGATGTATTCAAAATGCTTGAGTACCTACCTGAACCTAAGTCTTTAAGAGTTAAGATATGATGAGTGTCATCATTCTACTATCTATACTCTAGTCATTCATGAAGCTTCATAATATTCATATTGTATGAATTGAATGAAGCATGTATAAATGTTAAAGTACTCTTATATTGAAATCTTTTTGAATTCAACATAAGAGATCCTTTATCTTAAGCAATGGTTGTTTATAGATGAAAGGAGTGCAGTGGAAGCATGGGTTGGACTCAAGTAAGAAGGAAAGTCAAAGAGTTGACCATAATTATGTGATTTACATATGACATCTAAAGAGTTGGATGAATGCCAATACTGCAATAAGCCTCTGTACTGATAATGTGACTATCAAGTCTATCTAGATCCTTAGAGAAGGACTCAGATAGTGCATCTGGATAATCTAAATCTACATACGATCATTGAAATTGACTTATTAGATATGATCAAAGTCTAATAATTGTATCTCATTCTTCTAAATAACACTTGCAATTGGTTGCATATATTTTTTAGAAGACTAGAAAGTTTGATATTAAGGTTTAATAGTCATCTACATGGATATTGATGCACTTGTTGCAACAATCTCTATTGGATAAATAGACATCATATTTTCAGTGGGAGATCCCTTAGTCTTAGATAATGCTTCTATGACCTAGACATTAGAATACATTCATTGTTTATTTCTAAATGTTGGAAATAAACATGAATTCTTGAATAGACCTATCATAAGGAGTTATGATGGATATATTTCAGATAGTAATCAGACATCTGGATGACTCTACTAAATTAGAAAATTAATGAACATTTCTCTAACATTTCTAATACTGAAAATTGAACCTTAAAAGATCAATAGGGGGATGAAGATCATTCCCATTCCTATCTCAGTCCTCCTAATGCACCTAAACTCAATAGAGTTGTAGGGAGATACAATTGGAGCATGTGCAACATGAGTTAATCAATGATGACTCTTAGTATAATTATTTTTTAGTTTTCAGGTATATATATAGTAGAGACTACAATGTATATATCCTTAATAAGATTCCATGCATCTAGTACCTGAGAACCCTCATAAGCCATGGTTTGGAACCTAGCCTAGTGTTGGACACTTGAGGATTTAGGGTTGCTTGGTCCATAACTTAGTCATGGATACAAGTAAGCTGAAATCTAGCAAAAGAGAGTGATACTTCATTAGAAAAATAAAGGATGGTATTGGATACTATTTAACCCAAAATTCGGTGATCTTAAGTTCCACACAAGGCGGGAACTCAGTCGCTGAATCGACCACGCGAAATTCGGATTAAAACAACAATTAACCCACGACAAATATATCAAGCAATGAAAGTAAATGTGCGGAGTTAAAATTTATTATAACTCTACAACAAGAAGTGTATAGGTGCAAGTATTGTAGAGGTTGAACACAGGGAGAAGACAGGTAGAACGGGGTACCAAGGCACCAAAATGTGTGAATGTGATCAATTGTCTAACTATGCTATATTTTTTTGTGGGTTTTTAATTTTATATTTTTTATTTAATTTTTAATTTTATAATTTTGTATTTTGATTTTTTTAATTTACTGATTTTATATTTTTCTTTTTTATATTTTATATTTTTTTATTTTCTTTTTCAATATTGGAAAATAAAGACAATGTAATAAAATGGAGAAAGAGATATTTATAAAAATAGATAAAAATGTTCAAAAATAAGCAAATAAAGTCTTTTTGGTCTTTTTATACTTTTTTACTGTTTTTGTGATTTTTGGGTAATTTTAAGAATGTTTTTGGTATTTTTAATTATCACAATAAAGCAAACAGTGAATAAAATGCAAGGCTGAAACTTAAAATAGAGAAATAAAATAGCAAACAGTAACAAAAATTCTCCAAATTAATTTTCACTTAAAGATAATGAAACAAAGAAAATTTAGAGACAAAGTTTGTATTTTTAGGATTTTTAAGGAATTTTTAGGATTTTTATGAAGGTTTTTGGAGTTTTTTGATTTTTAGGAGTTTGGTTTTGTAATTTTTAATGATTTTTGGTCTGAAATTAAAACACACTAAAAGGAACAAAATATATGTTTTGGGGATTTTTCTGGAGTGTTTTTGTATTTTTTATGGATTTTATAAGCTAGACAGTGCACAAAATGGATGTTTTTGATTTTTAATAAATATTAAAATGCAATAATTATGAAAAAAAATAGGCCGTTAAACTACTATGCGACAGGACGCTACGGTGATTTTAAGTGATTTTTTTGGTTTTTATAGACACATGCAAAAAATAAAGATAACAAAAGGAAAAGGCACACGTGCAGGGGCTTTAATGTAATATTAGGAAAGTTTGGGGGCCTTGGCGCAATATGTCCACAGAAATTAATACTACAATTAAATATTTTTGGACCAAACATCAATAACCAGAAGCGCGAGGGGGTCCAGCAAAATTCGCCAAGGCACGCGTGATGTGCACGCGCCTGGCAAGGATGAAATCGTAATTATCAAAAATACCGTGGGCTTGATTGTGAAATTTCCAGAAGTTTTAAACTGCAATCCAATGTTTTAGCATTAAAAACACATAAGCCAAAAACCCAGGGGTCGTCTGCAAAAACGCCAGGCACCACGTGCAAAGCACGCGCCTGGCGAGGGTCAACTGCGATATGACAAAGGTCCGAGGGGTAGATTGTAAATATTACACAAATAACTCAACTGCGTAGGAATGTTTAAGTGCGCAATTCAAAATTGCAAAAACGCCTGGGAAAAAGATGCAAAATACCCAAGCAGCAGGGCGATCGAACGGATGATATGGGCTCACTTACGCCACGTGTCGTCACCCTGGGAGCCGATACCCCTTCGGCGTTAACGATGGAGATTAGATCCTGAAGCCACGATCTGACGGCCTTCACTGAAGCGCTGGCGGACGGTGGATGCTCGCCTACTAATACACGTGTCAGCCCAGCAATGCCTGATACCGATTGGGCTCCGATGGCGCGGATTAGATCGCCACGAGGGGATCAACGGTGCTGGTTCGCTTCCATTGGACGCCTCCTGTAGCTCGTGAAGAACATCCCCCAGATCGACGGCACGGAGGGAGTTTGGAAGAACAGCAGATAAACTCCGCCGGGGCGGAGTTCGATCTGCTCCTCTCCTCACTTGCGTCGTCCCCAGGGGTATATGGAGGACGCGGAACGTCCCTGGGGCTCCTCCGCACACGATGGGGTCCTCAGAAGCAGCCCAGGTCCATCAGGTGGTCGTGGCCGTTGCGTGTGACCTGGGCTGCTTCTTGGGCAAACTTCGAGGTGCTGGGACCTCTCCTGGGACCTGCAAGGAGAAAAAAAGAACGCATCAGTACACGTATGCAAGCCCAGGTCGTATTGGCGAAGAAAGCGGCGAGAGATGGTGGAGGTGATCTCCGGAGCTCAAGGGCTCCGGTGAAGTGTTGACTGCGAAGTTGGGGTGATCTACTCAATAAAAGAACCAGATAAATGCATTAAACAACGCCTAAGCTTAACAGCGAACGAAATAGAAAGAAAATGGACAAAAAGAACGTGAAGAAAGTGGACGTCGAGGGTTGAAAAACCCAAGGTTGGACCTCAACGGCCACGGGTGGCCGGAGGTGATGGAACCGCCTCCTTGGTCGACTAGCCCCGCCCCGGAGGAGTTGGAGGATTTCCTGTCACAAGAACCAATCCAGAACTCAATATTCAAGAAGGGGAAGAAGGTCAAAGAGCGTTCAAAATGAAAGTGGGAGTTTTGGGTAGCTTTTGAAACAATGGCCAAGGGGCGAACTTCGAGACACGCTCACGGGCACGCGAAGAAGATATTGGAGAATCCGAGTGGTTGGCGTGAATCCTGGTGATGCCAAGAACATCTTTCATGTAGAGAGCAACTTCCCTCGAGCAACGCACAAGCGGCGAAAAATTCGAGAAAAGAGGGGAACGACCATTGTCCAGCGGGTTGTGACCTGGGTCATAGAGTTGACCCATGGTCAACGGATGGCGTGGCCTAATTGGGCCACGCCATCCGCAAAAAGACAAAAGTCAAATAAAAGGTTTGTAAATTAAAAAAAAAATGATTTAATTAATTTTAGGTTATTTAATAAAAAATGTTTATTATTTTATATAGTATTTTATTCCGATTTTTAATTATTTTTATGAGTTATAATTTTACAAGTTGCTTTTATACCCTTATATAGGTATATTATCTATATGTTTGATTATTTTATTTTTATTTAGTGATTGAAATTTTATTATTTTTATTTCTTATTTTATAAAATTATAAAACACTTTTATATACATAAAGATATTTTTATTTTATTTTTATGATATGTTTTGTGTATTTAATAAAATAGAAGTATATTTTATATAGGTATAAGTATAGGTATAATACCTGTATAACCTATATATGTTTATGTTTATTTTTATTTTTCTTTGTATTTTTATTCTGATTTTAATGCACATAAATATTACAAGTAATATTTACAACATTATAAAAATATAAAATTATAAAAAAAATAAATAAATAATAAATTGAATATTTTATTCTGTACAAGTATACAATGGGGGTCCAAAACTCAACTTTCAAACCGTAGCTCCGCCAAATGCGAAACCACCGCCATTAAATAGCTTATTTTCTTCTATATACAATTAAAGGTGAGTATGCTGCATTTGGAGTTTTCATTTGTGAGATACGGGTCTGGGAAGTTGGAATTCTGGATTTTTATTCAGACCATAACTTTTTATCTGTACATTATTCTTCAGTGAAATCAATTTTATATTTTTCTTTATTTAATTATCTACAACTTTCATGTACAAAGTTTCTTTATTTGATGTATTAAAAGTGGGACCGAAAATAGGTCCCAAAGTGAATAAAGAATGAATAGAATAATATAGGTATTTGACTGTATTTTGACCTTATCTCCCCCTACTTTATTCCTGGTCTACCTATTCATCAAGATGCCTAGGTCTCAGGGGTTTTGGGTCATAAAATATTTACAATATTGTATTCTTTTTTTCTTTTCTTTATTTATTCTATAATTTTGGCTTTAATTAAAGTATTTTATACATTAATATGATGCACATGCATGGATGCTAAGATGATGATTTTAAGGGTATTTACAGGTAATTGCTAGGGTTTTTGATGCCAAAATGATAGAATAAAGATGATGAAATGTGGATTCATCATCCCCCTATACTTTACCTTTGCTAGTCCCTAGCAAACACTTATGCAATAAGTGCAAAAAGAAAAGAAAGAAAAGAAAAAGAATAACTTGGATTTTATTTGATTACCAAACTTGTCTTCGCAAAATCAATGTTTGGAGCTTAAGTCGGACCTTTGGAAATTTAGTGCGGGCAGAACCTTAGTGAGAACCGTGTTTGAAATCCAACAGTCCCTGAGAATCCCAACACTCTATCCGTGTCTTCTCAATAGCCAGGTCGGAAATATTTCAACTCATACGCAAACTCTTACGACTATGAATCTGACTTGTACAGTGTAAGTGATGGTGGCTCTCCCCAACTAGAATGACAAAGAAACTGACTTCTCCAGTACGACAACCCAATGATTCCCCAATCCAATGACTCCATCCTCGAGGAGCGGGTTATTCCCTTATAAGTTCAACTGGCAACCAGCTCAAGAGGAGGGGGTGAAGAGAAGAATGGACGGTAGCCAGTGTAGCTACCTATCCTTGGATGCAAGACCAGTGTAGTCAAGTCATCCTGCTGCAGGCTCACATGATATGACTTTGATGCTCAAGCTTGCTTATTGACTTTACAACATTTGTACATACTTGCAGGCTTTTTATTTTTGTACATGCCTGAACTTTTTTTTTGGAAATACTATATACAACAGCATTTACATAAGGAGTTTTTCCTCTTGAGCCAGTAGACTATCCCTCTTTTGAAGCTTTATCGCAACCCACAGCCTCCTGTCTTTAGACTTCCTAATCACTGGACGGGTTGGGGTGCACTTCCCTCCCTAGGGGAGGACAAGTGTTTCCACTTGTGTGCGTCTCATACCGGCAAATCCAATCCCCTCACCACTCCAACTGAGTTGAGCCATGTGAAAGGTGCAGGTGTCCAAGTTAGGTCATTATCAACAAGAATCGTGCGTGTGCTCCGAAATACTCTACTTAGGCAGTCAAGAATCCATTGAACCAAGTCCCGTGATCCTCAAAGAGTTAAGTCAACTAGACCTGAAGTACCTCAAACCCAATTCCTATAAGGTTCCTGTTATTAGGTAGATTTTAAGGTCCAATCAAGCTCCAATCTCCAGATTTTACTTATACTTGTTCAACTATCAAACTCAACCCGAAAAATGCGAATGCTATGCAATGCAATGCAGAAAATATTTTTGTGATGCAATTTTCAAAGATTTTGAACTTTTTATGGATTTTTGAAAAGATGATGATGAATATGCAGATGCATTTTTTTGTATTTTTCAAAAAGATTTTTCAAATGTTTTTGGATTTTAATTTTGCAAATGTTTTTGGGAATTTTTGAAAACAAAAAGATTTTGGCTGAAAAATAGGTTAAAATATGTACACAGGAGTGCTTCTTAACGAGAAGTGGATTTTAAAATTTACAGGGTAAGTGATCAATTTTATACCTATATATAGTGGATTTTGGTGAGATGTATGTATTCCTCAAACTTATTTGACAAAAGTGTTTCACACAATTTTTGAAAACTATAGTCCAAAATAGTTTTTACAAGCATTTTTGCAAACATGTACACACATTTGAAAATCATTTTGCAAAGGTTTTCAAAACAGTATAGATAGGTTTTTCAAAATATTTTGCAACCATTTTTCAAACCATTTGCAAATCATTTTTCAAACATTTTGTTTCACACAAAGAGAAGAAGTTTTTACAAACAACACATCTTTACACAGGTTGAAAACATGTAACAAAATATTTTCAAAATAGTTTTCAATAGATGTTCACAAAGATTTTCAAACTATTTTTCAAACATTTTGCAAAAAACATTTTCACCTAATTTATTAATGAGTATATACAAAAAGAATTTGAGGAACACAACACCTTTTTATTAAGGATTTTAATGAATTTAAAGAATGAGTATCCATTTTATTAGGAAAATACGAAAGTACGAGTTATGGATAAAGTATATACACAGTATATACGACCCCCCCTATACTTAGCTTGAGCTATGTCCTCATTGATCAGAGAGAAAAGAGAAGACATAACTCGTATTGAGTATAGGAAAATCTAAAGAATAAATGAAATAAATAAATGAATGAATGAACAAATGAGAAGTTGACCGTCCCCCCTATAATTAGGATCAAAGAATCCTAAGTATAGCAGACTGTACACAAAGTAGGGAGGGTCAAGGGTGGGAATGAACGGATCGTACTCTGATTGTCTCCCCCTATACTTAGGGTAAGATATCCCTAAGTATAGACAAGAAAAGGAGACAATGGAGAGGATTGAAGAATAGAGAAACTCGGGGTGCACACCCCCTATACTTAGGACAAAGTACGTCCTAAGTATAGAAGACTGACAAAAAGGGGCGGCACCTTTTCGGTAGATGAAGAAGACAGAAGAGGAAAAGAAGAAAAGAAGAAAAGAAGAAAAAGAGATGAAGATAGAAGAAGAGATCGTGAGGATGTACGCATCACTCCCCCTATACTTAGGGTGAAAGAAGCCCTAAGTATAGGCAACGACAGGAGTGATAACACGGAACGAAGAAAGAGCACTCGGCTCGTCCACCCCCCTATACTTAGGACAAAGTACGTCCTAAGTAAGAAAAGCACGAGAATGGGTGGACGAACAAAACGGTAGAGAGAACATAGGCACACAAAAGTGAATATACAACAGAGATGGATGTACACATGATCAAGAAGGTAGAAAGCGAACCTTCTTGCGAGACCGCTGAGGAATAGATCTAGTGTGATGCAGGTCGACATCGGGGTCCACAGTGGACAGAAGTCGATCAGGGTCGATAGAGTGAAGGTCCTCAGGGACCCTAGGGTGTGAAGGCACAGACGGATCAGTGAAAGAAGTGTGACTAGGTCCGGCCTTGGGCGTCTCGCTTGTGTCAAAGTGAAACGGGACGAACTCATCATCATCAGAAGTAGTGTACTCGGAGTCGTCCTGCGAGGTGTCGTCTAGGTCAAAATCAAAAGGCACGAACTCATCGGTGGAAGTAGTCGAACTCTGTTCGTCATCTATAATCTCAACCGGATCATCTTTCGCATCAAAAGGCCCGAATTTCCGAAGAAAAGCAACTAAATCAAATTCGGCCTTTGGCTCATCAGTATCTATGTGAACAGGAACGGACCCATCGGTGAAAGAAGTCAAAACCTGTCCGTCCAGTCTAGTCTCTATATCTGCCCTCCGCTCAACTGTATCAATCATGTAAATACCGCGGATGTCATCAAGACATCGCCAAGTCCCAGAAGAAGGAACTCTGAGGTCCATGCTTTCCGAGTCTTCCTTAACTGGGAGGAATTCTCGGGTCTCAGTGGAATCCAATAAGCAGCAAAATTCTCTGATAGTATCATCAAGGTCATGGTCCTCGAGGTCAGCCAAGATAGGTGTGGTCACATCAGGTGCAGGTCTCTGGTCGACAGTAGGTGCGACGATCAATGCTTCGCTCTCGTCAGCAGGACGGAAGCGAATCTCTCCTGATCCATAGTCAATAACGACCCTCGCAGAGGCGAGGAATGGTCGTCCCAGGATGATTGGAGAGTGCTCCCCTGTGGAGGTCTCCATGGGCAAAACGACAAAGTCAACATGGTAGCTCGTGCCCTAAATCGAAATGACGGCGTTTTCAAGGATACCCTTCGGCCTCTTGATAGATCCATCAGCAAACTGAACGATCATCCTGGTTTTCTTGAGAGGCCCTAAGTGAAGAGACTGTACCAGCGAGAAGGGTATGATACTGATCGATGCACCGCCGTCTAGGAGAGTGTGATCACATGTGTGGTCAGAGATGGTGCAGCTAATGAATGGTGTGGCAGTGTTCCTCTTCCGAGGAATGGGACGGTGTGTGATGGCGTGGGCAGTGGCCATGGTCAAGATATGACGCTCAGATCTGCTCCTCCGCTTTCTCTTCTTGTGACGAGGAGCAGATAAATCGGTCATGGCCTGCTGAAGTGGGGCACGGATAATCTCATGTATGGTGGCCACCACTTCAGGTTCAGTCAGCATTTTTTTAAATTTTTGGACCTCCTCCATACAAGGGAGAAGGTCGGAATCAGCATATACACGAGGCATGCCAAGAGCAGTCTGTACAGCGGCATCCTCGGGGTCAAAGGTGGGATCGGGTGTGAATGTATGTGTGGTCAAAGGGTCTGGCAAGTGGGTACTCTCCTCGCAGTCCGACTCAACCAAAGGTCTCCCGAACTCTTTTTGGTTTTTTAAATTTTTCTCATTTTTTTGTATTTTGGGCGATTGCAAGCTCTCATGGAAATCCTCAAATGAATCCTCATCCTCAAAGCATGGAGCAACATTCTAGTTCTTATTTTCACTAAATAGATTACTCAACCTCGAGTTCATTTGCTCCATCATCTGATTCAAGGTTTCAAGTGTGGACATCATGAAAGCTGACTCCAAAATCTCAGGATCGGGTGTGTCAAATGTGGGCAGTGGGTGTGGACAAAAATCACATTCCAGATCATGGTACTCAAGAAAGAGCGGGTTGTCGAAATGTGTAGGCGATGGTGGTGGAAATGACTGGTGAAGGTCAAAGTCCGGATCCTGAAATAGTGGGTTGGTCGGATATGTACAAAAGTCAGGAGCAAAGTCCTCCTGGAAAAAATGAGGTGGACCGGCTGGAGTGGACGAGGGATCCGCAAAGTCCGGATAGAAAATGCTCCAGGGGTCCATCTCGAAAACAAAAGGAAAGTGATCGGGAGAGCACGACGGTCAAGTCAAGAGAGTAGAAAAGAAGGCGCAAATGCGCAAGTATGATCTAGGACACATACAAAACAATCACAAGCAAAAATGAAAATAATACAAACCCTCAATTCACCTACTCAACTCGGTAGAGACTGTAAAATGCGGTCTTTTAATCTTGTCTGTTTTAGAGTTAGGTGAGAAGTCAAAAGAGTTGCACACACACTTAGGGGCTGAAGATGGGATTTGGGCACTAGTCCTTAGGATGTGCGCGAGCAATGTAAAACGAAGACAATGAGGGGATTACTCGCCCAATACAAGATTTTTCTTTTTGATCGGTTTTAGGGTCAAGTAAAATTAGCAGTCCCAGTTTTATTGGTTATCACTTTTTTTGGATTTTTAATGAGAATGCACGATCCTATTGGGGAGTCAATTCCTTTAAGCACCTACGTGATCAAAATCAGAGGTAGAGTCGGAAAAGCAATGCAAGCGATCAAAACAATGATGGATGCTAAAGCGTAAATGCTCTCCTTGCTTCCAGCACTCTACATGCAAGGATGCTTAGCAGAATTGAAACCTAGCTATATGCAAATGCAAAAGCCGATGAAATCACCCTAAGTTTCAGAAATTGCTATTATCGTGAAGAACCACAAGCTGACCACCAACCCTCAATCCTAATGTCCGGTCTAGGCTCACCCCTCCTCTGCTCAACACATTTGAGTTAGGAGAAAGCGCTTGTGTGGGAATGAGCTCGCGGCGCGTGGATCAAAAGTCAATGATCAACTGTTTTGACTAAGTCCAAACGATACTATAGGAGCATGCAATGTTGATTAAGGTGCTTAGACCTAATGCTACACAAGCAATCCTAAAAGCTAAGGGCTCAATCACACAAAAGAAATGAAAAATAAAACCGGAAAATAAAATAAAAAAATGCGAAGAAAACGCGAGAAAGCCGTGGTGAGCCCCCAAGTGAACAATCACTTGGAAAATAGGCTCAAGAGTCCAAGTCCGGGTGTACCTGTATTATTACAAATAATAGTGATCTGTCTCTCACTTAAAATTACAAAAATATAAATGCAATAAAAGCTCAGAAGTTGTCTTCAAAATTCCTTCCAAGTCCGCCTTGGTGCAAAGCTGAAGCCGCCTCACATGGTTGCACGAGTGCTCCTAGAAAGGAGTGCCTCCCTCGATCCGCGTACCTTACACAAAGTCAAACAAGAGGGTGGTTAGACAATTCGAATGATATATCAAAATAAAAGAGCAAAAATAAGCAAAAATAAAAACCGCGAAATAGACAATCAAATCACAAACACAAACAAGACCCGAACTACGCGCTGTTGCTCCCCGGCAACGGCGCCATTTGTTTAACCCAAAAATCGGTGATCTTAAGTTCCACACAAGGCGGGAACTCAGTCGCTGAATCGACCACGCGAAATTCGGATTAAAACAACAATTAACCCACGACAAATATAGCAAGCAATGAAAGTAAATGTGCGGAGTTAAAATTTATTATAACTCTACAACAAGAAGTGTATAGGTGCAAGTATTGTAGAGGTCGAACACAGGGAGCAGACAGGTAGAACGGGGTACCAAGGCACCAAAATGTGTGAATGTGATCAATTGTCTAACTATGCTATATTTTTTTGTGGGTTTTTAATTTTATATTTTTTTATTTAATTTTTAATTTTATAATTTTGTATTTTGATTTTTTTAATTTACTGATTTTATATTTTTCTTTTTTATATTTTATATTTTTTATTTTCTTTTTCAATATTGGAAAATAAAGACAATGTAATAAAATGGAGAAAGAGATATTTATAAAAATAGATAAAAAATGTTCAAAAATAATCAAATAAAGTCTTTTTGGTCTTTTTATACTTTTTTACTATTTTTGTGATTTTTGGGTAATTTTAAGAATGTTTTTGGTATTTTTAATTATCAAAATAAAGCAAACACTGAATAAAATGCAAGGCTAAAACTTAAAATAGAGAAATAAAATAGAAAACAGTAACAAAAATTCTCCAAATTAATTTTCACTTAAAGATAATGAAACAAAGAAAATTTAGAGACAAAGTTTGTATTTTTAGGATTTATAAGGAATTTTTAGGATTTTTATGAAGGTTTTTGGAGTTTTGTGATTTTTAGGAGTTTGGTTTTGTAATTTTTAATGATTTTTGGTCTGATATTAAAACGCACTAAAAGGAACAAAATATATTTTTTTTGGGATTTTTCTGGAGTGTTTTTATATTTTTTATGGATTTTATAAGCTAGACAGTGCACAAAATGGATGTTTTTGATTTTTAATAAATATTAAAATGCAATAATTATGAAAAATAAAAATAGGCCGTTAAACTACTATGCGACAGGACGCTACGATGATTTTAAGAGATTTTTTTGGGTTTTATAGACACATGCAAAAAATAAATATAACAAAAGGAAAAGGCACACGTGCAGGGGCTTTAATGTAATATTAGGAAAGTTTGGGGGCCTTGGCGCAATATGTCCACAGAAATTAATACTACAATTAAATATTTTTGGACCAAACGTCAATAATCAGAAGCGCGAGGGGGTCCAGCAAAATTCGCCAAGGCGCGCGTGATGTGCACGCGCCTGGCAAGGATGAAATCGTAATTATCAAAAATACCGTGGGCTTGATTGTGAAATTTCCAGAAGTTATAAACTGCAATCCAATGTTTTAGCATTAAAAACACATAAGCCAAAAACCCAGGGGTCGTCTGCAAAAACGCCAGGCACCACGTGCAAAGCACGCGCCTGGCGAGGGTCAACTGCGATATGACAAAGGTCCGAGGGGTAGATTGTAAATATTACACAAATAACTCAACTGCGTAGGAATGTTTAAGTGCGGAATTCAAAATTGCAAAAACGCCTGGGCAAAAGATGCAAAATACCCAAGTAGCAAGGAGATCGAACGGATGATATGGGCTCACTTACGCCACGTGTCGTCACCCTGGGAGCCGATACCCCTTCGGCGTTAACGGTGGAGATTAGATCCTGAAGCCACGATCTGACGGCCTTCACTGAAGCGCTGGCGGACGGTGGATGCTCGCCTACTAATACACGTGTCAATCCAGCAATGCCCGATACCGATTGGGCTCCGATGGTGCGGATTAGATCGCCACGAGGGGATCAACGATGCTGGTTCGCTTCCATCGGACGCCTCCTGTAGCTCGTGAAGAACATCCCCCAGATCGACGGCACGGAGGGAGTTTGGAAGAACAACAGATAAACTCCGCCGGGGCGGAGTTCGATCTGCTCCTCTCCTCACTTGCGTCGTCCCCAGGGGTAGATGGAGGACGCGGAACGTCCCTGGGGCTCCTCCGCACACGATGGGGTCCTCAGAAGCAGCCCAGGTCCATCAGGTGGTCGTGGCCGTTGCGTGTGACCTGGGCTGCTTCTTGGGCAAACTTCGAGGTGCTGGGACCTCTCCTGGGACCTGCAAGGAGAAAAAAAGAACGCATCAGTACACGTATGCAAGCCCAGGTCGTATTGGCGAAGAAAGCGGCGCGAGATGGTGGAGGTGATCGCCGGAGCTCAAGGGCTCCGGTGAAGTGTTGACTGCGAAGTTGGGGTGATCTACTCAATAAAAGAACCAGATAAATGCATTAAACAACTCCTAAGCATAACAGTGAACGAAATAGCAAGAAAATGGACAAAAAGAACGTGAAGAAAGTGGACCTCGAGGGTTGAAAAACCCAAGGTTGGACCTCAACGGCCACGGGTGGCCGGAGGTGATGGAACCGCCTCCTTGGTCGACTAGCCCCGCCCCGGAGGAGTTGGAGGATCTCCTGTCACAAGAACCAATCCAGAACTCACTATTCAAGAAGGGGAAGAAGGTCAAAGAGCGTTCAAAATGAAAGTGGGAGTTTTGGGTAGCTTTTGAAACAATGACCAAGGGGCGAACTTCGAGACACGCTCACGGGCACGCGAAGAAGATATTGGAGAATCCGAGTGGTCGGCGTGAATCCTGGTGATGCCAGGAACATCTTTCATGTAGAGAGCAACTTCCCTCGAGCAACGCACAAGCGGCGAAAAATTCGAGAAAAGAGGGGAACGACCATTGTCCAGCGGGTTGTGACCTGGGTCATAGAGTTGACCCATGGTCAACGGATGGCGTGGCCTGATTGGGCCATGTCATCCGCAAAAAGACAAAAGTCAAATAAAAGATTTGTAAATTAAATAAAAAATATTAAATGATTTAATTAATTTTAGGTTATTTAATAAAAAATGTTTATTATTTTATATAGTATTTTATTCCGATTTTTAATTATTTTTATGAGTTATAATTTTACAAGTTGCTTTTATACCCTTATATAGGTATATTATCTATATGTTTGATTATTTTATTTTTATTTAGTGATTGTAATTTTATTATTTTTATTTCTTATTTTATAAAATTATAAAACACTTTTATATACATAAAGATATTTTTATTTTATTTTTATGATATGTTTTGTGTATTTAATAAAATAGAAGTATATTTTATATAGGTATAAATATAGGTATAATACCTGTATAACCTATATATGTTTATTTTTATTTTTATTTTTCTTTGTATTTTTATTCTGATTTTAATGCACATATATATTACAAGTAATATTTACAACATTATAAAAATATAAAATTATAAAAATAATAAATAAATAATAAATTGAATATTTTATTCTGTACAAGTATACAATGGGGCTCCAAAACTCAACTTTCAAACCGTAGCTCCTCCAAATGCGAAACCACCGCCATTAAATAGCTTATTTTCTTCTATATACAATTAAAGGTGAGTATGCTGCATTTGGAGTTTTCATTTGTGAGATACGGGTCTGGGAAGTTGGAATTCTGGATTGTTATTCAGACCATAACTTTTTATCTGTACATTATTTTTCAGTGAAATCAATTTTATATTTTTCTTTATTTAATTATCTACAACTTTCATGTACAAAGTTTCTTTATTTGATGTATAAAAAGTGGGACCAAAAATAGGTCCCAAAAATGAATAAAGAATGAATAGAATAATATAGGTATTTGACTGTATTTTGACCTTATCTCCCCCTACTTTATTCCTGGTAGACCTATTCATCAAGATGCCTAGGTCTCGGGGGTTTTGGGTCATAAAATATTTACAATATTTTATTCTTTTTTTCTTTTCTTTATTTATTCTATAATTTTGGCTTTAATTACAGTATTTTATACATTAATATGATGCACATGCATGGATGCTAAGATGATGATTTTAAGGGTATTTAAAGGTATTTGCTAGGGTTTTTGATGCCAAAATGATAGAATAAAGATGATGAAATGTGGATTCATCATATACCTACTTTATGACCTTAAGATTCCTAAAAGTTTTCATATCTGAGAATGTGGTTCGTAGATGATGACTCTCTTGAGAATCAAGATGAAAATGAAGTGAAGGAAATCATTTAATCTTGAGAAGATAATGAGACTCCTGGAATCAGAAACTAAAAGGACAATTAAATATGAAACACTTATACCTCTTCAAATGAGTTTGAGGATGGATTCCATGTGTCAGAGAAATCTGACAATGATCGAAGTTCATATGATGAAGCTTCTGAAGATCATGACATGGAAAGATGGATGTTAGTAATAAAGTCTAATATACAAGTGTTGTATATGGACCCTCAAGTATCCATCTATATGGGTAAGACCCGTTAAGGTGTAAATGGATTTTCAAGAGAATGAGGGAACCCGATGAGAAGGTAGAGAATTTCAACGCACGGCTCGTATCCTCAAGATACACACATAAAGAAGACATCGCTTGCGATGAGACTTGCTTTCTAGTGCCCATGGTTAAACTCATCAGAATATTGCTAACTATAGCTACACAACTTGACTATGACATCTTCAAGATGGAGGTCAATATTGCATTCCTCTATGAATATCTCTCTAAGGATATTCACATGAAGTAGCCCCAGGGCTTCATAGTTGAGGAAAGTAAGGTATGAAAGCTGAAGAACTCCATCTATGGACTCAAATAAGATTATTTTATTTGGAACATTAGATTTGATGAAATTATAAAGGTTATGATTTCTGATAGAATCTTGATAAACTATATGAAGCTTAGTGGGAGTGCCATTGTGTTCATCAAGCTAAATGTAGATAATATCCTAATCATTTGGAATGATATAAGGATAATAATAAGTGTTTTATAACTAGCTATTCCATGCCTTGGGATATGATCTCAAGGATACCTCTTAAACCTTAGTTCTGAAGTTGTTCATAAGTAAAGAAAAGAGGGTAATGGGACTGTCACATTAGTGGTACACCTTGGACATTTCCATTTTCTAGAAAATTCCAAGAAAGGCTTCTTTCCTTTAAGATATGGCACTGGCTTATTTAAAGGGATAACACCTCAAAGAGTTGAGGAAGTGAATACCAAAGCTACATGATCTAGTGTATCAAACTTTGGGAAGCTTAATGTATTCTGCATGTGTACAAAAGCCAGGTGTCTGCCATGCAGTGGGAGTAGTGAACTATTGCTAATCCTACTATAGAGATAAAACACTTAGTTGCAATAATAACAATATCTTCAAAGATGACAAGACTTTAGAGATAGCGATCTCTAAGTCTTATCTTCAAAGAACTTAAGACTTTATAGATATTGATCTAAAAGGTCTTAACTGTGGATGCCTTAGGAGATAGAAATCTCAAAAAATAAGGGTATTCTGAAAAGGATAATGAAAATACCGATAATAATAATAATTGAGTTGTAGTGTCAAGGACAATATAACTGACAAAATTGAGTATTAGTTGCATAAGATGCAACATTCGCATTGGATGTGGGCACTGTTACTAGGAGATATGCAAGTGCCATAAAAGTACTTGGCGTAGTCTCTTAGGAACAGAATGACTGATCAGCTTACCTAGTTATTTTCTTAAATAGACTATGATTATGACATGAGTGAGGGTTTAAAGATTAGCCCATTAATGGCTCTTTGGGCTAGTGGGAGATTGTTGGACATGTGAGCCACCGCGAGCCATTATGCAATAAATGTTATTGCAAATATCATTCCCTGATTTGAAATGAAGAATAACTAATTTGCATAATAGGCCCCTTAGTACAATTAGGGTAATGTACCATGGCCATCTTAATGGTCATACAGTTGTTGATTCAATAATTGAATCATAGTGGCTGGTGCTTGGATGAATATCTAAGGAGTTAGATTGAAGACTCATCAAGCACCATCAAATGATTGTTAAGAGATGATAACCAGGCAGAGTAGGAGATGACAATCCTTTCTCATTAGGCTGATATCTGACCGACCTCTTGATGCAGGTCCTCTGCATGGGAATAAAGGTTCAGAGGTGTCAGATTAGTTAGGTCAAAGAGTTGACCTAACGAGATCGAGATAACCAAATTCATATGTCGTATACTGTCACGATATAGGCACACATCCTCTGACCGGAGACAAATGCGTTATTATATGTCTAAGCATGTATATTTGGCAGACCAATAGGTTGATGACCTAAGCAACGTCTATACACCAGCAAGCTGGTGTGCATATGAGGGCATATGAGTAATACGATCTCTCAAAGGGATTATACATGTTCACTTGTGAACCAGAAGACATGAGATCACTCATGAGGTATTGGGTCAGATCAAATTCCATGTATGGTCGTTGTGCTTTGGAAGCATGACGAGAATTTGTAGGTATGATATTTGCTTTTTGAAAGCATATGATCGATACCAACTCCCAACGATCGAGAATGAGAAACTTGATGATGAAACCCTAAAGATTTCAGTGTAAAATTAATCAATATCTTCAGGTTTATCAAAGGTTTTCCAGTATGCATGATGTATAGGTATTAGGAATACTTGAGGGTGATGTGATCATACACGATTGTATAACCATGATGCTTCCATTCCGAGGGAGTGATGAAACAGGTTTGGATTTTAGTGACTCCTCTCAGTAGAGAAGTAATCTGATCTTGGTCCAAGTGTTGGGCATTGATCTGAATGCGATTCCGATGCAATGAGAAGATTAGATTTATGACCTTGATTTAATCAAGTATCAATGAGAGGTCCATAAGATCTGGATTTGAGATGTGATCTCAATATCAAAGTCACTACACATGGAACGTACAATCACCTAGTCCTTATCTATAAGTATTTGCGGAGAAAGCGCGTTATTCTTGAAGGAGTTCAGGAATAATTCCATTGTTGAATTATATCTAAGCATCGAGAAATGGATAATTAAATGTGATTTAATTATCATGAATAACGTGGATTTGATTCATATTATTTGAATGCTTGAGAATGATAATGCAATGTAATTAAATGTGATTTTATTATTATGGACATGAATAATGTGAATATCACTATCCAAGTATTCATATATATTATAAATGCGTTTTATAATATATTAGAGAGAGGATATTGTGATTTATATTTGATATAAATTATTGATGTGAATTGGATTCACATTGGATGATTAATTGAAAATATAATTTACATTTTGTTTTGAGGTGTGAATGAGATTCACATTTTTCCAATGACATGATTGCAATGTTCACAAGATAATTATGAATTATTTTTGTGAAATAATTTACAACAAGTACTGTTGTAAATCTTGGAGATATCATGAGATAATGAGATCTCATGAGAAAATGAGGAGATTGACCCATCCACCACAAGAGGTTGGATGACCACCAACCTCTATTAGGAGTAGGGTGGTCGTCCCCCCATTTTGGAATGAGGGCAATCTTCTCCTCCCTTATCTCCAAGGTCAAACTGATTTGATTTGAATTGATTTATATTGATTTATCAATATATATTAATTAAATTAATTATTGTTGTATTTTTACAACAACATCATGATCATTGAAAGAAACCCAAATCAATCTTATCCACTGATTTTATGTTGTCCATGGATTGAGATCCATGGACTCCCAAAACCCTATATAAGAAGAGACACCCCTTGCTCTTCAAGTTACAACAACGACAACAACACAACTCTCTCTCTTACTCTCTCATTATCACGCCAAGCCCTCTCTCTCACCTTGAGTGGCCGTCCACTCCTCCCTAGAGAGAAGGTCACTGTCTTCGTCACATCGCCATTGTGCTGCTACTTCGACAACTCTTGGATCTCCATCTTCTTTGATGTGTCTCGCTCATGAAGAAGGTGTTCGATCTCGTGAGATGAGATCATAAGATCCATTGCTTGGATCATCGACTTGTATTGCGAGAAGCACATGACTCATCTCCACACTCGCAAGTGTCTCCTCCGACGGATCAAACTTGAGACAGGAGGTCTCTTCTCTTAGAGGCTCAATCACAACCACTCTACAAGAGGTATTCCTATATCTACTATGTGGTTAGATGAAATGATCCAAGAAGTGTTCTTGGATCATGTGGTTTCATCGATTAAAATTTGTAATTCCATTATACCGAGCACCTAGTGCGACTAGTCACTCTCGATCATATATGATGCGATCCTCACGCTTCTGTGACACGCTTAAGAATTTTTTCATATCCTTAAGTCTCCCTATAGATTGGTTTATGGAAATCCTTACCACTTGCTAGTTGAGCTTATTCACAAATCATTATGGGCACTCTATGTATGCAATTTAGACTATGTGAAAGTTGGCAAGAGTAGGAAAGTGGATCTGAACAGATTGTTGGAATTTCGAGATTTCGCCTATGATAGCTCACTCATGTATAAGGAGAAAGTCAAGCATTGGCATGGTAGACACATTAGAAGAAAGACTTTCTCCTCTGATTAGAAAGATTAGTTCATTGATGTGAAAATGAAGTTGTTCCCCGACAAACTTAAAAGCAAATGGTCAGGACTGTTCATTGTTAGAGCTATGCATGACTATAGTAGTATTGTCATATATGGATTGTCATCTGACGCACAACCATTTGCTATGAACGGCAGTTGCTGAAGCCATATCTAGATCATGATACATTCCTCTCCGTGATTGATTCCATCTATGTGGTATCAGACGATGATTCTTTGACATCTTCTACGTCTGATACATGAGCTGATATTCTCTTTTATATATTCCTTTAATTTTATTCTTTCTTCTTCCATTTCGATCGTTCACCTCTTTTCCATGTGTGTACTATATTTAGGATGTACTCTATCCTATGTATAGGGGTGGTGAATGATTTGAGTTTTTCCATTTTCATTCTATTTCATCACTCATGTTGTTGCTTATACTTAGGGATCCTTTACCCTAAGTATAGGAAAAATGATGTCATTGCTTTCATTCTCTTTCGTATTTTTGTTTATTTCTATTTCTTGTGTTCCCTCGCTTATCCTCAACTTGTTGATATTCTTTTTCTGTACCTATGGATCCTTTACCCTAGGCATAGAGGAGAACAAGTCGAGTTGTTGAGTTTGTACATTCTCTTCCTCAGTTTTCCCCATTTGTTCAATCTTCTATACTTAAGATTATTTGATCCTAAGTATATGGGGGATCACTGACTTCTCTTCTTTTCATTCTTTGAGTCATTGTAGCATATGAATCTTTTCACTTTTCTATACTTAGCATGAGTTATGTCTTCCTTTGTTGCACTTTGGTCACTATGTGGACATAGTTCGAGCTAAGTATAGTGGGGTGTCGTATATATTGTATGTATATACATTAGACATAACCCTTACTTATGTTTGTTAATATCATGGTTATTATTAAAAATAAAAAATTTGTTTTGAAAAATGATTTGTAAAATGATTTGAAAAAAACTTCTATAAAATTGTTCGCAAAAATTGTTTTGTAAAATATTTTGTAAAGCTTTTGTAAATATGTTTGTAAACTGCTTGTAAAAATGTTTGTAAAATTGTTGTAAAATTACTTTTGTACAATTTTTTATAAAAATTATTTGTAAAATTGTTTTGATTGTAAAATGATTTGTAAATTATTTTTTGTATCAAAATTATATATATTGTACAAAAAATTTGTAAAATATTTGAAAATAAAATGTATGCAAAAAACTATGTGTAAAATTGTATGTAAAATGGTTTGTAAAATATTTGTAAAATAGTTTGAAAGGGATTTGTAAAACTTTTATAAAATCTTTGTAAAATATTTTGTGAAATGTTTGTAAAATGATTTTAAAAGGTTTGTAAAGCTTTAGTAAAATTATGTTGTCACGTGGGATATTAAATATGGGGTATTTATTTATTGTAAAATACATGTTTGTGTATAAGCTGTAATTACTAATACTTATGTAAACAAAATTGTTTGTTTTAAAAGAAAATTCTCCTATAAAATTCTTTGTAAAAGTTGTAAATAAAATCCTCTTGTAAAATAAAAACTTATATAAAACTTGTATAATCCTTGTATTTATACTTGCATAAAATCCTTGTAAATATGTACATAATCCTTACTAATTTATGTAAATACATTTAATCCACTAACTCTTTTTCAAAAAAAGTTAAAATCCATAAAAAAATACAGATCTCTCTGAAAGATTCTTTCAAAAATATTGTTCTTTTACTTTTTTTTTCTCTTTAAAAAAGGTTCTGTATATATTTCTTGCATTTGCATGTGCATTTTTCCAAATAGCATTTACATTTAAACCAATCTAAAATAAAATCGAAGAATGGAGCTTGGTAAAGACCTTAATCTGCTCTATTTCATAGGAACCTTATAGGAACTGGAGTTAGGACTTTTTAGGTCAAGTGACTTAATTCTTTGAGTTCATAAGGCTATGTTCACATGTCATCTCGATTGGTCTAAGTAGAATATTTAACAACATATGCATGACCCTTTTAGATAGTGACTTAACTTGGATAAGCACTCTACACGTAACTCAACACAGATGAGGTGGTGAGGACGCCAAATCCTTTAGCTTGGGAAAACATACGAGAGGAAACATTCACAATCACAATAAGCGGCCAGTGTGCCTCGACCTAGTCTAGTTGCACTGACGTCTAACAATGGGATGTTGTGGGTTGCAATAAAGCTTCAAAAGAAGTATAGTTTACTGGCTCAAGACAAAAAACTCCTTATGTATACGCTTCACCTTTGTATATATTAAAAAAAAAGAAAAACAAATTCTCATAAGCAAGGTATATGTTTCAAAGTCTAATATCAATGAAGCCTACAGTTGATGACTTGGCTACACTAGTCAAGCTCCAAGGATACGTGGCTACACTGGCCACCGTCCATTCTTTTCTCTATTCTCTCTTCTTGAGTTGGTTGTACTTTAAGTTAGAAGGGAATACCTCGCTCCTCGAGGAAAGAGTAACCAGAACAGGGAATTAGAGTTACCTTGTTAGAGGAGGTTGTTGCTTTGTCATTTCTGAAGTGAGGAGCTATATTTCACTCACACAATATAAGTAAAGATTCATAGTCCTAAGAGTTTGCGTATGTAAATTTGTTCTGACCTAATTATTGAGGCCACATGAACATAGAATTGTGGACTGAGGGCTGTTGAGTATTAAATCCTATTCCCAATAAGGTTATGCCAAACTAATAATCCAAAGGTCTGATCGAGCACCATACTTTGATTTTATGAAGAAAAGTTTAATAATCAATAGTATTCTAAGTTCTTTATTTTTCCTTTATTCTTTTTCCTTTTTCTTTTAGTCACTTATTCTTCAAAGAAGAGTGTGCTAAGGGACTAACAAAGGTAAAGCATAGGGGGATGATGAATCCGTATTTCTCATCTTTATTCATTTATTTTAGCTTAAAATCCCTAATAAAACATATGTAAATATCAATAAATCTCTTCTCTTACTAACCCTCGTTCTTATGTAAATATTGTACCTAAAATAAATAAAGACATAAAGGAAAATAAAGAAAACAAAAGACTGTATATATGAAATAAATACAAGCTGACTCTTACCCCGAGAGAAGGTCAAGACTTGACCTAATCGACAAGGATTAACATAGGGGGAGATAAGGCCCTTCATTCAGAAAATCAATCTCCACTTGTGTATATTCATAACTTATATATCACTACGTATATTACATATTTTCTACACTATGTTATTAATCACCAAACTCACTCCAAATAAAAATATTTTATTCTCGAACTTGTTCATAAAAAAGTTGTAAATATTAAAAATAATGGCAAGAAGAGTCATTGTACAGTTTATAAATAACAACACTTTGAAAAAGCCACTAAGCTCAACTTGTCATATCAATATCTTCTCCATAAAAACTCAAACTAAAGCAAAATTACTTTTATTGTTCTCAAAATTAAATAATCTTTAGAATGAAAGTGGTTTCATAAAAATCAGAGTTAAGATGTCAAATGTGTCCTTTTAGGGTACTATTGTATATTATACTTGTGTATATTGTATGTATATTTATTTTCCTTATATTTTTTTATAAATTGTATTTTTAACTATTTGTCAATATTGTATTTATATTATATAAAATACAAATAAGAATCATAAAATCAAAAATAAATAAAAATTGAATCATATATATATTGTATATATATCACCATGTATATTGTAAAATACCTCTATTTATTTAAACTAATAAATAAATTCGTAAAAATAAAATAAAAATATCATTAAAATCTTTGTAAAATATTGTAAAATAATAAATTATTAAATTATATGTATATTTGTAAAAATAATATATTAAAAATCATGGTCTTGTATATATAAGTATATATACTATGAATAACATGTCTTAATTACTTTTGTTTATGCATATAAGTTATTTAGTTAATTAAAAATCACCATAAATAAGATAATATTATTACTAACATTTTTTATTTTCAAAATTTTTTTACCTGAATTCATTTTCAATTTTATTTTGATTTATTTCTCATTTTTCATGTTATTCTGTCATTTAGTGGTTTCATCTTATTCTCTAGGCATTCTGATTGGTTGGACCTGGGTGTGTTGATTGAGGTCAACTCTTCAAATAACGACATCTCTCCACATTTTCCTGCATGCTCCATTTATCAATGCCTCTTGCTTTATTCTCCAACCTTTTAGCCCTAACTCCCCTCTCCAACACTGTTTCATCACTTCCCCTCTTCCTACCTTAGATTGCGTGATTTCCAAATTCGAAACACGTCAGACCTTTTGCCTATTTATACATCTAGATCTCCATCTGCTCCGGTTGATTGGTTTTTTCTAGCATTCTTTCGCCCGAAGGTGGTAGCTGGATGTTGAGGCTATGATATGGCCTTGATTCCTTCATCTGGGAGTGAGAGAGAGAGCGGAAGAAGACGATCCACACATACGTGGCTAGAGCTCTGTCACTTTTCATTTCTTCGAGCTTCCATCCTCGAATCGAGGTGATTATCATCCTCATTCCACCCATAGGTAAATTCATAGATCTTCATCTCCCTCTGATATACCTAATCGGAGGTGCTCCGATCAACCAATTGCTCATCTGACCACCGCTTCACCACCGCACGACATTCTTCATCCTCTTTCCATAGCTTGACCCTCTCCAAATCAAACAGAATTTGGAGATCCGTCTCCCTTCCGATCGCCTTCATCGGAAACGACCTTTCCCTTCCATCTCATGGCGTTTTTCAGCTAAAAAAATCGCCGGAGCAACTCCTCTATCAATAATCTCTTTGTAAGCCTTTAGAGAATATTTGGAAGCAAGGAACAAGACCTGGAGGTCCATCTGGAGTTGTAGACCTTTCAACCTCCAGATCTTCCTCGAGCCATCACCAAGCACCTTGAAGCCATCGAATCGATAGAGGAGATTTGTAGGGAACCATAACAACCGTCGCAAGGCGTTTTGGACTTAGATCAAGCAAGATTTTCTCGATTGAAGGTCGCCGGACCCGCCATTCAAACATGTTCTTCTTGGAGCCTCCAACGACATCAGATCAAGAATTTAAACTCTCGATCGCATCTGAGCCCTAAATAAAGCCCCAAATTCTGTCCTTGGATCATCCAAGACCATATCAGATCGCAATAGTTCGTGTGTGCCCGATTCTCAACCATCAGATGATAAGCCATGTCGCATCTCCACCGTCGATTCTGTCATGTGGATCGGTAGAAAATTGCACTCTAATCCTGCTTAATATTTTATTTGCAAATAAGTCCTTAATAGGACATGTGTTAAACTAGGCTTTATTGAACAAATGCATTTATTTACCTGCTCTTTATTTTATTTGCATTTCAGTCTAGTGAATTTTAATAAACATTTATATTAGTAAAAATTGTAATATAAGTCCCTACTGTTCTATTTTTGTTATTCATTTAGTCTCCTAAATAAACTTAATTGCATTTTAGTCCCTCTAAAGCAGACTTTTATTTTGCTTGTTATTTAGGATTAATAAATATCAAATCACTATTAAAAAATCCATAAAAATTGTTTTAAGTTCCTGCCAATCACATTCAGCTTTAATAATATTCATTTCACATTTTAAGTATTTCTCTTATTTTTAGTAAATCAAAACCTCCAAAATAGCTCTTGTTTGCCCTAGAAAATCAATAAAAAATTGAAAAATCATTTAAAAATCTGAAAAAAATAATATGTGCATGCTTTTATTTGTTCTATTATTTTTGTAAAAATTGCATTTGTTAATTTCTTATAAAAATCAAAAATTAGAAAAACTCCAAAAACACCAAAAAAATTCATAGAAAATCATTGGAATATAAAAATGTTCATAAAACAGCCTTTTCAAAAATCTAAAATTTCATCTTTTTGTTTATGCATAGTTTCCTAATTTTTGATTTTATATCCTATTTTAAAAACTCAAAAACATTCGCATCAATTTCTATTTCTTCTTTTTCCCATTTTTATCTGTTTCAAAAATCCTTAAAAAATATAAAATCTTTTAAAAAACACAAAAAAGTATAAAAATATTAAAATCTAAAAATATTTTTATTTGATTTTTTGTACATTTTTTCTTGATTTTAAAATTACAAAATTTGTTTTCTTCTCATTTGTTTATATTTTCCCTCATTTTTTGTTCTCTTTTATTTTAAAAAATTAATTAAAAATATTTCAAACACAAAAAATTAAAAAATAAAATTAGAAAACATAAAAAATATAAAAATTAAAATCTCAAAAAATTAGAAAGACAAATTCCACAAAAACCAAGTTTAGTTTGATTAGAGAATTCCTCTTTTATTTCTTTGATTTTTCATTAAATTAAACATCACTTAGAATTTGTAGCCTCCCTGAGTTTGATATTGTGCGCTATACATGGAAATGAATAACAAATATCTCTTGCTTACATTTCTTCATTTTCTTTTGGCTTGAGAGTTCTTCAATATCTTTTATTGAGAGATTTTTTTGAAACCATTGTTGAGGGTTTTTTAGGGTTGCATTGACATTTGAATAATTCTTTTAAATTAAACCCCCGGATTTCCCTGTTCAACAATACTCCGATGGGAATTGATTTTTCTTTGATTTTTGACCATATTTTTTTAAGTTTTTGATTTTTGCAAATTTTTGAATACTATATACTGAAGCATTTACATAAGGACTTTTTCCTCTTGAGCCAATAGACTATCCCTCTTTTGAAGCTTTTTCGCTACCCACAACATCATGTCCTTAGACTTCGTTGCTACTGGATTGTGACTTCGTATGTTTCTATTTGCTTCTTTCTCATGTTGGCAAATCCAACCTTCTACCACTTCATCTGAGGTGAGCTAAGAGTAAGGTGCATGTGTCCAATTTAGGTCACTATCAACAAGAGTCATGCGTGTGTTTAGAAATAATGAAATATGAACCTAGTCTTGTCGTCTCAAAGAATTAAGTCTGGCAGAATTAAAGCGTCTCAATTTCAGTTCCTATAAGATTCCTGTGATTAAGTGGATTAAGGTCCAACCAAGCTCCAATCTTCGGATTTTATTCCAAAGTAGTTCAATTGTCATTATCAATCTAAAAAATGCAAATGCAAATGCAATGCAAGAAAATATTTTTGTGAAATTATTTTCTATTTTTGAACGTTCTATGAATTTTTGATTTTTTTTGCAAATTTTTATGAAATTTTGAATATATTTTTAAAAGTTCTGAAATTTCTAAGGATCTTTGGTAAAGGTTAATGAATGATATATGTACAAATATCTACATAGGAGTGCGTGCATATTTACAAGGATTAGGATGTAGCTTTCTACACTAGGAATTTGTACATAAGTTATATATCTGTTATTATTTACAGGTTATAAAGAATTTTATTTGAGTTGTTATTCATCATAATTATATACAAGTTTCTAAAAATAAATTGAAAATATTCTGACAAACAATTTGAAAACTTTATTTTGCAAATAACTTTTACAAACATTTTTCAAATATTTACAAAAAAATGAAAATCATTTTGTGAAGATTTTTCAATGATATAGATAGATTTTTCAAAATATTTTTGCAACCATTTTCCATATCATTTACACAGAAATTTTCAAAACATTTTATTCAAACAAATGAAAGAAATTTTTGAAAATATTTACAAAGATTTTTACAAAGGTCTGAAGACATTTTACAAAAGTTTACTAAACGATTTTCAAAATATTTTTCAAGGCATTTTCCAACCATTTTCAAATCATTTTGCATATCATTTTTAAATAAATTTATTAACCATATTTACAAAGAATTTTGAAAAATAATAATACATATTTAAAGTGTATTCTTTACAGTTGATTTAATGTACCTTCACCCAATATAGTGTATTAACAATATTATTCAAAATATGGAAGTACGAGTTATGGCTAAAGTATATACAATGTATATGCGACCCCCCATACTTAGCACGAACTATGTACTCATAGTGATCAATGAGAAAAAGGAAGGCATAACTCGTACTGAATATTGGAAAATCTATACTACAATGACTAAATTAAATAATAAGAAGTCGGTCGTCCCCACTATACTTAGGATCAAGTAATCCTATGTATAACAAATTGTACACAACACAGAGATGATCGAGGATTGGGATGAACAGATCAACAGCTCAGCATGTCTCCCCCTATACTTAGGGTAAAAGATCCCTAAGTATAGAACAGGATCTCAACAAGTGAGGAGACAAGTGAGGGGGCAAAATGAAAAGAAAAAGGGAAAATGAAAGTGAGAAAATGAACACATAGCTCACCCTATACTTAGCTTAAGAGATCCCTAAGTATAAGCAATGATAGGAGTGATGAAAACAATGAAGAATTGACTCAATCACCTCCCCTATACTCAGGATAAAGCACATCCTAAGCAAGGCACACACACAGATCTAGGTAGACGAGAGAATGATAGATGGAATGAAAGAAACAAAAGCGAGTATATTGATGAATCTCCATTTCATCACCTTTATTCTATCATTTTGGCCTTAAAAACCCTAGCTAAATGCATGTAAATAGAATTATTTTGTACAATTTAACATTGATTATTATACCATTTATTTTATATAAAATACTGCTTCTAATGCCAAAATTATTGAATAAAGAAAAGAAAAAGAATAAAATGACAAAGGTATTTTATGACCCTAAACCCCAAGACCAAGTCAAGAATTGATTTGGTCGGTAAGGAATAAAGTAGGGGGATAAGGGTCAAAAAGACAATAAAAATCCCATTTATTTATTCATCAATAATTCAATTTTGGGATTTATTATATTCTTTATCATTTTTACCTCAAATAAAGAAACTTTGTACATGAAATTGTGTATAATAATATATAGAAAAATACAAAATTAGGTCTGCACAAAAATAATATACAGTGTACTTTTTATACTAAGAATAAAAATCAAAAACCAAAAATTCCCAGACCCATATCTCCTCAATAAAAACTCAAAATGTATCAAAATAACCTTTAATTGTATATACTTTTAATAACCTGTTTAATGAATGTGGTTCATCTAATTTGGAGTTAAGATACAACAGTTAGGTTTTGGGCCCCTATTGTATGAGATACCTGAATAAAATATTCATTTTAATTATTATTTATTATATTTACAATTTATTTTTTTTTATAATTTTCTAAATATTATTTATAGTTTATGTACATATTTAGAATAGAATAAAACCATAGATAATACAATAAGATAAAATAACCTATAGGAATACATAGATGAATATACTATACTTATACCTATATAAAATATACTTCTATTTATTTAAGTGTATATAATACACTAGAAAAATACGATAAAAAAATATTTGTGTATTTAAACATATGTTATAAATATATAAAATATGAAATAAAATAATAAAAAAAATACAAAATAAAAATAAAGTATACAAAACATAGGTCAATATACCTATAAATACACTTGTAAAAAGTAATTTGTAATAAATTAGCTCAAAAAAAATAAAAAAACATATTAAAATACTATATAAAATAATAACCATTTTTATTTTATAACAAAAATTTAATAAAATCATTTACTATTTTTTATTCATTTATTTTTGAATAAGGCTCCTATTTTGTCTTATAGCGTCCTCCGTGGGCCAATCAGGAGGCGAGGATTGTTTACCCAAGTCATCTATCCTTTCCTGCCTCTGACTATGTCAGACGTCTTGAGTGATCCATCTTTCTTGATTTTTCCTCATCGCTCCAATGTTGCTTTGACCTCGAGCCCTTCACCATTTCAGCTCGTTGATCATCCCTGATTCTCTCCCACTCCTTGGATTCTCTGCACATAACCCTAATCAATAGCTAACCCTAGGCCAATAAGGGTCGGAACCCATGTTCATAAATAAACCCTCCTTCCTCCTTCGTGTTTTTTTGATTTCTAAAGACCGCTACCCTCGGCCAAGAGTGCATCTTGGAACAGGGAGGTCCCCAAAGGCATTGGCGTGGCGGAAGGAGGAGAGGCGACCCACAAGAGAGCTTTGGCCCGTCCATTTTTAGATAGAATTAGGTTAGTTTTTGTTTCATTCATTTTATTCTATGTTTTAATTACATTATTAACGTAAATTAGGATTAATTACATCGCCAGAGCTTTAGAGCTCTGGCCACTGTGACCCTCTGTCCTACACTATCTCCGACCATGACTACCACCCCACTTCCTTTCCCTATCATTTCTCTGTCTTTCGCCCTTCACCAGCCACCCATATCCCCCCTTGATATGGAGATCCGTGCTCCCTCCGTCGCCACCTTGCTGGAGCACTTCATATACTCCATGTAACTCCCATTCCACACCTAACCGAGTCGAGGCACTTTGCCCTCGACTCATGAATTTGTTTGTATAGGTTTAGTGCCCAGAAGGACCCCATCCGAGGGGTTTTGAGATTCAAGAACACCTCCAAGAACACCCGAGTTCCAGGGCTCGATCAGCGAGCTCCGGACACTCTTGAGGCTGCCAATCAATACAGATCCCTTCCATGGTGCTCTCGAGCACTTCAGCAGCATGATTGGTGGCCGGAGGAGGTAGTCAATACCGATCGAACAGGATCCAGGGAAGCATGCTTCCCAATTCTTCCAGGTCCATCCAAGACCAATTGATCGAGCCATGTTCTTTGTGAGTAGCAAGAGACGTCAGATCAGCCTGCGTCTCAACCGTTGGATCTCCTCCTGAGATCTAATCCTGGACATCATCCTTCGAAGTGCCATCCTACGATCACATCTCGACACGTGGCAAGTGAACCAATTCCAACCGTAGGATGAAGTGTTGTGGGGTGTGTGTTGGACATGCGAGCCAACGATAAGCCATTATTCAATAAATGTTATAGCAAATATTATTCCCTAATCCGAAATGAAGAATAACTAATTTGCATAATAGGTCCCTTAGTATAATTAGAGTTATGTACCATGGCCATCTTAATGATCATACAGCTATTGATTTAATTACTGAATTATAGAGGCTGGTGTTTGGATGAATATCTAAGGAGTTAGATTGAGGAATCATCAAGCACCGTCAAATGATTATTAAAAGATGATCTACATCCTGAGTAGGATATGGCAATCCTTTCTCATAAAGCTGATATCTAACTGACCTCATGATGTAAGTCCTCTACATATGAATAGAGATTCAGAGGTGTTAGATAAGTTAGGTCAAAGAGTTGACTTAACGAGACCGAGATAACCAAAGTCCTATGTCGTAAGATGTCATAATATAGGCACGCATCCTCTGACCGGAGACAGATGTGTTACAATATGTCTGAGTATGTACATTTGGCAGACCAATAGGTTGATGACCAAATCAAGGCCTATACACCGGCGTGCTAGTGTGCATACAAGGGCATATGAATAATACGATATCTTTACTGAATCAGAAGACATGAGCTCACTCATTAGATATTGGGAAGAATCAAATTTTGTGCACGGTCTCTCGCTTTGGAAGCTTGACTGAATTTGTAGGTTTGATATATGCTTTTGGAAAGTATATGATCAACACCTGGGTATGATATATGCTTTTGGAAAGTATATGATCGATACCAACTATCAAATAGTCAAATGAGAAACTTAATGATAAAACCCTGAAGTAGACAATGTAAAATTGATATTATACTTTGGGTTTAATCTAGGTCTTCCAGTATGCGGGATGTACATGTATTAGGAATACCTGAGGGTGATGTGATCATAAACGATTGTATAACCATGACGCTTCCATTCCTAGGGAGTGATGAAATGGGTCTAGATTTTAGTGACTCCTCTCAGTAGAGAAGTAATCTGGTCTTGGTCCAAATGTTGGACATTGATCTGAATGTGATTCAGATGCAATGAGAAAATTATATTTGCAGTCTTGATTTAATCAAGCATCTATGAGAGGTATGTAGGATCTGGATTTGAGATGTGATCTCAATATCCAAGTCACTATACATGGAGCAATACAATCACCCCATCCTTATCTCCAAGTATTCGCAGAGAAACCACATTATCCTTGAAAGAGTTCATGGATAATTTCATTGTTGATATATGTATCCGAGCATTGAGAAAATGGATAATTAAATGTGATTTAATTATCATGAATAATATGAATTTGATTCATATTATATGGAGAGTTATCTTAGATAATTAAATGTGATTTGATTATCAAAGATATAAATAATGTGAATGTGATTGATATTATTTGGGCACATGAGAATATAGATCCAAGATGATTAAATGTGATTTTATTATCATGGATATTGAATAATGTGGATAGCACTATCCATATTAATCATATATACTATAAATGTGATTTATAGTATATGAGAGAGAGCTATTTGTAACTTACATTTGTTAATTAAATGTTGATGTGAATTGGATTCACATTGGACAATTAATTGAAAATGTAATTTATATTTTATTTTGGGTTGTGAATGTGATTCACAATTTTCCAATGGAAAGATTGCAATATACACATACTAATTATGAATTATTTTTGTAGAATAATTTACAACAAGTGTTGTTATAAATCTTGGATATTTCCATGGAATAATGTAATCTCATGAGATCTCATGAGATTACATGAGATTGCCACCAAATCCCATATTTTGGAAGGAGGCAATCTTCATTCCATAAATCTCCATGTTTGATTGAATTTGAGATTAAATCATATTGATTTATCAATACATATTTAATCTAAATTAAATTAATTTTTGTTGGTTTTTACCAACAAAAATCTTAGCCATTAAAAGAAACACAAATCAATGTGAGCCATTGGGTTTGTATTGTCCATGGATTGAGATCCATGGATCCCAAAATATTATAAAAGGAGAGGCAACCCTTTGCTCTTCCTTACACAATGACAACATAAGGCTCTCTCTCTCTCTCTCATTCTCCATGCTCCCTCCCTCTCTCTCTCTCTCATATGGCCGTCCACCATGGATACCCTAGAGAAAGTCTCCATGGCTGCAACGTCGTCCTCGTGCTGCCGGATGGTTTGCTCGTGGATCTCTGTCTCCTTCGATGCGCCTCACTCGTGAAGAAGACGTCGGATCTCGTGAGATGAGATCAGGATATTCACCTCTTGGATCATCAACATGGATTGCGAGGGGCACACATTTCATCAACACGCTCGTAAGTGTCTCCTCCGTCAGATCGGACTTGAGATAGGAGGTCTCTTCGTTCAGAGACTTGATCGCAACCACGCTTCAAGAGGTAACCCTAATACTTGTTTGTGGTTTAGATGAAACAACCCAAGAAGTGTTCTTGGATCATGTGGTTTCATCGCATGAAAAATTTTTCAAATTCCGCTACCTCGAGCAACTAGTGCGACTAGTCGCTCTTGATCGCATACGATGCGATCCTAACACTTCCGTAATACGCTTAAGGATCTCACCATATCCTTCAGGGTGGGGGGGATGGGGGTAAATTGCAGAACTAACCCCCTCTTTTTTATTTTATTTATTTAGTCTGATAAATAAATTTTGTAGTGTAAATAATTTTGGGAATATTGCATAAAGACCCATGAACTTCTTTGTTATTGCATATGGGTCCAGTCTAGCTCACGTGTCTTCCCACGTGAGCTGGGCAAATTACACAAATGTCTTGGTAGTTTTGTGAATTGTAAAATAGTCCATAAAGCTTAAATATTAGTGGTATATTATTGGGAGATTTGCACTTTCAACCATACTTTATTTTTAATTGCAAATATGCCCTCACTAGTACATGTATTTTTGCGCTTGAATTTCATTTATTAAAAATAGCATCCGTGCTCCAAAAATAATGCAAAAATGGGGTTAGATTCGTCATATTTTTATTTTTGCATTCTAGGCATTTTAACTTTTTATTAAAAATCAAATGAGTACGTTTTTTTTCTGTGTTTAACTTATAAAATACCAAAAAAACATAAAAATATTTTAAAATTTCCCCAAAAAATATTTTTTGTTTATTATTTTATTTACTAACTCCAAACCAAAAATCCCTAAAAATAGAAAAGGTTAAAGATAAAATATATAAAAGCTCCACAATCCACTAAAAATAGGAAAATTCACCAAAAGCACCACAAATATTTATTTCGGTTTCTAAATTTTCTATATTATTAGCTATCTATTAATGTTGATTTCGAGAATTTTGGACTTTATTTGCTATTTTTAATCCCCAAATCTATTCTGCATATTTATTTAATCCATGTTTTGGGATATTTTTGACTTTAAAAATAAAAAAATAGCAAAAATTACAAAGAAATCATAAAAAATAGTAAAAAGTTTTATAAACACAAAAACATTTTATTTCCTACATTTTGGTTATTTTTAGTAGTATTTATAATTCTATTGTCCGATATTGTATGTATAACCTTATATATTCTTATATAGTATATTAAAAAGAAAAAGAATACAAAAATAAAAAAATACAAAAAATAAAAATTATAAAATTAAAATCAATAAAAAATATATAAATATTAAAATACATAAAAATATAAAATTAAAAACCCACACAAAAAGAGAATAAATGGACAAGAAAAAATGATAAATTCTGCATGTATTTGCACAATCTACCGTTTGCTCCATGTGTTCACCTCTACACATGCTTTGTACACTATAAACATTTTGCAGAGTTATATTAAATTTTATCTCGACATTTTTGCTTTACATTTCTATATACATTTGTGGGTTAATTGTTGATTGATTCGAGATCTCGTGAGCGATCATCTCAACGACTACTTGTATCCGCTATTTTTCTAGTGATGATATTTTTAGACCCTCGCCCAACTCTTTCTCATCATATATACAAGGTGAGGAATGTACAACTCTCAAGAAGGTAGAAACCGTACCTTCTTGTGTGATCGTTGAGGAATGAATCTGATAAGGTGCAGGTCGATACATGGGTCAACAACTGATAATGTCCGATCAAGATCGACATGGTGGAGATCCTCAGTGTTATTAAAACGAAAAGACACAAACTCATCAATGGAAGAAGTACGGTCAGGTCCAGCCTAGGACGTCTTTCCTATATCTACCCCTCTGCAGTATGGTGTCTATTGTGTAAATACTGTGCATCTCATCAACACATCTCTACATACAAGAAGTGGTAACACAAAGGTCTATGCTTTCCAAGCTTCCCCTTGTAATAGGAATTCTCGGGTCTTAGTATCGTCCATGGTATTGCAAACATCTATGATCTCAATAACATGGTCATAGTCCTTTGAGTCGGCTAACATAGGTACACTCTTGTTAGGGGTAGGTTTCTGAGTGGTAGTGGGTGTGGTGATCGTCTCAATCACAACGCTCTCATTGTGGGAAGAAAACGTATCTCTCAAAATCCGCAATCAATAACGACCTTAGTAGTAGCGAGGAAAGGCCAACCCAAGATGATTGGAGTGTGCTCCACATAGGTCAAGGTCTCCATGGGCAATATAACAAAATTAACAGTGTACCTCATGCCTTGGATCTGAATGACAACATTTTTAAGAATACCCTTCGGCCTCTTTATTGATCAATCAACAAATTGACAAATCATCCTATTTTTTTGAGAGGCCCGAGATTGAGTGCCTCGACAAGTGAGCATGGTATTATATTAGTCGATGTGCTGCTGTCAAGGGGAGTGTGATCAAAGTGATGGTCAGAAATGGCACATCTAATGAAAGTTGTACTAGTGTCCCTTTTCCTATTTGGCAGATGATGGATGATGTACATCTATGGTCAGAATGTGGTGCTCTATCGTGCAATGTATCTTCTTTCTTTTCTTGGGTGCAGTTGGAAAGTTCAATGCTTTTTGGAGTGGGCCATCAAATATCTTGAATAGTCGCGGCCACTTTGGGGTTGGTCAACATTTTTAAAATTTTTTATTTCTTCCTTACTATGGAGAGAGTCAGAATCAATCTATACACAAGGATGACTAGAATTAGCATGTACACTATCATCCTTGAAAGGTAGGGTGGTTGGAACTGTTGTGTATTTATGTGTGGGCAAAGGGGATTTCCATAGGTGCTCACTCCTCACAGACTACCCTGGCTAGGTGTCTCCCATTATTCTTTTTGGAATTTTATATTTTGCTCATTTTTTGTATTTTTAGTGGTCTCTAATGGGTAGCCTCTAGTAACTCCACAACATCAGAAGGTGAAGTGAAAATGCGGGTCTTATTCAAATCAGTCCTCTATCCTCTTCTGCATTTGCTTCATTAAATGGTCACTTAATCAAGAGTGGGTTCCAAGGGAGGACAATCCAACAATGCAACATCGGGGGGAGGTGGAGGTGGGATGTAACACCCATACCCCCAAAGATAGTCCACATCTAAAACTCACAAAGTATGAGAGTGGGTTATAAGTAGTGAGGATTACTACTTAACAACTCGGGCTTAAGCATTTTGGGTGGCTGTCAATGGATCCATTTGGGCACGAATCCAACAAGTTGTCAAGGCCAGTTTTCCTCGATAACGGCCTGGAGACATAAGCCTAGGATGTTACAAATGGTATCAGAGCCAATTTCCCTCTGATAGTGGAAAGGGTAACCCGAGAGGTGGAGCCACCCCTACAAAGAGATAGGAGGAAATAGATACCTGGAGCATACAACTGCCACTGTCACTGGGAATAAGTGATGGGCCATGTCACAATGAGGACGTTGTGAATATAAGTGGGGGAGTCTGTAACACCCATACTCCCAAATATAGTCCTACATATAAAGCTCATAAATGTGAGAGTGAGTTATAAGTGGTGGTGATTACTACTTGACAACTTGAGCTTAAGCATTTTGGGTAGTTATCAACAGATCCATTTGGGCCCAAACCCAACAAGTTGTTAGGGCCAGCTTTCCTTGATAACGGACCCGAGACCTGAACCCGGGATGTTACATGGGAAATGTGACTGTGGTGGTGGGGGTGGGTAGTCAAAATCCAATGGCTAGTACTGTGGATGAGAATATTGTCCTAAAGCATATGAAAATCAAAGTGTGAAGGCTGCCCGTGCAGATATGTACAAAAATAAAAATTCAGACAAAAGTCCTCCAGAAAAAAATGGAGATGCACCGACTCGAGCAGAGTGAGAGAAATCCACGAAGTCCGGATAAAATCTACTCCAATCAGCCATCTTGGTCTTTAAGAGGCGGGGATCAGGGAGATCATGATAGTCAAGTCAAAATATGAACAGAAAAAGGCTCAAATTTGCGGAGTGATCAAACACACACAACACAAACACAAATCAAAACCCCTTAATTCATCAACTCAACATTGTGAAGACTATAAAGGTTCGGTCTTTTATTTTTCTTTTTTTTAGAGTTAGGTGAAAAAGAAGTTATTTACATGCTCACATGTACAGTCTCCTAGAGTGGTTGTGTTTGAGTTGGCGTAGCATACCTATTAGAACACCAGAACACTTCATCTATGGTTGGATACAAGAACTTTAAGCAATAACATGGCCCAAGAACCGACTCAAGTGCTTAAGGCACAAGTCCAGGGTTGGGTGCTCTAATCCTTATATGTATGTGCCTCACTCAGTATGAATGGTACCTATGATAATGAGGGGGTTACTCTCCCCAAAATATCTATTTTTTTCTTTTACATTTTGTTTTAGGGTTAAGTTCACTTAATAATCCCAATTTTATTGGTTATCACTATTTTTGGTATTTTTGAAAAATAAAACGTCTAACAATCTTCTGATTCCTTCTATTGCCTATGTCTAAGAAACAATAAAAGGAGTTCGGAAAAGCGTATGCATGAAAATCAATGAATGAAAATGCTAGGGATAGAAATGCGTACTTGACTCTAGAAGTCTACATGTAAGATGATTCGTGCATATAAAGAAATCTATCCTATATGTGCACATATGAAAACTGTCCTTACAAGAACTTCTACTCGAGAAGTAGAGATTTATTAATTTGACCAAGTCCAACTGATCTATAGGAACATATATCTTGATTAGGGTTTGACCTAAGTCTACACGACTTACAAATAAACACCTAGAACTAGGGGCTCCATGCACAAAAAAGAAAGCAGAAAACTCAAAACACAAGAAATAAAAGAAAATAGGAGAGAAAATAGGGAAAATCAAAGGTAGAAGGAAAGAAAAATAGTAAAAACCACGCAGGTCCCCGAGTGAACAAATATTTAGTAAAATAGGCTCCCAAAGTCCAGAGAGTTAGAATTTATTATTACAATAATTTATAAAATGTCTCTCTCTCACACAAAATAAAAATAGAATAAAATCTACACTAAAGAGACTCTGCTATGCTCTTCTCCTCGATCTTCTCTCTCGCTCTCTCCTGCTGGTATGTAAAGAAGGGACAAACCTATACTCTGCTTGGCTACCTCAGTCTCCTAAAAGACCATCCTCGTGTAGTGGGCCCTCGCAGAAAAGTCAAGTAAGAAATGGTCAGAACAGATAAAGCAATTTTTATAAAAATAAGTAAAAAAGATAAATATATGCATAGACTAGGTAAACACTATCCTACATGTTTCTCCCCAACAACGACACAATTTGATAATTCAATTCGCTCAAGGAATCTAACGTCCCGTCTTGGAAGGCATGTGGTGTCCGACAAGTCAGTTCCGGCAGTAGTTATATCGACGCCTCTCTCGGCTCTCATTACCAATACAAATAAAATAGATCAGCAATCATCCCACAATAATGATAACTAATGAATAATTACGAGGTGAAATTTATTATACCATACAAAATGTGTATATTGATAAAGTAGTAGGGGTCAAACCACTAAGAGCAAACTATTGATAGGTATAGTCATTATTAATTAATAAAAAAATAATAATTTTTTGTGTATTTTCTGGTTTTTTTTTATTTTTATGGGTTTTTATTTATTTAATATTTTTATAGCTTTTATAATATTTTGCATTTTTATGTTTTTTAATTTTAATTTTTTTATTTCCTTTTTAATTTTACAAAATTTTAATGTAATTTTTAAAGTGTACTGTATATGTATATATGATAATAATAATGTTATAAATATTATATATAATACATAGAGTAATAAATATTGATATATATATACATTAAAAGTCCTTTTTATTTTTTAAGGTTTTAAATATATAATATATATTTGTAATTAATAATACTAATAGTAATTAATATATAAGTATGGTAAGATATATATAGTATATATGTTTTATAGTTTTAAATATATAAAAATAGTAAAAATTCGAAAATACAATGTTTTTGTATTTTTGATATTTTCTCTATTTTGGGTTTTTTATGTAATTTTTGCTAGATTTTAGGTATTTTTAATATGTTAAAATTTACTAAATAATGAATAAAATAATTAGGCTAAATTGTTTTTGGTATTAAAAATGGATAATAGACGCAAAATTTCCTAAAATTTTTCTAATATATACTATATAATATAAATAGAAAATAGAAAACAGAAAACTTTTTTTTATTTTAAGGAATGTTTACTAATTTTTATAAGTTCTTTTGGGCTTTGTGATTTTAAGGTTTTCCTTTTATATTTTTTGTGATTTTGGTCTATAGTTAGAATATATAATAGTATGTGTATTTTAATTTTTTGGATTTTTTAGAAGTGGTTTTTATTTTTATGGATTTTTATTTGTAAATAAGGAATAAAATGTTCCTAATTGATTTTTAATAAACGAGAAATACAATTAAGTACCTATTTAAAAAAATATGGGCATGTATTATCATGATTTAAGGCATCTATTACATTTTCCCCAACATTTAATAAGTACTAGAGCTATTTAATAAAACTAGTAAAGCAAAGAAATAATATACAACCTGTTAGGGGTATATTGCAATAAAAATTAAAGTCAAGGGTTCAAATGTAATTTCCCCAAAGTTAACTCTTATATTACAAATTTAAAGACTAAAATTAAATAACTTAAGTAAGAAGGGACTAGTTGTAAAATAGCTCCACCTCACGTGTAGACGCATGTGAGATGAGATGGCACAAGACCAAGTGTAATATAAAAGAAGTTCAGGGGGTCATAAGCAAGCATTACACAAATATTTAAACTTAACATTATATTTATAAGAGTAAAATAGAAATAAAAAAGTAGCTGGGTGGCTTTGAAATTTACCCAATAATGCACGCTACCCAATGACATACATCTTGCCATGTGGAGACACTAATCCCGATCAACAGCAGGCGGAGGGCTTCCTTTCGTGCTGATCCAATGGTAGGGAAAGAATTTATCACCCCCTTCGATCTACAGCACCCGGGTGCCTTTCAAGAACACACAAGAACAGTGGAAGGGGTTTCTTTGATCGCTGAATTCTCATATATCCGACCAACTATTCACTTCACGAACGGGCTCCTTAGCCTTTTGGGATGTCTCCGCATGTACAAGAGGTCTTAAATGGGTCTGTCCAACATCAATAGGGCTTGGAACTCAGGGCCAATTGGAGGGATAATATAAGCTTCAAAACCTCTCTCTAAGCCCTGTGACACTGCTTCTCCTACACAAAAAGTAGAGGAGCATGAGTGGGCCACTCTTGGCCCTCGGATGAAGTTGGGAGCATGGTGAGATGGTAAGCAATTGAGCTCTGATGATGGGTGGAGAAGGGCAGCTTGATCGAGCTTAATTTATATAGATCAAGGGGGAATCTGGGGAATTTGATGAAGAATGCGAGGGTCAAGAATGGGGTGGTTGGGCAGGTCGAAATCAAGGGAATCACAGTGATTTTGAGCTAGAGCTTGAAGCTCTAGCAAATAAAGAAGTAAAATTAAACTAAACCCCTAATTGTTTAGAAGAAAAGCTACACTAAGAAGCAAAAAGCAAATATAATGTAAAATCCTACCTAAACCAGCTCGTACCTGATCGGGGCCAAGGAACAGAAAGGCTCGCCAAAGGAGCTTCGTGGAGCTTGTATCACCACGATTCAACCCTTATCCACACTGATAAGGAGGGGACGAATTTGTTGTCACCAAGATCAATCAACCCTAAGGTTCCTATTGGGGTTACAGGAGGAAATGGGGATCAAAATAAAAATGGTCGGTGTTTGGGCTTATTTTATAAACATGTTTGGAAGGAAAGGGGCTCAGAGATTGTGTGTAAGGTGAAGGGGGTAAGTAGAAGTTAGATGGTTGACGAGGAGTAGGGGTGAGGGTGGAACATAATAGTGGAGGTCTCGAAGGGGAAGGGAGTATGGAGGAAGGATGAAACGAGAGAAGAAGGGGTTCCCATGTCTTTTGACAGAAGTCAGAGGGAATAAAAGGGGTGTTGATCGGAGGTCAATAGTCGAAGCCCTTTGGATGGTCAATGTGGTCTAAAATCTTTTATTAAATGGATTATAAATAATAAATGATTTTATTAATTCAAAGTCAAAATATAAAAAAATGTTCCTTATTTTATGTACTATTTATAGTTTATTTATTTTTACAACACTTTTTATTAGGTACTGATATTTGCATGTATATACCTAAGTATAAATACCTATATATTGGGATATTTTATTTTTACTTTGTATTTTATATTTTATTAATATATAAATATATTTTAATATTTACAAAATATTTAAATACATGTTTATATATTTTTATTTTATTTTTCAGATTTTATTTATTTACTTAAATAAGTAGAGGTATATATTCTATAGTATAGTTTACCTATATATATTTTAATATATTATTTATTTTAATGCATTTTTAATTCTTTTATTTTATGTTTATATTTTTAATGCAATTTATTACTTGTATTTAATATTATAAAAAAGATAAAATTATATAGAATGAATATATTGAATAAAATATACATGTTCACAATATAATAGGGATCCAAAAGCTAACTTTTGCATCTGAGCTCCATTTTTAATGAAATCACCTTCATTAGATAGATAATTAAATTTTATGAACAAAAGGGGAGTTTAGTCAATTTTGAAGCTGTATGAAGGAGATACAAGTTTATAAAGATTTGTTTGCGACTTTTATTATATGATATAAGTGCATTGTGCATTAATTTTCTGTGCATCTATTTTGTATTTTTCTTTGTATTTTTATATACAAGTTCCACGTTTAGGGTTTTATTATCTGAGGTGCGTAAAAAGGAAAGTAAAATATACGGGTTCACAATACATTAGGGACCAAAAGCTAACTTTTGCATCTGAGCTCCATTTTTTATGAAATCACCTTCATTACATAGATACTTTAATTTTGTGAACAAAAGATGAGTTTAGTCAATTTTGAGTCTGTATAGAGGAGATACGAGTTTGTAAAGTTTTGTTTGCGGCTTTTATTAATTTTCCCAAGTGCATTGTGCATTATTTTCCTGTGCAATTATGTTTCTATTTTTCTTTGTACTTTTATATACAAGTTTCATGTTTAGGGTTTTATTATTTGAGGTGCTTTAAAAGGAAAATAAAATAGGGTCCAAATGACAATTTATTGGAGAATAAAACAAGGGTTTTCAGTGTATTTTCTATACAATTACTCTGCCCTATCTTCCCCTACTTTATTCCTTGTTGACCAAGTCATCATGATGCCTTAGTATCAGAGTTAGGGTCATTCAGTATCTTTGACACTTCATTTCTTTTTCTTTTCTCTCCCTTTATTCTTTTATTTTGGAATTAAATACATGCGTTTATACAATATTTAAGAGTTAAATATTGAGTGTTATTTTGTACAAATTAATGTTATTTACATGCATTTAATTAGGGATTTAAGGCCAAAATGAAATAATAAAGGTGATGAAATGAAGATTCATCACGCATAGCAAGTTTAATTCCAGATGATGGTTAATTCAATTAACTACAGATCAACGTCACCTTAGGGATGGTGGGACCGAGTGTTAAAAATCGAATTGGGAAAAACAAGTTGGACTTGTAAGAGTTGTAATTTCTCATATAATTGGGATGGAACAAAAGTAAAAAGGAGATCCCAGATCTTGCTAGAGATATAGACGTAAGTGTACCTCTTGCTTTGAAAGTTTAATAAGGGAATGGACTTTTAGAGTTTAAAAAGGCAAAACAATATTTGATTATTAATCCTTAATCAAAGAATTTTATGTTGAATATATAATTATTTAAATGTTCTAATAAGTGCATTCTTAAACTTAGATATGAAATCTACGAACCCTCTCAGTAGGCTTCTCAATGTCAACCAATTGATCGTACCAAATTATTCGGATTAGATCAGTAATTTGGAGCTTTTTCTCTCTATGGAGTGCATCAGATATGTGCTCATTGAGAATAAGCATGCAAACCCTATGCCAATGGAAGAATAAAAATTTAATGAAAATTTTAATAAGGACCACTCACTGGTTCAGAGTTATATTACGGGGTCTCTACCTAATGTGCTCCGGAAACAAAATATGGACATGAAGAATGCCCATGATATAATTATGAATCTAAAAGAGATATTCGATGATGTGAACTGCAAGGAGCATAGTTGGAAGGATGGGTTCCAGAAGAGTCTAGACTAACATATGAAGAAGAAGAAGAGTCAAAGTGTTGTCTCATCCTCTCAAGCTTCCATACATCTGACATATGTATATCATCACTACAAATGTCTGAGGCACTGGAAAAGGGATTGTCCAAATTATTTAAAAACCTTAGAGACTGGTAAAGACAATACCTTGTCATGTATAAAATCTATTTTCGTCATTGAAACCAATTTCTCATATGATGAGAAGGCAGTTGGATCATTTATTCTGGTGCTTATGTTCATGTATGTAATTATTTGCATCTATTTCAGGAAACTAGGAATCTTGATAAATGGGAGATAGTCATCCTGATGGGATCGGATGCAACTGTTGCAGCAGTCTCTATCAGGACATGCATACTATCATTATCTAGTGGGAGAGTCCTTATACTTAAAGAATGTCTTTATGTTCCAGATGCTAGAAGGAATCTTATATACGTATCTAAGTTAGTTAAAAATGGATATTCGTTCTTACCTATGAGAAACTTGTCATGAGTCGTTATGATAAATATATTGTATAGAGTATTTTAACTTGTGGTGGATTCTATGAATTATTCACTAATGAATCTGTCATGAATATAACCCTCATTAATTAAAACCCTAAAAGAACCAGAGAAGATGACAAGCATTCTAATATGATTTGACATCAAAGGCTTAGTCGTTTATCTATTGATAGAATCAATAGATTCATAAAGGATGGACCCTTAGATTTTCTACAGGTCCAAACTTTACCTACCTGTGAACATTGCATTCGAGGTAAAATGACCAGAGCACCCATTCATAATATGGTTACACGATGCGAGGATATTCTTGGCCTAATACATACCGATATATGTGGTCCCTTCTATACCGCAACCCAAAATGAATATCAATATTATTTGATGTTTATTGATGACAATTCACGATACAGGTTTACTTTATCTTCCTAATACATCAAAAATCTGAAACCTTTGAAAATTTCAAAGAATTCATGTCTTTGATTGAGAACCAAAGTGATAGGAAGATTAAATGGACTCGATATGACCGAGGTGGCGAGTACCTTTCATATGAATTCAAGGAACACCTCAAAAAGAGAGGAATTGTATCAAATATCACTCCTCATGGAACTTCCTAACTAAATGGTGTTGTTGAAAGATGCAACAAGACCATCATGGACATGGTACATTCAGTGATGAGTAAAGCACATTTACCTCTTAGTTTCTGCAATATATATCCTAAACAAGATTACTAGCAAATATGTACCCAAAACCCCTCATGAGCTTTGGTTTGGAACCAAGCCCAGTGTTAGACACTTGAGTATCTTGGAGTTGCTTGGTCCATGCGAATAATGTGTATGCAAGTAAGTTCGAATCTCACACTCGAGAGTGATACTTCATTCGGTTTGTAAAGGATGGTACTAGATACCAACTTTACGACCCTGAGACTCAAAAGGTTTTCTTTTTTAGAGATATAAAATTCTTAGATCATAACTTCCTCAAGATTCGAGAAAAAATGAAGTAAAGGAACTCATTGAATCCCCTGAGGATATTGAGCTTCTAGAACCAAAAACTGAAGATGTGAATAAAGAAGAAACACATGTACCTCTTCAAAGAAGTTCGAGGGTGGTTGTACCACCTGAAATGTACATATTCCATGCGTCGGTGTTTAGCCAAAATTCGATCAGTCCGGATCAGGTCAAAATATCACTCGGGTCGTTGCGACCCGGATCGACGAGAACCTCAGCTCAATCAAGAAAATGAAGATCAGACCACCAAAATCAAAGAAAATAAATCAAAACACGATAGCGGTCCTGGCTATTGGATTAGCCTGGTATAGCGATCAGGGTCGGACTCAGGGAGCACGTGATGGCCTTGCGGCCTACGAAGTAGTCAAAAAATAAAATAAAAGGAAAGAAAAGGGTATTTTTGGTGGATTTTAGTCTTTTTATAATTTTTTTGGATTTTTAATTAATTAAGAAAATAAGGAAGACAAGAAAACAATCAACTTCAAGCAATTATTTAATGCATCAAAAATCAGTCAAAAATTCCAATAAAAATGTTTTTGTGTATTTTTATGATTTTTATTATTTTTATTAAATTTTTGGGATTTTTCTGATTTTTATTTAATTTTCTAAAAATGAAACAAGGTAAGAAACTGAAGGTACTGTCCAGTCAGGAGAAAAAGGCCAATTTAAAATGCAAAAGGGCCTAGTTAGCTCCTGGAGGTATTTTTCCTATAAACTAGAGAGTTTAAGGAAAATTTGGGTACTGGATTTATGATTTTTGGATTTTTAGATTATTTATTAGAATTTTTATGAGTTTTTAGGTGTTTTGTAATTTTAATGAGTTTTATATAATGAAAAATGGCCAAAATTGACCAGAAAATCAAACAAGCCAAAACACACAGTAGCTGATTTTTTTTGTAATTTTTAGATAAGTTTTAATATTTTTTTGGAATTTTTAAAACAAATAGTAACAAAAATGGCTGTTTTTGAATTTTTAAAAATATCAAATAAAAACAAAAATGTCTCCAAAAATTCCAGAAAATTTTACAACATGGCAGGAGCCATGTATCCAATTTTCATTGGATTTGGAGTTAATTTGCTATTTTATCAAAAATAAAAATCAAGCTATTGTGCACAAGGACCTAACTGCAAATATAATAAAGTTTTTGGCCCCCTGGAGAACAAGCTTGGAAACTATAGGGTAAGGGATGCAAAATACCCCCCGGGCCACGCACGATGCACGTGACTCAGGCCTGGGGGGACCTGATTGTCATTCCTATTTTTAAAAGTATAAAAAGTAACAAGCCAAAAACGCGGGGCCACTAATGCAAATACACCAAAAACCACGTATCGATGCACGTGTTCACAGCAAACAGGGGTATAGATGCAAATCTGATAAACCGTAGGGTCCTTAGTGCAATTTTTCAAAAATAAAAGAACTAAACTACATATTTACAGGACTAGAAAATAAAAACAAAAGCTAGAGGGGCCTAAGAGCTATTTACCCCTTATTAAATGTCGAAGGCCGGATGTACACCATGTAGCAGATCCAACGAGCGAGAATGGTGGCGCCTTTAGTCAAGTAATGTTGTCCTGATCGAACGGGTGAGGGTCCTCCACGTGTAGATCGGACGGTCCTCGTAAGCAGTGGCCGAACCCTCGGTGAATCAACGGTTGCGATCGCACCTCCACGGATCTGACGATATCTACAGCTCCGCGAATGAACGGACGAGATCTGAACTGGAGCTCTGAGGCTGATCGGATGTCTGGGGAAGATGGTGGAAGAACAGTTGGCCGGCGAGCTTCGCCGGCCCGATGCACACGCTGAGATCCTCCCCTGCTGCTCCTGAAGAGCGGAAAAGCTCCGCCGTGAAGCTTCGCAGTTGATGGCGGCCTCCGATGAGTCGGAGAACCACCAGAATGGCCCCGCAACGGCGGTGGCCTGAAGCTCCTGCGCCCAAGCTGTTGGCCTCCAGATGAGGAGCTCCTGACGTCGTAACCTGCACAGGAAGCAAGGTGGGTCGAGGGCAAACTGCCTCGACCCTTCAGCGCACGCAGACAATGGAAGATGGGGCGATACGGAGGCTCTCCGGCGAGCGGCGGAGGGTGAGAGCCGGTATCCCTGCTCCGGGGCGAGCCAGGGGGAATGGAAGGTCGGAGAAGGTGGAGAGGAGTCTGGTGGACGTGAAGCGAAGGTCGGATGGGTGAATGGGTGAACGGAGACTAAGGGTGGAGGCGGCAGATCTACAATACTGAAAACTGAAAAATTCTATTCTAAGCTAATCTACGGGCTAGAAGGGTTACCTGATGGAGGCGGTCGACTGGGCTGGAACTCGACGAGCTCCTGGGTCATTGCCTGCAAGGGGCGTCGTCTCCCCGAGGCTGGGCGCGCTCGCGGCGGCGCACAGCGGCGAAAACCACCGGATCAGTGGCTCCCGGCTTCCCGGGCCTCACTGCTACTCCGGCAGGCACGACTGTCACTCAGACTCACCAGAGGAGGTCACAGGCGACGAGGGGGAGATCCAAAGATGAGTGAAAAGGCTGCCGGAGCTGCGATTTTATTTGGCTAGGGATCCGGGAAGATGAAGGTCGGGCGAGAATCTCAGAGCTCGGATCCATCAAACCCACCCCGGGCGAGAATAAGGGATGAACAAGGAATAATCGGGGCCCAGGGTTAAAGTAATTGGTGGTCGGATCTGGTAGGAAATAAATGGAGAAGTCGGGTCATCAACCAGATCCGCAAGAGTAGAGGGTCCGCGGGGGAAGTTTACCGGGGTCAACAAGCCCTCGTGGACCAATTAGAATCTGCCAAGTTCATTTTATTTGTTTATTTATTTTAAAATAGTACATGATCGAATTAATAAAAACTTAAAACATGAAAAATATTTATTTTATTTTTTTTCTATTTTTTGTGATTTTTAATTAATTTTTCAAAATAAAAATAGGGTATTTACATAGTAGGGCTATATATAGGTATATATATACAATATATAGGTTTTTAATTTTGATTTTTAATTAATTATTTTTTATACATTTTTATCCCCATTTTATATTTTCTTTATTTATATCATAAAATAAGGAATAAAAGATATTTTTATTTTATTTTTATTATTTATATACAATAGTGAAATAAATACATATGTACATATATATACATGGTATATTTACAATATATTTTTGGGTTTTTAATTTTGTTCTTTTTATTTTGTTGTTGTTTTAATTGTTTTTATTTTATTTATTTACACCATAAAAGATAGAATATTTACAAAATTTTTGGAAATTAATTTTATTTATAGGGTTAAATAAATACAAGTGAGTGGGCTATATACATGGTGAATGTGCACAAGTGATGTTTTTGTTTTCTTTTTAATTTTTCTATTTTTATCTTGATTTTATATTTATAAATATATACAAGTATTTACAAGCCCATTTTAGTCTCTTTTTGGAGGAAAATACTTTTATTATATTTACAGGTATATTTACACACATGAGCCCCTATCTCCCTCTACTTTGGCTTTTATGCGGTCAGGCCCATGCTGAGCCCTCCCTTGGGTTAGGTTGCTCAATATTTATTCTAAATATTTTCTCTCTTTTTCAATTTGATCTTTATTCTTTTATTTTTGCACGAAAACATGCTAATTATTACTATTTACATCATGCATGCTTTTGGTAATTATTTATATTTACAAATATATACATGCATTTGCAAAGGTTTTTGTAGCTAAAATATAAGAATAAAGAGTGATGAATGAGTATTCATCACCCCCTATACTTAACTTTGCTAGTCCCTTAGCAAACACTTATTTGAAAAAGAAGTGAAAAAGAAGAAAGAAAAAGAAAAAGAGAAGAATGTACATGGATCAAGGTTGATTATTAAACTTGCCTTCATTAAATTGAGGTATGGAGCTCGATCAGATCTTTGGATTATTAATGTGTCGGAATCTTATTTGGACTTAAGCCTAAAACTCAACAGCCTCTAAGTTCCACTAATCTCTAATTAAGACTCCTCAATGCTCCAGATTAGAACAAGTCATCAATCACAAACCCTGAAGACCATGAATCTTCCCTTGTCCTGTGAATGTGAGGTATTAGCTCTCCACCTCAGAAATGGCAACTTGACAACCCTCCCCCAACAATGTAACTCTATGACCTCAATCTGGCCACTCTTTCCTCGAGGAGCGAGGTATTCCCTTCTAAGTTCAAGTTCAACCGGCTCAAGAAGAGGAGGAAGAAGAGAATGGACCATGGCCAGTGTAGCCATGTATCCTTGGGAGCTTGACCAGTGTAGCCAAGTCTCCCTGCTGCAAGCTACATAAGGTGGAACATGAACTCAAGCTTTGCTTATTGCACTCTATATACATACTCCGGTGGGATTATCATTTTCTATCAGACCCACCACTTTTTTGGAGTTATTTTCTTTTTGCATTTTTTTTTCAAGTGCATCTATACAACATATACATGTGCAGCATATATATAAGGAGTTTTTCCTCTTGAGCCAGTAGACTATCCCTCTTTTGAAGCTTTATTGCATCCCACAACTCCCGTCGTTAGACCTCATGGCAACCAGACCAAGTTGAGACACACTTCCTTCACTAAAAGAAGAAGAGAGGTTTCTCCTAAAAGTACTACCCTCATATGCTACCCCAAGTCAAGAAAGACTGCCTCCTCACCACCTCATCCGTAGAGAGCTCGGTGCTAAGTGCTGGTGTCCAAGTAAAGCCATTGTCTATATGAGTCATGTGTTGTTGTTAAGTGCTCTACTTAGGCTCATTGAGATGACATGTGATCATAGCCTAGTGGACTCAAAGGATTAAGTCACCATGGACCTGAAAAGCCTTAAACCTAAGCCCTATAAGGTTCCTCTTAGAAGTTAGGTGGATTAAGATCTTAATCAAGCTCCATTTCTCAATTTGATTCCATGCTAGTTTAAATGTCAACTATCATCCAGAAAAACTATATACATATGTACAAAAGATGTTATTTACACAAATTTTTACAAATATGCAAAAATTTTTGAAAAATGTTTTGAAATCATGAATGGATGATGCATGAAGTGCAAGTTTTGCAAAAGGTATTTACACACATTTACACAAGATTTTTGCAAACTTTTGATTTTCAAAATATTTTGGAAAAATTTTGTACTATATACATAATTTTGATAAGAAAATATTTACACAAGCTTTACACAAAAGGTTTTTGAAAACATTTTTACAAAAATAATTTGTACACTAGCTATTTATGTGCAAATAAAAGAATGTTTATGTACATGAAAATTTTTAATTTTTGTGGTTTTTAAGGTTTTTAGCCATTTTATTTATTTACACACTCACACAAAGTACGAGTTATGGCTAAAGTATATATGGAATATATACACACCCACCTATACTTAGCTCGAACGATGTCCTCAGAGTCAAGAGCGATGAAGAAGACATAACTCGTGCTAGGTATAAGGAAGTGAAAAGGAAGGGCTATATACAAAGACGAATGAAAGGTCAAAAGACTCTCGGCTTTTCCCCCTATACTTAGGATCAAGTAATCCTAAGTATAGCAGGCTGTACACAAAGGGAAAACTGAGTAGAGAATGTGCAGGGTCTACCCCCCCTATACTTAGGGTAAAATATCCCTAAGTATAGGCAGCAAATCAGGGGTAGAAAGACACGAAGAAAATTACGAATATATACAAGAAGGAGAACATCACTTCCCCTATACTTAAGGTGAAGAACCTTAAGTATAGGCAACAACAGAAGTGATGGAACAGAACGAAGAACAACCCGGTGTTTCCACCCCCCTATACTTAGGATGAGCGATATCCTAAGTATAGCAAAGATAATCCTAAGCGAGACCTGGGGTGAAAACAAGAACGGAAGAAAGAAAGATCAAAATAAGACGAAACACGTATATACAAAAGAGTACAATGTTGAAGTGCCTCTCAACAAGCGCTAGATTTTACGCCCCTAGCTGGGCGCAAAGGCTAGGACAAAGCTGCATCCATGTTCAAGACGGCATCGGTAAGGCGAATGCCGTACTGTCGTCGCAGTCTCGGTATGAGAGAAGCGACGAACTCATCAGTGTAAAGTAAGACACCCAGGTATGCAATCAAGCGGGTGTCTGCTATCGGCCAAGGATATGAAAATAAGTGATCAGGATCCGGTAGCACAAAAGAAATCAGCGGCTCTGGGTCAGACTGGAGTGAGAGTATAGAGCCGAAGAAATCAAACGTGGAGAAGAATGGATCAGTAATAGAATCCTCCACGTTAATCATTGTCTCAAAAAGGTATATATAGTCAAGATCAGGAGACTCTCTGAGAGGACTGATATCCGATGAATGGAATAGAATCAGATCAGGCAAGTCATCGAATATCTTCAGAATGGGCTCATCTTCGTGAGGGTCGTCGAGGTGAGAAGACTCAGAATCAGAATGATCTAAAGACTCGGTTTCGTGTTCCGCCAGATCAGAAACACTCTCAGAAGGTGAAACCGAGTACTCATCGAGTGTGGCATCCTCACGCAGGCAACCCTCGTGGAGAGATGCATGATCAAAAGTGAGAAGAAGAGGATCAGGATCTAGATGGGCATCTGCACTGCTATCAAGTATCCACTCGGTGCACCAGGCTGCATCATCATCGAAAGTGTAGGTCTCGGCAATCTGGAAGCAGGAGAAGGTACTAGTCAACACTGCAGAAGCTGGCAAAGTGTCTGCGGCTGATCCTCGCTCTGCGGTTATGCTGGCTGTCAGCTGGTCCTCAGGAAGTGTATCTGTCTCAACAAAGTGGAGGACAAAAGGCTCGAAGACGGGACTCTCTGTGTCGGTACTCTCAAAGTGGTGTCTCTCCTCGAGCTGTGGCAGCTGGGCTGAGTCCCGGTAGCTGTCCGCATCCAAAAGTGTCTCTGCAGGAAGGAAACTGACTCCTCCGGGACTGGAATCTGAAGTGTCTGAATCAATGGCTGCAAAAGCGGGGGCTGATGAGGCAAAAAGAATCGGTTTTCACGGCTTTTCTTTTATTGAAGGAAGGAAGTAGTCGGTTGTAGCAGAAAGCCGCGAAACAAAGAGATTCGGTTCTTTAATCCTATCAAACAATTACGGTTTTCGATCGGAAAACTGTTCACTAATATTTTACCAGGCAAGTGTTCCTGGGTCGAACTCAAGGAGGCAGAATAAATTCCCTAGATTTTTGTCCTCGTAATTTTATTTTTAATTCTTCTCTAAGTGATCAAGTCAAAACACCTCTTTTTTTATTGATTTTTATTTATATTATTTTTATTTGATTTTAGTATTTTCAAATTTTTATTTAATTTTCAAAAAGGGATATTTTTCAAAAGATTTACTTATTATATAATAGGTGAATAATATCTAGGTGATACTATATAATATGGTGAACAGGGTTCGAGCTGCGAGCTCGATCTACACAAGAAACCAAAACAAATCAAGACAGCTTTCGATAAAATCAAAACACGTCGAAAACTTGTCGAAAAGCCACGAAATCTTTATACTAAGTAGCTGGGGTAGTTGTGTAACTACCCTCAAGAAATCGTCAAAATCCGAGGTCACAAGAAGAAGAAACAACCCCTACAGCCCAGGGGCATAAGCGCAAGAAAAACTATTTAAAATGTTTGCAATTCGGTCCACAAGGACTGTTCTGAAGAAAAAGTACAAAAATCTTTACATTTAGGTCCCCGCGGAGGGACCTAAATGCAAATATGCAAAACCTGGGGGGCGGAGATAAATCTCTGGAAGTTGGTTGGGTCTAAGTTGCAAATATTCTACCGGTTCACTTTGAACGGCCACGATTAGACTTCCCGCACGCAGATCGGACGCTCACAGGTGCGCCACGTGTCGCGCACCTGTGCGTCGGGTGTTCTTGAGCGGTTGCTGCTGCTAGCGGACGAGCCTTCTTCTCCGAATTACTCTGGCCGATCTCCGATGACTTTGGCACTCCGGCGGGGCCAGAGGGGTGGCTCCTCCACCCCTCGAGCTCGCCCGCGGTAGAGAGGTGGCCGATGACGCTCCGAGCGGTGGTGAAGGCGTGTCAAAGTTGGTGGTCTCGGCCACCTGGAGCTGATGCAGTTCTGAGGTCTATCTTTGGAATCAATTCTGATGAAGATCGAAGTCCTTCGAGATCTAACTAACTGAACCGCGATGATCTTGAACCTGCAGTTAACAAGAATATATGCTCGATTCTCCAAGGAATCGGCCAATGGGTGATGAAATCGCAAGCTCAAGATGATAAAAAAACTTAAATCTCCAGCCAAACCAGATGCGTGAAAGTGACAAGGAAACGAAGATCGATTTGAAACAAGTTTGAACACGAATCGAGATGGATTTTGAGATGGCGTCTTAGCTAAATGATTAGACTATCTAAAGAAGGGATTAGCCATGCTAATCATGGCACGCGAATCGAGAAATAAAACGACTAAAGTGGAGGAAAAAGCCTGGGGAGTCTAGGTGTATTACCTGGACGAAGAAGCTCGACGGTGGCTTTTGACCGGAGTGAAACACAGTGATTGGCGGCGATGCAAGGCGGCGTGGCTACCTTGGAACCTTCTCTGACAAGCCTTCTTCCTCGCGAGCTCCTCCAAGGTGCTGTCACCACTGCGAGTTGGTTGGAACAAAGCTTGGAAGGTGGGGGGGTCGGTTAGCCTGGAGCTGAAGCTCTGGGTTGTTGAAGAGTTAGGCTTTAATGGCGACTTGAGGGCTATTTATAGGTCAGTTGGCTTGAGCTCCAAGTCGAGATGGAGGGTAGCGATGGAGTAGGTAGTTGGAGGAAGGGATTGGAGGGTTCAGATGGGTCAGAAGGTTCGAGATGGCCGCGGGAAAATTAGGGGAAGATGGCTGGCTGAACAGACTCCGGCGCAACCTCTTCTTGAGGAAGACGACCCAGGTGCTGACAAGTGTCAGCACCTGGTTGGTCTAAAAGCAAAAATAACTTATAAATTAGATATAAAATAGTAAATTACATTATTTTAAATAGGTATAAATACAAGAAGTGTTAATAAATTAATTTTCTAATTTATGGCATAATTACTTTTAATAAATAATAATTATTATTTAAAATATAAATATTATATTTTAATAAATATGTATTTATAAATAGGTTTTAGATTTTTTTAATTTAATAAATAAATAAGTAAAAATTAATTTTATATTTTCTTAGTTATTAGGGTATTAAATAAGGTTTATACGAATTTTTCTAAATTTTTATGAATTAATTTACACATTTTAATAAATAAGGTTAATATCTAAATAGGTCATTTATACCTATATTTTAGGGTTTTTGATTTTATTAAAATAATAAATAGTCTCCAAAAATTATGAAATAATTTATGGTGAAACTACAAGATCATGAAATAATTTAAAAATATAAAATTAAGAAAATGATAATTAGTGTCTGTTTCATAAAATAAATAGCCCAGAAACCCCTTTGTCTTTTGGTCCCAAAACTGACTTTTTGCAAACGGACTCCGAATTCGATGAAACCACCTTTATTAATTAGAGAATATTATTTTATGAACTTTAAAGGTGAGTAGAGTGAAATTGGAGTTCGTATGAGGAAATTATGATGTTCGGAAGTTGAGATATTGACAATTTGTAAGCTGGGTTTCTTGGCATATATATAGGGTAATATTTTTAACTTATTTTTATATTTTTATATACATTTTTAGGAATAATTAGGAGAAGAGTTTGGTGAAAAATATGTTCATATGAAATAATTAAAATTATTTAAAGTTTTGTATTTATTTTATAAATAATGAAGAGTGTCTATGTTTGTGTTAATTTATTTTTCTCTGGTTTTCTTTCCTTATCTCCCCCTACTTTTTGATTTGTCGACTAATCCATGCTGACTTGGTCTCAGGGGTTGGGCTATAAATATATCTTACAGCTATATTTATATTTTAAGTCATATTGTATATATATACATATATTCAATCTGCCTTTTTCTTTATTTTTCTGGTTATTTGTTTGTTTACATGATTTTAGTGGTTAAAAGTGAATATTTACACATGAATGGTATTTTGTTAAAATATGAGAATTAGTGGGTATTGACATGTATTTGTTAAGGGTTTTAAGACAAAATACGACAGAAAAGTTAATGAATCATGGATTCATCAACCCCTATACTTAAACTTTGCTAGTCCCTTAGCAAACACTTATTTTGAAAAAGTAAGTGAAAAAGAAAGAAAGTTAGAATGAATTTGTTTCCTAAACCAATTCATGAGAACAGAAAAAGGACAGAGCTCGATCGGACCTGAAACAAGCATTTTGTCGGAACCTTAACTAGGATTAGGATTTTAACCTCAACAGTCTTCAAATTCCATAATCCTTACTCAAGATCACTTCATCAGCTAGTTCAGACTCACTTATTCATATCGCAAACTCTATCATCCTTGAAGTCAACTTGTACAGTGTGTGAATTGATTTAGCTCTTCCTGCTTAGAGAACCAAAGAAACCGTCAATCCTGGCTATACACTCCTATGGCTTCCTCATCCCGCTACTCTTTCCTCGGGGAGGGATGTATTCCCTTCTGAGTTCAGTTCTGCTATGTTCACAATCGAATATAGGGAGAAGTTAGAAGAATGAGAAAAGAAGTGGAGTGCGACCAGTGTAGACGCATCTCCTTGTGAAGCCCAACCGGTGTAGCTGAGTCTCCACTAAGATGTGCAGGCATATTTGGTGGAAGCTTGGACCATTGTGGTCTTATTTGGTGGCTTCTGTATTGCTTTGGCTTTGTAATTTGCTTGCACTGCATTCATCTTTTTGTGCCTCGATGGATATAGCATCTTTTTAGTCCGTCCTTTTTTTGAGGTCTTAGAAAAATTGTGTCAGCAGATCCTTCCCTCATCCGAAGCAACTATCGCAACCCCAATCTCTCCCATCTTTAGACGTCAATGCCGCAAAGATAAGGATAGAAACATACTACCATGGTGTACTGCCCTTCGGGACTCCATGCGAGTTGAGCTAAGTGCAGAGTGCATGTGTTCAAGATTGGTTCACTGGTGTAGAGTTGTACGGATGACTCCAAATGGTCTACTTAAGCTCAGATGACTTGATTTCCCGAATATGGTCTTACAGAACCCAAAGATTTTAAGTTACCAGACCTGAAGAGTCTAAATTCCAGTTCCTAATCAGGCTCCTTACAACGAGAGTTAAAGGCCGTAATCAAGCTCCATCCTTTAGACTAGACTCAGTCCTTAGTTTCGGAAATCAAACTTATTCTGAAAAATGAGAATGCAAATGCAACCATGTTTTTGTGAAGTATATTTTCTGAATTTTACTCATTTTTATGGATTTTAAGGCTTTTGTAATTTTTACGAATTTTAGGACTTTGTATTTTTTATGGATTTTTATGATTTTTATAAACAAGGTTTTATTCACAAATTTTACAAGATATATTTTATTCAAGTTAAGTATCTAATGTATTTTACAAGTTTTATCTACAAAGTATTTTACAAGGGTTGAATGGTTTTTATACATGTTTTAATAAATAGGATTTTAAATAAGTATTATACATATTTTAAGGACAAATTTTAAGTACAAAGTTTTAATTACAGGTTTTAATCATGTTTTTACTTATTTACAAGGATTTTATAAATAAAAGAGTGGATTTTAAATTAACCCATACCCACTTTTTTATGGATTTTATAGATATAGAAAATACATAAAAGTACAAGTTATGGTCGAAAGTATATATACAATATATACGCACCCCCTATACTTAGCTTGAGCTATGTCCTCATAGCGTCAAAAGAGAAAAGGAGGACATAACTCGTGCTAAGTAAAAGTGGGTGAAAAAGAAGTGAATGTACAAGTCAGTCAACCCCCCCTATACTTACGATCAGGTCATCGTAAGTATTACGGGAGAGCAAAAACGGGATGACTGAATGAAAAGGATAAATAACGAAAGTTCAAAAAGGGAAAGAATACGAAATCATCGAAATCACTCAGTCCCCCCTATACTTAGGATAAGGCATCCTAAGTGAAGAAAAGAGTGTAGCCAAAAATTGGGGACCAGTGATTCGTGAAAAAGAATGGCTATACAAAAGAATCAGTACGAAAAATAAAACGTAAATCAACGGGCAATCGGTCCCCCCTATACTTAGGATCTGGTATCCTAAGCATAGAAGACGAGCAAAAACGGGGACGATTGTGGTCTACGAAGAATATACAAGTGTGGTGAATCTCCAGAAAAGAATGGCTCAAAAGAATTTGTACAGGAAGAAGTGAACGAATGATCATGATTCCTGTACAAAGTAGATCACTTCAGTACGAGCCAGATGATCAGTAGTCTCTACGAAGTGCTTCAGCATCTGCCCGTTAACCACGAACGGTTATCTGATTACTTCAACCGGGGTCATACTGAATTTTATGCTTTTTATGTGTGTATTGATCCTTGGCTGAAAAAGTAGAGCTTCTTCTGTAAGTAAACTTTGTACATGGCATAGCTCTCTTTTCTGAAGTATGCGTCTCTGGAGTCGGACTACAGAAGGTGTCTATATGTGTCAGCATTACACCATCCGACTCTCTACGCTGAATAGACTGTATGATCTGTGTAATGTATTCGATGGACTCTTGTGTTGTAATATGTGTTCTTTCAATCTGCGGCACAGAGATATCTACTGCAGGTGACTGCTCATTTGAGTCTGATATGAACTCTGTCTCTGTATGTGAATAATCATCTGAAAAACTAGGTACCAAGTGATCTACCCCATCCTCGTGTAGGATATCTTGGGTATCAAAATAAACACTCTCAAGATCAGGAGACTGTGTCTCATCTATGTTCTGGCAATCTTCCGCAAGACTGGTGTCCTCTGAAGTAAATGACAATACTGATCTAGGACTGCTACATTCTCTCTCCATCTCAATGTGTATCTCTCCGTTGTCTGTGCGGAATAATACTCTCCCAGCATCATAGTCAAAGAGTGCTCTTGCTGTCTGCAAAAAGGGCCTCCCGAGAATGATTGGAGCAAGGTGTAACTGTGCAGGACATGTCATGTCTAGGACCGTAAAGTCCACGGGAAACTGCGAGCCCTGAACAGTTACGATAATGTTCCTCAGCACACCTCTAGGTCTCTTTATAGATCGATATGCAAACTGAAGTATCGCTCGTGATTTATATAGAGGACCTAGCTTGAGCTTATCAAGCAAAGAGGATGGAAGTAGATTGATCGAAGAACCATTATCTAAGAGAGTATGATTGAATGTAGTGTCTTCAATCTGACAGTTGACATAGTGAGTTCCCAAATCTTTCTTCTTCTTGGGCACCTTGTTCCTGATAGCACACGAAGTGGCCTTGGTCAAAATATGCTTCTCAACTCGTGATCTTTTCTTCCTACGTGTAGTACATTTGTTCCTTAACTGATTCTTGAGCGTAGGAAAAGTGCATCGTGCAGTGGAATCTTCAGAAAGATGTGATCTTTCAGTAAACGTTCTGTTTCTGGAGTGACAACATTATTTTTGATTTTTTTCTTTCCTCTTCCAAACAAAGCATCAGGAAAAGGAACAATCTCAGGAGTTGGAGAATCAGAATTTTTATTCAATGAGGAATCAGCTTGTACATCGAGAGTTTTAGAATTATCTACAAAACTCTCTAAGACAGGGAAAGAGATATTTTTGTCCGGGCTCTCTGCCTGATCTGACGTGATATCATCGTCTGAGTCGCCAGTATCCATATCTGATGAGTTGGCATTACTCCCATCTCTTGATTCTGCGTCCTCATCCTCTTGCGGTTTCTCCTCCTCGGCATCTGGATCATGATCGTGCTCCTCTGGTGCCCTCTTCTCTTCTCCAGCAGGTGTTTGCAGTGATCTACCGCTCCTGAGACGAATGAAGTTAGATAAAAATTCAGGAAACAAGATCTTACCTGTAGTATCTACCTGCTCTGGATGCCTCCTCTTGTTGTTCGGGTTCATCTGAGGCTGGGCTGGAAGAGTGGTCTTCGGTACGGTTAACTCGTCCAGACGACGGTTAACCTGCTCCATCTCAGTCTTGTGCGCGATCTGGAGCGTACTGAGCATATCCATGATTTGGTTGAGCGCCTGGGCCTGTGAAGACATCTCCGGTTCAGTGTGGTGGCCCTGGCTTGCTCCTCTCTCCTGCCTTGGTGTGAAATGCTGAGAGGTGGAAGGCTGTGAGTAGCGCTGAGGTGTGGAGGAAGACTGCTGCGGCTACTGAAAAGAATAATTCGGTGAAAACTGGGAAGGGTGTTGATATGAAGGCTGCAGTCTCTGATGGTAAACATTCAGATGAGACTGCTGCGGCGTGAAGCTCTAGCGGTGCTGGAATTGCGGGCGTCCATGCTGCGGATGACCGTACGGCTGCTGCTGCTGCTGATTCGGTATACTTGGCTACTACATCGGAGTATACCAAATCCCGTTGATCTCGAAAGTGGATTGCGGCTCCACCTCCATCTCCGCAGTGTTGATGATCTGGCTGGAATCGGCATGAGACTGATCCTCATGCCAATCAATCTGCGGAATCTCGGGCTCGCTCTGAACATAGTGTATCTGACGGGTAGGTGGAGCGGGTGCGATCCTCCATGCCGATTGTGCGTTCGAAGAAGTCTGGTTCTGCTGGTACTGGATCTGAAGATCAGCGACCTTCTTCGATAGATCACTCAGCTGCTGAGGTAGAGATGAGAGTTTCTCCAACTCTCGCAGCGGCTGTAGGTCTTGGACCTGCTTGTGAATCACATCCACCAATGTCAATTTCTCGCTAATGAAGCCCATGTTGGTGTTGGATTCATAGTCCGAAATGTTCGCCACCTTGTGATGTTCTCGGTGATGTGGTGGCTGTGGGGCTTTCTGAAATGCCCGAGTAGAGTCTACAACTCTTGAGTTCTCGGCCATCTCTTCGAAGATGTCCAAGACTGACTCGGCGTCTTTGTTCAAGTAACTGCCACCACATGCGGCACTAACTAGCCCCTGTACTTCCGGCTGGAGTCCTCCGAAGTAGTTCTGTACTAGCACCTTCATTGGGATCTCATGATGCGGGCATCTCTCCGTCAGGTCCTTGAATCGATCCCATGCCTCATGGAATGATTCGTTCGGCAATTGCGTAAAGTTGGAGATCTGGCTCCTCATCATATTTGTCCTTCCTAGAGGAAAATACTTGCGCAGGAAGGTGGACTTCAGGTCGTCCCAGGTGGAGATTTCTCTCCCCAGATGGCTTAGCCAATAAAGGGCCTTATCGGCTAAGGCAAAGAGAAAAGCCTTGAGGCGTACGGCCTCCTGCGTCACTCCTGGATAACAAGTCGTTCCGCAGATCATCTCAAACTGCTGTAAGAACGTGAACGGCTCCTCTGCGGCATTCCCATAGTACTTGGGAAGCAAGGAGATGAAGGACGGTCGAAGTTCGTATGGCCCTTGATTCGGCGGTAGCCGAATCCAGTGATGGAGCGTTCGAGAGCCCGGGTCATACTCGTCCCGTAAAGTAGCGGGATCCGCAGGCGGTAAAGGGTTCCCGGCCCCTGCTCTCAGTGCGACTATTTCAGCCTGCAGTTCGGTCTGAACTCTATACTGTTCTTGAATCTGTAGATTCATCTGCTGTAATGTATCGAGAATGCCAGTCGTAACATCTGCGTTCAGCTCCGATCTTCCCTCCTGATGTTCCCCAGCTGGTGGCCTCTCGTCTGCTGCTGGTCCTTTCCCACGAGCCATCTGATCGTCTGTAAAGTGAAAACTCTCGTAAGAACTCATCGAAAAATACTCAGGAGATCTAGATGATGTATTGAGGCGAGGGTCTGCCTCAATGATCTGGCAAGGAGGCGAGGGAGTCTGGGTCTGACTCACCTCGAGATCGGATGGGACCGGCTCGGGAAGAGGGTCATCCCGAGCCTGTGAAGACATACGCTCGACGGTGGACGGTTGAAAGCTCACAGAGTCTGAGCCGAAAAGCCGTCGAGACGTCATCTTCGATGTCAAGAGGAAGTCGGGAGAGCACGTGTATGATTCAAATGAAGGAGAAATGCGAAAGACGCGGAAAACTCACGCCCTGCAAACAAACACAAAGCAAACCCCGTTTTCACCAACTCAACCGTGATGAAGACCGTAAGAGTTCGGTCTTTTTATCTTTTCGGTTTTAGGGTTGTGATTAGCAAACGTTTCGATTATGCGGGCTGAGCAAGCCAATAGGTGCCTGATAGTTTCCCCGAGACACTGGCCCGAATTCTTAAACAAGACCGCTCGCACTCAGCCAGTATGGGAGTAAGTACGGACTGTTTCTGGCTACCCTTATTACTTGACGACGGAGCCTTACGCAGTGTCCTCTAAACCTCCCACTCTCCTAAGTAAACCCGGACCGTTTCCGGCTACCCGAGCTTACCCACTAAGGAACAGCGATCAAATGTATGGACCCAGTAGTATCCCGCAAGAAATATGGGGTTTGGGCTCTATCCTTAAGTGTCGGCTCTCAACTCGTGCACTCTGAGGAATGTACGGGGGTTACTCTCCCCAAATGACTTGAATTGATTTATGGTTTTAAGTCAGATATTTTTAGCAGTCCCGAATTTAATTTTGCAATTTTTATGGTTTTTTCAAGCAACGTCTATCGATTTTTTTTCTTTTTATAAAACCCTAAAGCAAGCACCTAGGTTGCGAGTCCTAAGACTAGCTACGCGACACAAACAGATAGAGTAAAAAAACCTAAACAAGCATCTAGAAAAACCGCGGAAAACCGATGGGCGATGAAAAGCCGCGGTGGGTGCCCTGATCCTCGGATACACGGTATCCGACGGATCAGGCCCTGAAGAAAAATGGGGGGGGGGGGTTTGTTTATTGTCTATTACAACTCTCTCCCTTTCTCTCTCTTTTACAGACAAAAGGATACTAACTACTTTGCTCCTCTGCAGTCGACTCGTGAAGAAGAAGTCAACCTCTACTCTTTCAACTGGCTCGGCTTCCGAAGAAATCGATTGATCCTACAGGCCCTGCAAAGATGGCTAGCAAAGAAAAGCCGATCGAGAAAGCCGCGAAAGCCGCGAGACCGAGAAAGCCGGAAAAAAAATCAAAAGAAAAAACTCGGAGAAAAAGCCGTATGAAAAACCGTACGAGAAACAAAACAAAGAGAAGAGAAAAAAATAAAATCACGAGAAACGAAAAATCAAAAGAATTTAACGCCTCCCTGGCTACGGCGCCATTTTGATGAGGCAAAAAGAATCGGTTTCACGGCTTTTCTTTTATTGAAGGAAGGAAGTAGTCGGTTGTAGCAGAAAGCCGCGAAACAAAAGAGATTCGGTTCTTTAATCCTATCAAACAATTATGGTTTTCGGTCAGAAAACCGTTCACTAATATTTTACCAGGCAAGTGTTCCTGGGTCGAACTCAAAGAGGCAGAATAAATTCCCTAGATTTTTGTCCTCGTAATTTTATTTTTAATTCTTCTCTAAGTGTTCAAGTCAAAACACCTCTTTTTTTATTGATTTTTATTTTTACTATTTTTATTTGATTTTATTATTTTCAAATTTTTATTTAATTTTCAAAAAGGGATATTTTCAAAAGATTTACTTATTATATAATAGGGGAATATTATCTAGGTGATATTATATAATATGGTGAACGGGGTTCGAGCCGCGAGCTCAATCTGCACAAGAAACCAAAACAAATCAAGATGACTTTCGATAAAATCAAAACACGTCGAAAGCTCGTCAAAAAGCCACAAAATCTTTATACTAAGTAGCTGGGGTAGTTGTGTAACTACCCTCAAGAAATCGTCAAAATCCGAGGTCACAAGAAGAAGAAACAACCCCTACAGCCCAGGGGCATAAGCGCAAGAAAAACTATTTAAAATGTTAGCAATTCAGTCCACAAGGATTGTTCTGAAGAAAAAGTACAAAAATCTTTACTTTTAGGTCCCCGCGGAGGGACCTAAATGCAAATATGCAAAACCTGGAGGGCGGAGATAAATCTCTGGAAGTTGGCTGGGTCTAAGTTGCAAATGTTCTACCGGTTCACTATGAACGGCCACGATTAGACTTCCCGCGCGCGGATCGGACGCTCACAGGTGCGCCACGTGTCGCGCACCTGTGCGTCGGGTGTTCTTAAGCGGTTGCTGCTGCTAGCGGACGCGCCTTCTTCTCCAAATTACTCTGGCCGATCTCCGATGACTTTGGCGCTCCGGCGGGGCCAAAGGGGTGGCTCCTCCACCCCTCGAGCTCGCCCGCGGTAGAGAGGTGGCCGATGACGCTCCGAGCGGCGGTGAAGGCGTGTCAAAGTTGGTGGTCTCGTCCACCTGGAGCTGATGCAGTTCTGAGGTCCATCTTTGGAATCAATTCTGATGAAGATCGAAGTCCTTCCAGATCTAACTAACTGAACCGCGATGATCTTGAACCTGTAGTTAACAAGAATATATGCTCGATTCTCCAAGGAATCGGCCAATGGGTGATGAAATCGCAAGCTCAAGATGATAAAAAAAACTTAAATCTCCAGCCAAACCAGATGCGTGAAAGTGACAATGAAACGAAGATCGATTTGAAACGAGTTTAAATACGAATCGAGATGGATTTTGAGATGGCGTCTTAGCTAAATGATTAGACTCTCTAAAGAAAGGATTAGCCATGCTAATCGTGGCTCGCGAATCGAGAAATAAAACGACTAAAGTGGAGGAAAAAGCCTGGGGAGTCTAGGTGTATTACCTGGACGAAGAAGCTCGACGGTGGCTTTTGACCGGAGCGAAATGCGATGATTGGCGGCGATGCAAGGCGGTGTGGCTACCTTGGAACCTTCTCCGACGTGCCTTCTTCCTCGCGAGCTCCTCCAAGGTGCTGTCACCACCGCGAGTTGGTTGGAACAAAGCTTGGAAGGTGGGGGGGTCGGTTAGCCTGGAGCTGAAGCTCTGGGTTGTTGAAGAGTTAGGCTTTAATGGCGACTTGAGGGCAGTTTATAGGTCAGTTGGCTTGAGCTCCAAGTCGAGATGGAGGGTAGCGATGGAGTAGGTAGTTGGAGGAAGGGATTGGAGGGTTCAGATGGGTCGGAAGGTTCGAGATGGTCGCGGGAAAATTAGGGGAAGATGGCCGGCTGAACAGACTCCGGCGCAACCTCTTCTTGAGGAAGACGACCCAGGTGCTGACAAGTGTCAGCACCTGGTTGGTCTAAAAGCGAAAATAACTTATAAATTAGATATAAAATAGTAAATTACATTATTTTAAATAGGTATAAATACAAGAAGTGTTAATAAATTAATTTTCTAATTTATGGCATAATTACTTTTAATAAATAATAATTATTATTTAAAATATAAATATTATATTAATAAATATGTATTTATAAATAGGTTTTAGATTTTTTTAATTTAATAAAATAAATAAGTAAAAATTAATTTTATATTTTCTTAATTATTAGGGTATTAAATAAGGTTTATATGAATTTTTATAGATTTTTATGAATTAATTTACATATTTTAATAAATAAGGTTAATATCTAAATAGGTCATTTATACCTATATTTTAGGGTTTTTGATTTTATTAAAATAATAAATAGTCTCCAAAAATTATGAAATAATATATGGTGAAACTACAAGATCATAAAATAATTTAAAAATTATAAAATTAAGAAAATGATAATTAGTGTGTGTTACATAAAATAAATAGCCCAGAAACCCCTTTGTCTTTTGGTCCCAAAACCGACTTTTTGCAAACGGACTCCGAATTCGATGAAACGACCTTTATTAATTAGAGAATATTATTTTATGAACTTTAAAGGTGAGTAGAGTGAAATTGGAGTTCATATGAGGAAATTATGATGTTCGGAAGTTGAGATATTGACAATTTGTAAGCTGGGTTTCTTGGCATATATAGGGTAATATTTTTAACTTATTTTTATTTTTTTATATACATTTTTAGGAATAATTAGGAGAAGAGTTTGGTGAAAAATATGTTCATATGAAATAATTAAAATTCTTTGAAGTTTTGTATTTATTTTATAAATAATGAAGAGTGTCTATGTTTGTGTTAATTTATTTTTCTCTGGTTTCCTTTCCTTATCTCCCCCTACTTTTTGATTTGTCGACCAATCCATGCTGACTTGGTCTCAGGGGTTGGGCTATAAATATATCTTACAGCTATATTTATATTTTAAGTCATATTGTATATATATATACATATATTCAATCTGCCTTTTTCTTTATTTTTCTGGTTATTTAATTGTTTACATGATTTTAGTGGTTAAAAGTGAATATTTACACATGAATGGTATTTTGTTAAAATATGAGAATTAGTGGGTATTTACATGTATTTGTTAAGGGTTTTAAGACAAAATGCGACAGAAAAGTTAATGAATCATGGATTCATCTGGGGCTCCTCCGGCTCTTGGAGCATCAGAAGGTCTGATATCCAAGTCTCATCAACTAGGAACTCTGGGGCTGACTCTAACTCCAACTGGAAGGCCAACGGGAACTCAAGTAAACTCCGGGTCCGAACCTCTGCTATCGCAGTCATCTCCTCTGTTAGTGGTGTTGCCTCATCCAAATCCTCGGGCTGGTGTGTAGAAACTGTATCATCATGTAAAGTGACACACCGCACTGGTACTGCATCGTCCGCATGTGTTGTCCCGACCAAGGCATCTCATGAAGAAGAACTCTGTGAAAGTAGTCTCGAGATGGTATCCAGTAGGTGAATGTCGGAACTGCGGTGTGAACCGCCACATGTGGTAATCACCAGTGTTATCTGCTCTGCGGTCATCCCCCGCATGGAGATCTCAATCAAGTTGTCAGTGGAAGTCCATGGTCTGGAAATCTCCTCAAGAGGTCAAGAAACCTCGGCCATGCCTCGTGCAATGGCTCCTGGGGGTCAACTGAAAAGTCCGTGATCAAAGACCGCATAAACTCTGCTCTACGTGGGGGAAAGTATCTCTGTAGAAACTCTCGGCGTAGCTCTCCCCACGTCTCGAATGTCCTCCCCAATCGTCGGTGCCATCTCATGGCTCTGTCCTGAAGCGTAAAGGGGAAGGTCCTGCTCATCAGCTCCTCTGCAGTGACGTCTGAATATCTCTGTGTTCTACAAAACTCCTCGAAAGCGAAGAGGTGAAGATAAGGCTCCTCGTGCACCTCTCCTGAAAATGTCGGCAGTCGCTGAATGTAATCCAAATCCAAGACGAATGGACCAAGTGTAGAAGCTCACTGAGCTCCATGTGCTATCTGCTCCTCCATCCTTCTGGAATAGGATCTGTCCGCTAATCTCCACTGCTCTATCTGATCATCAACAGAGTGCGCTCTCAACTCAGCAACAACATCGTCCGGGTCTCGCATCTGATCTATTTGGTATCCTCGGACGTCTCGCGCAGCATGCCCAGAATAGTGAGATGAAAGGGAGGGAGGGAGTGGGAGGCTGGTCGAAGATCCGACCTCCTTAGAAGGTGGACTGGAGTGATGGTCAGAAGATGGAGAATAAGCCGTAAGAGTCGGCTCGAAGTGAGGGGGATCCATCATCCAGGGGTAAAGGAGAAGAAGAGGAAGACTGAAGGGAGGGAGGGTGGGAAATAGATGGAGGAAGATGGGGAAAGATTGAAGGGATCTGGCAATCACACAAGATGAACAAGCAAACCCCCAATTCACCTACGCACACAAAGCTGAAGACCGAAAGGGATCGGTCAATTATCTTGTCGATTTTATTTTAGGTGATCATTCAGTCTATCAGAGCGATTACATGAGGTAAATAGGTATCCAGATATTTCTCAACCGACTGTCCCGTACTGGAAGCCGGTAATCAGTCAAGAAAGATCGGAGGCTCTATCCTAATGTGCGGGTCACTCTCTCGCTCATCCAAACCAAACAAGGAGGGGGTTACTCTCCCCAAGACAGATTTTCAATGAAGTGTCTTTTAGGTCAAGTGTGATTAGCAGTCCCGATTTTATTGTTTTTGTTTTTAGATATTTTTCGATAAAAAGAAACGCCTAACGATTTTTTCGGTTCTCCTGGTTATTAAGTCAAAAACAGGGGGAGAAGACGAAAAAGCCGATGCGCGAAGAAATCAATGATGCATGCAAAGTAAGGAAGGCGTACCTGACTCCAGCACTCTACATGCAATATGATCCGCGCATAATGTAAAGACAGAAAAGAAACTACCTATATGGTGCAGCGGTGAAAACTGAGTCCTAAACAGGCAATTCTACTTGAAGAACCGTCTAACTGGTCACCGATCCTTCAAGCCAAAGGTCCGGTCTCAGTCTACCCCTCCTCCTCCCGACACATCGGGTTTAGGAGCAGCGCTTGGCAGGGCAGGCTACGGCACGTAGGCTACAAAGAGAGTGAGTCAGTTTTTTTTATCAATGAATTATTAGTAGGTCCAATTAATCACACTATAGGAACATGCAAATAATTAGGTGTGGGGATCCTACTAATTACGACACAGTCAAGCAGAAAATCCTAAGTCTAGGGGCTCGAGAAAAACTGCAGAAAACCGTAAAAGGCAGGTGATGAATACCCATTCATCACTCTTTATTCTTCTATTTTAGCTACAAAAACCTTTGCAAATACATGTAGATATGTGTAAATACAAATAGATACCAAAAGCATGCATTGTGTAAAAACCTATAATTAGCATGTTTTTGTGCACAAAATAAAAGAATAAAGAGCAAAAAGAAAAAGAGGGAAATATTTAGAATAAATATTGAGCAACCTAACCCAAGGGAGGGCTCAGCATGGGCCTGACCGCATAAAAGCCAAAGTAGAGGGAGATAGGGGCTCACACTTGTTTATATTTGTAAATAAATTAAACTATATATTTTCCTCACCCAAAAAGAAGTTTGTACATATTGTATATATTTTATTAAAAACAAAATAAAAAGATAAAAATCAAAAATTCCAAAAATACCCTTCCTTCACCTTGTGTATAAACCACATCATTGTATTTATTTAACCCTATAAATAAATTCAATTATTTTCCAAAATTTTTGTAAATATTCTATATTACCTTTTGTAAATAAAATAAATAAAAAGAAACAAAACAAAAATCAAATAAAAATCACAAAAATTGAAAATACAAAAATACATTGTATTAATACCATGTATATAAAAGTATACCATTATTTATTTCACCTTTATTTATAAGTGATAAAAATAAAACAAAAATATTCTTTTATTCCATATTTTATCTTGTAAATAAATAAAATACAAAATAAGCATAAAAACACATAAAAATAACAAATAAAAAATCAAAAATAAAAATCCATGTAGTGTACATATACCTATATATAGAGCTAACCTATTTTTATTTTCCAAAAATTAATTAAAAATCACCAAAAAATAGAAAAAAATAAAAGAAAAATATTTCATGTTTTAAGTTTTTCCTAATTCGACCTATTTCTACCCTAAAAAAATAAAACAAAAATCCGCTACACGTGGCCGCTCCTGATTGGGCCACGGGGGAATGTTGACCCCAGTCAACTCCCCCGCGCCTCCTTTCCTATTCTGGACCTCGCGCGCCGCGTCACCTTCTCCGATTTATGCACGCGCATCCAGGCTGTCCCCCACTCAACCCCCGCGCCCGGACTCTTCGCCGCACATCCCTCTCCCTCGCCGGATCCTCCGCCATCAAATCGAAGCTTTCCTTTGCCGTCAGCCTCCAACCCTAAACGCCCTGTCACTCTTATATATTCACACCTCCGCCGCCCTCGCGCCGCATCTTTGGCCCATCTCCCTTTTCCCCGTGACCTCCATCGGCAAGGCGAGAGTGACAGCAAGCTTTTGCCCGTGTTGCAGTGAGGCGAGAGGGCGATTCCATCGATCCGGCGAACATCGCCGTCCTTGCTCCGCCGCCGCGTCGAGCACCGAGCTTCAGGCCTTGACGTCCTTCGAAGCTACGACCCGGAGATAGCCCATCTCCAGCACAGTCTACTTCAGCCATCAGGTACCCTTAGTTCCTTTTAATTTCGTCTAATTTAGGATTTCGCCCAAATTCCATCTCCGACGCATCCTCTCGATTCCGACCCTCTCGCGTGATTTCATCACAATCCGACCCGAGCATCACCTTCACCGTGTCCCCACGCACCTTCTACGCCCGATCATTCAACCCAGATCGCACCGGATCTGGGATTCGAGTTCCACCGTCGTCGCCTCGCCGGAGCTCGTTCGCCACGCCGCACAGACCACCTTCACCCCGCCTTCTTGGGTCGAGGCACTTTGCCCTCGACCCGCGAAGCTTCTTGACTATTTTTCAGGTCCAAAGGAGGTGTCTGAGCCTCCTTCCCAGTTCAGCCAGGAGCTTCGAGCAGCCAGGTCTCGCCGGAGCCCCTCCAGGGTTCGGTTGGACCCTTGGCCATCACCAGCAGCTGCGGGCAGTCACCAGGAATCTTCTCCGACCTTCAGGCGCAGCTGAGGAGGACCGGAGTACACGCAGGAGGCCGGCGAACTTCGCCGGCGTCGAGTTCTTCCTCCACCTTCCAGAGCCGTCCGATGAGGTCCTCGCTCCAGATCTAATCCTGAGCGTCCATCCTTGGAGGAGCAGTAACCGTTGATCTATCTGAGATCTCATCTGGGCCGTTGAGCAGCGAGGTTAAGCCACGACGTCTCTCAGCCGTTCGATTATACACGTGGCTGCACCTCGACCATCCGATCTGAGCTTGATTGCCTTCGAAGAGCCACATCGCATCTGCACCGTCCGATCAACCACGTGGACGCACGCCAGCCGTCGGATCAGCCCAGCGCTTCCATAGTCAAGGGCGCGTTTGTTCTCCGCCGTCCGATCATCCACGCGTCATCATCTGGGCCGTCGCTATTAATAAAGGGGTAAATATCATAGGCCCCCCTCTGTTTGTTTTATTTCGTTTAAGTCCTGTAATTTTGAATTCTAGTTGTTTATTTTCTGGGTTATTTGCATCAAGGACCTCGCGCTTAATTTTAATTGCACTTATGCCCCTGCCAGTAGAGACCCACGTGCTTTAGCACGTGTTTTGTTGGGTTATTTGCATAGAACCCCTTGTAGTTCTGGATGTTAATGAATGCATGAAATATTTTGTTTATTTGCAAATATGCCCCTGTGAGCACTTTATATGCGCATGTGCGAATTATTTTGGGAATTTTGCAACCATACCCCTGGGCTTTTGATACGTGTTATCAAGGACCCCTAGGACTTGGTTTTTCTTACATTTAGGTCCCTGTGTGCCCCAGACACGTGCTTGGCACGTGATTTCTTGGGTAAATTGCACCAGGACCCCAGAACTTTTGGGTATTTGCACTTAGGTCCCTGTGCACAGTGCCCTAACTTTATTTTTGAATAAAATATCAAACGAACTCCAAATCCAATGAAATTTTGACACATGGCTCCTGCCATGGTGTAGGAATTTCTATGATTTTTGGGGACATTTTGGATTTCATTTATTATTTTTAAAAATTCAAAAACCCCTATTTTTGCTACTGTTTGACTTTAAAAATACCAAAAAAAATATAAAATCACCTTTAAAAATTCTAAAAAAAATTAGGTAATGTTGTTTACTGGTTGATTGATTTTCGAGCCAATTTTGGCCACTTTTCATCCTTTAAAAACCCTAAAAATTGAAAAACCCCTAAAAACTCATAAAAATTGTAATAAATAAATTAAAAATCCAAAAATAAAAATTAGGGTGCCTAAATTTTCCTTATTCTTTCTAGAATATAGGAAAAATACCTTTAGGGCTTTTTGAGATCCAAAATTATTTTATTTTGTGGTCTTAAGCCTTGCTGGACAGTACCCTATTTTTCTTGCATTGTTTGATTTTTAATAATTAATTTATCCATTAGAAAAATTCCAAAAATTCACCAAAAACAGTAAAAAACATTTAAAACATAAAAACCATTTTTCCATAATTTTTGCATCATTTGTGTGTCTTGTATAAATTGTTGAAGTCCAGTGTTTGTTCATTTTCTCTTAATTTCTTATCTTTTAAAAAATCAAAAAACAAAAAAAAAATTACAAAAACAAATAAAAACCATAAAAAGACTCTTTTGGATTCTTGACTACATCGTAGGCTTCTTAAGCCAATCTGTGCTCCTTGTGTTCGACCCTGGGAGCTATACCAGGTTAATCCTATAGCAGACCGCTCTTTCTTGTGTTTTGATTGATTGATATCTTCGAGTGGTTCATTATTTTTCTTGATTGACTCAGCCCGAGTGATTGAGGTCGCAACGACCTATCATTTATTTTACACCTATACCTCTGTCGTTCGGGCGGCGATCAGAATGGCGCCGTTGCCGGGGAGCACGGCTTTGTAGTCAGTTTTCCATTTTTGTCTCTCTCTATATTATTGTTGTTTTCTGACCATTCTCTCTCTTTGATTTTTGTGCGAGGTACTACGTGGAGCTCTTGAAGTACACTTTTTGAGGACCCGCACGGGAAGAAGAGCGGGAAGAGAGAGAGAGGAGAGGAAAATTTTATTTCAGAGAGAGAGGACATTATTCTTGTTGTAATAATTTAGGACTTGAACTCTGGACACTTTTGGACATTTGTAACTTAGCGGGTCTGTTTCGCCGAGCACCGGTGTGCTCGGGGGACCCATCTGATTTTCGCGGCTTTTATCGTGGTTTTCATAGCTAGCTGCCTTTTCCGGTGTTTACGCGGTTTTCCTCGAGCCCCTAGATTTAGGAATTTATGTTGATTGTGACGTAGATATTTAAGGCCCAACACCTAATAGAATATCTGTTCCCATAGAACGTAATTGGACCTTAATAAAATTCATTGAAAAAGTTAGTGAAATTGGATTTGAGACCACGTGCCGTGAGGAGTCACATACAGCGCTGGCAGGACCCATTGTGGTGGGCACCGAGTGACTCCCAAGATCGGACTCCGGACTCAATTCGATTAGCTAACTATTGTTCTTCACGATCAATAGAAATTGCTTGTCTAAGGCCGGTTTTCCTCGTTGCACCATTTAGGTAGTTTTATTTCTGTCTTTAAATTCTGCGCGGATCACTTGCATGTAGAGTGCTGGAGACAAGGTACGCATTTCTTTCTCTACATGCATCACTGATTTCTCCGTGCATCGGCTTTTTCGTCTTCTCCCTCTGTGTTTGGATTATTAATCATCAGGAGAATTGGAAAAACCGTTAGGCCGCCTGTATTTATTTTGAAAAATATTTAAAAAGAAAAACAAAAAAATTGGGACTGGATAACATTATTGACCCTAAAAGACACTCACATTGAAAAATTTGTCTTGGGGAGAGCAACCCCCTCATTGTTTGGTTTGATTGTGCGAGAGAGTGACCCGAACACTAGGTAAAGCCCTCCGGTGCTCATCTCGGCTGATTACCGACTCTTCTGTGCGGGACAGTCGGTTGAGAGAGTATCGGGTATCCTAACAGGTCACGTTAATCGCTCTGATATCTTGTATGTTCACCAAATAAAATTGACAAGATAAATTGACTGATCTTTCACGGTCTTCACATTGTGTTGTGTTGGTGAACCTGGGGTTTGCTCTGTGATCATATTTTCTCCAGATCCCATCCGCCTAACTCGCCAAGATCAAGATGATGGGTAGACGATCTCTTAGGCAGCCTCTGGCTGCACCGCTTTCAGGCGCGTCTACTCCATCATCTAGGTTGGCCCGTGAGAGTCGAGACCAGCTCTCCGGGCCCGAGTTCGAATCCACCCTGTTCCCCCTCGATCCCCTTTCTTCTGTTCCTGAGAGACATGAGCCCGAGGAGAGACGAATTCATTTGACTGAACCTGAGTTGGGCTCTTCTGATTTTGCAGACATCCCAATGGCTGGAGCCGGTAGTTCAGACGATCGCCAGCCCGAACACTTTGTCTTAGACCAGGGAGCGATCAACTCCACCCTGATTGCGTCTTTAGAGACAGTTCAGAACCAGTTACGCGATCAGGGGGCTTTCATGATAGAGATGAGGAGGGAGTTGGAGAGACTCCGAAGAGAGCGAGAAGAGCCGAGCGAGCCAGAGGACATCCCTGATCCTGATGCTGAGGCAGAGGCAGCAGCCGCAGCAGCAGCAGCCGCAGCAGCGGCAGCCGCCGCCGCAGCAAGACCGATGCGGGAGCTTCACAACCCCGGATCTACACTGATGCACCAGTGGGTAGTGATTCCTGCTATCGTGGGGGATTTCAAGTTCCCTCCGAACACCCTGCAGATGCTTCCTCATTTTCATGGACTCGCCACTGAGGAACCACACCTCCATCTCCAGGAGTTTCTGATGATCTGCAGCACTGTCCACGACCGTCGTGTGGACCAAGATACGATTCGAATGATGGCCTTCCCTTTTTCACTGGCAGATAGAGCAGCCGCTTGGCTGAAACATCTAGGGAAGTTTGTGTACACCTGGGATCAGCTCCGCACCGAGTACTTGAACAAGTACTATCCACTCGGGCGGACGAATGCAGCAAGGGCCCTGATCAACAACTTCTCCATGCAACCTAACGAGCAATTTCATGAGGCATGGGAGAGGTTCAGAGAGCTTCTGGATAGATGCCCCCACCACGACATTTCGAAGCCGAACCTAGTTCAGAGCTTCTTCAGTGGGCTAACACCAGAGCTTCAGGGTCTGGTGAATGCTTCTTGCGGCGGGTCCTACTTTGCCAAGGACCACAACCAAGTCTGGGCCATCTATGAGGAGATGTCCGAGAATTACATGGTGATGTCCCAGACTCGGTTGTATACACAGAGATCTCAGCAGCCGCCAGGACCCGTGCAGTATCAGCGGATAGCACGGGTTGATGCAGGTCCATCCAGTTCGTCCACAGTTGCAGCCGCACAGGCAGAGTCGGCCGCTGCGGACATGGGGATTATTAGTGAGAAGTTGGACCGCATGGAGATAATAGAAAAGAAGCAGTGCCAGGGCATAACTCAGATGGAGGAAATGGCACAGACTCTGAGCGACATGAAGACCCAGCTCTTGTGTCTTCAGGAGGCACAGACGGCTCCTCAGCCCCGTCTTCTGTCGCGAGGCGATTCCGGTGGCAGCCGCAGCTCGTCCCAGCGCTCCAGCTCCTTGCAGCAGCCTAGACAAGTTCACCTTGTACAGGCGGAGCCATACCAGCAGCAGCAGCCCTCTTACCAGGCACCACCATCTCCAGACTTACAGATGGTGGTATATCAGCCGGATCAGCCTCTGGATGTACTCCCACCCGCCCCATACGATGCAGAGCCGTTGATGGATGTCAACGGGATTTGGTATGACCGGCCCCAGCCTGGAATCCGACAAGACCATCCCGGATTCAGGTGGGGGAATGGGGGTAACCAACCCCAGCAGCAGCCAGCCGGTCAGGGAGGGCAGTACCCCCAGCAGAGGGATCACCAGCAGCACCCAGCATCCCAGCCATCATCATTCGTATCTCGTCCCTATCAGCAGCAGGGACAGAGTTGGAGACGTGAGCAGCAGGCTCACCAGCAGCAGCATCACCCCTCTTACCCCTCTCAGCCACAGCAGCACCATGTCCAGCAGCCTCATTACCAGAGAGGCAACCCGTCGGGCTCCCATGAGAGCCCCGCCATGGATGATATAGCCCGCCTCTTCACAGAGCAGCAGGCTACATTTAGACGGGAGATGGACGAGTTCCGCCAGGAGATGCGGGACCTGATGAGAGGGAAGGCCGCCATCCCTGCACAGATCGAGCCTAATCCGAATAACTTGAAGAGGAAATCTGAGCAGGTAGTTCACACTGAGCCTACCACTTCTAGTGACTCATTTGATGTTATCTCGTCGGATTTATTTGATGCTGATTTTGTCACACTTAGGAGCGGTAGAAGACCAGCAGGAGGCGCCTCATCTGAGCGACCACACGAGGATTCATCTAGAGCACCAGATGAGGAAGAGGAGAGCGGTACTGAAGCCGCACATCCTGATGAGGGTGGTACTGATGCCACCCGAGATGCTGATTTACCCGGCGGTACTGAGGCCGCCATCTCACCACATCGAGGAGGTGGTACTGATGCCACCAGCAGAGCCGAGCCAGCCAGAGGTGGTACTGAGGCCACCAATATTCATTTTGATAGACATGTTGTTTTTCCTCGAATAAATGTATCTCGGAACTCTGATTTGAATAAAGGAAAAGGTTTAGTTTACTCTGATCCCACTGTTGTGAATGATGTTATTGAGGATCCAGTCATTGAATCATCTAGACCTATTCCTAGTCCTTCATCTGAGAAGGACCCTGTGATCCCCTTTCCTAGAGCCCTTGAGTTGGGTAAGGGGAAGAAAAAAGAAAAAGACCCAAAAAAGAGAGAGCAGGAGGAGTTCAGCCAGAGCATGATAGATCGATTTCACATTCAGCTGACCCTCAAGGAGGCTTTGCAGCACATCCCTCTTCTTCAGCGATCCTTGAGAGATAAGACCACAGTCAGAAGGACGAAGAGGAACAAGACCGCAGAGATCCATGCGCTGACCAAAGCCACGTGTTACGCGATCCAGAACCATCTGCCGACTAAGAGGCCAGATTTAGGGGCCCCATATGTCAGATGTCAGATTAGTGAGCAGAGGTTCGACCGCACTCTATTAGATAGCGGATCATCTATCAACCTTCTTCCGGCAGCCCTTCTCGACCACTTAGAGTTGGGCACTCTTAGACAGAGCAGGACATACCTTCAGTTTGCTGATCGGTCTGTCAAGAGGCCAAAGGGGTTGTTACGAGACGTTGTCGTCACGATTCAGGGTTTGCAATTCCCCGTGGACTTCGTAGTGCTGGACATGGAGACCCCTGATTCGTTGACTGATTCCCCCATCATCCTCGGTCGCCCATTCTTGGCCACAGCCAAGGCGGTGACTGATCATGATAGCGGGAAGGTGTACTTTCGCGTCCAGGGCGAGAGTATACAAATAGAGACGGTTAAGGACCACAGAGCCAGATCCAGATCCCGCTCACATGGCAGTACAGATTCAGAGCAGCTGACAGACCCAGAGCCAGACATCCACCAGGACTGTGATTTTGTGATCACAGATGATGAGGCAGCTTGGGCAGATCCTGTAGCACGGACCATCCTCTCATATTCAGATTCGGCTGATGTAGAGATGATAGCAGAGGATAGTCTGGAGAGCACAGCCCTGGTTCAGGATACTATTGAGTCAGCAGAGACGGATCTTGATCGCGACACGATTTTCAGTGATGGTGGTACTGAGGCCACCCCGCTCTATGGTGGTGCTGAGGCCACCTTGTTCTCCAGTGGTACTGATGCCACTGAGTCTGATATAGATCCCTCGGATTCAGAGTCAGATTGGGCAGATTGTAATGATCAGATGCCAGATCTGGATCCACCTGAGCCTATAGATGAGGAGGAGGTAGAGGCAGAGCAGACCAGAGACAATGTAGAGGACCCGCCTTCTCCAGATCCAGTTTGTGAGAGTTCGTTATCATTCTCCCAGGCAAATTTGGCAGAATTGTCCGCATACACACATCTTCTTCAGAAGCCAGATTTGCCAGCACCCAGCTGTCCAGAACTAAAGCCGCTCCCTACTTCGTTGAAGTACCGATTCCTTGCGGGAGAGTCTGAGATGTACCCAGTCATCATCTCTGCAGATCTGACTGGAGAACAAGAATCCCGTCTGATGGAGGTTCTTGAAAAGAACCGCAAGGCAATTGGATGGAGCGTAGCAGATCTCCATGGGATTAGTCCCTCGTTGTGCTCCCACCATATCTATCTTGAGGAAGGGGCAAAGCCGTCACGTGAGTTCCAGCGACGACTGAACCCCAACCTAAGAGAGGTTGTCATGAAGGAAATATCAAAATGGTGGAGTGCAGATTTTATTTATCCCATTTCCGACTCCAAGTGGGTCAGCCCCTTGCATGTGGTGCCCAAGAAGACGGGCATCACTACTGTGATCAGTGAGTCGGGAGAGGAGATCGCTACACGAGTACCCACCTCTTGGCGGGTCTGCGTTGACTACAGGAGACTCAACCAGGCCACCAAGAAGGACCATTTCCCCCTGCCTTTTATTGATCAGATCATAGAGAGACTGGCAGGGAAGAGCCATTACTGCTTCCTGGATGGGTACTCGGGCTACAACCAGGTAGCCATCGCTCCTGAGGATCAGGAGAAGACCACCTTTACCTGTCCCTTTGGTACTTACGCATTTCGACGCATGCCATTCGGGCTATGTAACGCCCCTGCGACTTTTCAGAGATGCATGCTGTCAATCTTTTCGGATATGGTAGGGGAGTGTTTGGAGGTCTTCATGGACGACTTCTCGGTTTACGGCGACGATTTCGATTCCTGTCTTGACTGCCTAGACCGAGTGCTCCAGCGATGCATTGCTACCCGCTTAGTTCTGTCTTGGGAGAAGAGTCACTTCATGGTGACTCAAGGGACGGTGCTTGGCCACATCATCTCCAACAGAGGTATGGAGGTTGATCCGGCCAAGGTCGATGTCATTAGGAAACTCACACCACCGTCCAATCTGAAGCAGTTACGGTCATTTCTGGGGCACGTTGGTTTTTATAGGAGATTTATTCATGATTTCAGCAAGATTGCCCGACCGTTGACTGACCTCTTGACAAAAGACACCGAGTTCCTTGTCGATGACAAGTGTCTTTCGTCGTTTGAGACTCTCCAGCAGTGCGTAATTGAGGCTCCTGTCCTTCAGCCACCCGATTGGTCTCTCCCATTCGAGATCATGACGGACGCCTCTGATTTTGCCGTAGGGGCCGTGCTAGGACAGAGGAGGGATGGAATTCCGTTTGCCATACACTATGCTAGCCGCACATTGGATTCCGCCCAGCGGAATTATACAGTCACAGAAAAGGAGATGCTGGCAGTAGTGTTTGCCCTAGATAAATTCAGATCATATATCATTGGATCCCGAGTGACCTTGTACACAGATCACACCGCCATCAGGTACCTCATGTCAAAGAAGGATGCCAAAGCCAGACTTACTAGATGGATCCTTCTACTCCAGGAGTTCGACATTGAGATCAAGGATAAGCCTGGAGTCAAGAATGTGGTGGCGGACCATTTATCCCGATTAGAGCAGCCTGAGGATTCTGAGCAGATTGATCCCATTTGTGATACCTTCCCAGATGAGGCGATCCTTGCTATCGCCTCACTCCCGTGGTACGCCGATATTGTGAACTTTCTCGTTGCTGGGAAAGTCCCACAAGATTGGCCCAAGCAGAAGATTGAGACCTTCCTTGCGAAGGCAAAGTACTACCACTGGGAGGATCCCATCCTTTACCACGAAGGAGGGGATAGCATCTGGCGTCGGTGTATTCCTCAGGAGGAGCATCATAGTGTCCTTACTTACTGCCACAAGCTTGAGGCAGGAGGACATCATTCTGGGAGGAGAACGGCACAGAAAGTGCTCCAATCCGGCTTGTGGTGGCCTACACTCTTCAAGGACTCTGATGAGTTCGTGAGGAGGTGTACTGACTGTCAGAGGATGGGCACTTGTGGACAGCGTGATATGATGCCGATGCAGCCCATTCATTTCTGTGAGGTTTTTGACGCATGGGGCATCGATTTCATGGGTCCATTCCCTAAGAGTCAGGGATTTGAGTACATTCTGTTGGCCGTGGATTATGTTAGTCGTTGGGTTGAGGCTATCCCCGCCCGAGCCGCAGATGCAAAGACAGTTTGCAAATTTTTGAAGAAGAACATCATCACGCGGTTCGGGGTTCCACGAGTTCTGATTTCTGATGGGGGATCGCATTTCATCAACGACCAAGTGAAGACACTTGCTACCGAGTTCGGCATAGACCATCGTGTTGCCACACCATATCATCCACAGACGAATGGTCTAGCCGAAGTGTCGAATAGGGAGATCAAGAATATTTTGCAGAAAGTCGTCCGCCCTGACCGAAAGAATTGGTCACAGCTGTTGGACTCGGTCTTGTGGGCATATCGGACGTCTTTCAAGACTCCATTGGGTACGTCTCCCTTTCGCCTCGTTTATGGCAAGCCATGCCATCTGCCTGTTGAGCTGAGGCACAAGTCACTTTGGGCAGTTACAAACATATTGATGGATCCAAATGGTATAGGAGACCAAAGGAGGGCAGAGTTAGCCGCCCTGGAAGAGCTTAGAGATGCAGCTTTCTCAAACAGCCTACATTATAAGGAGAAAGTGAAAGAGTGGCATGATTCTCATATCAGCCACAAGCATTTTGAGATTGGACAGAAAGTATGGCTGTTTGATGCGAGGCTTAGATTATTTCCAGGGAAGCTACAGAGCAAATGGAAAGGACCCTATTTGGTCAGAAAGGTACACGATAACGGTAGCATTGATATATCTGAGTTATCTTCTGAGAGTACCTTCCGAGTGAACGGCCAGCGGCTCAAACCATTTCTAGATCATGAGCCGCGGGACGTTATTATTGCTGCTATTCATTTTGCGTGAGATGTGGTCCTTTGAATCACATCTTTTACATCTCACGCCTGATTTTCACTGTTCCTCCGCCTGTATAGATCCAGTTGTCCATATCATTCTATTCTTTAGTCCCACATCCCATTTCTCATCTTATGATTATGCTATACTTAGGGTGTACTTTACCCTAAGTATAGGGGGGATGTCGGACCTGTAAGTATTCTTTTCATTCTTTCTGCTCTTGTTTTTGCTGCCTATACTTAGGGATATTTTACCCTAAGTATAGGGGGGGCAGATTCTGTATATTCTTCACTCGGCTTTCCCTTCATGTACAGCTTTCTATACTTAGGATTAGTTAATCCTAAGTATAGGGGGAAAACACCGAGTTCCTTTTATTCTATTCATTTATTCGTTCCTTTTCACTTCCCTTTTACTAAGCACGAGTTATGTCTTCTTCATCGCTCTTGATCACTCTGAGGACATCGTTCGAGCTAAGTATAGGGGGGGTGTGTATATATTTCATATATACTTTAGCCATAACTCGTACTTTGTGTGAGTGTGTTAATAAATAAAATGGCTAAAAAATCACAAAAATTAAAAATTGTTCATAAACCTCTTTTATTCTTGCACATACATAGCTAATGTATAAAGTATTTTTGTAAAAATGATTTCAAAAATCTTTTGTGTAAAGCTTGTGTAAATATTTTTGTATCAAAATTATGTATATAGTACAAATTTTTTCCAAAATGTTTTGAAAATCAAAAAGTTTGCAAAAATCTTGTGTAAATGTTTGTAAATATCTTTTTGCAAAACCTGCACCTCATGCATCATTCATTCATGATTTCAAAACATTTTTCAAAAATTTTTGCATGATTGTAAAATATTTGTAAATAGCATCTTGTGTACATATATGTATATAGTTTTTCCTGGATGAGAGTTGACATGTAAATTAAGCCTGGAATTAAATTGAGAAATGGAGCTTGAATAAGATCTTAATTCACTTAACTCCAAGAGGAACCTTGTAGGACTTAGGGTTAAAGCTTTTCAGGTCCATAAGGACTTAATTCTTTGAGTCCACTAGGCTATGAGCATATGTCATCTTGATGAGCCTAAGTAGAGCACTTAACAACACACGCATGACTCTCAGAGACAATGGCTTAACTTGCACCTGCACTTTACACATGGCTCTCCATGGATGAGGTGATGAGGAGGCAGTTTCCTTTGGCTTGGGGTAGCATATGAGGGTAGTACTTCTAGGCGGAACCTCTCTTCTTCTTATAGTGAAGGAAGTGCACCTCAACTTGGTCTAGTGGTGTTGAAAGCTAAAGACAGAAGCTGTGGGTTGCAATAAAGCTTCAAAAGAGGGATAGTCTACTGGCTCAAGGGGAAATTTCTTATATATGCTGCACCATGTAGATATGTTGTACAGAAGTTGTTGAAAAAAAAAAAAAATGCAAAAATGCAAAAAGAACTCCAAAAAAGTGGTGGGTCGGATTGAAAATTTAATAACCCCACCGGAGTGAAAAGCAAAAGCTTATGGTATCATGTTACATCTCATGAAGCTTGCAGCGGGAGACTTAGCTACACTGGCTAAGCTTCCAAAACTCTATACTTCTACCCCCTCTTCTTGAGCCGGTTGCACTTGAACTTAGAAGGGAATACCCCGCTTCTCGAGGAAAGAGTTGCTAGACCGAGGCATTAGAGTTACCAGGTTGAGGGAGGTTGTTTCTTTGTCACTTCTGAGGTGGGGAGCCACATACCACTTACACCGCAAGGAAAGATTCATGGTCATTAGAGTTTGTGTATGTAGACTTGTTCTGATCTGGTTTATTGAGGAGTCTTGCCCATAGATTGGTGGAACTTGGAGGCTGTTGAGTTTTAGGCTTAAGTCCAAATAAGGTTCCGACACATTAATAACCCAAAGATCTGATCGAGCTCCATATTTCAAGTTAATGAAGGAAAATTTAATAAGTCAACCTTGATCCATGTACATCCTCTTTTTCTTTTTCTTTTTCTTTCTTTTTCACTTCTTTTTCAAATAAGTGTTTGCTAAGGGACTAGCAAAGTTAAGCATAGGGGGGTGATGAATACCCATTCATCACTCTTTATTCTTCTATTTTAGCTACAAAAACCTTTGCAAATACATGTAGATATGTGTAAATACAAATAGATACCAAAAGCATGCATTGTGTAAAAACCTATAATTAGCATGTTTTTGTGCACAAAATAAAAGAATAAAGAGCAAAAAGAAAAAGAGGGAAATATTTAGAATAAATATTGAGCAACCTAACCCAAGGGAGGGCTCAGCATGGGCCTGACCGCATAAAAGCCAAAGTAGAGGGAGATAGGGGCTCACACTTGTTTATATTTGTAAATAAATTAAACTATATATTTTCCTCACCCAAAAAGAAGTTTGTACATATTGTATATATTTTATTAAAAACAAAATAAAAAGATAAAAATCAAAAATTCCAAAAATACCCTTCCTTCACCTTGTGTATAAACCACATCATTGTATTTATTTAACCCTATAAATAAATTCAATTATTTTCCAAAATTTTTGTAAATATTCTATATTACCTTTTGTAAATAAAATAAATAAAAAGAAACAAAACAAAAATCAAATAAAAATCACAAAAATTGAAAATACAAAAATACATTGTATTAATACCATGTATATAAAAGTATACCATTATTTATTTCACCTTTATTTATAAGTGATAAAAATAAAACAAAAATATTCTTTTATTCCATATTTTATCTTGTAAATAAATAAAATACAAAATAAGCATAAAAACACATAAAAATAACAAATAAAAAATCAAAAATAAAAATCCATGTAGTGTACATATACCTATATATAGAGCTAACCTATTTTTATTTTCCAAAAATTAATTAAAAATCACCAAAAAATAGAAAAAAATAAAAGAAAAATATTTCATGTTTTAAGTTTTTCCTAATTCGACCTATTTCTACCCTAAAAAAATAAAACAAAAATCCGCTACACGTGGCCGCTCCTGATTGGGCCACGGGGGAATGTTGACCCCAGTCAACTCCCCCGCACCTCCTTTCCTATTCTGGACCTCGCGCGCCGCGTCACCTTCTCCGATTTATGCACGCGCATCCAGGCTGTCCCCCACTCAACCCCCGCGCCCGGACTCTTCGCCGCACATCCCTCTCCCTCGCCGGATCCTCCGCCATCAAATCGAAGCTTTCCTTTGCCGTCAGCCTCCAACCCTAAACGCCCTGTCACTCTTATATATTCACACCTCCGCCGCCCTCGCGCCGCATCTTTGGCCCATCTCCCTTTTCCCCGTGACCTCCATCGGCAAGGCGAGAGTGACAGCAAGCTTTTGCCCGTGTTGCAGTGAGGCGAGAGGGCGATTCCATCGATCCGGCGAACATCGCCGTCCTTGCTCCGCCGCCGCGTCGAGCACCGAGCTTCAGGCCTTGACGTCCTTCGAAGCTACGACCCGGAGATAGCCCATCTCCAGCACAGTCTACTTCAGCCATCAGGTACCCTTAGTTCCTTTTAATTTCGTCTAATTTAGGATTTCGCCCAAATTCCATCTCCGACGCATCCTCTCGATTCCGACCCTCTCGCGTGATTTCATCACAATCCGACCCGAGCATCACCTTCACCGTGTCCCCACGCACCTTCTACGCCCGATCATTCAACCCAGATCGCACCGGATCTGGGATTCGAGTTCCACCGTCGTCGCCTCGCCGGAGCTCGTTCGCCACGCCGCACAGACCACCTTCACCCCGCCTTCTTGGGTCGAGGCACTTTGCCCTCGACCCGCGAAGCTTCTTGACTATTTTTCAGGTCCAAAGGAGGTGTCTGAGCCTCCTTCCCAGTTCAGCCAGGAGCTTCGAGCAGCCAGGTCTCGCCGGAGCCCCTCCAGGGTTCGGTTGGACCCTTGGCCATCACCAGCAGCTGCGGGCAGTCACCAGGAATCTTCTCCGACCTTCAGGCGCAGCTGAGGAGGACCGGAGTACACGCAGGAGGCCGGCGAACTTCGCCGGCGTCGAGTTCTTCCTCCACCTTCCAGAGCCGTCCGATGAGGTCCTCGCTCCAGATCTAATCCTGAGCGTCCATCCTTGGAGGAGCAGTAACCGTTGATCTATCTGAGATCTCATCTGGGCCGTTGAGCAGCGAGGTTAAGCCACGACGTCTCTCAGCCGTTCGATTATACACGTGGCTGCACCTCGACCATCCGATCTGAGCTTGATTGCCTTCGAAGAGCCACATCGCATCTGCACCGTCCGATCAACCACGTGGACGCACGCCAGCCGTCGGATCAGCCCAGCGCTTCCATAGTCAAGGGCGCGTTTGTTCTCCGCCGTCCGATCATCCACGCGTCATCATCTGGGCCGTCGCTATTAATAAAGGGGTAAATATCATAGGCCCCCCTCTGTTTGTTTTATTTCGTTTAAGTCCTGTAATTTTGAATTCTAGTTGTTTATTTTCTGGGTTATTTGCATCAAGGACCTCGCGCTTAATTTTAATTGCACTTATGCCCCTGCCAGTAGAGACCCACGTGCTTTAGCACGTGTTTTGTTGGGTTATTTGCATAGAACCCCTTGTAGTTCTGGATGTTAATGAATGCATGAAATATTTTGTTTATTTGCAAATATGCCCCTGTGAGCACTTTATATGCGCATGTGCGAATTATTTTGGGAATTTTGCAACCATACCCCTGGGCTTTTGATACGTGTTATCAAGGACCCCTAGGACTTGGTTTTTCTTACATTTAGGTCCCTGTGTGCCCCAGACACGTGCTTGGCACGTGATTTCTTGGGTAAATTGCACCAGGACCCCAGAACTTTTGGGTATTTGCACTTAGGTCCCTGTGCACAGTGCCCTAACTTTATTTTTGAATAAAATATCAAACGAACTCCAAATCCAATGAAATTTTGACACATGGCTCCTGCCATGGTGTAGGAATTTCTATGATTTTTGGGGACATTTTGGATTTCATTTATTATTTTTAAAAATTCAAAAACCCCTATTTTTGCTACTGTTTGACTTTAAAAATACCAAAAAAAATATAAAATCACCTTTAAAAATTCTAAAAAAAATTAGGTAATGTTGTTTACTGGTTGATTGATTTTCGAGCCAATTTTGGCCACTTTTCATCCTTTAAAAACCCTAAAAATTGAAAAACCCCTAAAAACTCATAAAAATTGTAATAAATAAATTAAAAATCCAAAAATAAAAATTAGGGTGCCTAAATTTTCCTTATTCTTTCTAGAATATAGGAAAAATACCTTTAGGGCTTTTTGAGATCCAAAATTATTTTATTTTGTGGTCTTAAGCCTTGCTGGACAGTACCCTATTTTTCTTGCATTGTTTGATTTTTAATAATTAATTTATCCATTAGAAAAATTCCAAAAATTCACCAAAAACAGTAAAAAACATTTAAAACATAAAAACCATTTTTCCATAATTTTTGCATCATTTGTGTGTCTTGTATAAATTGTTGAAGTCCAGTGTTTGTTCATTTTCTCTTAATTTCTTATCTTTTAAAAAATCAAAAAAACAAAAAAAAATTACAAAAACAAATAAAAACCATAAAAAGACTCTTTTGGATTCTTGACTACATCGTAGGCTTCTTAAGCCAATCTGTGCTCCTTGTGTTCGACCCTGGGAGCTATACCAGGTTAATCCTATAGCAGACCGCTCTTTCTTGTGTTTTGATTGATTGATATCTTCGAGTGGTTCATTATTTTTCTTGATTGACTCAGCCCGAGTGATTGAGGTCGCAACGACCTATCATTTATTTTACACCTATACCTCTGTCGTTCGGGCGGCGATCAGCAGCGGAGAAAACAAAAGCCGCGAAAAACCGCGAAAAATCCTAAGGGTCCCCCGAGCACACCGGTGCTCGGCGAAACAGACCCGCTAATCAAGTCAAGTCCACAGTCTGAGTGTCCCTATATTATTACAATAATCAAATAAAATAAAAATAAAAATAAAAATAAAAAGCTAAACTAATCCTCGCCCGCTCGTCTACTCTCTCACGCTCTCCTGCGGCTCCGTGCAGAAGGGAGCCGCCTCCAAGTCCCGCGGTTGTGCCGGCTTCTCGAAAGCTGCCGCCTCGGTCCTCGGGCCCTCGCAAGAAAGAAGACAAGTGTCAAACCAACAATAAAATGTGGACAAGAAATAAAAGACAAGGGTATATGTGCAAAAATGACAAATAAAATAAACAAACAAAAATCAAACAAAAACAAAAATAAAAGAAAATAAAATAAAACAAAATAAAGCAAAAATAAAATAAAAATAAAAAGCTGCGAAAAGCCACGGACTCCGAAAGAGCCGCGGAAAGCCGTGAAAAAGAAAATGAAAAAGAAAAAGAAAACTACTAAGCCGTGCTCCCCGGCAACGGCGCCATTCTGATTAGCCTAGATTCGATCAGTCCGGATCAAGTCAAAATATAACTCGGGTCGTTGCGACCCGGATCGACGAGAACCTCGGCTCAATCAAGAAAATGAAGATCAGACCACCAAAATCAAAGAAAATAAATCAAAACACGATAGCGGTCCTGGCTATTGGATTAGCCTGGTATAGCGATCAGGGTCGGACTCAGGGAGCACGTGATGGCCTTGCGGCCTACGAAGTAGTCAAAAATAAAATAAAAGGAAAGAAAAGGGTATTTTTGGTGGATTTTAGTCTTTTTATAAATTTTTTGGATTTTTAATTAATTAAGAAAATAAGGAAGACAAGAAAACAACCAACTTCAAGCAATTATTTAATGCATCAAAAATCAGTCAAAAATTCCAATAAAAATGTTTTTGTGTATTTTATGATTTTTACTATTTTTATTGAATTTTTGGGATTTTTCTGATTTTTATTAAATTTTCTAAAAATGAAACAAGGTAAGAAACTGAAGGCACTGTCCAGTCAAGAGAAAAAGGCCAATTTAAAATGCAAAAGGGCCTAGTTAGCTCCTGGAGTATTTTTCCTATAAACTAGAGAATTTAAGGAAAATTTGGGTTCTGGATTTATGATTTTTGGATTTTTAGATTATATATTAGAATTTTTATGAGTTTTTAGGTGTTTTGTAATTTTTATGAGTTTTATATAATGCAAAATGGCCAAAATTGACCAGAAAACCAAACAAGCCAAAACAAAGAGTAGCTAATTTTTTTGTAATTTTTAGATAAGTTTTAATAATTTTTTGTGAATTTTTAAAACAAACAGTAACAAAAATGGTTGTTTTTGAATTTTGAAAAATATCAAATAAAAACAAAAATGTCTCCAAAAATTCCAGAAAATTTTACAACATGGCAGGAGCCATGTATCCAATTTTCATTGGATTTGGAGTTAATTTGCTATTTTATCAAAAATAAAAATCAAGCTATTGTGCACAAGGACCTAACTGCAAATATAATAAAGTTTTTGGCCCCCTGGAGAACAAGCTTGGAAACTATAGGGTAAGGGATGCAAAATACCCCCCGGGCCACGCACGATGCACGTGACTCAGGCCTGGGGGGACCTGATTGTCATTCCTATTTTTAAAAGTATAAAAAGTAACAAGCCAAAAACGCGGGGCCACTAATGCAAATACACCAAAAACCACGTATCGATGCACGTGTTCACAGCAAACAGGGGTATAGATGCAAATCTGATAAACCGTAGGGTCCTTAGTGCAATTTTTCAAAAATAAAAGAACTAAACTACATATTTACAGGACTAGAAAATAAAAACAAAAGCTAGAGGGGCCTAAGAGCTATTTACCCCTTATTAAATGTCGAAGGCCGGATGTACACCATGTAGCAGATCCAACGAGCGAGAATGGTGGTGCCTTTAGTCAAGTAATGTTGTCCTGATCGAACGGGTGAGGGTCCTCCACGTGTAGATCGGACGGTCCTCGTAAGCAGTGGCCGAACCCTCGGTGAATCAACGGTTGCGATCGCACCTCCACGGATCTGACGATATCTACAGCTCCGCGAATGAACGGACGAGATCTGAACTGGAGCTCTGAGGCTGATCGGATGTCTGGGGAAGATGGTGGAAGAACAGTTGGCCGGCGAGCTTCGCCGGCCCGATGCACACGCTGAGATCCTCCCCTGCTGCTCCTGAAGAGCGGAAAAGCTCCGCCGTGAAGCTTCGCAGTTGATGGCGGCCTCCGATGAGTCGGAGAACCACCAGAATGGCCCCGCAACGGCGGTGGCCTGAAGCTCCTGCGCCCAAGCTGTTGGCCTCCAGATGAGGAGCTCCTGACGTCGTAACCTGCACAGGAAGCAAGGTGGGTCGAGGGCAAACTGTCTCGACCCTTCAGCGCACGCAGACAATGGAAGATGGGGCGATACGGAGGCTCTCCGGCGAGCGGCGGAGGGTGAGAGCCGGTATCCCTGCTCCGGGGCGAGCCAGGGGGAATGGAAGGTCGGAGAAGGTGGAGAGGAGTCTGGTGGACGTGAAGCGAAGGTCGGATGGGTGAATGGGTGAACGGAGACTAAGGGTGGAGGCGGCAGATCTACAATACTGAAAACTGAAAAATTCTATTCTAAGCTAATCTACGGGCTAGAAGGGTTACCTGATGGAGGCGGTCGACTGGGCTGGAACTCGACGAGCTCCTGGGTCATTGCCTGCAAGGGGGCGTCGTCTCCCCGAGGCTGGGCGCGCTCGCGGCGGCGCACAGCGGCGAAAACCACCGGATCAGTGGCTCCCGGCTTCCCGGGCCTCACTGCTACTCCGGCAGGCACGACTGTCACTCAGACTCACCAGAGGAGGTCACAGGCGACGAGGGGGAGATCCAAAGATGAGTGAAAAGGCTGCCGGAGCTGCGATTTTATTTGGCTAGGGATCCGGGAAGATGAAGGTCGGGCAAGAATCTCAGAGCTCGGATCCATCAAACCCACCCCGGGCGAGAATAAGGGATGAACAAGGAATAATCGGGGCCCAGGGTTAAAGTAATTGGTGGTCGGATCTGGTAGGAAATAAATGGAGAAGTCGGGTCATCAACCAGATCCGCAAGAGTAGAGGGTCCGCGGGGGAAGTTTACCGGGGTCAACAAGCCCTCGTGGACCAATTAGAATCTGCCAAGTTCATTTTATTTGTTTATTTATTTTAAAATAGTACATGATCGAATTAATAAAAACTTAAAACATGAAAAATATTTATTTTATTTTTTTCTATTTTTTGTGATTTTTAATTAATTTTTCAAAATAAAAATAGGGTATTTACATAGTAGGGCTATATATAGGTATATATATACAATATATAGGTTTTTAATTTTGATTTTTAATTAATTATTTTTTATACATTTTTATCCCCATTTTATATTTTCTTTATTTATATCATAAAATAAGGAATAAAAGATATTTTTATTTTATTTTTATTATTTATATACAATAGTGAAATAAATACATATGTACATATATATACATGGTATATTTACAATATATTTTTGGGTTTTTAATTTTGTTCTTTTTATTTTGTTGTTGTTTTAATTGTTTTTATTTTATTTATTTACACCATAAAAGATAGAATATTTACAAAATTTTTGGAAATTAATTTTATTTATAGGGTTAAATAAATACAAGTGAGTGGGCTATATACATGGTGAATGTGCACAAGTGATGTTTTTGTTTTCTTTTTAATTTTTCTATTTTTATCTTGATTTTATATTTATAAATATATACAAGTATTTACAAGCCCATTTTAGTCTCTTTTTGGAGGAAAATACTTTTATTATATTTACAGGTATATTTACACACATGAGCCCCAATCTCCCTCTACTTTGGCTTTTATGCGGTCAGGCCCATGCTGAGCCCTCCCTTGGGTTAGGTTGCTCAATATTTATTCTAAATATTTTCTCTCTTTTTCAATTTGATCTTTATTCTTTTATTTTTGCACGAAAACATGCTAATTATTACTATTTACATCATGCATGCTTTTGGTAATTATTTATATTTACAAATATATACATGCATTTGCAAAGGTTTTTGTAGCTAAAATATAAGAATAAAGAGTGATGAATGAGTATTCATCACCCCCTATACTTAACTTTGCTAGTCCCTTAGCAAACACTTATTTGAAAAAGAAGTGAAAAAGAAGAAAGAAAAAGAAAAAGAGAAGAATGTACATGGATCAAGGTTGATTATTAAACTTGCCTTCATTAAATTGAGGTATGGAGCTCGATCAGATCTTTGGATTATTAATGTGTCGGAATCTTATTTGGACTTAAGCCTAAAACTCAACAGCCTCTAAGTTCCACTAATCTCTAATTAAGACTCCTCAATGCTCCAGATTAGAACAAGTCATCAATCACAAACCCTGAAGACCATGAATCTTCCCTTGTCCTGTGAATGTGAGGTATTAGCTCTCCACCTCAGAAATGGCAACTTGACAACCCTCCCCAACAATGTAACTCTATGACCTCAATCTGGCCACTCTTTCCTCGAGGAGCGAGGTATTCCCTTCTAAGTTCAAGTTCAACCGGCTCAAGAAGAGGAGGAAGAAGAGAATGGACCATGGCCAGTGTAGCCATGTATCCTTGGGAGCTTGACCAGTGTAGCCAAGTCTCCCTGCTGCAAGCTACATAAGGTGGAACATGAACTCAAGCTTTGCTTATTGCACTCTATATACATACTCCGGTGGGATTATCATTTTCTATCAGACCCACCACTTTTTTGGAGTTATTTTCTTTTTGCATTTTTTTTTCAAGTGCATCTATACAACATATACATGTGCAGCATATATATAAGGAGTTTTTCCTCTTGAGCCAGTAGACTATCCCTCTTTTGAAGCTTTATTGCATCCCACAACTCCCGTCGTTAGACCTCATGGCAACCAGACCAAGTTGAGACACACTTCCTTCACTAAAAGAAGAAGAGAGGTTTCTCCTAAAAGTACTACCCTCATATGCTACCCCAAGTCAAGAAAGACTGCCTCCTCACCACCTCATCCGTAGAGAGCTCGGTGCTAAGTGCTGGTGTCCAAGTAAAGCCATTGTCTATATGAGTCATGTGTTGTTGTTAAGTGCTCTACTTAGGCTCATTGAGATGACATGTGATCATAGCCTAGTGGACTCAAAGGATTAAGTCACCATGGACCTGAAAAGCCTTAAACCTAAGCCCTATAAGGTTCCTCTTAGAAGTTAGGTGGATTAAGATCTTAATCAAGCTCCATTTCTCAATTTGATTCCATGCTAGTTTAAATGTCAACTATCATCCAGAAAAACTATATACATATGTACAAAAGATGTTATTTACACAAATTTTTACAAATATGCAAAAATTTTTGAAAAATGTTTTGAAATCATGAATGGATGATGCATGAAGTGCAAGTTTTGCAAAAGGTATTTACACACATTTACACAAGATTTTTGCAAACTTTTGATTTTCAAAATATTTTGGAAAAATTTTGTACTATATACATAATTTTGATAAGAAAATATTTACACAAGCTTTACACAAAAGGTTTTTGAAAACATTTTTACAAAAATAATTTGTACACTAGCTATTTATGTGCAAATAAAAGAATGTTTATGTACATGAAAATTTTTTAATTTTTGTGGTTTTTAAGGTTTTTAGCCATTTTATTTATTTACACACTCACACAAAGTACGAGTTATGGCTAAAGTATATATGGAATATATACACACCCACCTATACTTAGCTCGAACGATGTCCTCAGAGTCAAGAGCGATGAAGAAGACATAACTCGTGCTAGGTATAAGGAAGTGAAAAGGAAGGCTATATACAAAGACGAATGAAAGGTCAAAAGACTCTCGGCTTTTCCCCCTATACTTAGGATCAAGTAATCCTAAGTATAGCAGGCTGTACACAAAGGGAAAACTGAGTAGAGAATGTGCAGGGTCTACCCCCCCTATACTTAGGGTAAAATATCCCTAAGTATAGGCAGCAAATCAGGGGTAGAAAGACACGAAGAAAATTACGAATATATACAAGAAGGAGAACATCACTTCCCCTATACTTAAGGTGAAGAACCTTAAGTATAGGCAACAACAGAAGTGATGGAACAGAACGAAGAACAACCCGGTGTTTCCACCCCCCTATACTTAGGATGAGCGATATCCTAAGTATAGCAAAGATAATCCTAAGCGAGACCTGGGGTGAAAACAAGAACGGAAGAAAGAAAGATCAAAATAAGACGAAACACGTATATACAAAAGAGTACAATGTTGAAGTGCCTCTCAACAAGCGCTAGATTTTACGCCCCTAGCTGGGCGCAAAGGCTAGGACAAAGCTGCATCCATGTTCAAGACGGCATCGGTAAGGCGAATGCCGTACTGTCGTCGCAGTCTCGGTATGAGAGAAGCGACGAACTCATCAGTGTAAAGTAAGACACCCAGGTATGCAATCAAGCGGGTGTCTGCTATCGGCCAAGGATATGAAAATAAGTGATCAGGATCCGGTAGCACAAAAGAAATCAGCGGCTCTGGGTCAGACTGGAGTGAGAGTATAGAGCCGAAGAAATCAAACGTGGAGAAGAATGGATCAGTAATAGAATCCTCCACGTTAATCATTGTCTCAAAAAGGTATATATAGTCAAGATCAGGAGACTCTCTGAGAGGACTGATATCCGATGAATGGAATAGAATCAGATCAGGCAAGTCATCGAATATCTTCAGAATGGGCTCATCTTCGTGAGGGTCGTCGAGGTGAGAAGACTCAGAATCAGAATGATCTAAAGACTCGGTTTCGTGTTCCGCCAGATCAGAAACACTCTTAGAAGGTGAAACCGAGTACTCATCGAGTGTGGCATCCTCACGCAGGCAACCCTCGTGGAGAGATGCATGATCAAAAGTGAGAAGAAGAGGACCAGGATCTAGATGGGCATCTGCACTGCTATCAAGTATCCACTCGGTGCACCAGGCTGCATCATCATCGAAAGTGTAGGTCTCGGCAATCTGGAAGCAGGAGAAGGTACTAGTCAACACTGCAGAAGCTGGCAAAGTGTCTGCGGCTGATCCTCGCTCTGCGGTTATGCTGGCTGTCAGCTGGTCCTCAGGAAGTGTATCTGTCTCAACAAAGTGGAGGACAAAAGGCTCGAAGACGGGACTCTCTGTGTCGGTACTCTCAAAGTGGTGTCTCTCCTCGAGCTGTGGCAGCTGGGCTGAGTCCCGGTAGCTGTCCGCATCCAAAAAGTGTCTCTGCAGGAAGGAAACTGACTCCTCCGGGACTGGAATCTGAAGTGTCTGAATCAATGGCTGCAAAAGCGGGGGCTGATGAGGCAAAAAGAATCGGTTTCACGGCTTTTCTTTTATTGAAGGAAGGAAGTAGTCGGTTGTAGCAGAAAGCCGCGAAACAAAAGAGATTCGGTTCTTTAATCCTATCAAACAATTACGGTTTTCGATCGGAAAACTGTTCACTAATATTTTACCAGGCAAGTGTTCCTGGGTCGAACTCAAGGAGGCAGAATAAATTCCCTAGATTTTTGTCCTCGTAATTTTATTTTTAATTCTTCTCTAAGTGATCAAGTCAAAACACCTCTTTTTTTATTGATTTTTATTTATATTATTTTTATTTGATTTTAGTATTTTCAAATTTTTATTTAATTTTCAAAAAGGGATATTTTTCAAAAGATTTACTTATTATATAATAGGTGAATAATATCTAGGTGATACTATATAATATGGTGAACAGGGTTCGAGCTGCGAGCTCGATCTACACAAGAAACCAAAACAAATCAAGACAGCTTTCGATAAAATCAAAACACGTCGAAAACTTGTCGAAAAGCCACGAAATCTTTATACTAAGTAGCTGGGGTAGTTGTGTAACTACCCTCAAGAAATCGTCAAAATCCGAGGTCACAAGAAGAAGAAACAACCCCTACAGCCCAGGGGCATAAGCGCAAGAAAAACTATTTAAAATGTTTGCAATTCGGTCCACAAGGACTGTTCTGAAGAAAAAGTACAAAAATCTTTACATTTAGGTCCCCGCGGAGGGACCTAAATGCAAATATGCAAAACCTGGGGGGCGGAGATAAATCTCTGGAAGTTGGTTGGGTCTAAGTTGCAAATATTCTACCGGTTCACTTTGAACGGCCACGATTAGACTTCCCGCACGCAGATCGGACGCTCACAGGTGCGCCACGTGTCGCGCACCTGTGCGTCGGGTGTTCTTGAGCGGTTGCTGCTGCTAGCGGACGAGCCTTCTTCTCCGAATTACTCTGGCCGATCTCCGATGACTTTGGCACTCCGGCGGGGCCAGAGGGGTGGCTCCTCCACCCCTCGAGCTCGCCCGCGGTAGAGAGGTGGCCGATGACGCTCCGAGCGGTGGTGAAGGCGTGTCAAAGTTGGTGGTCTCGGCCACCTGGAGCTGATGCAGTTCTGAGGTCTATCTTTGGAATCAATTCTGATGAAGATCGAAGTCCTTCGAGATCTAACTAACTGAACCGCGATGATCTTGAACCTGCAGTTAACAAGAATATATGCTCGATTCTCCAAGGAATCGGCCAATGGGTGATGAAATCGCAAGCTCAAGATGATAAAAAAACTTAAATCTCCAGCCAAACCAGATGCGTGAAAGTGACAAGGAAACGAAGATCGATTTGAAACAAGTTTGAACACGAATCGAGATGGATTTTGAGATGGCGTCTTAGCTAAATGATTAGACTATCTAAAGAAGGGATTAGCCATGCTAATCATGGCACGCGAATCGAGAAATAAAACGACTAAAGTGGAGGAAAAAGCCTGGGGAGTCTAGGTGTATTACCTGGACGAAGAAGCTCGACGGTGGCTTTTGACCGGAGTGAAACACAGTGATTGGCGGCGATGCAAGGCGGCGTGGCTACCTTGGAACCTTCTCTGACAAGCCTTCTTCCTCGCGAGCTCCTCCAAGGTGCTGTCACCACTGCGAGTTGGTTGGAACAAAGCTTGGAAGGTGGGGGGGTCGGTTAGCCTGGAGCTGAAGCTCTGGGTTGTTGAAGAGTTAGGCTTTAATGGCGACTTGAGGGCTATTTATAGGTCAGTTGGCTTGAGCTCCAAGTCGAGATGGAGGGTAGCGATGGAGTAGGTAGTTGGAGGAAGGGATTGGAGGGTTCAGATGGGTCAGAAGGTTCGAGATGGCCGCGGGAAAATTAGGGGAAGATGGCTGGCTGAACAGACTCCGGCGCAACCTCTTCTTGAGGAAGACGACCCAGGTGCTGACAAGTGTCAGCACCTGGTTGGTCTAAAAGCAAAAATAACTTATAAATTAGATATAAAATAGTAAATTACATTATTTTAAATAGGTATAAATACAAGAAGTGTTAATAAATTAATTTTCTAATTTATGGCATAATTACTTTTAATAAATAATAATTATTATTTAAAATATAAATATTATATTTTAATAAATATGTATTTATAAATAGGTTTTAGATTTTTTTAATTTAATAAATAAATAAGTAAAAATTAATTTTATATTTTCTTAGTTATTAGGGTATTAAATAAGGTTTATACGAATTTTTCTAAATTTTTATGAATTAATTTACACATTTTAATAAATAAGGTTAATATCTAAATAGGTCATTTATACCTATATTTTAGGGTTTTTGATTTTATTAAAATAATAAATAGTCTCCAAAAATTATGAAATAATTTATGGTGAAACTACAAGATCATGAAATAATTTAAAAATATAAAATTAAGAAAATGATAATTAGTGTCTGTTTCATAAAATAAATAGCCCAGAAACCCCTTTGTCTTTTGGTCCCAAAACTGACTTTTTGCAAACGGACTCCGAATTCGATGAAACCACCTTTATTAATTAGAGAATATTATTTTATGAACTTTAAAGGTGAGTAGAGTGAAATTGGAGTTCGTATGAGGAAATTATGATGTTCGGAAGTTGAGATATTGACAATTTGTAAGCTGGGTTTCTTGGCATATATATAGGGTAATATTTTTAACTTATTTTTATATTTTTATATACATTTTTAGGAATAATTAGGAGAAGAGTTTGGTGAAAAATATGTTCATATGAAATAATTAAAATTATTTAAAGTTTTGTATTTATTTTATAAATAATGAAGAGTGTCTATGTTTGTGTTAATTTATTTTTCTCTGGTTTTCTTTCCTTATCTCCCCCTACTTTTTGATTTGTCGACTAATCCATGCTGACTTGGTCTCAGGGGTTGGGCTATAAATATATCTTACAGCTATATTTATATTTTAAGTCATATTGTATATATATACATATATTCAATCTGCCTTTTTCTTTATTTTTCTGGTTATTTGTTTGTTTACATGATTTTAGTGGTTAAAAGTGAATATTTACACATGAATGGTATTTTGTTAAAATATGAGAATTAGTGGGTATTGACATGTATTTGTTAAGGGTTTTAAGACAAAATACGACAGAAAAGTTAATGAATCATGGATTCATCAACCCCTATACTTAAACTTTGCTAGTCCCTTAGCAAACACTTATTTTGAAAAAGTAAGTGAAAAAGAAAGAAAGTTAGAATGAATTTGTTTCCTAAACCAATTCATGAGAACAGAAAAAGGACAGAGCTCGATCGGACCTGAAACAAGCATTTTGTCGGAACCTTAACTAGGATTAGGATTTTAACCTCAACAGTCTTCAAATTCCATAATCCTTACTCAAGATCACTTCATCAGCTAGTTCAGACTCACTTATTCATATCGCAAACTCTATCATCCTTGAAGTCAACTTGTACAGTGTGTGAATTGATTTAGCTCTTCCTGCTTAGAGAACCAAAGAAACCGTCAATCCTGGCTATACACTCCTATGGCTTCCTCATCCCGCTACTCTTTCCTCGGGGAGGGATGTATTCCCTTCTGAGTTCAGTTCTGCTATGTTCACAATCGAATATAGGGAGAAGTTAGAAGAATGAGAAAAGAAGTGGAGTGCGACCAGTGTAGACGCATCTCCTTGTGAAGCCCAACCGGTGTAGCTGAGTCTCCACTAAGATGTGCAGGCATATTTGGTGGAAGCTTGGACCATTGTGGTCTTATTTGGTGGCTTCTGTATTGCTTTGGCTTTGTAATTTGCTTGCACTGCATTCATCTTTTTGTGCCTCGATGGATATAGCATCTTTTTAGTCCGTCCTTTTTTTGAGGTCTTAGAAAAATTGTGTCAGCAGATCCTTCCCTCATCCGAAGCAACTATCGCAACCCCAATCTCTCCCATCTTTAGACGTCAATGCCGCAAAGATAAGGATAGAAACATACTACCATGGTGTACTGCCCTTCGGGACTCCATGCGAGTTGAGCTAAGTGCAGAGTGCATGTGTTCAAGATTGGTTCACTGGTGTAGAGTTGTACGGATGACTCCAAATGGTCTACTTAAGCTCAGATGACTTGATTTCCCGAATATGGTCTTACAGAACCCAAAGATTTTAAGTTACCAGACCTGAAGAGTCTAAATTCCAGTTCCTAATCAGGCTCCTTACAACGAGAGTTAAAGGCCGTAATCAAGCTCCATCCTTTAGACTAGACTCAGTCCTTAGTTTCGGAAATCAAACTTATTCTGAAAAATGAGAATGCAAATGCAACCATGTTTTTGTGAAGTATATTTTCTGAATTTTACTCATTTTTATGGATTTTAAGGCTTTTGTAATTTTTACGAATTTTAGGACTTTGTATTTTTTATGGATTTTTATGATTTTTATAAACAAGGTTTTATTCACAAATTTTACAAGATATATTTTATTCAAGTTAAGTATCTAATGTATTTTACAAGTTTTATCTACAAAGTATTTTACAAGGGTTGAATGGTTTTTATACATGTTTTAATAAATAGGATTTTAAATAAGTATTATACATATTTTAAGGACAAATTTTAAGTACAAAGTTTTAATTACAGGTTTTAATCATGTTTTTACTTATTTACAAGGATTTTATAAATAAAAGAGTGGATTTTAAATTAACCCATACCCACTTTTTTATGGATTTTATAGATATAGAAAATACATAAAAGTACAAGTTATGGTCGAAAGTATATATACAATATATACACACCCCCTATACTTAGCTTGAGCTATGTCCTCATAGCGTCAAAAGAGAAAAGGAGGACATAACTCGTGCTAAGTAAAAGTGGGTGAAAAAGAAGTGAATGTACAAGTCAGTCAACCCCCCCTATACTTACGATCAGGTCATCGTAAGTATTACGGGAGAGCAAAAACGGGATGACTGAATGAAAAGGATAAATAACGAAAGTTCAAAAAGGGAAAGAATACGAAATCATCGAAATCACTCAGTCCCCCCTATACTTAGGATAAGGCATCCTAAGTGAAGAAAAGAGTGTAGCCAAAAATTGGGGACCAGTGATTCGTGAAAAAGAATGGCTATACAAAAGAATCAGTACGAAAAATAAAACGTAAATCAACGGGCAATCGGTCCCCCCTATACTTAGGATCTGGTATCCTAAGCATAGAAGACGAGCAAAAACGGGGACGATTGTGGTCTACGAAGAATATACAAGTGTGGTGAATCTCCAGAAAAGAATGGCTCAAAAGAATTTGTACAGGAAGAAGTGAACGAATGATCATGATTCCTGTACAAAGTAGATCACTTCAGTACGAGCCAGATGATCAGTAGTCTCTACGAAGTGCTTCAGCATCTGCCCGTTAACCACGAACGGTTATCTGATTACTTCAACCGGGGTCATACTGAATTTTATGCTTTTTATGTGTGTATTGATCCTTGGCTGAAAAAGTAGAGCTTCTTCTGTAAGTAAACTTTGTACATGGCATAGCTCTCTTTTCTGAAGTATGCGTCTCTGGAGTCGGACTACAGAAGGTGTCTATATGTGTCAGCATTACACCATCCGACTCTCTACGCTGAATAGACTGTATGATCTGTGTAATGTATTCGATGGACTCTTGTGTTGTAATATGTGTTCTTTCAATCTGCGGCACAGAGATATCTACTGCAGGTGACTGCTCATTTGAGTCTGATATGAACTCTGTCTCTGTATGTGAATAATCATCTGAAAAACTAGGTACCAAGTGATCTACCCCATCCTCGTGTAGGATATCTTGGGTATCAAAATAAACACTCTCAAGATCAGGAGACTGTGTCTCATCTATGTTCTGGCAATCTTCCGCAAGACTGGTGTCCTCTGAAGTAAATGACAATACTGATCTAGGACTGCTACATTCTCTCTCCATCTCAATGTGTATCTCTCCGTTGTCTGTGCGGAATAATACTCTCCCAGCATCATAGTCAAAGAGTGCTCTTGCTGTCTGCAAAAAGGGCCTCCCGAGAATGATTGGAGCAAGGTGTAACTGTGCAGGACATGTCATGTCTAGGACCGTAAAGTCCACGGGAAACTGCGAGCCCTGAACAGTTACGATAATGTTCCTCAGCACACCTCTAGGTCTCTTTATAGATCGATATGCAAACTGAAGTATCGCTCGTGATTTATATAGAGGACCTAGCTTGAGCTTATCAAGCAAAGAGGATGGAAGTAGATTGATCGAAGAACCATTATCTAAGAGAGTATGATTGAATGTAGTGTCTTCAATCTGACAGTTGACATAGTGAGTTCCCAAATCTTTCTTCTTCTTGGGCACCTTGTTCCTGATAGCACACGAAGTGGCCTTGGTCAAAATATGCTTCTCAACTCGTGATCTTTTCTTCCTACGTGTAGTACATTTGTTCCTTAACTGATTCTTGAGCGTAGGAAAAGTGCATCGTGCAGTGGAATCTTCAGAAAGATGTGATCTTTCAGTAAACGTTCTGTTTCTGGAGTGACAACATTATTTTTGATTTTTTTCTTTCCTCTTCCAAACAAAGCATCAGGAAAAGGAACAATCTCAGGAGTTGGAGAATCAGAATTTTTATTCAATGAGGAATCAGCTTGTACATCGAGAGTTTTAGAATTATCTACAAAACTCTCTAAGACAGGGAAAGAGATATTTTTGTCCGGGCTCTCTGCCTGATCTGACGTGATATCATCGTCTGAGTCGCCAGTATCCATATCTGATGAGTTGGCATTACTCCCATCTCTTGATTCTGCGTCCTCATCCTCTTGCGGTTTCTCCTCCTCGGCATCTGGATCATGATCGTGCTCCTCTGGTGCCCTCTTCTCTTCTCCAGCAGGTGTTTGCAGTGATCTACCGCTCCTGAGACGAATGAAGTTAGATAAAAATTCAGGAAACAAGATCTTACCTGTAGTATCTACCTGCTCTGGATGCCTCCTCTTGTTGTTCGGGTTCATCTGAGGCTGGGCTGGAAGAGTGGTCTTCGGTACGGTTAACTCGTCCAGACGACGGTTAACCTGCTCCATCTCAGTCTTGTGCGCGATCTGGAGCGTACTGAGCATATCCATGATTTGGTTGAGCGCCTGGGCCTGTGAAGACATCTCCGGTTCAGTGTGGTGGCCCTGGCTTGCTCCTCTCTCCTGCCTTGGTGTGAAATGCTGAGAGGTGGAAGGCTGTGAGTAGCGCTGAGGTGTGGAGGAAGACTGCTGCGGCTACTGAAAAGAATAATTCGGTGAAAACTGGGAAGGGTGTTGATATGAAGGCTGCAGTCTCTGATGGTAAACATTCAGATGAGACTGCTGCGGCGTGAAGCTCTAGCGGTGCTGGAATTGCGGGCGTCCATGCTGCGGATGACCGTACGGCTGCTGCTGCTGCTGATTCGGTATACTTGGCTACTACATCGGAGTATACCAAATCCCGTTGATCTCGAAAGTGGATTGCGGCTCCACCTCCATCTCCGCAGTGTTGATGATCTGGCTGGAATCGGCATGAGACTGATCCTCATGCCAATCAATCTGCGGAATCTCGGGCTCGCTCTGAACATAGTGTATCTGACGGGTAGGTGGAGCGGGTGCGATCCTCCATGCCGATTGTGCGTTCGAAGAAGTCTGGTTCTGCTGGTACTGGATCAAAAGATCAGCGACCTTCTTCGATAGATCACTCAGCTGCTGAGGTAGAGATGAGAGTTTCTCCAACTCTCGCAGCGGCTGTAGGTCTTGGACCTGCTTGTGAATCACATCCACCAATGTCAATTTCTCGCTAATGAAGCCCATGTTGGTGTTGGATTCATAGTCCGAAATGTTCGCCACCTTGTGATGTTCTCGGTGATGTGGTGGCTGTGGGGCTTTCTGAAATGCCCGAGTAGAGTCTACAACTCTTGAGTTCTCGGCCATCTCTTCGAAGATGTCCAAGACTGACTCGGCGTCTTTGTTCAAGTAACTGCCACCACATGCGGCACTAACTAGCCCCTGTACTTCCGGCTGGAGTCCTCCGAAGTAGTTCTGTACTAGCACCTTCATTGGGATCTCATGATGCGGGCATCTCTCCGTCAGGTCCTTGAATCGATCCCATGCCTCATGGAATGATTCGTTCGGCAATTGCGTAAAGTTGGAGATCTGGCTCCTCATCATATTTGTCCTTCCTAGAGGAAAATACTTGCGCAGGAAGGTGGACTTCAGGTCGTCCCAGGTGGAGATTTCTCTCCCCAGATGGCTTAGCCAATAAAGGGCCTTATCGGCTAAGGCAAAGAGAAAAGCCTTGAGGCGTACGGCCTCCTGCGTCACTCCTGGATAACAAGTCGTTCCGCAGATCATCTCAAACTGCTGTAAGAACGTGAACGGCTCCTCTGCGGCATTCCCATAGTACTTGGGAAGCAAGGAGATGAAGGACGGTCGAAGTTCGTATGGCCCTTGATTCGGCGGTAGCCGAATCCAGTGATGGAGCGTTCGAGAGCCCGGGTCATACTCGTCCCGTAAAGTAGCGGGATCCGCAGGCGGTAAAGGGTTCCCGGCCCCTGCTCTCAGTGCGACTATTTCAGCCTGCAGTTCGGTCTGAACTCTATACTGTTCTTGAATCTGTAGATTCATCTGCTGTAATGTATCGAGAATGCCAGTCGTAACATCTGCGTTCAGCTCCGATCTTCCCTCCTGATGTTCCCCAGCTGGTGGCCTCTCGTCTGCTGCTGGTCCTTTCCCACGAGCCATCTGATCGTCTGTAAAGTGAAAACTCTCGTAAGAACTCATCGAAAAATACTCAGGAGATCTAGATGATGTATTGAGGCGAGGGTCTGCCTCAATGATCTGGCAAGGAGGCGAGGGAGTCTGGGTCTGACTCACCTCGAGATCGGATGGGACCGGCTCGGGAAGAGGGTCATCCTGAGCCTGTGAAGACATACGCTCGACGGTGGACGGTCGAAAGCTCACAGAGTCTGAGCCGAAAAGCCGTCGAGACGTCATCTTCGATGTCAAGAGGAAGTCGGGAGAGCACGTGTATGATTCAAATGAAGGAGAAATGCGAAAGACGCGGAAAACTCACGCCCTGCAAACAAACACAAAGCAAACCCCGTTTTCACCAACTCAACCGTGATGAAGACCGTAAGAGTTCGGTCTTTTTATCTTTTCGGTTTTAGGGTTGTGATTAGCAAACGTTTCGATTATGCGGGCTGAGCAAGCCAATAGGTGCCTGATAGTTTCCCCGAGACACTGGCCCGAATTCTTAAACAAGACCGCTCGCACTCAGCCAGTATGGGAGTAAGTACGGACTGTTTCTGGCTACCCTTATTACTTGACGACGGAGCCTTACGCAGTGTCCTCTAAACCTCCCACTCTCCTAAGTAAACCCGGACCGTTTCCGGCTACCCGAGCTTACCCACTAAGGAACAACGATCAAATGTATGGACCCAGTAGTATCCCGCAAGAAATATGGGGTTTGGGCTCTATCCTTAAGTGTCGGCTCTCAACTCGTGCACTCTGAGGAATGTACGGGGGTTACTCTCCCCAAATGACTTGAATTGATTTATGGTTTTAAGTCAGATATTTTTAGCAGTCCCGAATTTAATTTTGCAATTTTTATGGTTTTTTCAAGCAACGTCTATCGATTTTTTTTCTTTTTATAAAACCCTAAAGCAAGCACCTAGGTTGCGAGTCCTAAGACTAGCTACGCGACACAAACAGATAGAGTAAAAAAACCTAAACAAGCATCTAGAAAAACCGCGGAAAACCGATGGGCGATGAAAAGCCGCGGTGGGTGCCCTGATCCTCGGATACACGGTATCCGACGGATCAGGCCCTGAAGAAAAATGGGGGGGGGGGTTTGTTTATTGTCTATTACAACTCTCTCCCTTTCTCTCTCTTTTACAGACAAAAGGATACTAACTACTTTGCTCCTCTGCAGTCGACTCGTGAAGAAGAAGTCAACCTCTACTCTTTCAACTGGCTCGGCTTCCGAAGAAATCGATTGATCCTACAGGCCCTGCAAAGATGGCTAGCAAAGAAAAGCCGATCGAGAAAGCCGCGAAAGCCGCGAGACCGAGAAAGCCGTAAAAAAAATCAAAAGAAAAAACTCGGAGAAAAAGCCGTATGAAAAACCGTACGAGAAACAAAACAAAGAGAAGAGAAAAAAATAAAATCACGAGAAACGAAAAATCAAAAGAATTTAACGCCTCCCTGGCAACGACGCCATTTTGATGAGGCAAAAAGAATCGGTTTCACGGCTTTTCTTTTATTGAAGGAAGGAAGTAGTCGGTTGTAGCAGAAAGCCGCGAAACAAAAGAGATTCGGTTCTTTAATCCTATCAAACAATTATGGTTTTCGGTCAGAAAACCGTTCACTAATATTTTACCAGGCAAGTGTTCCTGGGTCGAACTCAAAGAGGCAGAATAAATTCCCTAGATTTTTGTCCTCGTAATTTTATTTTTAATTCTTCTCTAAGTGTTCAAGTCAAAACACCTCTTTTTTTATTGATTTTTATTTTTACTATTTTTATTTGATTTTATTATTTTCAAATTTTTATTTAATTTTCAAAAAGGGATATTTTCAAAAGATTTACTTATTATATAATAGGGGAATATTATCTAGGTGATATTATATAATATGGTGAACGGGGTTCGAGCCGCGAGCTCAATCTGCACAAGAAACCAAAACAAATCAAGATGACTTTCGATAAAATCAAAACACGTCGAAAGCTCGTCAAAAAGCCACAAAATCTTTATACTAAGTAGCTGGGGTAGTTGTGTAACTACCCTCAAGAAATCGTCAAAATCCGAGGTCACAAGAAGAAGAAACAACCCCTACAGCCCAGGGGCATAAGCGCAAGAAAAACTATTTAAAATGTTAGCAATTCGGTCCACAAGGATTGTTCTGAAGAAAAAGTACAAAAATCTTTACTTTTAGGTCCCCGCGGAGGGACCTAAATGCAAATATGCAAAACCTGGAGGGCGGAGATAAATCTCTGGAAGTTGGCTGGGTCTAAGTTGCAAATGTTCTACCGGTTCACTATGAACGGCCACGATTAGACTTCCCGCGCGCGGATCGGACGCTCACAGGTGCGCCACGTGTCGCGCACCTGTGCGTCGGGTGTTCTTAAGCGGTTGCTGCTGCTAGCGGACGCGCCTTCTTCTCCAAATTACTCTGGCCGATCTCCGATGACTTTGGCGCTCCGGCGGGGCCAAAGGGGTGGCTCCTCCACCCCTCGAGCTCGCCCGCGGTAGAGAGGTGGCCGATGACGCTCCGAGCGGCGGTGAAGGCGTGTCAAAGTTGGTGGTCTCGTCCACCTGGAGCTGATGCAGTTCTGAGGTCCATCTTTGGAATCAATTCTGATGAAGATCGAAGTCCTTCCAGATCTAACTAACTGAACCGCGATGATCTTGAACCTGTAGTTAACAAGAATATATGCTCGATTCTCCAAGGAATCGGCCAATGGGTGATGAAATCGCAAGCTCAAGATGATAAAAAAAACTTAAATCTCCAGCCAAACCAGATGCGTGAAAGTGACAATGAAACGAAGATCGATTTGAAACGAGTTTAAATACGAATCGAGATGGATTTTGAGATGGCGTCTTAGCTAAATGATTAGACTCTCTAAAGAAAGGATTAGCCATGCTAATCGTGGCTCGCGAATCGAGAAATAAAACGACTAAAGTGGAGGAAAAAGCCTGGGGAGTCTAGGTGTATTACCTGGACGAAGAAGCTCGACGGTGGCTTTTGACCGGAGCGAAATGCGATGATTGGCGGCGATGCAAGGCGGTGTGGCTACCTTGGAACCTTCTCCGACGTGCCTTCTTCCTCGCGAGCTCCTCCAAGGTGCTGTCACCACCGCGAGTTGGTTGGAACAAAGCTTGGAAGGTGGGGGGGTCGGTTAGCCTGGAGCTGAAGCTCTGGGTTGTTGAAGAGTTAGGCTTTAATGGCGACTTGAGGGCAGTTTATAGGTCAGTTGGCTTGAGCTCCAAGTCGAGATGGAGGGTAGCGATGGAGTAGGTAGTTGGAGGAAGGGATTGGAGGGTTCAGATGGGTCGGAAGGTTCGAGATGGTCGCGGGAAAATTAGGGGAAGATGGCCGGCTGAACAGACTCCGGCGCAACCTCTTCTTGAGGAAGACGACCCAGGTGCTGACAAGTGTCAGCACCTGGTTGGTCTAAAAGCGAAAATAACTTATAAATTAGATATAAAATAGTAAATTACATTATTTTAAATAGGTATAAATACAAGAAGTGTTAATAAATTAATTTTCTAATTTATGGCATAATTACTTTTAATAAATAATAATTATTATTTAAAATATAAATATTATATTAATAAATATGTATTTATAAATAGGTTTTAGATTTTTTTAATTTAATAAAATAAATAAGTAAAAATTAATTTTATATTTTCTTAATTATTAGGGTATTAAATAAGGTTTATATGAATTTTTATAGATTTTTATGAATTAATTTACATATTTTAATAAATAAGGTTAGTATCTAAATAGGTCATTTATACCTATATTTTAGGGTTTTTGATTTTATTAAAATAATAAATAGTCTCCAAAAATTATGAAATAATATATGGTGAAACTACAAGATCATAAAATAATTTAAAAATTATAAAATTAAGAAAATGATAATTAGTGTGTGTTACATAAAATAAATAGCCCAGAAACCCCTTTGTCTTTTGGTCCCAAAACCGACTTTTTGCAAACGGACTCCGAATTCGATGAAACGACCTTTATTAATTAGAGAATATTATTTTATGAACTTTAAAGGTGAGTAGAGTGAAATTGGAGTTCATATGAGGAAATTATGATGTTCGGAAGTTGAGATATTGACAATTTGTAAGCTGGGTTTCTTGGCATATATAGGGTAATATTTTTAACTTATTTTTATTTTTTTATATACATTTTTAGGAATAATTAGGAGAAGAGTTTGGTGAAAAATATGTTCATATGAAATAATTAAAATTCTTTGAAGTTTTGTATTTATTTTATAAATAATGAAGAGTGTCTATGTTTGTGTTAATTTATTTTTCTCTGGTTTCCTTTCCTTATCTCCCCCTACTTTTTGATTTGTCGACCAATCCATGCTGACTTGGTCTCAGGGGTTGGGCTATAAATATATCTTACAGCTATATTTATATTTTAAGTCATATTGTATATATATACATATATTCAATCTGCCTTTTTCTTTATTTTTCTGGTTATTTAATTGTTTACATGATTTTAGTGGTTAAAAGTGAATATTTACACATGAATGGTATTTTGTTAAAATATGAGAATTAGTGGGTATTTACATGTATTTGTTAAGGGTTTTAAGACAAAATGCGACAGAAAAGTTAATGAATCATGGATTCATCTGGGGCTCCTCCGGCTCTTGGAGCATCAGAAGGTCTGATATCCAAGTCTCATCAACTAGGAACTCTGGGGCTGACTCTAACTCCAACTGGAAGGCCAACGGGAACTCAAGTAAACTCCGGGTCCGAACCTCTGCTATCGCAGTCATCTCCTCTGTTAGTGGTGTTGCCTCATCCAAATCCTCGGGCTGGTGTGTAGAAACTGTATCATCATGTAAAGTGACACACCGCACTGGTACTGCATCGTCCGCATGTGTTGTCCCGACCAAGGCATCTCATGAAGAAGAACTCTGTGAAAGTAGTCTCGAGATGGTATCCAGTAGGTGAATGTCGGAACTGCGGTGTGAACCGCCACATGTGGTAATCACCAGTGTTATCTGCTCTGCGGTCATCCCCCGCATGGAGATCTCAATCAAGTTGTCAGTGGAAGTCCATGGTCTGGAAATCTCCTCAAGAGGTCAAGAAACCTCGGCCATGCCTCGTGCAATGGCTCCTGGGGGTCAACTGAAAAGTCCGTGATCAAAGACCGCATAAACTCTGCTCTACGTGGGGGAAAGTATCTCTGTAGAAACTCTCGGCGTAGCTCTCCCCACGTCTCGAATGTCCTCCCCAATCGTCGGTGCCATCTCATGGCTCTGTCCTGAAGCGTAAAGGGGAAGGTCCTGCTCATCAGCTCCTCTGCAGTGACGTCTGAATATCTCTGTGTTCTACAAAACTCCTCGAAAGCGAAGAGGTGAAGATAAGGCTCCTCGTGCACCTCTCCTGAAAATGTCGGCAGTCGCTGAATGTAATCCAAATCCAAGACGAATGGACCAAGTGTAGAAGCTCACTGAGCTCCATGTGCTATCTGCTCCTCCATCCTTCTGGAATAGGATCTGTCCGCTAATCTCCACTGCTCTATCTGATCATCAACAGAGTGCGCTCTCAACTCAGCAACAACATCGTCCGGGTCTCGCATCTGATCTATTTGGTATCCTCGGACGTCTCGCGCAGCATGCCCAGAATAGTGAGATGAAAGGGAGGGAGGGAGTGGGAGGCTGGTCGAAGATCCGACCTCCTTAGAAGGTGGACTGGAGTGATGGTCAGAAGATGGAGAATAAGCCGTAAGAGTCGGCTCGAAGTGAGGGGGATCCATCATCCAGGGGTAAAGGAGAAGAAGAGGAAGACTGAAGGGAGGGAGGGTGGGAAATAGATGGAGGAAGATGGGGAAAGATTGAAGGGATCTGGCAATCACACAAGATGAACAAGCAAACCCCCAATTCACCTACGCACACAAAGCTGAAGACCGAAAGGGATCGGTCAATTATCTTGTCGATTTTATTTTAGGTGATCATTCAGTCTATCAGAGCGATTACATGAGGTAAATAGGTATCCAGATATTTCTCAACCGACTGTCCCATACTGGAAGCCGGTAATCAGTCAAGAAAGATCGGAGGCTCTATCCTAATGTGCGGGTCACTCTCTCGCTCATCCAAACCAAACAAGGAGGGGGTTACTCTCCCCAAGACAGATTTTCAATGAAGTGTCTTTTAGGTCAAGTGTGATTAGCAGTCCCGATTTTATTGTTTTTGTTTTTAGATATTTTTCGATAAAAAGAAACGCCTAACGATTTTTTCGGTTCTCCTGGTTATTAAGTCAAAAACAGGGGGAGAAGACGAAAAAGCCGATGCGCGAAGAAATCAATGATGCATGCAAAGTAAGGAAGGCGTACCTGACTCCAGCACTCTACATGCAATATGATCCGCGCATAATGTAAAGACAGAAAAGAAACTACCTATATGGTGCAGCGGTGAAAACTGAGTCCTAAACAGGCAATTCTACTTGAAGAACCGTCTAACTGGTCACCGATCCTTCAAGCCAAAGGTCCGGTCTCAGTCTACCCCTCCTCCTCCCGACACATCGGGTTTAGGAGCAGCGCTTGGCAGGGCAGGCTACGGCACGTAGGCTACAAAGAGAGTGAGTCAGTTTTTTTTATCAATGAATTATTAGTAGGTCCAATTAATCACACTATAGGAACATGCAAATAATTAGGTGTGGGGATCCTACTAATTACGACACAGTCAAGCAGAAAATCCTAAGTCTAGGGGCTCGAGAAAAACTGCAGAAAACCGTAAAAGGCAGCGGAGAAAACAAAAGCCGCGAAAAACCGCGAAAAATCCTAAGGGTCCCCCGAGCACACCGGTGCTCGGCGAAACAGACCTGCTAATCAAGTCAAGTCCACAGTCTGAGTGTCCCTATATTATTACAATAATCAAATAAAATAAAAATAAAAATAAAAATAAAAAGCTAAACTAATCCTCGCCCGCTCGTCTACTCTCTCACGCTCTCCTGCGGCTCCGTGCAGAAGGGAGCCGCCTCCAAGTCCCGCAGTTGTGCCGGCTTCTCGAAAGCTGCCGCCTCGGTCCTCGGGCCCTCGCAAGAAAGAAGACAAGTGTCAAACCAACAATAAAATGTGGACAAGAAATAAAAGACAAGGGTATATGTGCAAAAATGACAAATAAAATAAACAAACAAAAATCAAACAAAAACAAAAATAAAAGAAAATAAAATAAAACAAAATAAAGCAAAAATAAAATAAAAATAAAAAGCTGCGAAAAGCCACGGACTCCGAAAGAGCCGCGGAAAGCCGTGAAAAAGAAAATGAAAAAGAAAAAGAAAACTACTAAGCCGTGCTCCCCGGCAACGGCGCCATTCTGATTAGCCTAGATTCGATCAGTCCGGATCAAGTCAAAATATAACTCGGGTCGTTGCGACCCGGATCGACGAGAACCTCGGCTCAATCAAGAAAATGAAGATCAGACCACCAAAATCAAAGAAAATAAATCAAAACACGATAGCGGTCCTGGCTATTGGATTAGCCTGGTATAGCGATCAGGGTCGGACTCAGGGAGCACGTGATGGCCTTGCGGCCTACGAAGTAGTCAAAAATAAAATAAAAGGAAAGAAAAGGGTATTTTTGGTGGATTTTAGTCTTTTTATAAATTTTTTGGATTTTTAATTAATTAAGAAAATAAGGAAGACAAGAAAACAACCAACTTCAAGCAATTATTTAATGCATCAAAAATCAGTCAAAAATTCCAATAAAAATGTTTTTGTGTATTTTATGATTTTTACTATTTTTATTGAATTTTTGGGATTTTTCTGATTTTTATTAAATTTTCTAAAAATGAAACAAGGTAAGAAACTGAAGGCACTGTCCAGTCAAGAGAAAAAGGCCAATTTAAAATGCAAAAGGGCCTAGTTAGCTCCTGGAGTATTTTTCCTATAAACTAGAGAATTTAAGGAAAATTTGGGTTCTGGATTTATGATTTTTGGATTTTTAGATTACATATTAGAATTTTTATGAGTTTTTAGGTGTTTTGTAATTTTTATGAGTTTTATATAATGCAAAATGGCCAAAATTGACCAGAAAACCAAACAAGCCAAAACAAAGAGTAGCTAATTTTTTTGTAATTTTTAGATAAGTTTTAATAATTTTTTGTGAATTTTTAAAACAAACAGTAACAAAAATGGTTGTTTTTGAATTTTGAAAAATATCAAATAAAAACAAAAATGTCTCCAAAAATTCCAGAAAATTTTACAACATGGCAGGAGCCACGTTTCCAATTTTCATTGGATTTGGAGTTAATTTGCTATTCTATCAAAAATAAAAATCAAGCTACTGTGCATAGGGATCTAACTGCAAATATAATAAAGTTTTGGGCCCCCTGGAGAACAAGCTTGGAAACTATAGGGTAAGGGATGCAAAATACCCCCCGGGCCACACACGATGCACGTGACTCAGGCCTGGGGGACCTGATTGTCATTCCTATTTTTAAAAGTATAAAAAGTAACAAGCCAAAAACGCGAGGCCACTAATGCAAATACACCAAAAACCACGTGTCGATGCACGTGTTCACAGCAAACAGGGGTATAAATGCAAATCTGATAACAGTAGGGTCCTTAGTGTAATTTTTACAAAAATAAAATAACTAAACTAAGTATTTACAAGACTAGAAAATAAAAACAAAAGTTAGAGGGTCCTAAGAGCTATTTACCCCTTATTAAATGTCGAAGGCCGGATGTACGCCACGTAGCAGATCCAACGAGCGAGAACGGTGGCGCCTTTAGTCAAGTAATGCTGGCCTGTTTGAATGGGTGAGGGTCCTCCACATGGAGATCGGACGGTCCTCATAAGCAGTGGCCGAACCCTCGGTGAATCAACGGCTGCGATCGCACCTCCACGGATCTGACGATATTTGCAGCTCTGCGAATGAACGGATGAGATCTGAACTGGAGCTCTAAGGCTGATCGGACATCTGGGGAAGATGGTGGAAGAACAGTTGGCCGGCGAGCTTTGCTGGCCCGATGCACGCGCTGAGATCCTCCCCTGCTGCTCCTGAAGAGCGGAAAAGCTCCGTCGTGAAGCTCTACAGCTGATGGCGGCCTCCGATGAGTCAGAGAACCACCAGAATGGCCCCGCGACGGCGGTGGCCTGAAGCTCCAACGCCCAAGCTGTTGGCCTCCAGATGAGGCGCTCCTGACGTCTTAACCTGCACAGGAAGCAAGGTGGGTCGAGGGCAAACTGCCTCGACCCTTCAGCGCACACAGACAATGGAAGATGGGGCGATATAAAGGCTCTCCGGCGAGCGGCGGAGGGTGAGAGCCGTTATCCCTGCTCTGGGGCGAGCCAGGGGGAATGGAAGGTCGGAGAAGGTGGAGAGGAGTCTGGTGGACGTGAAGCGAAGGTCGGATGGGTGAATGGGTGAACGGAGACTAAGGGCGGAGGCGGCGGAGCTACACTACTGAAAACTGAAAAATTCTATTCTAAGCTAATCTACGGGCTAGAAGGGTTACCTGATGGAGGCGGTCGACTGGGCTGGAACTCGACGAGCTCCTGGGTCATTGCCTGCAAGGGGGCGTCGTCTCCCTGAGGCTGGGCGCGCTCGCGGCGGCGCACGACAGCGAAAACCACCGGATCAGTGGCTCCCGGCTTCCCGGGCCTCGCTGCTACTCCGGCAGGCACGGCTGTCACTCAGACTCACCAGAGGAGGTCACAGGCGACGAGGGGGAGATCCAAAGATGAGTGAAAAGGCTGCCAGAGCTGCGATTTTATTTGGCTAGGGATCCGGGAAGATGAAGGTCGGGCGAGAATCTCAGAACTCGGATCCATCAAACCCACCCCGGGCGAGAATCAGGGATGAGCAAGGATTAATCGGGACCCAGGGTTAAAGTAATTGGTGGTCAGATCAGGTAGGAAATAAATGGAGAAGTCGGGTCATCAACCAGATCCGCAAGAGCAGAGGGTCCGCGGGGGAAGTTGACCGGGGTCAACAAGCCCCTATGGACCAATCAGAATCTGCCAACTTCATTTTATTTGTTTATTTATTTTAAAATAGTACATGATCGAATTAATAAAAACTTAAAACATGAAAAATATTTATTTTATTTTTTTCTATTTTTTGTGATTTTTAATTAATTTTTTAAAATAAAAATAGGGTATTTACATAGTAGGGCTATATATAGGTATATATACAATATATAGGTTTTTAATTTTGATTTTTAATTAGTTATTTTTATACATTTTTATCCCCATTTTATATTTTATTTATTTATATCATAAAATAAGGAATAAAAAGATATTTTTATTTTATTTTTATTATTTATATACAATAGTGAAATAAATACATATGTACATATATATACATGGTATATTTACAATATATTTTTGGGTTTTTAGTTTTGTTCTTTTTATTTTGTTGTTGTTTTAATTGTTTTATTTTATTTATTCACACCATAAAAGATAGAATATTTACAAAATTTTTGGAAATTAATTTTATTTATAAGGTGAAATAAATACAAGTGAGTGGGCTATATACATGGTGAATGTGCACAAGTGATGTTTTTGTTTTCTTTTTAATTTTTCTATTTTTATCTTGATTTTATATTTATAAATATATACAAGTATTTACAAGCCCATTTTAGTCTCTTTTTGGAGGAAAATACTTTTATTATATTTACAGGTATATTTACACACATGAGCCCCTATCTCCCTCTACTTTGGCTTTTATGCGGTCAGGCCCATGCTGAGCCCTCCCTTGGGTTAGGTTGCTCAATATTTATTCTAAATATTTTCTCTCTTTTTCTTTTTGATCTTTATTCTTTTATTTTTGCACAAAAACATGCTAATTATTACTATTTACATCATGCATGCTTTTGGTAATTATTTATATTTACAAATATATACATGCATTTGCAAAGGTTTTTGTAGCTAAAATATAAGAATAAAGAGTGATGAATGAGTATTATCATCTGGTGAAACTAACAATGATCTAACTTCATTTGATGAAGCACTCGTGGATCATGGCATGCATAGATGGATGCTAGCATTGAAGTCAAAAATAGACTCCATGTATAAGAATGGTGTATGGACCCTGGAGGATCTATATAGAGGGGTAAAATCCATTGGGTGTAAATGGATCTTCAAGAGAAAGAAGGGACCTAATGAGAAGGTAGAGACATTCAAGGCACAACTCGTAGACAAGGGCTACACACAGAGAGAAGGCAATGACTACGATGAGACATTCTCTCTTTGATAATGCTTAAATCCATCAGGGCACTACTAGCTATAAGTGCATATCGTTACTACGCCATTTGTCATATGGATGTCAAGATGGCATTCCTCAATGGATACCTCGAGGAGGATATCTATATGGAGAAGCCCCGGAGCTTCAATACCGAGGAAGGAAAAGTATGCAATCTGAAGAAATCCATCTATGGTCTTAAAAATCTTCTCGTAGTTTGAACATCATATTTGATGAAACCATAAAGAGTAGGATTTTGTTCAGAATCCTGATGAACCACATGTGTACAAGAAGCTTAGTGGGAGTGCCACTGTGTTCCTCATGCTTTACATATATGACATCCTTACCATTGGTAATGATACAGGGATGATGACTAGTGTTAAGATATAGTCGTCCCATACCTTCAAGATGAAATGTCTTGGAAAGCCTCTTATATCTTGGGTCTGAAGCTATTCAGAAATAGAGAAAAGAGGATTTGGGGATTGTCACAACATTGATACATTAAGAAGATCTTGGAACATTTCCTGATGGAGAATTCCAAGAAAGGCTTCCTGATCAATCTCCGTTTCATTATCTTTATTCTATCATGTTGGCCTTAAAAACCCTAGTAAATGCGTGTAAATACCCTTAATTCTTGCATTTTATCATTCATGCATTTGTGTATAAATATTGTATAAAATATTGTTTTTAATGCCAAAATTATAGAATAAAGAAAAGAAAAAGAATAAAATATTGCAAATATTTTATGACCCGAAACCCCGAGACCTAGGCATCTCGATGACTAGGTCGACAAGGAATAAAGTAGGGGGAGATAAGGGCCAAAATACAATAAAAATGACCTTTTATTTTATTCACTTTCCTTCATTTTTAGGACCTATTTTTACTTCCACTTTTTATACTTCAAATAAAGAAACTTTGAACATGAAAGTTGTAGATAATTATAAAAAATACACAATTAATTTCATACAAAAATAATATACAGATAAAAAGATATGATATGAATAAGATTCCAAAATCCCAACTTCCTAGACCTGTATCTCTCAAATAAAAACTCAAAATATATCAAAATCACTTTAATTGTATATAACTTTTAATAAGCTATTTAATGAAGGTGGTTTCATATTTTTTGGAGTTACAGTCTGAAAGTTAGGTTTTGGCCCCTATTGTATACATATACGGATTAAAATATTCATTTTTATTTATTATTCATTATTTTTATAATTTTATATTTTTATAATTTTCTAAATATTATTTATAATATATGCACATATTAAAACTCGAAAAAACACTAAAGAAAACATAAAAATAAAATACTTGTATAAAATACATAGGTAAAATACATATATCTACACCTATATAGATAATACAACTATTTATTTAATTGTATATAATACATTAGAAAAATAAAATAAAAATATATTTAAGTGTATAAAATTAAGTTGTAAATATATAAAATAATAAACCTAATTAATAAAATTAAAAATAAAAAAATAAAAATAAAACATTAAAATATAAAGACAAATATACCTATATATAACCCCTAAAAAGTAATTTGCAATTTTAAACCTCGAAAAAAATAAATAAAAATCATAATAAGATACATTATAAAATAATAAATATTTTTAATTTTATAATCTAAAATTGATAAAATCAATTATTATTTTTAAATGAATTTTGAATTCCTTTTTCGGAGGTTTGTCCTGGTTGGTCCACGTGGACCAACCAAGTGGCTGGACAGTTGACCGCGGGTCAACTAACCCCCCTCATGTTCATGTCAGAACCTCGTTTTTCCTATTTTTGCAGCTTTTTCGAGGCTCGCCCTTTCACCATTTTACGATGCGGTCTTCACGACTTTTGCTCCTCGTGGACTGGTCTTGCACGCCCTATGATTATCTCGAGGAGTGCGTCACGGTTTCGCGAGATCTCTCTCGTCCTTTGGACCTGCTCGTCAACGTGCATAAGAACCACCTCTGACTTCCCATTCATCTTTGATCTCTCTTTCACCACTTTTCCACAGCTCTAAGGTTTCCTCCGTCTTCCTGGTGACAGCGGGAGCATGGTATGGATCTTCTCTTGGTGATTGGCTTTGAATCGAGGCCGGTCCAGTTCACCGGAGTGACTCCACCGGAGCTTCCCTTCGACATGCCCCCAGTGAGCTTCTTGTCCCCTTTTTTGAAACTTGAACTCCTTAGAGTACCGTAGAGTAGCGTAGATCTTTATAGCATCAAATATCTGTCGTTTTGTGCGAAATCCCTAAAATCTCTCAATCGCTAGAGCCCCGGCTCTGCCACTCCGTTCCAGCCACCGCAGTCACGCTCCGACTCCCCTAGCACCTCCATTCTCTCGCTCGCTATTCTCTTATCACCCGACGCACCTCAACCCACCTTACTCTCGCAAAGAGCAAGCTCACCATCTCTTCTTCTTCGCTGCTCGTCGGAGTGGCTTCGCCAGCCGTCGTGCACCCCCTTTTCGCCCACTAGAAGGTCGGGGCATTTTCCCCCCGACCTTATTAACGTCTCCTGTAGGTGTCTCGATCGAAAGAATTGCCTGGGGGTGATTTTATCCCTCGCCGGAGCAACCTGGGATTCGTCCTCGACCTTGTTGCTGTGGAGGAGCTTTGGTGACCGCCAGCTCCTTTTGACGTTACCAGCAGCTAGAGGATGACCGCAGGAACCTATCCGGCCATTTTGGAGCTTGTGGAGAGGCCAGAGGAGGTCGATCAGGCTCGGTGAAATTCATCTTACCAGTGTTCTTTGCCAGTTCATCCTCCCCCTCTCCCCGCCGTTAGATCATGAACGTTGGCCCAGTTTAGATCCTATGTGTTGTATCTCCACGCGTCTTCACCGTCGGATCACCCCAGTCGATCTAATCCTAGCCATTAGAGGTCAACCATCATTGGCCGTCCGTTGCTTGACATGTGGATAAATGACTTCACCCACATTGTCGAATCGCGCCTTTGGTGGGTATTTTGCATACACGCCCTAGCCATTTTTGTAATTAAATATTAGTACTTAATCTTTCCTCTGCTGCTTTATATCTTTTGTAATATTTATATCTAGGCCCCTAACCTTTGCTTATCTATACTCCAGTCCAGGCCACGTCACCTCACGTGACGCTTCACGTGAGGTGGCATTTTTGAAGCCTGGAACTTGGGCACTTTATTATTATTGTTTAGTCCAGAAAGTATTTTGCACGTTATAATTTTTCTGCACAAATTGCACATCAGCCCCTGCATTTATGTAAATCACACGTTGGTCCTTGCTAGGCTTACGTGCTGGTCATGTGAGCTTTGGCGAATTTGCAGGGAAGGGCTTCAGTTTTTGGCTATTTCGTATTGTCCCGTTAACTTTTTGCTAGCTTTATAATACTTTGGTGAAAATTGCAACTTGACCCTTGCACTTTTAGATATTTACAAAAATACCCCAACCTGTGTTGTATTTTCTCTTTGCTGTCTCTATTTATTTCATGCATCTATAAAACTCTAAAAATATCCAAAAAATAGATTTAATTCCATGTTGCATTTTACTTCAATGTTATATTTTTATTTTGCATTTTTGAAGTACTTTATTATTTATAAAAAATCATGAAGAGTCATTTTTGTCCCTGTTTGCATTAGAAAATATATATAAATTATAAAAACTTTTTGAAAAATTCCAAAAAAAGATATTTCTTATTTATTTAAGTATCTTACAACTTCAGACCAAAAATCACAAAAAATACAAATGAAAACTCATAAAAATTGAAAAACCCCTAAAAACCTTTTAAAAATATAAAAAATCTTTAAAAATCCTAAAAATCTATCTTCTATTCCTACATTTTCTATATATTATTATATTTGTATAAAAATTAATTTGGAGAATTTTTGACTCTGTTCTATATTTTTCGTCTCCAAATTAGTTTCGACCATTTATTTTATTCCCTATTTTAGGGTGTTTTGGACTTTAAAATTATATAAAAATTAGCAGAATATTTTTAAAAATCACAAAAATATTATAAAAACATAAAAAATACAAAAGATTTTATTTCCTATATTTTGATTATTTTCTCTATTTTGCTATATATACTATCTCTCTCTTTCCTATATTGTATATATTCTATATAGCTTTATATCCTTTTTAAAATAAAAAATATAAAATATAAGAAGAAATACAAAATCAGAAAATTAAAAATCAAAATAAAAAATAAAAAAAAATAAAAAATTCAAATAAAAAAATAAAAAAATAGAAACCCATAAAACTTACAACTTAGCTAAGTGTTTGAGAAGATTCTCGGCGCTTGACTTGTATCTTGCCTGCTCTACTCCTTTACTTCATGTGATCGACCCCTACTTGCTTGCCATTATACAATCTTAGTAGGGTATAATAAATTTTAACTCTTGCTCTTAATTGCTTAATTACTTGTGTGGGTTAAGTATTGAACAACGAGAGGATTTGAGTAGTCTTCTCAGCGACAGTGATCCTGAATTATCAAGCTATTACTTAACGACTCCCATCCCTTCATTTTTCAAATGGCACCGTTGCCGGGGAGCATCAACTTGTAGAGTAGATTTTTATCTCTTCCCTTGCTCAGCCATTTTTGATTATCTCTCTTTTCTTGATTATTATTTTTGAACCGTCTGACATCTCTTTCTTGTATTCTTGTGAGGGACCACTGACCGAGGAGGATCGCCTAGGTGATTCTATGCAACATTGGAAAGTGGAGTCGACTATTCTACCCTAGCCGACGGGAAAGAGCAGGAGGCTCATGAGAGAGAGAGAGAGAGGATAGTTTAGTATTTTTAATTTTTGGTGAGAGAGAGATTCATTTAACTATTAACTTGTAAAAAAAACAGGTACTCAGGACTTTGGACTCTAGGGCCCAATTTTCAAGTGTTTGTTCACTTGGGGGCTCACCGCGGTTTTTGATGGATTTCATCGCCTTTTTCATTTTGTTTCCCGATTTTGGTTTTCTTTATTTTGTGGGATGAGCCCTTATTTTTTAGGCTTGCTTGATCGTGTAGTCTAAGGCCAAATACCTAATAACCATTGCATGTACCTATAGTCTTTACGTTTGGACTTAGAAATTAATTAATTGCTAAAGTACTCAGTTTCGAAACCACGTGCCGCAAGAGGTCGTATACAGCGCGTGCAGGACCTGTTGTGGCGGGCACCGATCGGCATCAGAGACCGAACTTAGGATTCATTCTGAGTACTTAGCATTTGGTTCTTCACGTGTTGCAATTGCCTGCTTAGAACGATTTCCATGTGCATATCAGCATATAGTATATGTTTAAATTTCCTGTTTTGCATTCCTCATGGAGAGAGCTGGGAAGCACTGTAAGTCTTCTAACTGAGCATTCATCATTTAGGCACTACGAGATTTCCATCTTAGTGTCGCCTTGCATTGCTTTTCCGACCTTCTCCATCTGTTTTTAGATCACTTAGGAATCAAAGAAAACACAAAAAACGTTAGGCACATGTATTGAATCTACTCAAAACAAGTGATAACACAAAAAAATTAAAAATGGGACTGCTAAAAATACTTAACCTAAATAAAATTGATTAATTAGACTCATTACTTTGGGTGAGTAAAGCCCTCAATTGTTTTCGGGTTTCATTGGAAGGTCTCTTTCCAATGAGAGGGCGGATTCATAAGGATTAGAACCCAAAACCCATTCTGTGGCTACCTTGTGTATCGCATGGATTTCCGAAGTATTGGTGCTTCTATCGTAGCAGATGAGTAGGGCTTGGTCGGCAATGGTGCTCTCTATTGTGTAGAGCATCGACCTCATCTGAAGTATCAAGCATAGGCTACGCCTTCACGGGGGTGTCTGTCTCATCGTCTTGCGTCTGAGTAGGTTCTTGCACGCTCACAGGTGATTCCATTGCGAACGAGTTCCGAAGTATTGGTTTCATATATCGACTTCCTCCCTCTATTTCTTTGGCTGAGTGAGGGATCCAAGAAGAGTTACAAGGACCTCAAAAAGTGAAGACTATAGGTTACAAAGGAGGAGGACAAGTACGGGATACTTTTCCGGCAGTACTCTCACTCCTATAGGTGTAGCACTCTAAGGACTCGTGCAAAGATTAATTACCTGAAATCAAATCAAAAACTGACAAAGATAATTGCCGAACCTTCACGTCTTCACGGGGTGAATTGGTGAATCCATTGTTTTGAGGTTTGATTGATTATTTTCATTAAGGTCAAGATCAAAAACATCGCGCACTTGCGCAATTGCTCTCCTTTCTTGTTGACCCTTGCTCACTGCGAGCCGTTCTACTGTTTTACACTCCTTTTATTTCATGTTGATCTCCGTATATTTCATTTACATCGATCATCCTCTTGTCCTTTGATATGGCAACGAGTGGGCAGTTTAGTCGACTCTGTTGACACCCATATCGGTTATATATGCTCGCCTTCTCCAATAATTCATGGCGATTCCCGAAAACCCGATTCGAACTCCGTGAACCTATCTCCAGACTCCTGCCTTCTTCAATAAATCGGGATCACTCTTGTCCCGAACTTTGTCCATTTTGGATGGCCATCGATTTCACTCCTTATACATCGCCATCCTTAACAAAGTTTTGTGTTGACCTTAACACATGACACTTCTCTCAATCTGGTGCTGCGATTCAGACTGATCGAGGCATTCTTCCATGTGCAGATCGGGAACCCGATTTTGAGCCAGAAATTCAAGCAAAATCTGTGATGGCCGGTGGACGAGGAAAGGGACCGCAACACCAACCTGAACCAGAAGTTAATCCTCGGGAAGGGAAGTGTACCACACAGAATTAGGTCAATAGCCAGCTACTTGCATCCATACAAGCAATTCATCAGCAGCTGACTAACCAAGCCCTGGCCCAGACCGCCTTCCAAGATATGTTGAATGATTTGAGGAGGAGGGCTGATGCAAGATATAACAGATGAGAGGATGAGCCAGATCTTGATCAAGAGTTCAATCCGGGAGGTGCTGGAGATGAACTTTAAGTTGGAAGACCCAACTTTGATAGAATGGATGCAGAACCACAGCCGCCGAAGCCGACTTTGAAGCAGACATACAACCCTGGAGCGGGCCGTATCACTGAGTGGATCGAAATTCCACAAATTCACGCCCACTTCGAGCTGAAGCCGCAGTTTCTGTCTATGCTTCCCACATTCCATGGGAACACCACTGAGGAACCATATATCCATCTTAAAAAGTTCGATCGCATCTGTGCTACTGCTCACTACCCTGGTATTCCATTGGGGGTAGTCATGATGACCGCCTTTTCTTTCAGCCTCCAAGATAATGCCTTATATTGGGTCGACCACTTGGGAAAGGTAGTCACGACCTGGGAGGAGTTAAAATCTACAATTTTACATAAATTCTACGCTCTCAGTCGCCTAAACCAGATGCGTGCTCGCATCTCCAGCTCCTGCCAGCAACCCCACAAAACTATCCATGTGGCATGGGAAAGATTCAAAAATCTCCAAGAAAAGTGTCCCTACCATGAGATTCCAAAGACTAGTCTCGTACAACACTTCTTTGGCAAGCTGACACTTGAAAGCCAAAAGCTCATTGATGTCTCTTGCGGTGCCTCTCATTTTAACAAGGACGAGGACGTGGTGTGGAATGTCTTTAAGGAAATGGCTGAAGGAGAAGCCACTCAATCCTCATCGTGCATGTACATGAAGATGCCAACCACCATCAGAAAGCCAATAAACATGGCCACCCATGCCGAAGACAGGGACGAGAGCTCCAACCTAAGTATCATAGGGAGCGACCTGTCCAAGGCAGATATCATAGATAAATGGTCACATGACCTCGAAAAATTGTCATTGATTGAAAAAAGGACCCAGGGGTTGGAGAAGCTCGACCTGATCTCCCAGCAGCTGGAGCAGCTCGTCCGAGTCTTGAATGCCAACATGTGCAACTCTATGTTTGCCACTGCCGAGACATCCGCTGAGAAGAAGGAGCCTTCGCTGAATCAATCGCCGCAACCGACTCCACCGCAACCCTAGCTTATTCAGTACATATATCACGTGCAGGTTCCGGAGCAGCCCCTGCAGCCCCAAACACGGATGGTTGTATATCAGCCTGAGCCCCAACCAATATATTTCGAGCAATTCTCTCCACCTCTGCCACTGATCCAGGAAATCAATGGTGTGTGGAATAATGAAGCACAGCTGACCCGTCCTCAGGGACATTCTCTGGGTCAGCACATGGGCAACCAACAACAGTAGGGTGGGAGACCCTTCTGGCCCTCATATCACCACCAGCCTCCGTCTCAGGGTAACACCTGGAGGCAGAACTATCAGAACGGTCCTCAGCATTATGGATATCGCAATATGGATATCATCAGCAACCGACTGCTTAGTTTCATCAGCAGAACTCACAGTATTCCTCCAACCCTCCTCCTTCTCACCAATTTTCACAGGGTTACCAACCATAGTCTCACCCGTCATATCCACATCCGAGACCCCAACACAGGGAATCCTCTGAGATTGTGTCGATCAACCTGGCCCTAGCTCGCCTAGAATAGTTGATGAAGAACATGGATGAGATGAACCAGAAGATCGACATCTTGACGGCTGCGAAAACAACCATTCTTGCTCAAGTCGAAGCCAACCCGAACAATTTCTGACGCAAGGAGCATGTAGCCGGTAGTGTCCAACCCAAATCAGGTGAATCAAATTGCTTTTTATCTAATGCTATTACTCTCAGGAGCGGTTGGACACTCCAGCCATCGGCGACGATGAAGAGAAATCATCTTGCATCTGACGGGGAGTTGTCAGTTTAGCCAACACAAGGGCCAAGAAGCATTTTTGGAGCAGCACCAGCAACAAAAAAATCGCAAAAAAATGACGAAAGCACAAAAATACAAAAAGATAAAAGCAACCTCGATGGAAACATGCCAACATTGGAGATGCATGCACATGCCCTAGAACCAGCTCCTGACACAAAGAATCTTGTACCTGCAGCGAGTTCAACGCCAACACCAGAAGTCGAGCCTGTAGTTTTTGGTCTACACATTGTAGATGATTCTATACCTTTTTGGCATCTACCTGTAAAAAATAATTGGGACATAGTTTTTAATGACATTATTGTAGATTCTGTAAATATTCCTTTTCCAGAAGCAATGAAAAAATACAAAAATGAAAATTTTTAAAAAATGCTTAGTCCAACCCTGCCATCATTGAGATTATTCAAAACTTGGTCTTGAACATGCCATTGATGAAAGCTCTTGAGTACATGCCCGCTGTGAAGAAAGGGTTGAAAAATGCATGCACAACCAGGCACAGACCTCATCTTCATAATTCCAGAAGTAAGGGTGGAAAGTCTGAAAAGCACATTCTCACCATGGTCACAGTCAATGCTATCAGCAACCTCCCGGATAAGAAGCCAGATATGGCAGCACCTCTTATGCGTTGTCAGATGTTCAATCAGGAGTTCGAACGCACGTTGCTAGACAACGAGTCTTTTGTCAACTTGATGCCAGCCTCACTGCTCACAAAATTCAGGCTAGGACCGCTCAAATCCACAAAGATGATCCTGCAGTTTGCAGATAAATCAGTCAAGTGGCCTAGGAGCATGTTGGAGGACGTGATAGTCACGGTTCAGGGGAAGCAGTTCCCGGCCGATTTTGTCATATTAGATATGGATGTTCGTGCTCCATTACTCTTAACCCCATTTATACTTGGACGACCATCCCTACGGACTTCGAACACAATGGTAAATTATGGGATTGGAGATATTACTTTCGGCGCTGGCAGTGATTAGAGACCCTATCTGATGCAAGACCGCCAGAAGGAACATTTGCAACATGTGCAAGGGTGATTGATTATTCCAAAGACTGCGACTTTTTAGCCGAAGTTCAAGACACCAATCTCTTTGTGGATGACAATGGGATCCATGAATTCCTCTGTTCCCTGAAGGATTGGAAAACACAGTTGAATTTCCCCTTATCGATCATGATGAGACGTTTGCTGATTCACTTAAGGAGACCCAAGTGACGATGATGTGCCTTCAAAAAAAGAGCAGATTATTGAAGAGTTCTGCGATGAGGAATAAATCATTGAAATATTCTGTAAATTTTTGAATGAGGAGTCAGAACAGAGCATGGTGGACGCCAAACAGACGAAAGAGTCACCACCAGAAATAATAGCTGAAGTCACCTTTGAAGTAGCTCCTAGCCCGCCTGAGCTGAAACCTTTGCCCTCCAATATGAAATATGCCTTTTCTTGCAGGAGAACCTAACATGTACCCGGCCATTAACAATGCTCACCTTACTGCGGACCAAGAATCTCGTCTGATAGAGGTTCTTGAATGCAACCACAAGGCAATAGGCTGGAAGACTTCGGATCTCCATGGGATCAATCCATCCTTGTGTTCGCATCACATTTTCCTTGATGAAGATAACAAGCCCTCCAGATAGTTTCAGAGAAGACTCAATCCAAATCCGCGAGAGATTATTATGAAAGAAATTCAGAAATGGTGTGATGCGGGATTTATTTATCCCATCTCCGACAGCAAATGGGTGAGCCCTTTGCATGTAGTGCCAAAGAAATCAAGGATTACCATTGTGAAGAATGACAAAGGATAGGAGATTACGAGATTACGACCAGAGTACCTACTTCTTGATGAGTGTGCATGGATTATCGAAGACTTAATCTCGCCACCAAGAAGGACCACTTTCTGTTACCCTTCATCGACCAGATTCTTGAGATATTGGACGTGAAGGAACACTTCTGCTTCTTGGATGGTAACTCTAGGTATAATCAAGTTGCTATCGCTCCTGAAGACCAAGAGAAGACCACGTTCACCTGTCCTTTTGGAATGTATGCCTTCAGACGGATGTCGTTCGGGCTTTGTAGTACCCCAACCACATTTCAAATGTGTATGCTCGCCGTCTTTGCTGATATGGTGGACAATTTTCTTGAGGTCTTCATATACGATTTTTTGGTCTACGAGGACTCCTTCGATTAATGTCTTGATTATTTAGACCGTGTCTTATGGAGGTGCTACGAAGTGAATATGGTGCTCTCATGGGAAAAGAGCAACTTCATAGTGAATGAAGGAATTGTGCTGGGTCACGTTGCTTCTAAACGTGGTATGGAAGTTTACCCAGCCAAAGTGGAGGTAATTTCTAAACTTGAGCCACTTACAACCATCGAGCAAGTCAGGTCATTCTTGAGCCATGTCGGTTTTTATCGACGTTTTATCAAAGATTTCAGCAAGTTGGCCAGACCATTGACTGAGTTGCTCAGCAAGGAGAATGATTTCATTGTGGATGACCATGTGCTTCTTCCCTTTAATCAACTAAAAGAACTTATTACTCAGGCCCATGTCTTGCAGCCGCCAATCTGGACTCAGCCTTTTGAGATAATGACAGGTGTGTCAGATTATGCCATTGGTGCTGCGCTTGGTCAGAGAAAAGATAATGTTCCATTTGCAATTCACGACGCTAGTCGAACACTCGACGAAGCCCATCGAAACTACACAGTCACTGAAAAGGAGCTGCTAGCGGTAGTCTTTGCCTTGGAAAAGTTCAGATCCTATCTCCTCAGATCCAAAGTGATCATTTACACAGATCACTCAGCCATCCGGTATTTACAACATAAGGACACCAAACCACGTCTTACCGGTGGATCCTTCTCCTCCAGGAATTTGACCTTGAAATCAGAGATAAACCTGGGGTAAAGAATGTGGTGGCCGATCATTATCTAGACTTCCTGAACCAGAATCTCCTGAGCTGAGCTTACAACCAATCATAGAGACCTTTCCAGATGAGACAATTCTATTCACCTCGCTGCCTTGGTATGCAGATATTGTGAATTATCTTGTGACCAAGAGAATCCCACAAGATTGGCCGAAGTTGAAAGTAGACAAATTCTTGTCTAAAATCCATTTCTACTAGTGGAGGATCCATATCTATTTTGTGAGGGGGCAGACTGTATCTGGAGGAGGTGCATTCCTCAGGAGGAAGTTCCAAGTGTCCTCGCATTGTGCCATGATCGAGACTCCGGAGGTCATCATTCAGGCAGACGAATGGCAACAAAATTTCTTCAGAGTGGCCTTTGGTGGCCTACATTATTCAAGGATGCATAAGATTATGTCAAGTGTTGCACTGACTGCCAGAAGATGGGCGGAACCATAAGAATGGGAGACACGATGCCTTTGAAGTTCATTCAGATATCAGACGTCTTCGATCTATGGGGCATCAACTTTATGGGCCCATTTCCCAAAAGCCAGGTCTATGAATACATTCGGTTTGCTGTCGATTATGTGAGTCCATGGGTGGAGGCTATCCCCACCTGAACTGCCGAGAGTCGGACGGTCTATCGATTTTTGAGAGATCACATCATCGCACGGTTTGGGATTCCCAAGATTATAATATCTGATGGGGGTATTCATTTCATAACCAGATAAGTGAAGAAACTAACTTAGGAATTCTGTATAGAACATCGTGTTGCTTCACCATACTACCCACAGTACAATGGCTTAGCTGAGTATTCAAATAGGGCGATCAAGACAATTTTACAGATGCTTGTACATCCGGATCGCAAGAACTGGTCTCAGCTGCTTGATTCAATTTTTTGGGCATACAAAGCCGCGTACAAATCACCTTTGGGAATGTCTCCCTACCGCCTTGTGTATGGCAAGCCATATCATTTGCCCATTGAGCTAATTCACAAATCTTTATGGGCTATCAACATATGTAATTTGGATTATGAGAAAGCCGGGAAGAATCAAAAAGTGGATCTGAATAGATTATTGGAATTCAGAGACTATGCATACGACAACAGCCTGATGTACAAGGAGAAGGTCAAAACATGGCATGACAAGCATATCCGCTGCAAGTCCTTCGAGCCGGGTCAGAAGATATGGTTGTTTGATGCGAAATTAAAGATCTTTCCAGGTGATGAATCTTGTATTCATCATGCTAAAAGCTGCAAATTAAACCCCTGTCTTGACTAATCCAATAAAAACCACCTTTAATTCTTTATCTTTATCCTGTATAATTTACCATTAAATTATTGTATTTAATTTTCTTGTATTTATTTTATCATTAAAAACCCCTAAAAATTAGGTAGATAAATTGTTTATAAATCACTGACCTTTAAAAAAGACTAAAAAATACAAAAACAATTCAAAGATAAAAAGTCGGTGTTTTTATCCCCCTAAAAATACCCCCAAAAATGCTTTTTGTACAAATGACCTCTTTTAACTTTTTGACCAACATGAAAGTTGTAGATCTCGTCGAGACGAGCAACTTTCACGTTTTGACTTTTTCCTAATTTTGCCTCTAACTATTTCTTTTATAATTTTCTTTGTAATTTTACTTTGAATTTTTCTGATTGGGCCACGTGGCGCCCACTGGACCGCCCACATGAACCGCCCCTCTTTCCACCACCCGACACCTCCCTTGGCCGTTGGATCTGCCCCTGATCGCCCTCATCTCCATCGTCCATCACCGCTCCATCATAAGCCATCAGATCTCTGATGAGATCTGATTTTAGCCGCCCACCCCCGCCCCAATCTCAACTGCACGATTCTCTCCATCATCCAACGCTCCTCCTAGTGCCACGTCTCCCTTCGACCTCCGCCGTTCGATCATATCCTATCCTACGCTTACTCCAGTGCCACGTCACCCCTCACCCCTCACCGTTGGATCTCACCCAACTTTCCATCTGGGCCGCTCTTCAACGCCCATTCCCCACCGCTCGATCAGATCCTATGGAGCTGATCTCCACCCTCTACTCACGCACTCATCCCAGCCGTTGGATCGTTAGATCCAACGGCTATGGTTCGTCGTCTACCTCCAGCCTGGCATTCCCTCTTGTATCGCCTCCTCCCCCTTCCTTTTTTAGCACTCTTGTCCGACCACCTCTCCCTCTCCTAACGGTCGTCCTGTGTACCCCACGCCTCCGCCATCTTCGCGCAACCCCCATTTGACACCACCATTAATACCCTTCGCCTTCATTCCACCTGCAAAAACACCTCAGCCACATGTAACCTCCGACTAGCTTCCCCTATAAAAGCCTCTCCTCCGCCACATCCAAACCTTATCCACCATTTGGGGCCTCCTCCCTAACCTTGACCGCCCTCCGGTGATAGCGGAGGGCTGGTCTGGAGGCGATAATGGCCGTGACCACCCCGGTGTGATCCATGGCCTCCGGCCATGTAGCGGCTGCCATTGTGCGTCGCCGAGCACCGGGGAACGGTCGTCCCTGTCGTGCGAAGACCCAGGGCTTCATCTGAAGCCCAACCCATGCCATTTCCCCTGCCAACACCTCGCTTCGGCGAGATGATTTTTTGCCCTTCTTTTCTTTGAATTTTCCAGACTCGATTACTCCTCACACCTTCCATCCGACCACCCTCCGATCTTCTCTTATCATCAGCCATTCACGCGCACCCATCTCCTTCCTCCTGAACCCCTTCCGCAGCCCGATCCAGTGCCTCCGCCGTCACGACGGAGGACTCGCCTGAGCCACCACCTTCTCCACCTCTGCCGGCTCCCATCTCACTCCACTCACTTCACACTTCACTTGCGCACAGCTTCAGCTATGACTGACATTTGCAGGTATCCTCAATGGCTGGAGTCCGCGCCTTCCCGTCGATCTTGAAATTCTCCTCCGACGACAGAGCTCCATCTCGCCACTCCAGATGTCGACGGAGCCCCACCTGGTCTCCACGAGCCTCGCCGGGGGATCAGACACCTTCCTGGATCATCAAGCGACCCCTCAGAGCTCGGCGGAGCTTTATAAGGCACGCCGAAGCCCCGCCTCCTACGGTAGGCCACGATGGAAGAAGACGACACAGTCACTGTCCGATCGATTCGATCAGACGGCTTCAGACGGCCACGAAGACGCCACATGGTGCCCGAGCCTCATATCCAGACCTATAGGCTCGGGTCCCACCAACCCTTGACCCGAGCCTCCCGATACGCCCACGTGGCCCGAGCCAAGGCAGCTTCCCGAGCCTAGGCGCCTCACGTGCCCAACACGTGAGGGCCTGTGTAAATTGCAGGACAGACCCGGAAGTTTTATGAAATTTCATATCGGTCCCCAGACACGTGCCTCACGTGCGTGCGTGGGTATTTTATAGTGAAGACCTCTAAAGTTTCAAAAATTACAAAAATGCCCCCGTGTACAAGGAATATTTATGAAGGGGCCTAGGCGGTTTCTTTTATTTGCATTTAGGTCCATCCAGGGACCTAAATGCAATATTTATCCTTTTATTTTCTTGCACTTTTATTACAATTATGCCCCTGCATTGTTTTTAGCATAACTTGAGCATCGTAGGTCCAAATTGCATGATTTTAGTGTCGTTTCGATCCTTGTTTTGTCCTCTACATCTTAGCATGTTTAATTTTCTCATTCGCCACTATTTTAAATGAAGTGATTTTTTATGTGACAAATGAGACCCTGCTCTTCTTGTTCTTGCTTGGATTTGATGACCGCTTTTCATGTTGTGATTAAAAGGACACTAATTTCCAATTCTATTCTGTTGCTCATATTTTTAGGATTTAATTGTAATCTTTATCTTGGCATACATGTATCATAAATATTTGCTCATCCATCACTTTCTAATTCCATAAAAACCGACTAAAAATTGCATGCATCGTAGTATTGTATTTTAAATTGCATAGTTCATCATGTGGACCTAAAATTGAGAATTGTTCGCATTTGTGATTCATGAATCAAAATTTGATAAATAAATTAGGTAGTTGTGTCCCTGTGCTCGACCTTGGTAGACTTGCCAAGTAAGAATATTCCACAGCATTCAAAAGACTATGGTTTTTGCTGAACCAAATTTGTCTCCTATACTACGACTATTATTCATTCTTAAAGAAGCGAATTTCTCGTTCATCAAATGGCGCCGTTGCTGGGGACACGGCTTAAGTTAATTATTGGATTTTGATTTTCTTTGTTGAATAACTTCAAATATTTCAGGTCCTCATTTCATGCATCATTTTTTGCATCTTATCTGTTGATTTAATTTCTCTGAGTATTCTAACTTTTCTCTTTTGTGGCAGGGCCCATGAACATCGAGGACACTTGATCCTCATGGAGGCTTAAAATCGGGAGCTTCCGCTGAAGAGGCCGCAAAAGAATCTGTGAAGAAATTTTAGGAGTTTTAGATCAGACAGCCTGCATTTCATACTGTAAAAAAAGGAAGAAGAACTTGCATTTGCATATTTATTTTCGGTTCTTGCATGTTGTACAAAAAAAAGTAGATCACTCGATATCTACCCCTCCCCCCCCACACACACCTGCACTTGCACATACACACTCACCCCCACCATCTCCCCCTGTATATTTCTCTCTCTCTCTCTCTCTCTCTCTCTCTCTCTCTCTGCGTGTGTATATTTCACGAACCCCCTCCCCCTCACCCTTGTATCATAGAACACCCCCCTTAATTCAGACCTTACTTAGGCTATTTGTAGCCTAAGTATAGGGGGGACTTGCCTGCTCATCCCTCCCTCATTCGGTCTTCTTGTACTTAGGTCAATATTGACCTGAGTATAGGAGGATCCTCCTCCTCAGTTCCACTATACCACCCTATATTTGAATCGAGCCTTGGGTTCATGGCACTTGTGCTATGAGGACATATCAAAATTTAAGTATAGGGGGGTATACCAGATATTACTGTATATTTACTTTATCCTTAGCTCATGTTTTTAAATCTTTTTATTTTTTTTCTTCGGGATGGGTTTTGGTAAACTTGTGAACTGAGTGTTGTAAAAACCTATAAAATTTATTTATTAAAATTGAGGGGTTAATTTTTGTAATTATTCCTGTAAAAAAACCCATAAAAATCTGCAAAAGCCAAAAATTACACAAAAACATTCACTAACCAAGGAGTTGGTGTATTCCTGACACATTCACATTCACTCAAGGCTTGAGGATTTTGAGGACACTTGATTTCTGTGATCTTGAGAGTCTGAGTTAACATGCCTTAGTCATTAGAGTTTTTAAAACTTAAATATCCACACTTCCCTAGTTTGAAAGATTTGAGCGTTATATTGCACTCTTCATCTCTACCTTCAAGAAAAATATGATTAGCACAGTCACTTCCACAACTGCATGACTGATGAGTTGAGTTGAGATATCACTTGAGGAACTAGGACCAGAGATTTGAGTTTAGACCCGATTTAATGATATTCAAGGATGGGATAAAGTTAATGAAGGCTTCAGAAAACCTGAGTGTCAGCAAATCCCTAGCCAGTATGCGAACAAGATTTCTATGCTATCTCTTTGATATTTACCTATGTGCTAGGGTGTGATGAAACTTAATGGAAATTGTTGATCAGTGTGCGCCAACTTTTGGTAAAAACAGTGGAGCTAGCCAACAAAAGAAAAGAAATGTCAAAGAAAAAGATCTAAATACCAAAATCAAATTACAAATGAGCTTCCACCAATGGCGAGTGCTCCCAAACATTTTCAAAGTGTCCACTTGGACCAAGCGCTAATTAGGACCAAGGAGTTGGGCTGACATCACAAAAAGGGCTCTGCATCGTAAGCGATATAAGTCTGGGTGTCGAAGGTATCTTAGATACTCAAAAGAGACACACCCCGGTGTACTCCCAGAAAAACAAGTGCAAACGACTCCAACTCTCTTGACGGACACATTGATCAGCAATATTAAAATTTACATGTGTTGAGTAAAAAGGCACTCGAGAGGCCCCTTGTTCCAATGTGAGGGTGAGAAAAATAGACACAATCCCATTACCTCCATCATCTGGCCGTCCATCAACATTTCAAGTCTGACAAACTAATGAGACGATTGGCTGAAGCAAGAATAGACTTATTCCCTAGTATTGAGGATTAGGTCTAGAGGAGAGTCTTTGGGACTGGAACTTTGAGTGATGCATCGACTCGTCTCTCATGAAATGCAGTACACGAAATGTCATATACTTATATTATATGTACAAAAAGAGAGTCTGATAATCAGAGAAGTTGGATTCCTTCTGACTAAGGCTTGGATAAACCCATAAATTTAAGATCTCTTAAATTAAGGGTCTTCGAAAGATTGAGCCTTGAATTTTTCACGTGCACTGTCAGGAATTAATCCGACTCCTTCATTCTTTAGATGCTCGAGGACGAGCATGGTTTAAGTATAGGGGTATGATGAATCTTGTATTCATCATGCTAAAAGCTGCAAATTAAACCCATGTCTTGACTAATCCAATAAAAACCACCTTTAATTCTTTATTTTTATCCTGTATAATTTACCATTAAATTATTGTATTTAATTTTTTTGTATTTATTTTATCATCAAAACCCCCTAAAAATTAGGTAGATAAATTTTCTATAAATCACTGACCTTTAAAAAAGACTAAAAAATACAAAAACAATTCAAATATAAAAAGCCGGTGTTTTTATCCCCCTAAAAATACCCCCGAAAATTCTTTTTGTACAAACGACCTCTTTTGGCTTTTTGACCACCACGAAAGTTTTAGATCTCGTCGAGACGAGCAACTTTCATGTTTTGACTTTTTCCTAATTTTGCCTCTAATTATTTCTTTTATAATTTTCGTTGTAATTTTACGTTGAATTTTTCTGATTGGGCCACGTGGCGCCCACTGGGCCGCCCATGTGGCCCGCTCCTCTTTCCGCCACCTGGCACCTCCCGCGGCCGTTGGATCTGCCCCTGATCACCCTCATCTCCGCCATCCATCACCGCTCCATCATCAACCGTCAGATCTCTGATGAAATTTGATCTTAGCCGCCCACCCCCGCCCTAATCTCAACTGCACTATTCTCTCCAACATCCAACGCTCTTCCTAGTGCCACGTCTCCCTTCAACCTCCGCTGTTTGATCCTATCCTATCCTACGCTTACTCAAGTGCCACGTCACCCCTCACCCCTCGTCATTGGATCTTACCCAACTTTCCATCTGGACCGCTCTTCAGCGCCCATTCCCCACCGCTCGATCAGATCCTATGGAGTTGATCTCCACCCTCTACTCACGCACTCATCCCAGCCGTTGTATCGTTAGATCCAATGGCTGTGGTTCATCGTCTACCTCCAGCCTGGCGTTCCCTCTTGTAACGCCTCCGCCCCCTTCCTTTTTTAGCACTCTCGCCTGGCCACCTCTCCCTCTCCTAACGGTCGCCCTGTGTACCCCACGCCTCCGCCATCTTCGCGCAACCCCCATTTGACACCGCCACTAATCCCCTTCACCTTCATTCCACCTGCAAAAATGCCTCAGCCGCATGTAACCTCCGACTACCTTCCCCTATAAAAGCCTCTCCTCCACCACATCCAAACCTCATCCACCATTTGGGGCCTCCTCCCTAGCCTTGACCGCCCTCCGGTGGCAGCGGAGGGCTGGTCTGGAGGCGATCATGGTCGTGACCGCCCCGATGTGATCCATGGCCTCCGGCCATGTAGCGGCCGCCATTGTGCGCCGCTGAGCACCGGGGAATGGTCGTCCCTATCGTGCGAAGACTCAGGGCTTCATCTAAAGCCCAGCCCAGGCCATTTCCCCCACCAACACCTCGCTCCGGCGAGGTGATTTTTTGCCCTTCTTTTCTTTGAATTTTCCCGACTCGATTACTCCTCGCACCTACCACACGACCACCCTCCGATCTTCGCCTATCATCAGCCATTCACGCGCATCCATCTCCTTCCTCCAGAACCCCTTCCGTAGCTCGATCCAGTACCTCCGTCGTCACGACGGAGGACTCGCCTGAGCCACCACCTTCTCCACCTCTGCGGCTCCCATCTCACTCCACTCACTTCGCACTTCACTTGCGCACAGCTTCGGCTATGACTAACATTTGCAGGTATCCTCAATGGCCAGAGTCTGCGCCTTCCTGCCGGTCTCGAAATTCTCCTCCGATGACAGAGCTCCATCTCGCCACTCCAAATGTCGGCGGAGCCCCACTTGGTCTCCACAAGCCTCACCGGGGGATCAGACACCTTCCTCGATCATCAGGCGACCCCTCGGAGCTCGGCGGAGCTTTATAAGGCACGTCGGAGCCTCACCTCCTCCGGTAGGCCACGACGGAAGAAGACGACACAGTCACCGTCTGATCAATTCGATCAGACGGCTTCAGACGACCACGAAGACGCCACGTGATGCCCGAGCCTCATATCCAGACCTACATGCTCGGGTCCCACCAACCCTCGACCCGAGCCTCCTGAGACGCCTACATGGCCCGAGCCGAGGCAGCTTCCCGAGCCTAGGCGCCTCACGTGCCCAACACGTGAGGGCCTGGGTAAATTGCAGGACAGACCTGGAAGTTTTACGAAATTGCAGATCGGTCCCCAAGTACATGCCTCGCGTGCGTGCTTGGGTATTTTACAGTGAAGCCCTCCGAAGTTTCGAAAATTACAAAAATGCCCCCGTGTACAAGGAATATTTATGAAGGGGCCCAGGCGGTTTCTTTTATTTGCACTTAGGTCCCTCCAGGGACCTAAATGCAATATTTATCCTTTTATTTTCTTGCTCTTTTATTACAATTATGCCCCTGCATTGTTTTTAGCATAACTTGAGCATCATAGGTCCAAATTGCATGATTTTAGTGTCGTTTTGATCCTTGTTTTGTCCTCTACATCTTAGCATGTTTAATTTTCTCATTCTCCACTATATTTAATGAAGTGATTATTTATGTTATAAATGAGACCCTGCTGTTCTTGTTCTTGCTTAGATTTGATGTTCGCTTCTCATGTTGTGATTAAAAGGACTCTAATTTCCAATTCTATTCTGTTGCTCATATTTTTAGGGTTTAATTGTAATCTTTATCTTGGCATACATGTAACATTGAATATTTGCTCATTCCTCACTTTATAATTGCATAAAAACTGACTAAAAATTGCATGCATCGTAGTATTGCATTTTAATATGCATAGTTCATCATGTGGACCTGAAATTGAGAATTGTTCACACTTGTGCTTCATGAATCAAAATTTGATAAATAAATTAGGTAGCCGTGTCCCTGTGTTCGACCTTGGTAGACTTGCCAAGTAAAAATATTCCATAGCATTCAAAAGACTGTGGTTTTTGCTGAACCAAATTTGTCTCCTATACTACGACTATTATTCATTCTTAAAGAAGAGAATTTCACGTTCATCACCAGGTAAATTGAAAAGAAAATGGACTGGGCCATTTACAGTAAGGCATGTGCATGACAATTGAAGCGTACTGATATCTAGTTTGTCAGCTGACGCACAACCATTCGTAGTCAATGGACAGCTTCTGAAGCCTTACCTTGAACATGATATGTTTATGTCTGTCGTTGACTCTATTCAAGTGATCTATGAGGATGAACTTAATACTTCCAAAGTGGCAGTAGAAGATAAAGCAGAGCAAAACATTTTTGAATGACTCTTCTTCTTTTCTTCTTTTCTTCTTTTCCTTCTTTCCTCTTTTATTCTACCGAAAAGGTGTCATCCCCTTCATCAGTGCTACACTTAGGATGTACTCTATCCTAAGTGTAGGGGGGATGTGCACCCCGCATGTTCATATTCCCTCTTTTATCTTTTTTCTTCTTTTCTTCTTTTCCTTTTTTATCTTCTTTTTCTACCAAAATGGTGTCGCCCCTTTTTTGTCAGTCTTCTATACTTAGGACGTACTTTATCCTAAGTATAGAGGGGTGTACACCTCGATTACTTTCATTCTTTGATCCTCTCCATTGTCTCCTCTTCTCGTATATACTTATGGATATCTTACCCTAAGTATTGGGGGAGACAGTCTGAGTACGATCTGTTCATTCCCACCCTTGACCCAATCTTCTTTGTGTACAGTTTGCTATACTTAGGATTATTTGATCCTAATTATAGGGGAGACGGTCAACTTCTCATTCGTTCATTTCTCTATCCCTTTATTATTTAGACTTTTCTATACGCAGTACGAGTTATGTATTCTCTTTTCTCTCTGATCTATGAGGATATAGCTCAAGCTAAGTATGGGGGTCGTATATACTACGTATATACTTTAGCCATAACTCGTACTTTCATATTTTTTATTAATAACTATGGCTATAAAAACATTAATCAAATTCATTAAAAACACTTAATAAAAGGATGTTATTATTCCTCAAATTCTTTTTGTAATTACTGACTAATAAATCAGGTGAAATTGTTTTTTGCAAAATGTTTGAAAAATAGTTTGAAAATCTTTTTGTAAAATTTTTTGAAAACTATTTGGAAAATGTTTTGTTAAATATTTTCAACCGTTGTAAAAATTGTTTTGTTTGAAAAATTATTTTCTTTGTGTGAAATAAAAATATTTGAAAAATAACTTGCAAATGGTTTGAAAATGGTTGTAAAAATATTTGAAAAATCAATAGTTACTGTTTGAAAAACCGTTGCAAAATGATTTTCAAATATGTGTACATGTTTGTAAAAATTATTTGTAAAAGTTATTTTGGACTATAGTTTTCAAAAATTGTTTTAAAAACCTTTTTCAAATAAGTTTGGGGAATATACACATCACACTAAAAAGTTCTATATATATAAATATGACCATTTACCCTTGTAAATTCTTAAAACCTAATTCTTGTAAATATAAGATGCACCCTGTGTAAATATGTGCCTAATTTTTATCCAAAAATATTTTGTTTTCAAAAATTCCAAAAAAACATTTGAAAAATCTTTTTGAAAATAAAAAAATGCATATGCATCATCCTTTTCAAAAATCGATAAAAAGCTCAAAATCTTCGAAAATTGCATCACAAAAATATTTTCTGCATTCTGCATTGCATTTGCATGGCATTAGCATTTTTCGGATTAAGTATAATAATTGAACAAGTCTAAGTAAAATCCGAAGATTGGAGCTTGGTTGGACCTTAAAATCTACTTAATAACAGGAACCTTACAGGAGCTTGAATTGAGGTACTTTAGGTCTAGTTGACTTAATTCTTTGAGGATCATGAGACTTAGTTCAATGGATTCTTGACTGCATAAGTAGAGTATTTCGGAGCACACGCACGACTCTTGTTGATAATGACCTAACTTGGACACCTGCACCTTTCACTTGGCTCAACTCAGTTGGAGTGGTGAGGGGGTGGGATTTACCGATATGAGACGCACACAAGTGGAAACATTTGTCCTCCTCTAGGGAGGGAAGTGCACCCCAACCCGTCCAGTGATGATGAATTCTAAAGACAGGAGAGTGTGGGTTGCAATAAAGCTTCAAAAGAGGGATAGTCTACTAGCTCAAGAGGGAAAACTCCCTATGTAAATGCTGATGTATATAGTATTTCAAAAAAAATAACAAAAAGCAAAAAGCAAAAACCCTAAAAAAGTGGGCATGCCTGTATAAAAATAAAATGCCGGACGAAGTGTATATATGATGTATAGAAAATAAGCTAGCTTGAGCTTCAAAGTTAAATGATGTGAGCCTGCAGCTGGATGACTTGACTACACTGGTCTTGCATCCTAGGATATGTAGCTACACTAACTACCGTCCATTCTTCACTTCACCCCCTCCTCTTGAGTTGGTTGTCACTTGATCTTAGAAGGGAATACCCCGTACCTCGAGGAAGGAGTTACTAGATTGGGGAATCACTGGGTTGTCATACTGGAGAAGTCAGTCTCCTTGTCATTTCAGTTGGGGAAAGCCACCATCACTCACACTGTACGATTTAGATTCATAGGCATAAGGGTTTGCGTATTAAGTGAAGTATTCTGACCTGGCTATTGAGGTGACTTGAGAAGAATTTTGAGATTCTCAAAGGCTGTTGGATTTCAAATCCGATTCCCATTAAGGTTCCACCCGCACTAAAATTCCAAAGGTCTGACTTAAGCTCCAAACTTTGATTTTGTGAAGACAAGTTTGATAAATAAACTTAATCCATTTTCTTCCTTTTCTTTTCTTTGTTTTTCTTTTTCTGCACTTATTGCATAAGTGTTAGCTAGGGACTAGCATAGTCAAGTATAGGGGGATGATGAATCTTTGTTTCATCATCTTTATTTTATCATTTTGGCCTTAAAAACCCTAGTAAATGCATGTAAATACCCTTAATTCTTGCATTTTATCATTCACAAATTTGTGTGTAAATATTGTATAAAATACTATTTTTAATAACAAAATTATAGAATAAAGAAAAGAAAAGAAAAAGAATAAAATATTGCAAATATTTTATGACCCGAAACCCTGAGACCTAGGCATCTTGATGACTAGGTCGACAAGGAATAAAGTAGGGGAGATAAGGGCCAAAATACAATAAAAATGACCTTTTATTTTATTCATTTTCCTTCATTTTTGGGACCTATTTTTAGTTCGACTTTTTATACTTCAAATAAACAAACTTTAAACATAAAAGTTGTAGATAATTAAATATAGAAAAATACAAAATTATCTTCATACAAAAATAATATACAGATAAAAAGATATGATCTGAATAAGATTCCAAAATCCCAACTTCCCAAACCTGTATCTCTCAAATAAAAACCAAAATATATCAAAATCACCTTTAATTGTATATAACTTTTAATGAGCTATTTAATGAAGTGGTTTCATATTTTTTGGAGTTATGATTTGAAAGTTAGGTTTTGGACCCTTATTGTATACTTATACAGATTAAAATATTCATTTTTATTTATTATTCACTATTTTTATAATTTTATATTTTTATAATTTTCTAAATATTATTTATAATATATGTACATATTAAAACTGGAAAAAACACTAAATAAAACATAAAAATAAAATACTTGTATAAAATACATAGGTAAAATGCATAGCTCTACCCCTATATAGATAAACAACTATTTATTTAATTGTATATAATACATTAGAAAAATAAAATAAAAATATATTTAAGTGTATAAAATTAAGTTGTAAATATATAAAATAATAAACCTAATTAATAAAATTAAAAATACAAAACAAAAATAAAACATTAAAATATATAGACAAATATACCTATATATAAACCCTAAAATGTAACTTGTAATATTAAACTTCAAAAAAATAAATAAAAATCATAATAAAATACTTTATAAAATAATAAATATTTTTTATTTTATAATATAAAATTAATAAAATCAATTATTATTTTTAACTAAATTTTGAATTCTTTTTCAAGAGGTTTTCCTAGTTGGTCCACGTGGACCAACCAGGTGGCTCGGACAGTTAACCGTGGGTCAACTATCTGACCCCCCTCTTGTTCATGTTAGAACCTCACTTTAACCTATTTTCGCAGATTTTTTGAGGATAGCCCTTTCACCATTTTACGATGCGGTCTTTACGACTTTTGCTCCTCGTGGACTGGTCTTGCACGCCCTATGATTATCTCGAAGAGTATGTCACTGTTTCAGGAGATCTCTCTCGTCCTTTGGACCTTCTCGTCAATGTGCATAAGAACCACCTCTGACTTCCCATTGATCTTTGATCCCTCTTCCACCACTTTTCCACAGCTCTAAGGTTTCCCCTGTCTTTTTGGTGACAGCAAGAGTGTGGTGCTAATCTTCTCTTGGTGATTGGTGTTGAATCGAGGCCGGTCCAGTTCGTCGGAGTGACTCCGCCGGAGCTTCCCTACGACGTACCCCGGTGAGCATCTTGTCCCCTTTTTTGTAACTTGAATTCCTTAGAGTACCGTAGAGTAGCACAGATCTTTTATAGCGTCAAGTATCTGTTGTTTCGTGCGAAATCCCTAAAATCTCTCGATCGCCGGAGCCCCGGCTCCGCCGCTCCGTTCCGGCCACCGCAGTCATGCTCCGACTCCACTAGCACCGCCATTCTCTCCCTCACCGTTCTCTTATCACCTGATGCACCTCAACCCACCTTGCTCTCGCAAAGAGCAAGTTCGCCGCCTCTTCTTCTCCGCTGCTCGCCGGAGAGGCTTTGCCAACTGCCATGTGCCCCCTTTTCGCCAACTAGAAGGTCAGGGCATTTTGCCCCCGACCTTATTAACGTCTCCTGCAGGTGTCTCGATCGAAAAATCGCCTGGGGGTGATTTTATCCCTCGCTGGACCAACCTGGGCTTCATCATCAACCTCGTCACCGTGGACGATCTCCAGTGACCTCCAGCTCCTTTTGATGCCACCAGCTTATAGAGGATCACCGCAGGAACCCAACCATCCATTTTGGAGCTTGTGGGGAGTCCGGAGGAGGTCGATCAGGCTCGACGAAGTTCATCTCGCCAGTGTTCTTCGCCAGTTCATCCTCCCCCTCTCCTCGCCGTTAGATCATGTACATCGACTCAGTTTGGATCTTAGGCGTTGGATCTCCGTGCATCTTCACTATCGGATCACCCCAGTCGATTTAATCCCAGCCATTGGAGGTCAACCGTCATCGGTTGTCCGTTGCTTGACACGTGGATAAGTGACTTCACCCACACCGTCGGATCGCGCCTTTGCGTGGGTATTTTGCATACACACCCTCTCCATTTTTGTAATTAAATATTAGTACTTAATCTTTCCTCTGATGCTTGATAACTTTTGTAATATTTATATCTAGGTTGCCAACCTTTGCTTATCTACACTCCAGTCTAGGCCACGTCACCTCATGTGACGCTTCATGTGAGGTGGCATTTTTGCATCCTGGCCCTTAGGCACTTTATTATTATCATTGTTTAGTCCAGAATGTATTTTGCACATTATAATATTTCTGTACAAATTGTAAATCATCCCCTGCATTATTTGTATCTTTTTTACATTTTGAAGGCTGATTATTTTTTTTCTGTAAATTACACGTTGGTCCTTGCCAAGCCCACGTGCCGGTCACGTAAGCTTTGGTGAATTCAAAGGGAAGGGCTTCGATTTTTGGCTATTTCATATTGACCCGTTAACTTTTTGTTAGCATTATAATATTTTGGTGAAAATTGCAACTTGGACCTTGAACTTTTAAATATTTAAAAAAATACACCTACCCATGTTGTATTTTCTTTGTTGTCTCTATTTATTTCATGCATCTATAAACTCTAAAAATATCCAAAAAATTGATTTAAGTCCCTATTGCATTGTACTTCAATGCCGTAATTTTATTTTTCCTTTTTTTAAGTATTTTATTATTTATAAAAAATCAAGAAGAGTCATTTTCATCCCTGTTTGCATTTGAAAATATATAAAAATTATAAAACCTTAATTCCAAAAAAAATATATTTCGTATTTATTTAAGTATTTTACAACTTGAGATCAAAAATCACAAAAAATACAAAATCAAACTCATAAAAATTGAAAAGCCCTAAAACCTTTATAAAAATATAAAAAATCTTTAAAAAATCCTAAAAATCTATCTTATGTTCCTGCATTTTCTCTATATTATTATCTTTGTATAAATATTAATTTGGAGAATTTTTGACACTGTTCTATATTTTTCATCTCCAAGTTAGTTTCGACCATTTATTTTATTCCCTATGTTAGGTTGTTTTGGACTATAAAATTATATAAAAATTAGAAAAATATTTTAGAAAATCACAAAAACATTATAAAAATATAAAAAGCACAAAAAGATTTTATTTCCTATATTTTGATTATTTTCCCTATTTTGCTATATATACTATCTCTCTCTTTCTTATATGTATATATTCAATATAGCTTTATATCCTTTTTAAAAGAAAAAAATATAAAAATATAAAATATAAAAAGAAATACAAAATAAGAAATTATAAATCCAAATAAAAAATATAGAAATCAAAAAAATCAAATAAAAAATATAAAATTTAAAACCCACAAAACTTGCAACATGGCTAAGTGTTTGAGAAGATTCTCGGCGCTTGACTTGTATCTTGCCTGCTCTACTCCTTTGCTTCTTGTGATCGACCCCTACTTGCTTGCCATTATACAATCTTAGTAGGATATAATAAATTTTAAATCTTGCTCTTAATTGCTTAATTACTTGTGTGGGTTAATTATTGAACAACGAGAGTATTTGAGTAGTTGCCTCAATGACAGTGAGCCTGAATTATCAGGCCATTACTTAGCGACTCCCATCTCTTCATTTTTCACTTCCTTCCTTTAAGACATGGGGATGGCTCCTCAAAGTGTTGAGGATATGAAAGCCATGGTTGGGTGCCCTTACACATCAGTTGTGGGAAGCCTTATGTATGCCATGATGTGCACAATGACGTATATATGTCATGTAGTCCAAGTGGTAAGTTGTTACCAATCCAGATATGGAGAACAACACCAAAACGTAGTGAAGAACATCTTTACTTATCTAAGACAGGCGCATGTTTACATTTTGGTCTATGGAGATGGTGATCTCCAAGTCTTAGGATACACAGATTTAGACTTTCAATCTGATATAGATGACCATAAGTCAAATTTACGGTTTATATTCTTGTTGATCGATGGTGTTGTGAGATGGAGAAGAAAGAAGCATGACACTACGATTGATTCAACAATATACGTCGAATATATTGCGGCATCAGATGCAGCAAAGGAGGTGGTGTGATTACGAAAGTTCATCCTGTAACATGGTGTATTTCCTCTGATACTCCCATCCCGCTGCTCTATGATAATACGAGAGACATAGCTCTGGCAAAGGAACCCAGGTGGCATCAAAAGAATAAACACATGGAAATAAAGTAACACATCATTCGAGAGATTCAAAAGCGTGGTGGCATCATCATCACCAAGGTGGCCTCTGCCGACAACATTACTACTCACCTTACCAAACCTTTGACCCAAAATGTTTTCAACTAGCATGTAATGAGCATGGGTATAAAGATTGTACCTGAATGGTTCTAAGGGCTAGTGGAAGATTGTTAGCCATGTGAGCCCGGGGCGAACCATTTCTACAATAGATGTTAATGTAGTCTTTGATATATCAATAAAGGTTATTTTTTTATTTTCACTCCTTATCTGAGATTAAATGAATGAATGCACTTATAAGGTCTCTTAGTACAATTAGGGTTATGTACCATGGTCATCTTAATAATAATGTAGTTGTTGATTCAATGGTTGAATCATAAAGGTCGGTGCTTGAATGATATCTAAAGAGTTAGATTGATGACTCATCAAGTACCTTCAAATGAGTATTAATAGATGACCTCAAGCTTGAGGAAGATGAGGCAATTCTCTTATAAAGGCTGATATCTGATCGACCTCTTCACGCACGTACTCTACATAGGAATAGAGATTCGGAGGTGTTAGATAAGTTAGGGAAAAGAGTTACAAGATCGAGATAACCAAGACCTATGTCGTATGGTATCATGACATAGGCGTGCATCCTTTCACTGGAGATAGATGTATTACTATATGTCTAAGAATGTGCATTTGGTAAACCATTAGGTTAATGACCTAATCAAGGTCTATACACCGGCGAGCTGGTGTGCATACATGGACATATGAGTAATACAATCTCTTAGAGGGATCATACAGGTTTACTACTAAATCGAAAGACATGAGCTCACTAATGAGGTATTGGGACCAATCAAATTCCATGCATGGTCATCTTGCTTTGGAAGCATGGCAAAAATTTGTTGGTATACTATATGCTTTTGGAAACCATGTGATGGATACCAACTCCCAGTGACCAAATGAGAACCTTAATGATAAAACCTTGAGGAAAATAGTTTAAATATGATCGAAAACATCGAGTTTATTCTAGGTCTTTCAGTATACAGGATGTACAGGTATTAGGAATACTCGAGGGTGATGTGATCCTAAACGATTGTATAGTCATGACACTTCCATTCCGAGGGAATGATGAAACAAGCTTGGATTTTTGTGACTCCTCTGAGTAGATTAGTAATCTGATCTTAGTCCTAGTGTTGGACGTTGATCTGAATGAGATTCAGATGCAATAAGAAGATTGTATTTGCAGTGTGATTTAATCAAACATCTTTGAGAGGTCCTTGAGATCTGGATTTGAGATATGACCTCAATATCCAAGTCACTATTCATGGAATGTACAATCGCCTAATACTTATCTCTAAGTATTTGTAGAGAAAGCACATTACTCTTGAAAAAGTTAAAGAATAACTCTATTGTTGGTAATGTATCTGAGCATTGGGAAATTGATGATTAAATGTGATTTAATTATCATGAATAATATGAATATGAATTATATTATTTGGACACATGAGAATAGTTATCTAAGATAATTAAATATGATTTAACTATCAAGGATATGATTAATGTGGATATCACTATCCATAATAATCATAAATATTATCAATGTGATTTATAATATGTGGAGAGATTTAATTGTAAATAGTATTTACGAATTAAATGTTGATGTGAATTAAATTCACATTGACCAATTAATTATAAAAGTAATTTACATTTAATATTAGATGAATGAATATGATTCATAATTGCCAAAGGTATGATTGAAATTATCACAAGATAATTTGGAATTATTTTGGTGAATAATTATGCAACAAAAGTTGTTTCAGATGTGGAATATTTGATGAGATATGAGATCTAATCACCCGTGGAATGAGAGAGCCTCCTTACCATAATAGGAGTGGACGTCCACCGTGAGTCTCAATTCTTGGTGGTCGTCCACCCTATGTATAGAAGGAGGCTTGCTCTCCTTTCAAGTAATTTCATATTGCTTGATTTAATTTAAATTTAATTATATTGATGGATCTTCAATATATTTAATTTATTGTTAAATTAACTCTTTGTTGTTGCGAATTAATGCAGTAAAGTCATGGCCATTGATTTTAAAGCATAAATTATCCCACACCATTGATTATGTGTGCACATGGATGTGATCCACAGACATCCAATTTAGTCTAAAAGAAAGGGTAAACCCTAGTCTTTTATACTAGAATAAAAGATAAACAAATATATATATATATATATATTCACGTATACGCCCAAGCTCTCTCTCTCTCTCTCAATATTATGGTCATCCACCATATTGACCTAGAGAGCCTCGCAGTCGTCGCATCGCTATTGCGTTGACGGATCGACTGCTCGTGGATCTTTGCCTTCTTCGATGCATCTTGCTCATGAGGAAGGCTATCGATTTCATGAGAAGAAATCATGAGACTCCATGCTTGGATCATCAACTTGTATTGCAGGAAGCACGTGTCTCATCTTCACACCCACTAGTACATCCTTCATTGGATCAGACTTGAGACATGAGATCTCTTTGCTTAAGATACACGCAATTTCAATCATGCTTCAATAGGTAATACTTTGACTCATTTGCGATATTGATGAAATGACTTGAGAAGTGTTCTCATATCATGTGGTTTCATCAAATTAAATTGTTTAAATTATGTTGTCCGTTGCAACTAGTATGACAAGTTTCCCTAGATCATATTTGATGCGATCTACATGCTTCTTTGATGCGCTAAGTCCTAACCCTAGCCTTTTGATATGGTATTGACCTATCTGAAGGGATATCATCTCAATGTGTTGATGATGTGAATGCTAAAGCTACATGCTCTTGTGCATCAACTATAAGAAGCCCGATGTAGCAGGAGTGGTAAATAGATACTAATCCGACTAATCCGACTATGGGGATAAAATACCTAATTGCAGTAATAACAACATCTTCAAAGATACAATACTTTAGAGATAAAGATCTCAAAATCTTATCTTTATGAACTTAAAACTTTATAGATAGTGATCTAAAAGATCTTACCTACAGATTCCTTACAAGACTGAAGGTTATATCGTAATCTTGGGATATAGAGATCTCCATGCATATGGGTATTCTGATATTGACTAATCTCTTACTAGTTATAATAATTGCTGAGTTGTAGTGTCAAAGGCACTATAACTACTTTAACAATGATTGAGTATTGGTTGCATAAGATGCAATATTAACATTTGATGAGAGCACTATTACTAGGAGATATGCAAGTCTATAAAAGAACTTGGCATAGTCCCTTGGGCATAGAGTGATTTGTCAGCTGATCGAGCTATTTATCTAAATAGATTATGATTAGCACATGAGTGTGGGTTTAAAGATTATCCCATTAATACCTCTTTGGGATAGTGGGAGATTGTTGGACATTTCAACCCAACCCTGCCTCATTTTTTCTTTTCTTTTTTCCCTCTATTCTTTTTTCTTTATCTTTTTTTCTTTTCTCTTTTTATTTTATTTTTATTTTTTCTTTATCTTTTTCTTCTTTTTTTATTTTTATTTTTTATTTCTCTTTCTCTTCTCTTCACTTCTTTTTTATTTATTTTTCTTCTTTTTTTTACTTTTATTTTTTAAATCTTTCTTCTTTTTTTCTCTTTTCTTTTTATATTTCTTATTTTTTTTCTTTTTGTTATTTTTTTCATTATTTTTCTTTCTTTTATTTTTATCTTTTCCTTTTTCTTCCTTTTTTCTTCTTTCTTTATTTCCTTTTTCTTTTTCCTTTTTTTCATCTTTTTTATTTTTTTCCTTTTATTCATTTTCTCTATTTTTTCTTCTTTCCTCTTTCTTCTCTTGTCTTTTGTTATTATTTTTCTTTCTTTTTTTCTATTTCTATTTCTTTTTTTCTTTTTGATCTTTTTATCTTTTTCTCTTTTATTTTTCTTCTTTGCCTTTATTTTTCTTTTTTCTCCTTTTCCTTTTTTCCTTTTTTTGATCTTTTGAGATTTTAATTTTTTTGGTATTTTAAGTAGGTGACGGAGGAGTTGGAGAATGTGCAGACTCTGGATCAGAAGGCAAGTGGTTAGTGGAAGAGGGAGTTAGAGTAGGCTCTAGTTGTACATGGCGTGTGGATCCCCTAGAGTTTTCTTGAATTTCAATAACAAATCCTCCCATGTCTTCTTCCACTTCCATGCCTAGTCTAGCAACGTATGAATTTAATAAGTCGGTGACATTTCTAAATTTAATCTCAATTAATTAATGTTATCCTCCAAAAATTCCTCATGACAAATCACAGGAGAAGTTTGTTCAGTTGGAGGATACAGTTGAGCAATTGGGGTCTCATACTCAACATACATAGACTCTAGCATGTAATTTAGGGTCGAGTATAGACCATCCGTGTGGTAGAAATTGGTTGGAGCCTCATATAGTGGAGTCAATTGACATGCGGTTTGATGATTGAGCTCATGGGTCCAATCCCCTGCATGTGTAGGCTTTCCGAATGGTTGGTCAATGTGAGTTTGATCACTAAAGTCAATGAAGTTTGGAAAATCATAGCATGCATGCCTCTCCATTTGGGTTGTTTGATCGACCAAGTTGTACCGTAAGGTCGCGTCGGAATGTGTATGTGTGATTCGTTGACTTGTCCCATGATTTATATGAAAATGAAATGAAGTATGTGGGGACAGGTAATTCTTCCAGTTATTTGTCTCGATAGTGGCTTGCACATCGAATGGTTCTTTAATTATAACAAGCTCTCAAGAATATGGTGAGTCAAGCCAGGATGGAAGTGGATCCGAAGTGTAAGAATGTGGAGTAGGTAAGAAATGCGAAGAAGTGAATAAGTCAATCAAAGTTCAGACTTCATACTCAGGGTGAGGTGAAACCGACCATGGTAAGGATCTCCCATGGATGGTGGAGTGTACATGGAAGAGTGAGTGGCGAAGATGGTCAGTAATCAGCCAAGGAGATACGATGTGAAGAGTTCGAATACGAATATCAATAAGCTGACATATTTGGAAAGAAGTAAAAGCTGACTGAAGTAAAAAATGTGCAGCTACACAGAGGGAAAACACACACAAACAAACACCAAAACAAATGCAAGTGCAAACCCTATGGTCTGTTTGGTTACTGGGTTGGACTGGGTTGGGGTATCTTCCAGTGAATAGTAGTTGTTTGGAGGGTTGGGAGGGTTGGAATGATAATTATGATGTGATATGACAATGATTATGTGTTATATTAACTTTTTTAATGATTGTAATATGTTTTTTATGATAATAAGTTTGTTTGAACATTGTTAAAATAATATTATACAGAAAATGTAGGGCCAATACGAGCCATCCCAATCCGGGAATGCATGGTTGGAGATAGGGGTATGCCAGGATACCCGGTGTACCCTAGCAACCAAACATGCCCCTAGTTTCACCAACTCAACACAATGATGGTTGCAAAGGTCCGACAATTATCTTTTCGATTTTAGTTAAGTGATAAAATAAGATATGATCCATTTACGAAAGATTAAGATGTGGGTTTTGGGCACTATCCTAGGGATGCATCCTTACATCTCATCATGCAATATAAAATGCGTACAATATGGGGTTTTCTCTCCCAAAAAACAATTGTTAATTTTAGATAATTTTTTGGGTCAAATCTATCTTAACATTCCATATTTAATTTAGATTGTAACTTAGTTAAATCCACCAAACACAACACGCCTACCATCCAGTCCTGATTTCCATTTTATCTGCAAGCAAATATTGACATAATAAAGCTCTAATTGCCACAAGTGCATGTCTAACCTACGAGCCACTCAAGTCAAGCCCCACACTCGCCGGAGAGTGAAACAGGTCTCGACACAACACAAAATAAAGTCTAATGTCGATGTACACACACGAGATACCAAACGGAATCTACCATTTTGGAGAGAGAGAGCCCCAACCCTTGTCTCATTCCTGGTGACAGCACGGAGGAGATGATTTGAGCGATGACGAGCTCGGCCATCTCTGGTCGTGGTGAGATCCAAGGAGCCTCACAACTCCTTGTTGTAGCTTCCATACAAGCTGCTTGAGCCTCTAAGCCCTCCTCCTTGCCAACTTCTTGAGGCTATGATCGGATTTGGCGCCCTCCACTCCTTCCCAAGCGAAGAACCCTCTTCCTCTTTGCTCTTCTTCTTCCTCCTCTTTCTTCATCTCATATGTTTTCTTCTCCTTTGTTTTCTCTTCAAATCAATCTCAAAATGATCCATCTTCATCGACCTCGAAACCACTCCATCTTTGATTCCACCGCTTCACGACCACCTCATCATCCCACTCTTGGGCGTTACCCATGGTCATCGACCGCGTCCACACTTGCTCCTTTTCCTCAACCCTTCATAGTAGTAGAGGAACCACCATCAACCTCCAAATTGACCACCTTCTCCCACCCTCACGATTGGATACTCCTCCCAAGAGCCTACAACTGTCGGTCGTCCCCTGCCCGCACCGCCTCTACTTTGATGGACCTCGCCCGTGAGCCTACCGTTGACTCACCTCCACTAGGTCTACCCTTCCGCCTGCGAGCCACACTGTTGACCGGCCTCTAGTGCCCTTGACGGTACTCCACCGCAGAGGTCGAGGCTCCACCATCACCTCCTCACCATGCCTCATCCTTCCGTAGTTGGTGTGCCACGGTATGCATTGAGCAAAGCGTCCGCCCTAGTCCCCTCCCCCCCTGCCCGCGCACGTGAGGAGCACGTGGGGGTAGGGGTCATTTGCACAACGACCCCCTCCCTGTAAATTACAGATTCATAGGGACATCCCTGACAGTTAAGGCATGTGGAAAATACATTCCATGTGGTAAAATTACACGGACGCCCCCTCCTCCTCTACAATCACCTGTTGGAATAGCCTTCTGGGAGCCATGTGAGGCGCACATGACCTCCGGGAAAAAAATGCATAAATACCCCCTTGAGATAATTGCATCTACATTTGTTCTTTTTATTTTATTTCTTTTCTGTAATTGCATTTAGGCCCCTATCTTTGGGCACTAGTTTGTCATCGTTTTATTATTCTAAAAATTGCACCTTGTAGAATTACTTATGCTCTATCACTGTGGTGATGATTATATTTTTATGAGCCATGGTTTATTTAATATACTTATTTTTGTGGAAAATTACAAATTTTTCCCACGGCAAGATTTGAATTTTATATTAAATTATTCATAGCTCTATAAATTCTCACAAATTCTTAGTAGGTAGAGTTATGTTTTCTTTATTGTGCCAAAAAAGTCATTGTATTTCCACGTATATCAAAGTTGCAATAAAGTAATCAGTGATTTGAGTAATTAATTTGTATTAGGTCATAGATCAATTATTTTTAGGATCTAATAATTTTATTGGATTCCTCTCAAATAACATTATAGAGGATAATTTCATTTTTGCGACATAAATTGATCTTCTATTTATTAAAATTAATTTGTGAAAAATCACCTTGCATGCATATTTAGTTGATACTTAACTCATATTGCATCGGGACATTCCAAAAATTTACAGAGCACTAATTTCATCATAATTGACATTTTGGCCAAGTTTTAGGATTTTTGGATATCATTTGTTCAAAAAAATACATTTTAACCCTTAAACTTGCCCGAACTTGCATGTCATTTTTACCTTCATAAAAAATATAAAAAATACCTCTTTGAAAATCTAAATTCGAGATCGACTTTTAATCAACCTAAGTAGAAAACTACCTCCATGAGTTTGACCTTGGGCTTGTCCAAGTAAAATATAAAATTGATCGCTCCCTTTAGTTGCAAAATTTATTAAGTAGTGGCCATTTTGATAAATCATAATTGCTTGAATACTACAACAATTCGACATTAATAACATAGGATGTTTAGGGTTCGTCATATGGCGTCATTGTCCACCAATCCATGGGCATAGGCCCAGCTACCCTCCACCTCTCTATGACAGAGAGAGGTCGAAGTATGGATGCAATGACGACCTTTTCCCATGTGTTGACCATTGGCTTCCACAGCCAAGTTACGACTGCTCCACAGCCGTCAAGCCCCTCTCCAAGGATGATTGCGTTGAGTGAGGACCGAAGATTCGCGAGAAGCTCAACACAGGCTACTTCCTCCACCCAAGCTCCTCCTCCGATTAGAGCATCCACGTCGACGTTGGGGCACCACCTCGTCGTTCTGACCACTGACGACACTTTCTCGCTCCAGTCGGATCTTCTCTAGACTCTTCCGAAGCCTCCATTACCTTCATTGATCGAGGAGGACCACGGTGTAGCTCCTTAGGGATCATCAGAGTCCCAAGTTCTTAACCACACTTGAGAAGATGCGGGAGGAGGACTATCTTCTAGATGTCATCTGATCTCTTTGATCGGACGGTCTAGATCATGCTCCAACATCATCGCCATTTAATGAACCCTGAAAATCCTATGTTAATTACGTCGAGTTGTATTATTCAGGCAATCGGGATTTATCAAAATGACTACTTAATTAATTTTAACAATTAAAACGAGCAATCAATTTATATTGTACTTGGGCATGCCTAAGGTGGAACTCAAGAGGCAGTTGTCTCCTTATGTCGATTAATAAGCAATCTAGAACCAATATTTTCTAAGAGGCATTTTTTAAACTTTTTATGCAATTAAAATGTCATGCAAATTCAGGCTAGTTTAGGGACAATAATGCAATTTTTGATCAAATCAAGTCCAAAAATCCTCAAGATGAAATGAATGTACTATAATGTTTTGGAATTTTTTATATAGGATGAATTAATTACGAATTAAATATACATCCATTAATTTTTCCTTTTATTTCTCATTTATTATGTATTGCATTTAGAACTTGTGTTTGTGTCCCTATTTGAGTTTCATATGGTCATCATATTTTTATTCCAAAAAAGGCATCTTATAGAACAGTTTATGCTTATTACAATGAATGCTTGATTGGATTTTTTATGAGGAAAAAAATAAAGAAATAAAAAATGAAGAAAGAAAGAAATACATAAATAAAAAGGAAAATAAAAAAACTAAAAAAACAAAAAAGACAAAAATAAAAAAGTAAAAATAAAACAAAAAAATAAAATAAAAACAAAAACAAAAAATGAAAAAAAATGAAAAAAATTTTAAAAATGAAAAATGAAGAATAAACATAAAAAAAGAAAACAAAAAAGAAAAATAAATAAAAAAATAAATAACAAATAAAAAAATAAAATAACAAAAAACAAAGAATAAAAATGAAAAAAACAAAAGTGAAATAAAGAAAATAAAAAGAAAAATAAATAAAATAATAAAAAGTAAAAAAAGATGAAAAGATAAAATACAAAATATAAGAAAAAAGTAAAAACAAGGAAAATAATAAAAAAAAATTAAAAAACTAAATAAATAAGGAAAAAAATAAAAAAACAAAAAAACGAAAAAGAATATTAAAAAACTAAAAAAACAAAAATAAAATGGAAAAAACTAATTAAAAAATAATAGAAAATAAAAATCTAAACAAAAAAAAGAAACAAAAATTAGAAAAAAGGAAAAAAATAGAAAAATAGAAAAAAAAGAAGAAAATAAAAGAAAAAACTAAAACAAATAAACAAAAACTAAAAACAAAAAAGATAAAAAAAACAAAAAATAAATAAAACAATAAACATATATAAAGAAAAGAGAAAAAATAAATTAAAAAAAAGTAAAAAAGGAGAAAAATAACAAATAAAAATAAAAAATAAGTAAATAATAAAAAAAACAAAAAAGATAAAATAAAAATACAAATACAAATTAAATTAAAGTAAATTAATAAATAAAATAAAAATAAGTAAATATAAATAAAATAAAAAGAAAACAAAAACGAAATATTAAAATGGGAGCGACACGTGGCGGCTCCAGGAGCGGCCACGTGTCCTTCCAAGAAAGTCCGAAAATCAAATCCAAAGAAAATTAGAAAAGAAATAACAAAAGAGGTCAAATAAAAAAGTGGTCAAGAAAAAGATTGTTTGTCTCGATGAGATCTACAACTTTTGTGAAGCATCAAAACCAAAAGAAATCATCTGTACAAAAAGTATTTTTTGGTGGTGTCCTATAGATATAAAATACCATATTTTGTGTTTTATGGTTTTTTTATCATTTTTTAATAAGATAAAAATCAGAAAAAAATCAAATATAATATAAAATAAATATGTACAATCCTAATATATTTTGATTTTTACTATTAGGAAAAATAAGGAAATAAAATAAAAGGGGAAATATTTTATAGACTATATACAGACTCAATGTGATTTTATTTTCTTTGATTTTGCTTCAATTTTTATTTGGATTTTTATAAATTTTATTAAAATAATAATCAAAGAAAATAAATGTTAAGAAATGAACCAAAAGGATTATTTTTGTACATGAAATAATAAAGTCAAAATAGGTCAATATGTACAATATACAACAGGGGTCCAAAACCCAAGTTTCACATGCAAACTCCGATTCTTTTGAATTTTGTCTTGTTTTAAAGGTAATTGAACGTACAGTAATTTAAAATGAGTAGGAGTCCATAGGAAACTGAGAGAGAGAGAGAGATATATTCACATTTTAAGGCTTTTAGTCTCTAACTGGGGTTTGGGTTTCATAACTTTACAAGTTAGTATTTTTATAAATTCCATTTATTAGTGTTTATATATACACCATAGAGTTGATTTTATTCTTCTGAGTTAGTGAAAAATAGATAAAAATAGGGGGGAATATGGTATAATACTTGTGAGATTTTCAATGGAATTTAGGCTTCTTATTTAATACAAAGCTAAAAAGCGGATATTAATTCTAAGTGCATGAATGGTAAAAATGTAGAATAGATAATGATAAGAAGCTAATTACTCGAGAACGAAGCTCTATTTTCAATGTTTACAGTGATGAATCACGTATTCATCAGCCATTATGCAATAAAAGTTATTGCAAACTCGCTCCTTAATCTTAAATAAAGAATAACTAATTTGCATAATATGCACCTTTATACTATTATGGTTATGTACCATGGCCATCTTGATATCATGCAGCTGTTGTTCGAAAGGTTGGATCATAAAAGCTGGTGTAGAGTTGAATATCTAAAGAGTTAAATTGAGGCTTAACTACACCATCAAGTGATCATCAAGAAGGGATATCCAGCCTGAGAAGGAGAAGACAATCCTTACTCTAAAGGCCAACATCTGACCGGCCTCTTTATGCAGGTCATCTGCATAGGGATAGATATTTAGAGATGTTGGATGAGCTAGGTCAAAGAGTTGACGTAGCGAGATCGAGATAACTAAGACCTACATCGTATGCTGTCATGAATAGGCACATATCCTCTAATCGGAGATAGATGTATTACTATATGTATAAGTATGTAAATTAGGCAGACCTTAGGTTGATGACCTAATCAAAGTCTATATGCCAGTGAGCTGGTATGCATATGAGGGCATATGAATAATAGATCTCTCAAAGGGATCATACATGCCCATTACTGAACTGGAAGACATGAGGTCACTCGTGAGATATTGAGATAAACCAAATTCCAACGTTGGTCATCTTGTTTTGGAAAAAAACAAGAATTGTAGGTATGATATATGCTTTTGGAAAGCAAACGATCAATACCTCATCTCAATGATCGAATGAGAAACATAATGATAAAACCCTAAAGGAGACAGTTCAATCAAGATCATAACTTAGGGTTTATTATAGGTTTTCCAGTATACATGATGTATGGGTATTAGGAATACTCGAGGGTAATGTAATCTTAAATGGTTGTATACCATGAAACTTCCATTCCGACGGAATGTTGAAGCAGGTTTGGATTTTAGTAACTCCGCTCAGTAGACTTGTTATCCAATCTTAGTCCAAATGTTATACATTGTTTTGTATATTATTCAGATGCAATGGGAAGATTAGATATTATGTCTGACATGATCAGACACCTCTAAGTGGTCTTCTAGATCTGGATGTGAGATTAGATCTCACTATCGAAGTCACTATGCATGGAATATACACTCTCTGACCTTATCTCAAAGTATCTGAGGAGAAGGCATGCAATTCTTGAAAGAGTTCAAGAATTTTTCCATAAGCAATATTATCTGAATATGAAAATTTATGATAATTAAACATGACTTAATTATCATAAATAATTTGGATATGATTTATATTATGTAGATATGTGTAGAGAAACATCTTGGATAATTATATTAGATTTAATTATCATAGATAGGATTAATATGGATAAAACTATCCACAATACTCATGAATAATGTGGATATGATCCATAACTATAGAGAGATTTAATTACGAACGAGATTCATAATTAATATATCAATGTGAATTGGATTAACATTACACACTTTAATGTAAATATGATTTACGTTTAATATTGAATGGATGAATATGATTCATAATTAATCAATGACTTATTTGCAATGATCATAAGTAATTTACAAATTATTTGGTGATATATCATTAACAAATAATTCTGGAATAAAGAGATAATGTAATTGGATTATGTTGATGGGGATTGGAGAGAATCTCTCTCTAAATCCCACATGTGACGCTACCCATGGCAAAAGGGGAAGGAGGCTATCTCCTTTCTCCTTTCATGGAAAGAGGCTCTCTCTTTCTTCGTTATTCATGAATTAAATTGATTTTAAATTAAATTAATTTGTTTAAGGATGTCTTCAACTTATTTATTTCTTTTAAGATTAATTAGTTATTGTTGCAATTGGTTGCAACAAAATCTAAACCATTGATTGAGAAAGCACAAATTAATCTACACCATTGATTATGTGTGCACATGGATTGGAATCCTGGACATCTAATTAGTTATAAAAGAAAGGTTAACCCTAGCCCTCTCTAATAAAATGCAATGTTTGCATAATTAATCTCTCTCATTCTCTACACCACACGTCTGCACCATCATCTCCAACTGTTAGCCATCCCCGATCTGGATTATGGAGACTCCAATTGTTGTTGCACTGTCATCGTGCTTCCAGACCAATTTATCGAGGAACTTCCTTTTCTTTGATGCTTTATGCTCGTGAAGAATATGGCGTTGTTCATGAGACAAAATCAGGAGATTTCTTGCTTGGATCATTGCTTGGGATTGTGGGAAACACACGTCTCATCAACGCGCCTGCAAGTGCACTTTAGTTGGACCAGACTTGAGTTAGGAGACCTCTTCATTTAGAGGCTATTGAGATCACAACCATGTTTCAAGAGGTAAGCCTAAACCCGTGTTATCAAGATGAAATGATGTGGGAATGGTACCCATGTCATGTGGTTTCATCCATTTTTTTGTTATTTTGTTGCCCCGTCGACTAGTATGACTAGTCTACCTAGATCACATATAATGCGATCTCCATGCTTTTGTAATGCGTGTCTTGTTTGACTCCCTTCAATATGGAGCAACCCAAGGGATTCATAGCTGAGGAAGGTAAAGTGTGCAAACTAAAGAAAACCATATACGTGCTAAAATGAGCTTCTCATGGTTGGAACATCCAATCTCGCTGAAACATAACGAATTATGATTTCCGCAGAATCTAGATGAGCCATGTGTGTATAAGAATCTTAGTGGGAGTAACATCATGTTCATTGTGCTTTATATAGATGGCATCCTTATCATTGAGAATGATACAAGAATGATGATTAATGTTAACATCTAGTTATCCCATACCTTTAAGATGAAAGATCTCAGAGAAGTCTCTTATATCTCGTTCCTGATGCTATTTAGAAAAAGAAAAAAAAAGATATTGGGACTATCACAACAAGGATATATCAAGAAGATCTTGGAAAGATTCATTATGGATATTTCCAAGAAAGGATTCCTTATCTTAAGACATGGTATTCACATATCTAATGGATGACCCCTCAAGTTGTTGTGGAAAAGAAAGCAATGGTCGGATTCACTTATACATCAGTTGTAGGAAGCCTGATGTATGACATGTTGTGTACTCCCACTACATGATGATATATTCCATGCAGTAGAAGTGGTAAGATATTACCAATCCTACTATGGAGACATACATTGTAGCGTAGTAAAAAGCATATTCAAGTACCTAAGAAAAACTCCAGACTACTGGCGTGCCCTCGTCTACCCTAGTTAAATCAACCGAGTTATCAATCGAATTAGGTTTTGTTGTTCGTTGCAGTCGGGTAATCGAGACTTCGTCGAAAACCACTCAGATTTAATGTTCGATCAAATGCGAGCAGTGAATTTATTTTATTTGGGCAAGCCTAAGGTCGAACTCAGGGAGACAACTTTCTCCTTTGGTAAAATTTAAGTTAATTTTGACGTCAGATTTTGAGAATAATATTTTTGGTCTTTTTTATGCAATTAAAGCAAACACAATTCAATTTCGGCCAAATTTTAAGTTAAATCACAAAAGATAGTCAAATGAGGTCCAAATTAATGAAATTTGGCCAAAAAATGATATGCAATGAGACTAAGCTACTGCATTTTTTTGGAATTTTTAGACTCTAATCGGATTAAAAATGAATTTAATATGAATGAAGAGTAGTTTTTGCAAAATCAATTTTAATAAATACCAAGGCACATTATTTATAGATATAAAAATTATCTTAGATAGGTCTTTGTAAGATGAATCCAGGAAAATTAATAAACCTAAAAATGATGTAAATTAGACCTATTAAAAACTAATTTAGAAAAATATTATTTGATTTATTCAGGCCTCGTGATGAGTGCAAATGCTATGATTTGTGGGCACAGCGTAGAGCAACTTAAACTAGATCTACTGCGATTTTATGGTGATTTTTGGAGCAACAAATAATTTATAACGAATTTCAAGCATATTGTGGGTAAAATATGTCAAATTCCACAAAAATAATATTATTTAATTCCTTGATGCTCACAAAATTATGACACGTGTTCACACAGATAAAGGACAAGTTATACTACAATATGCAATTTTTGGAATTTAAAAATGACGAGAAATGGACACCTAAATATGCATGCAAACACAGGGACCAAATTGTAAAACATGATATTAAAATTGCTTAAAATAAAATGTGCATACAAGGACTAAAGTGCAAATACCTATAATACTGGGGGTATGGATGCAAAATTCCCACTGGAACATGTGCTCCTCACGTGAGCACCTGGCAGGGACTGATTTGTAATTTCTGAAAGTTGCAAGGGCCTTGATGAAATTTACCCAGCCCTTATGTGCGGGACATGTGATGAGCTAGGCTCGGAAGGCGTAGGAGGCTCAGGAGAAGGCTCGAGAGGCTCTGGAAGCTTAGACTTTGCTTCGGTCGCTCTGAGCCTAGGGTCGGGGAAGAGGCTTGGAGGGCGTACGTGGCGCGTGCTGGACCGTCGGATCAGGAGAAATCCAATGGTTGCTGATGATGGAGACGTGGTGCGCTACTGGTCATTGGATCAAGATGAATCCAACGGTATATGTAGCTCAAAGCAGATGGCAACGTGGACTGATGCTAGCCGTTGGATCGAGATTGATCCAATGAAGGCTGGAGCTGCTGACGAGGGGCTACGTGGCGAATGCCGGGACGTTGGATCCTCCTGATCCAATAGAGGCAGAGAGTGGGCGACGTGGCTCGATCGGGGCCATTAAATCAAAGTGATCCAACGGCAAATGTGTGTCATCTTCTCCGGTCTGCCGCCTCCTGCGGCGGACTTGGCGGGGCTCCGGCAAGATGGTCCTAGCTCTGCCGCCCTTCCCCGTGCTCGATGAAGCTCGTCGGAGACTCCTGGAGGGCTCAGAACGATCATGGAGACGTGGTGGAGCGTCTAGAGGTTTTTAATGATGCGGAGGCAGTCTGGAAGCCGGAGTAGATGGTGCCCGTGTCCGTGGAGTGCAAGGGATGTGCGGTGAGGCGTGTGGCGGAGCGAAAGGTGGCCATTGATCTTCCTCCACTGTGAAGGCAGAGCTTTGGTCGAAGGAGGTGCGATGGGTCGTCGGAGCGAACGAAGGGATGCGCGAAGACCAGAGCTTAAAGGCAAAGCTCGGTGGATGGTCAGCGGAGGGTGGAGTCTATCGGAGAAGGCGGAAAAAATGGAAGAAGATCGAGATGAAAATATAAAGAAGATTGGGGAAGAATGGATGAAGCTACCTGAGGTTGGACACTCGCTGGAGAGGCTCTGGTCGTCGCTTGAAGGTCAGTAGCGGGCCTGAGCTCAAGCAGCTCGCTGGAGGAGCTGCGACACGGTGGGGGTACGTCGTGGATCTCGCCAGAGGTGGAGACCTGTCGTCGATAACTTACACACTCAATTGATGTCACCAAATGGTAGCTCGGAGCTCTAGGACACCTCTCGCTATGGTGGATGGGGAGGAAGTTGGACGGAGATGAGGTATTTATAGGAAGGAGATGGATGTCTAGGCGATGGAGGTGTAGGGTTCTTGGTGTGTGTGGAGCGAAGAGGAAGGGAATAATGGTGGTTGTGGGTTCTGGCGAGGATGGTTGAGGTCGGGGCTATGTCATGGAGGTGTCAGTGGACGGAGAGGGTGGCTGGAGTGGTGCCAAAAATAGGAAGGGGGCGGAGGTGTCGCGAGGTGGGGTGACATGGATGAGGTGCTTGTGGAGGAAGAAGACGACTTCTGGACCGTTAGATCTCGTGATCCAACGACCAGAAGATAGGCACGAGAGAAGGGCCAGGATTAGATCCCGGTGATGCAATCGAAGGGCACTGAGCATGACACATGGCAGGCGGAGCGTCGAGCGCCAACGGGCGGTGGATATTGAATCTAGAGTGGGGATCGAACGGCTGGAATCACAACGAAGATGAATGGCTGAGATGGAGGCATCTTGGGAGAGATCCAGCAGTGGAGATGTGGCCATGTGGCACTCTGAGGTTAGGGCGCTAGTGAACGACGTGGATGAGATCTTGGTTGATGATCCAAGGGTTGCGATTTACATGGGAGTGAACGACGTAGATGGGATCATCGGGGTTGCGATCTGGTGGTCGAGGAAGATGACACGTGGTCAAAGGAGAGTAAGGGCGCTAATGAGCGGCCCAGATGAGACCTTGGTCCAGATCAAATGGCTGAAATGAGATGCGGCGTGAATGGTCGAGATCTGGAGAGAAGAGGCGCCAGCGGATGGCAGAGGAAGAGGGTTGTGTGGCGCAACCAGAGGGCGCCACATGGCCCAATCTAGTTGGCTGAAAAAAGAATATGGAATAAGAGGGAGAAAATTACCGAATTTGGAAAAACTCAAAACATGAAAGTTGTAGATCTCGATGAGATCTACAAGTTTCATGTTGACCAAAAATGGAAACGAGGTTGAATAGAGTAATAAAATACAGGGCTACAAATATACATACTTATAGTGTACAATGGGGGCCCAAAACCCAAGTTTTGCATACAAGCTCCGATTTTAATTAAATTGGTCTCATTTTGAAGGTCTCTGAATGTAGATTATTTTAAAAGTAAGTAAATCTATTTGAGAGGCTGTTTGAGAGAGATATGTGCATTCTAAGGTCCATGGTCTCCAACTGGGTTTGGGGTTTTATTTGTCAATTTTACAAGTTAGCAGTTTTTTTTGGTGTTTTAATTGTATTATTGTTAGTACTATATATAGTATAGAGTGAATTTATGGGTTGTAAGATGAGTGTGAAATATATACAGATAGGTGATTTTTAGAGATGAATTTGGCTTCTTATTTAATACAGATGTGAATGCTAAAATGCAAATGTTATCAATGCATGCATGAATGCTAATTATGCAATATTGGTGGAAATATGCTCCTAATTACTCGGCAACAAGGCCCTATTTTCAACTTTAAGAGTGATGAATCACAGATTCATCAACCCCCTATACTTAAATCTTGTGTGGCGGAACCTTATTGGGATCTGAACTTAAGACCTAACATACTTCAAGTTCCACAAGTATTCTATTCAAGACTCTTTAATAGTCAGGTCAGAATAAATCCTCAAATGCAAATTTCTGATGACTATAATTCTTACTTGTACAGTGTAAGTGTAAAATAGCTCTCCACATAAAAAATGGCTAAGAAGCAGCCTCCTCTAACAAGGTAACTCTAATTCCCCGGTCCAGTAACTCTTTCCTTGAGGAGCGGGGTATTCCCTTCTAAGTTCAAGTGCAACCAGCTCAAGAGGAGGGGGTGGAGAAAAGAATGGACGGTAGCCAGTGTAGCTACCTATCCCGGGATGCCTGACCAGTGTAGCCAAGTCACCCAACTGCAGACTTCTTGCAAATATACATACTCCAACAGGTATTTTATTTTTACTCAGACCTGTCTTATTTTTTTGGAGTTTTTGCATTTTTTGATACATATACAAGGTGCAACATGTACATCAGGAGTTTTTCCTCTTGAGCTAGTAGACTATCCCTCTTTCGAAGCATTATTGCAACCCACAGTGTCCTGCCTTTAGACGTCAACACTACCAGACTAGGTTGAGATGCACTACCCTCCCTAGAGGAGGATGGTTGTTTCCACCCGTGTGCTACTCCAAGCTAAAGGATTCTACCTCCTCACCATCTCATCAATGAAGAGCTACATGCATGGTGCTTGTCCAAGTTAGGTCATTGTCTAAAAGAATCATGCGTGTGTACGAGATATTCTACTTAGACCAATCAAGATGACATGTGAACATAGACTTGCGGACTCAAAGAATTAAGTCACTTGACCTGAAAAAATCTTAACTCCAGTTCCTATAAGGTTCCTCTAAAATTAGGTGGATTAAGGTCAAATCAAGTCCCTCCTCAACATCTATTCATAACTTGGTTCAGAACCCACTAGCTTTTGACTTTGCATATGCAAGATATGTAGATGAGATGTAGATGACATGCTATGTAGATGAATGCAAGACTCCTCTCCTTTTTTGAATGCAAGGATGATATGCAAGAGTAAATAAGAAGCCTTTGATTTTGATTAATGATTCTTTTTCAAAATTTTGGCATTCCTCTTATGTTACTACAATTTTAAATGAGTTTTACAAGTGTTATACAATATACATATTATACAAGTATACATGTATTTTACAAAAAAAACATTCTCAATTTTTACCCACCCTGTAATTATTGTATAGTATATACAAAAATGCGCGAAAGTACGAGCTATGGGTAAAGTATATATGTAATATATACACGCCTCCTATACTTAGCGTGTGCTATGTCCTCAGAGCACGAAAAGCGAGGAAGAAGACATAGCTCGTGCTAAGCGTATGAGAGCTAAAAGAACAAAAATGTCTAAAAGTCGTCATGCCCCCCTATACTTAGGCTCTGGCAGCCTAAGTGTAGAAGAAGATAAAAAACGGGGCGGACGAGGTCAAGAGGGGAAGTGGATGAGTATACATTAAGGGAATCGGTCCCCCCTATCCTTAGGCATTGGTCAGCCTAAGTATAGGACAAGAGTGAGTATTAGGACCGATGAGATCTAGGGGATGTACAGTGAATAGTGATTGGACTCAAGTGATCTCCCCCCTATACTTAGGATCTGGTCATCCTAAGTATGGAGCTGGGGAGAGTGATTAGATTCGCGAGAGGGAGGAAAAGAATATACATGAATGGCGAGTATATACAAGGATCACGGTCTGAATCTTTTTAGATGTTGCTGATGGCGAGAGCTCACTGCTGCAAGGTCTCATGCGCGACTTTATGTGTATCAACTGAGTCGGTCTCGCACATGAATACAATCTCCTCAACATGGACTAACTGTTCATTGGGTTCGACGAAGTGCTTCAGCAGTTGTCCATTGACTAGGGATTTCTGTGCTCCATGTGTGAGATCTGAGATCTCAACACATCCACTATCATGCATAGCACTGATTATGAATGGACCCGTCCACTTGGATTTCAGCTTTCCTTGGAAAACCTTCATCCTTGCATTGAAAAACCATACCTTCTGTCCAGGAACAAAGGTCTTTCGTCTGATATATCTATCATGCCAATGTCCTTGTGCACCAAACAGTTGTCGTATGCTCGGTTTCTAACTTTCACAAGCTCATTCAGATCCATCTCTCTTTGCTTCTTCACTAGGTGTGTGTTCTAGTTGACCTTCTTTATTTGCCATTCTGATTTGTGCACTAATTCAGCGGGCAAATGGCATGGCTTCCCAAATACCATCCTGAATGGGGAGGTTCCTAATGGTGTCTTGTAAGCTGTCCTATAAGCCCACAAAACTTGATCCAAAATCCGAGACCAGTCCTTCCTGTCTGGGTGGACAAGCTTTTGCAATATGGTTTTCACTTCCCTATTCGACACCTCAGCCATGTCGTTAGTTTGTGGGTGGTAAGGACTAGCAATACAGTGTTCGATGCCGTAATCCTTCAAGAGATTCTTCACATCTCTGTTCACGAAATGGCTACCCCCATCTGATATCAACACTTTGAGGATCCCGAACCTAGAGATGATGTGATCTCTAATGAATTTACAGACAGTCCTGATGTCTGCGGCTTGGGTTCGGATAGCCTCCAGCCACCTTGACAGATAGTCTACAGCAAGGAGGATGTATTTGAATCCATGGCTAACTGGGAATGGGCCCAAGAAGTCGATGCCCCAGGCATCAAGGGCATCACAAATGATGATAGGCTGCATCGGCATCTCATCCTTGGAACCAACGGTTCCTCCCATTCGCTGGCATACTGGGCACGACTTCGTAAAGGTGAGCGCATCATGAAACAGAGTCAGCCAGTATAAGCCACACGGAAGTAATTTTCATGCGGTCCTCTTCTCGAAGTGGTGTCCTCCTGCCTCCAGACTGTGGCATAGAGTAAGGACACTCTGATATTCCTCCTAAGGAATACATCATCTCCAGACACAATCCACTCCTTCAAAGAAAAGGATCGGATCCTCCCAATGGTAATGTCTTGAATCCGACTTAAGTCGGTCTATGTGGCTCTTGGGCCAATCTTCGGGAACTTTCTTGGAGACAAGATAATTCATGATATTGGCGTACCATGGGAGTGAGTCGACAACAAAAATCTACTCATCAAGGAAGGAGTCTCGAATCGGAGTATCATCAGAAGCATCAAGATCCTCGAGACGGGAAAGGTGATCGGCTACTACATTCTTCTTTCCAGGTTTATCACGAATGTCCAAATCAAATTCCTAGATCAGTAAAATCCACCTAATAAGACGCACCTTTGCATTCTTCTTTTCCATTTAATACCGTAGCGTTGTATGGTCAGTGAACACAATCACATTGGATACAATTAAGTGAGACCTGAACTTATCCAAGGCGAACACTACCGCAAGCATCTCCTTTTCCGTAACTGTATAGTTACATTGAGCGGTATCAAGCCCTTTGCTTGCGTAGTGTATAAAGAACGATACGCCATCCCTTCTTCGTCCTAACACAGCCCCGACAGTAAAATCTGAGGCGTCCTTCGTGATCTCAAAAGGAAGAGACCAATTTGGGGCTTGTAGGATCAGGGCGTCCATGATCATCCTTTGTAATTACTTAAAGGCCTCAAGACATTTATGATCGACAATAAACTCCATGTATTTGCCTAAAAGCTCAGTTAGCGATCGGGCAATCTTCGAAAAATCCTTGATAAATCACCAATAAAATCCAACATGCTTGAGGAACGACCGCAACTGTTTCACATTGGTTGGTGGCTGGAGTCGTCTGCTCACATCTACCTTGGCAGGGTCAACCTCCATTCCTCTCTTGGAGATGACGTGCCCCAACACAATGCCATCCATCACCATGAAGTGACTTTTCTCCCAGGAGAGCACCAGATTAACCTCGCAATACCGCTTGAGGACTCGGTCTAGATTCGTAAGACAGGAATCGAAAGAATCGTTGTGGATTGCGAAGTCATCCATGAAGACTTCCAAGAATTCTCTAACCATTTCGGCGAATACATCAATCATGCACCTTTGAAATGTACCCAGAGCATTGCATAACCCAAAGGGCATGCGCCTGAAAGCATAGGTACCAAAGGGGCATGTGAACGTGGTTTTCTCCTGCTCCTCAGGAGCAATGGCTACTTGATTGTAGCCCAAGAACCCATCTAGGAACAGAAGAATTCTTTCCCCGCTAATCTCTCTAAGATCTGATCAATGAATGGTAGGGGGAAATGATCCTTCTTCGTCGTAGCATTCAAGCATCTGTAATCCACACAGACGCGCTACGACATGGGTACTCGTGTCACAATCTCCTCTCCATCCTCATTAGTGGTCGTTTGAATTCCTGACTTTTTCGAGACAACATGGATTGGTGCCACCCATTTGGAATCGGAGATGGGATAAATAAAACCCGCGTTGCACCATTTTTCTATCTCCTTCTTCACAACCTCTCGTAAATTTGGATTCAACCTACGTTGGAATTCACGAGAGGGTTTAGCCTCATTCCAAGTAGATATGGTGTGAACACAGAGCGGGATTTATCTCGTGGAGATCATAAATGCTACAGCCTATCGCCTTGCAGTTTTTATCCAGGATCTCTAGCAAGCGAGATTCCTGCTCCTCGGTCAAACGCGAGCTGATGATGACCGGATACTTCTTCTCTTGTCCCGCAAGGAAGGCGTATTTCAATATTGTGGGTAAAGGTTTGAGCTCAGGTAAGGTGTAATCATTAAGGAAGTCTGACTCAATCGAATCTAGTTCTGTGCTGGTAGTGGCTGGATCTGTCTTTGAAATTGCTGCCACCAACTCATTCTGCTCTAGAGTCAGATCGTCAAAGGTTTCCTAGCAGTCGGCAAAAGCCACGTCCGACTCATCATCCACATCTTCTGATTGTCCTAAAGAGGGAAGGACTGACATGCCCAGCTGGGCCTCTACGTCATCGACGATGTAGGGGGATGCACTTCCTGCGTTGTATTCTTTCCTAAGGCTCTCATAGACTGTCTCATGCACAAGATCTTCTCTAGTGGAGAGGGACTCCTCGGTGCTAGCTGGGTTCTGCCTCCATGGCCCAACTTTGTCTACATGAACGTAATCTGCTTCTGATGAAGAGTACTCGATGCTGGATTCGGAATCGGGCCTCTGCCACCTGGTCTGCTTCATCTCAAATTCCTCATCTCCACCTGGAGTTTGGAACTGGATCTTCCAAATCTTGTAATCAAATAAGGCACCTACTGTTTTGAGGAAGGGCCTTCCTAGGATGATTTGGGAATCTCTCCAATTTCGAAGGGTCTCCGTATCAAGGACTGTGAAGTCCACCATTTACTCCTGACCCTTGACTTTAATGATAACGTTCCTCAATTCTCCCTGGGACCTCTTGGTTGATTTATCTGTAAACTGAAGTAGTGCTCTGGATTTCCTAAGAGGTCCAAGATTAAGCCGCTCATAGAGGGTTATAGGCATAAAGTTAATTGAGGATCCGTTGTCAAGGAGAGTGCATGCAAATGCAGTGTCATCGACATGACTCACCACATAATGTGCACCCATGTCTCTTCGTTTCCTTGAAAACGCATTCTTTAGTGGCTACTGACAGAATGTGCTTCTCAACACGGCTTTTGGTCTTCCTGTTGACCCTAATAGATGTGCAGCTTACCTTAAGGTATTTCTGGAATGCATGTGTCATGTCCACATACTTATCGAAAGGGATTGTGACCTTGATGTACTTGTTACAGAACTCTGCCATCTCAGGGTCATCTTTTTCAATTTTTTAGTTTTCTTCTTTCCACCCTTAAGAGCTCAAGGGAAAGGGATTATTGATGCTAACTCAGATTCCGAAAGTGAAAGATTTTCATCGAAATGAGGAATTGAGTTCTTTACATGACTTTGACACTGATACTGACTCTGACTCTGACTAAAAAGAAATTTCTGCTGCGAAACTGGTGATGCGTCTTCTACGACTGCTGGGACATCCTCCTCAAATGGAGGTGTGGGCTCCTCATCGGTCTCGTCGGACTTACTGCTGGTGTTGTTCTCTTTCTTCTTCGAGGACTTGGAAGTCCTATTCTTCTGTCAATGGTGGTGGTGGTGTTGTTCCTCTGCCTCCAAGTTCTCCTCAAGTAGAGACTTGGTGGCGTCTTCCTCCTGTGCCCGTGTTCGATCAGGTATGATCATGGTCCTTCCGCTCCTGAGGGACATATGATTAACATTATCGTACGAAAGTATCTCATGTTCAGATAGAGAGTTATTTGAATAGTATACCTGATCTCGCAGTCGGTTCTGGCCTTGATTCAAGCTATTTGGATTAGCCTGAACTTGGGTGGGAATAGGGGTCTTTGGCGCCATTTGCTGGTCCTGGGTACAGGAAACACAATTCAAATCCGTTCTCATATCCAGGTAGTCATTCTGAATCCGCTGGACCCTAGCAGTCAGGGTCTGGATCGCCAAGGTGAGGGACTCCAATTCGTTTGTGGGCTGGGCTTGCTGTTGGTGACTAGAGGATGAGTTTCTGTATTGGCTCTGCTGTCCATGCCGATACTGCTACTGATGGGAAGGTGGTGGAGGGCCCTACTGGCCTGAGTGGAACGTGCACTGCTGTTGGTGCTGTTGAGGTTGATAACCTTGTCCAAGCCGGGACTGTACGAAGCATGGTGCGGGGACGGAGCTGGTTTCCTGGTAAGCTAGGGAAGGTCGGTGTGGTTGACCGTTCCCTATCCCCGACTTTCTGCCGACGGGGTCATGGCTGTACCTCATCCCGTTGATCTCGAACACCTGCAGAGGCTCCTCGTATCCTGTCTCCACTTGTGGGGGTGTGTGCTGCTCCTGCTGAGTATATTGCTGCTCTTCTACCCAGCTACTCTGAGGTCCCTGTGCCTGCTCCTACATAAGATGGACTCGGTGTACAGGTACAGGTGGTGCAGAAGGAGCAGGTAGCCATATCTTGGCTACCTTCTCAGTCAGTTCCTCCACTTGTTTCGGCAATTGCGAAAGTGCCTCAAGGTCGGTGACCCTCTTGTGAATCTGCTCGACCATGGTTAACTTGTCAACTATTATCCCCATGCTGGAGATGAGGTCGTCCGTCAGATCTGCTACAGTCCTTCTAGTTGTCTCGTTGGATAGGCTTGAGGGAGACAACTGATAGGCCCTGCTGGCTTGAGATCTTCCTGTTTCCGCCATCTGCTCTAGAATTTTCCATACGACATTTTCGTTCTTGTTTAGATAGCTTCCTTTATAGGCGGGACTCACTAACCCCTGCATCTCCGGGGTCATGCCACAGAACAAGGTCTGGACTAAGATCGCTTTTGTAATGTCGTGGCAAGGGCATTTCTGCGTTAAGTCATTGAATCTATCCCAGGCTTCATGGAATGGTTCATTGGGTCCTTGGGAAAAACTCGCGATCTTGGTTCTCATCCGGTTAGTTCTACTGAGCGGGTAGAACTTCTTCAATAATAGGTCCTTGAACTGCATCCAGGTCGTACATCTTACCTCGAGATTTTTCAACCAATGAACAACCTTATCACCTAAGGAAAACGAGGTAGCCTTCAGCCTGATGTAGTCTTGCCCAACCCTAGAGTGACTAACGTTGTTGCAAACCAGCTCGATGTCTCTAAGGAAGACATATGGTTCTCCATTCGTGTTTCCATTGAACTTCGGCAACAGACTCAGAAAGTGGGGCTTCAGCTCGAACGCTTCAGGGGGGACCTCAGGTACTAGCCAGCTATGTATTTCATTCTCTACCGGATTGTAGGCATCTACCATGGGTCGATCGATTCCCTCTGCCTCGATTACTTGTCCCATCCTAGCCATAAGTTCTGCATTAAGTTGCTCGGCTCTAGCCAATCGGGCGAATACTTGGTGCATAGGATCGTCCTCTTCTTCCGAGGGTTTTTTCGGAGGCATCTTGTCCTCTTCTCTTGGGTAAAGAAGGTGGTCTAGGTTAGAGGATGTATCAACGAAGACATTCTCATCGAGGCGATGGTTTTCCTCGCTGAGATTAGAGGAGAGAAAAGGGTTTGTTTGAAGGTAACCACCCTAGGAGTGATGGATCCCGAACTCAAGAGGCTCATGAGCTCGGGTTGGCCCAAGTTGCGCTTGAAGGATATGGGGAGATCCTTAAGCACATCACGGAAGCGTGAGGATCGCATCGTATGCGATCAAGAGTGACTAGTCACACTAGTTGCTCGAGGCAGCGGAAATTAAAAAAAATTCATGCGATGAAACCACATGATCCAATAACACTTCTCGGATCGTTTCATCTAAACTACAAACAAGTATTAGGGTTACCTCTAGAAGCATGGTTGCGATCGAGTCTCTAAACGAAGATACCTCCTGTCTCAAGTCTGATCCGACGGAGGAGATGCTTGAGAGCATGTTGATGAAACACGTTCTTCTTGTAATCCATGTTGATGATCCAAGCGGCGTATCTCTTGATCTCGACACACGAGATCCGGCATATTCTTCACGAGCGAGGCACACCGAAGGAAAAAGAGATCCATGAGCAAACGATCGGGCAACATAACGACGACGCAACGACGATGGAGGTTCTCTCTAGGGCATCCATGGTGGACGACCATATGAGAGAGAGAGTGGGCGTGTAGAGAGAGATAGAGAGAGAGAGCAAGAGAGAGAGACTTATGTTCTCATTAGCATATGAAGAGCAAGGTGTGCCCTTCTATTTATAATATTTTGGGATCCATGGATCTCAATCCATGGGCAACACAAATCCAATGGCTCTCATTGATTTGTGTTTCTTTTGATGGCCAAGATTTTGCTGGTAAAAAACCAACAACAATTAATTTAATTTAGATTAAATATATATTGATAAATCAATATGATTTAATCTCAAACTAAATCAATAAAGCATAGAGATTATGGAATGAAGATTGCCTCCTTCCATAATATTGGATTTGGTGGCAATCTCATGTAATCTAATGATATCTCATGAGATTACATTATTCCATGGAAATCTCCAAGATTTACAACAACACTTGTTGTAAATTATTCAACAAAAATAATGCATAATTATTTTGTGAATATTGCAATCTTGCCATTGGAAAATTGTGAATCACATTCACAACCCAAAATAAAATGTGAATTACATTTTCAATTTAATGTCCAATGTGAATCCAATTCACATTAACATTTAATTAACATATGTAAATTACAAATAGCTCTCTCTTATATATTATAAATCACATTTATAATATATATGATTTATATGGGTAGTGCTATCCACATTATTTATATCTATGATAATTAAACCACATTTAATCATCTTGGATCTCTATTCTCATGTGCCCACAATGTGAATCACATTCACATTATTTACATCTTTGATAATCAAATCACATTTAATTATCTTAGATAACTCTCCATATAATATGAATCAAATTCATATTATTCATGATAATTAAATCACATTTAATTATCCATTTTCTCAAAGCTCGGATACATATATCAATAATGAAATTATCCTGAACTCTTTCAAGGATAATGCGTTTTCTCCGTAGATACTTGGAGATAAGGACAGGGCGATTATATTGTTCCACATATAGTGAATTGGATATTGAGATCACATCTCAAATCTAGATCTCTGGCCTCCCATAGATGCTTGATTAAATCAAGACCGCAAATCTAATCTTCTCATTGCATCTGAATCACATTCAGATCGATGCCAAATATTTGTACTAAGATCATATTACTTCTCTACTGAGAGGAGTCACTAAAATCCAGACCCGTTTCATCACTCCCTATGAATGGAAGCGTAATGGTTATATAACCGTTTATGATCACATCACCCTCATGTATTCCTAATACCTATACATCCTGCATACTGGAAGACCCAGAATAATCCTGAAGTATAAGATCAATTTTACACTGTCTACTTCAGGGATTTATCATTAAGTATCTCATTCGATCATTGGAGTTGGCATCGATCATATACTTTCCAAAAGCATATATCATACCTAGGTGTTGATCATATACTTTCCAAAAGTATATATCAATCCTTACAAATTCAGTCAAGCTTCCAAAGCGAGATGACCGCGCGCGGAATTTGATTCTTCCCAATATCTCATGAGTGACCTCATGTCTTCCGGTTAAGGAAATGAACCTGTATGATCCCTTTGACAGATTGTATTACTCATATGCCCTTATATGCACACTAGCGTGTCGGTGTATAGACCTTGATTAGGTCATCAACCTATTGGTCTGCCAAATGTACATACTCAGACATATAGTAATACATTTGTCTTCGGTCAGAAGATGCATGCCTATATCATGACAGCATACGACATAGGACTTTGGTTATCTTGATCTCGTTAAGTCAACTCTTTGACCTAACTAATCTGACACTTCTGAATCTCTATTCCCATGCAGAGGATCTGCATCAAGAGATCGGTCAGATATCAACCAAGTGAGAAAGGATTGTCATCTCCTACTCAGGCTGGAAATCCTCTCTTAACAATCATTTGATGGTACTTGAGTCCTCAATCTAACTCTTTAGATATTCATCCAAGCACCAACCTCTATGATTCAATAATTGAATCAACAACTGTATGATCATTAAGACGGCTATGGTACATAACCCTAATTGTACTAAGTGACCTATTATGCAAATTAGTTATTCTTCATTTCAGATCAGGGAATGACATTCGCAATAACTTTTATTGCATAATGGCTCGTCGTGGGCTCGCTTGTCCAATAATCTCCCACTAGCCCAAAGAGCCACTAATGGACTAATCATTTAAACCCACACTCATGTGACAATCATATGCTATTTAGAAAAATAGCTAGGTAAGATTATCAGTCACTCTGTTCCCAAGAGACTATGCCAAGTCCTTTTACGACACTTTCATATCTCCTTGTAATAGTCTCGCATCCAATACGAATATTGCATATTATGCAACAAATACTCAATCATGTCAGTCATAGTGTCCTTGACACTACACCTCAATAATTATTATAACCAGTATGTAATTTCTTTTATCCTTATCGGAATACCCTTATTCCTGGAGATCTCTATCTCCTAAGCTATCTGTAGTTAAGACCTTTCAGATCACTATCTATGAAGTCTTAATTTCTTGAAGATAAGACTTTGAGATCACTATCTCAAAAGTCTTGTCCTCTATAAAGATATTGTTATTACTGCAATCAAGTGTTTTATCACCATACTAGGATTAGTAATAGTTTACTACTCCCACTGCATGGCAGACATCTGGCTTCTGTATACATCTAGCATACTTTCAGCTTCTCGTAACTGATGCACAAAGGGAAACCAGTTTTAGCATTCACTTCCTCAACTCTTAGAGGTGCTATCCCTTTAGATAGGTCGGAATTTTCCAGAAAATGGAAGTGTCCAAGGTGTACCATTAATTTGACAGTCCCAATACCCTATTCTCTTTGCTTCTGAACAACTTCAGAACTAAGATCTAAGAGGTATCCTTGAGATCATATCTCGAGGTATGGAACAACCAGATTATAAAACACTTATTATTATCTTCCTTATATCATTCCAAATGATTAGGATATTATCTACATTTAGTTCGAGGAACACAATGGCACTCCCACTAAGCTTCACACGGTTCATCAAGATTCTATCTGAAATCATAACATTTATAATTTCATCAAATCTTATGTTCCAAATACAAGAAGCTTATTTGAGTCCAAAGATGGAATTACTTAGCTTGCACATCTTAATTTCCTCAACCATGTAGCCATGGGGCTACTTCATGTGAATATCCTCAGAGAGGTATTCATAGAGGAATGCAATCTTGAATCACATCTTGAAGATGTCATAGTCAAGTTGTGTAGCTATAGTTAGCAATATTCTGTTGGGTTCAAGCATGGTCACTGAAGAGCATGTCTCATCGCAATCGATGTCTTCTCTTCAGTGTGCAGCTCATGGCTACAAACCGTGCTTTGAAGGTCTCTACCTTCTCATCAGGTTCCCTCTTTCTATTGAAGATCCATTTACACCTTAATGGGTCTTACCCATATAGGTGGATCCTCGAGGGTCCATATAAAACATTTGTATATGAAGTCTACTTTAGACTTTATTTGTAACATCCATCTTTCCATGGTATGATCTTCAGAAGCTTCATCACATGAAGTCAGATCATTGTCAGATTCAACTGACACATGGAATTCATCTTCAAACTTATTTGGAGAGGTATTAGTGTTTCATCTTTAATAGTCCTTTTAGTTCCAATTTTAGGAGACTCATTTGTTGAACATGCGAGCCCACGACGAGCCATTAAGAAATAAATGTTATTGCTAATATCATTCCCTGATCTAAAATAAAGAATAAATAATTTGCATAATAGGTCCCTTAGTACAATTAGGGTTATGTACCATGGCCATCTTGATGACCATTCAGTTGTTGATTTAAGTATTGAATCGTAGAGGCTAGTGCTTGGAAGAATATCTAAAGAGTTAGATTGAGGACTCATCGAGCACCGTCAAATGACTATTAAGAGATGTTCTCCAGCCAGAGAAGGAGATGGCAATCCTATCTCTAAAGGCTGATATCTAACTGACCTCTTGATGCAGATCCTCTGCATAGGAATAGAGATTCGGAGGTGTTAGATAAGTTAGGTCAAAGAGTTGACATAACGAGATCGACATAACCAAAGTCCTATGTCGTATGTTGTCATGATATAGGCATGCATCCTCTGACAGGAGATAGATGTGTTACTATATATCTGAGTATGTACATTTGGCAGACCAATAGGTTGATGACCTAATCAAGGTCTATACATCGGTGCGCTGGTGTGCATATAAGGGCATATGAGTAATACAATCTCTCAAAGGATCATACAGGTTCATTACTGAACCGGAAGACATGAGATCACTCATGAGATATTGGGAAGATCAAATTCCGTGCACGGTCGTCTCGCTTTGGAAGTTTGACTGAATTTGTAGGTTTGATATAAACTTTTGGAAAGTATATGATCAACACCTAGGTATGATATATGCTTTTGGAAAGTATATGATCGATACCAACTCCCAATGATCGAATGAGAAACTTAATGATAAAAACCCTGAAGTAGAAGTGTAAAAATGATCTTATACTTCTGGTTTATTCTGAGTCTTCCAGTTTGCGGGATGTACAGGTATTGGGAATACCCGAGGGTGATGTGATCATAAACGATTATATAACCATGACACTTCCATTCCTAGGGAGTGATGAAAAGGGTTTGGATTTTAGTGACTCCTCTCAGTAGAGAAGTAATCTGATCTTAGTCCAAATATTGGACATTTATCTGAATTTGATTCAGATTCAATGAGAAGATTAGATTTGCGGTCTTGATTTAATCAAGCATCTATGGGAGGTCCGAGATCTGGATTTGAGATGTGATCTCAATATCCAAGTCACTATACGTGGAAAAATACAATTGCCCTATCCTTATCTCCAAGTATTCGTGGAGAAAGTGCATTATTCTTGAAAGAGTTCATGGATAATTCTATTGTTGATATATGTATCTGATCATTGAGAAAATGGATAATTAAATGTGATTTAATTATCATAATTAGTATGAATTTGATTCATGTTATAAGGAGAGTTATCTTAGATAATTAAATGTGATTTGATTATCAAAGATGTGAATAATGTGAATGTGATTCATATTATTTGGGCACGTGAAAATAGAGATCCAAGATGATTAAATGTGATTTAATTATCATGGATATGAATAATGTGGATAGCACTATCATATTATTCATAATATATTATAAATGTGATTTATAATATATTAGAGAGAGCTAATTATAATTTATATTTGTTAATTAATTATTGATGTGTATTGGATACATATTGTGTAATTAATTGAAAATGTAAATTATATTTTTATTTTGGGTTGTGAATGTGATTCACAATTTTCCAATGGCAAGATTGCAATATTCTCAAAATTAATTATGAATTATTTTTGAAGAATAAATCACAACAAAAGTTGTTGGAATAAATAATGGATATTTTCATGGAGATATGCAATCTCATGAAATCTCATGAGATTGCCTCCAATTGGAAACAAGTGGTCGTCCACTATATTCCAATGGGAGATGAGATCTCCATGGAATTTGCCTCCTTATTTGATTGGTTTAATTTTAGGATTGATGTATATTTGATTTGTCAAATATATTTGATCTAAATTAAATCATAAGTTGTTGGCTTTTACCAACAACAATCCTGACCATTGGATGGATCATAAATCAATCTCAACCATTGATTTTATGAGTCCCATGGATTGAGATCCATGGATCCCAAAATCCTATAAATAGAGAGGCATACCATGCTCTCTAGGACATGCTTTTGAAGCACGTCTCTCTCTCTCTCTTCTCTTCCCACACGCCCTCTCTCTTCTTCTCTCATGGCTGTCCACCATGGATGCCGTAGAGAGAGTCTCCATCGCCGCAGCATCATCGTTATGATGCCCTATCGTTTTCTCATGGATCTCCGTCTCCATCGGTGCGCCTCGCTCGTGAAGAAGATGTCGGATATCGTGTGTCGAGATCAGGAGATCCGCCGCTTGGATCATCAACATGGATTGCGAGAAGCACGTGATTCATCCCCGCGTTCGCAAGCATCTCCTCCGTCGGATCGGACTTGAGATAGGTGGTCTCTTCATTTAGAGACTCGATCGCAACCACGCTTCAATAGGTAATCCTATTACTTGTTTGTGGTTTAGACGAAACGATCCGAGAAGTGTTCTTGGATCATGTGGTTTCGTCGCATAAAAAAATTTCAATTTCTGCTGCATCGAGCAACTAGTGTGACTAGTCGCTTCTTGTCGTATTCGATACGACGCTCACGCTTCCGTGATGCACTTGATCAGATCCTTAGGTCGAAGGTTTTGGATACGATCCATAAAACCGAAGGTGACTTGGGTCCGTTAGGGTGGCAAAAGTTTTATCGCATTTCATTTTCGCATCTCTGTTTAGTGATTATTTTCGGCCCTTTTTAAATTGTTTAAACACGAAAATAAAACTTGGATTTTGTTTCCCATTAAATAAGGAAACCATAGGATCTGAGTTTATGTAATTTGGATTCCCTTTGCTCGAGATATGGTTGTTATAATGAACATGTATTCATTGTTGCGGGAACTGCGAATCTTAACATGATTAATGAATTTATTACTATTTTAATCCGCCTCAAAATGCGTGAAATATCACTTAAGTTCTGTCCTAAATCAAATTAACAATCTTTGAAAATTGATTTTGTATAATTTGGATTTAAATTGATAGAGATATGTTAATTTTAGTAAGTAGGGGTCACTGCTGAAATTACAGTCCTAATCAAGAACCATGTGATTGTCAATTAGTGAAATTAATTGTTAATTTCATGAAATAATTATGGAAAATATTTGAGAAATATTAGATGATTATTATTACCTTAATTGAGTTGGCCTCAACCAATAAATTGATTAGATTTGATCTAGATCATATTTGGAAACACAATCATCAAACTCCTTACTTGAATAGGATTGGGAATTTGTCTAGCAAATTTCCTTATAATCAAAAATGTTTTGATTATTACTATATGATAATTTCGGTTGAAGAACCGATGATCATCTCAAGTACAAAGTGATTGACTTGGCATTATTTTTTCCCGAGGCGGATATGGTGTCTAGTCGGGGATCGTTGTGGTAATGGGTTGCACCGGATGCGGTCCGTCCCACTCCTGCCGGTACTGGTCATGATAGCGGGTAGGGAACGAATGATGCCTGAGAGATCATGATATATTTTTCTAATTATTAAAATTCGAATTAATATGTATTTTGATATAATACCATATATTCAAGTAAAATCAAGTTTGTTGATTGAATTGGATTGATAATTAATTTAATGTGATTAAGTTAATTATATCCAATTAAAAACACTCTATTATAATAGATGTGTTATTTTCCTTGGAAGAATTATTTATGTGAACATGATTCATGATAATCAATTATAATTTGAATATGATATGGAGGATCACATAAGTGACATCCATGGTCTCCCATCAAGGCGAAGGGTTTCGTCGCTAGATATTGTATGTGGGAGATGCCTGTCCGAAGTGATAGCTCCTGCATACGATCCATTTGGATCGGGCTCGTCGCTTCTCTAAAGAGTAAGGACGTATGTGTAGTGACCCCAATATCGGGTCCTCGTATTATTGGGGCCATATTGGATTGCGCATAGCGAGTTGTATTCTTGTTGACGGTTGGTTCAATTAATGACGGGTCAACATCACCTTAGGGGTGGTGGGCCCGGGTGTTAAAGACCGAATTGGGAGATGCAAGTTGGACTTGTAAGGCGGAATGTGTTCCCACTTCTTTTTATCCGAGTTACAGGTTCTCATATTCTTGGGATGTAACAAAGATAAGGAAGGAGATCCCAGATCTTGCTTGAGATATAATGGTAAGTATATCTCTTACATTGAAAGTGATTAAGGGAATGATCTTTCATTGTTGACTTGGTAAGACAACTTTGATATAAAAATTCCTAAATCAAAGTAAATTATATATTTATGTATTTATATATGTTTATGCAAATTTCTTATTTCAGATAATCCTTCTTTAATCCCACTCAATGTTATACTCAATAATAACCAGTAGAATATCATGGATTGGACCTATGATCCAGATATTGTACTTGCAATTGGACACATAATGTATGTGGTTGCAATGTGCAAGTTTCCTCATAATAATGAGGAATGATAATTAAATAGACAACAGGACTAAAATCCTAGGGTTTGTATGTCTCTATAAGTCTTGATCTCATCGAATGTACTTTTGAAGTGAAATGTCGATAATGATCGTAATTATCAAATAATCCTTATAAATTTTAAGAAGATGTTCTGGCATACATATGTGCTCTCGACATATAATCATGAATGACATGGTTCTCTGCATTATGCAGAATGGTGGCTCTATAGGAGATGTTGTATTCAAATTGTTTGAGTATCTACATGAACCTAAGTTTTAAGAGTTTAAATGGATGTAGATATGATGAGTGTCATCATTCTACTATCTATACTCTAGTCATTCATGAAGCTTCATAATATTGATATTGTATGAATTGAATGAAGCATGTATAAATGTTGAAATACTCTTATGTTGAAATTTTTTGATTTTAACATAAGAGATCCTTTGTCTTGAGCAATGGTTGCTTATAAATAAAGGGAGTGCAGTGGAAGCATGAGTTGGACCCAAGTAAGAAGGAAAGTCAAAGAGTTGACTGTACTTTAGTTACTTCCATCTGACATCCAAAAGGTTGGATGAATGCCAATACTGCAATGAGTTGAGGTGTTGATAGTATGACTATCAAATCTATCTAGAATCCTTAGAGAAAAAATCGGATAGTACATCAAAATAATCTACATATAATCATTGAAATTGACTTACTTATTTGATAAGATAAAGTCTAATAATTGTATCTCAATCTTCTAATCACATTTGCAATTGGTTGCATCTGTATTAGAATATTAGAAATTTGATTTTAAGGTTTAATGGTCATCCATGTTGGAAGTAATGCAATTGTTGCAACGATTTCCATTGGATGAATAGACTTCATATTTTCAGTGGGAGTCCTTAATCTTAGAGAATGCCTCTATGACCTAGATATTAGAATACACTCATTGTTTATTTCTAAATGTTGGATATAAACATGAATTCTGTAATAAATCTATATCATAAAGAGTTATGATGGAGATATTTCAGATAGTAATCTAAAATCTAGTGGACTCTACTAAATTAGAAAATTAATGAGTGGTTCATTAACATTTCTAAATACTGAAAGTTAAACCTTAAAAGATCAATAGGAGGATAAAGATCATTTGACAATGATCTGACATCATGTTTTGGACATATGTCTATTGATGAGATCAATGGACAAGTAAGATATGAAACTTTAGAATGTCTAAAATTTCAAAACTTGCATACTTATGAATATTGTATTCAAAGGAAAATGTCCAATACACCTTTCTTTGGGACAGGTGTAAGATGTCAAGGTATTCAGGATCTCATACATATTGATGTATGTGAATCATCTATATCATAGTAAACATTATGGATATGTGATATATATTGATGATTATTTCGGATATGAAATTTCTTCTCTTCATCTAAGAAACCTTTGAAATATTCAAAGATTTCTCAATTTTGGTTTAGAACCAAAGTTTGAAGGAAGATGAAATGAATTTGATCTAATCGAGGTAGCTTGTACCTATTAGATGAATTCAAGGAATACATTATGGAGATGTGAATATCATTCCTATCTAAATCCTCCTAATACACCTTAGCTCAATAGAGTTGTAGGGAGATACAATTGATCATGTGTAACATGATTTGATCAATGATTAATCTTAGCATAATTGTCTCTTAGTTTCCCAGGTATATATATGTAGTAGAGACTACATTGTATATCCTAATAAGGTTCCAAGCTAGTAAGCTGGAATCTAGCACCAGAGAGTGCCACTTCATTAGGAAAATAAAGGATGGTACTGGATACCTACTTTATGACCTTGAGATTCTTAAAAGATCTCATCTTTGAGAATATGATTCTTATAGGATGACTCTCTTGAGAATCAAGATGAAATGAAGTAAAGGAACTCATTTAATCTTGAGATGATAATGAGGCTCTTGGAATCGGAAACTAAAAGGACAATTAAAGATGAAACACTAATACCTCTTCAAATAAGTTTGAAGATGGGTTCCATGTGTCAGTTGAATCTAACAATGATCTAACTTCATATGATGAAGCTTCTAAAGATCATGACATGGAAAGATGGATGTTAGCAATAAAGTCTAAAATAGACTTCATATATAAGTGTTGTATATAGACCCTCGAGGATCCACCTATATGGGTAAGACCCATTAAGGTTTAAATGGATCTTCAAGAGAAAGAGGGAATCTGATGAGAAGGTAAAGACCTTTAAAGCATGGTTCATAGACATGAGCTACACACCGAAGAGAAGACATCACTTGCGATGAGACTTGCTCTCTGGTGACCTTACTTTAACCCATCAGAATATTGCTAACTATAGCTACACAACTTGACTATTACATCTTCATGATGTGAGTCAAGATTGCATTCCTCTATGAATACCTCTCTGAGGATATTCATATGAAGTAGCCCCAGGGCTTCATGGTTGAGGAAAGCAAGGTGTGCGAGCTAAAGAACTCTATCTTTGGACTCAAATAAGCTTCTTGTAGTTGGAATATAAGATTTGATGAAATTATAAATGTAATGATTTCAGATAAAATCTTGATAAACCGTGTGAAGCTTAGTGGGAGTGCCATTGTGTTCATCGTGCTAAATGTAGATATTATTCTAATCATTTGGAATGATGTAAGGATAATAGTAAGTGTTTTATAATTTGGTTGTTCCATGCCTTGAGATATGATCTCAAGAATACCTCGTAGATTTTAGTTCTGAAGATGTTCAGAAGCGAAGAGAAGAGGATTTTGGGACCGTCACATTAGTAGTACACCTTGGACATATTCCATTTTCTGGAAAATTCCAAGAAAGGCTTCTTTCCCTTAAGATATGGTACTGAACTATCTAAAGGGATGGCACCTCAAAGAGTTGAGGAAGTAAATACTAGAACTGCTTGCACTTGTGCATCAGTTACGAGAAGCTGAGTGTATGCTAGATGTGTACAAGAGCCAGATGTCTACCATGCAGTGGGAGTAGTAAAGTGTTGCTAGTCCTACTATGGAGATAAAACACTTGATTGCAGTAATAACAATATCTTCAAAGATGATGAAACTTAGAGATAGTGATCTCAAAGTCTTATCTTCAAAAGTATAAGACCTTGTGGATAGTGATCTATAAGGGTCTTAACTGTAGATACCTTAGGAGATAGAGATCTCTAGGAATAAAGGTATTCTGATAAGGATTATGGGCATACTGGTTATAATAATTATCGAGCTATAGTGTCAAGGACACTATAACAAAATTGAGTATTGGTTGCATAAGATGCAACATTCGCATTGGGTGCGAGCATTGTTACTAGGGGAAATGCAAGTGTTGTAAAAGAACTTGGCGTAGTCTCTTGGGAACAGAGTGACTGATCATCTTACCTAGCTATTTTCTAAATAGCCTATGATTGTCACATGAGCGTGGGTTTAAATGATTTTCCCATTAATGGCTCTTTGGGCTAGTGGGAGATTATTGGACATGCGAGCCCACGGCAAGCCAATAAGCAATAAATGTTATTGCAATATCATTCCCTGATCTAAAATGAAGAATAAATAATTTGCATAATAAGTCCCTTAGTACAATTAGGGTTATGTACCATGGCCATCTGATGATCATACAGCTGTTGATTCAAGTATTGAATCATACAGGCTGGTGCTTGGATGAATAACTAAAGAGTTAGATTGAGGACTCATCGAGCACCATCAAATGATTATTAAGAGATGATCTCCAGCCTGAGAAGGAGATGGCAATCCTTTCTCTAAAGGCTGATATCTAACTGACCTCTTGATGCATGTCCTCTACATAGGAATAGAGATTCGGAGGTGTTAGATAAGTTAGGTCAAAGAGTTGACTTAACGAGATCGAGATAATCAAAGTCCTATGTCATATGTTGTCATGATATAGGCACGCATCCTCTGACTGGAGACAGATGTGTTACTATATGTCTGAGTATGTACATTTGGCAGACCAATAGGTTGATGACCTAATCAAGGTCTATACACCGGCACACTGGTGTGCATATAAGGGCATATGAGTAATACGATCTCTCAAAGGGATCATACAGGTTCATTACTGAACCGGAAGACATGAGCTCACTCATGAGATATTGGGAAGATCAAATTCCGTGCACGGTCGTCTCGCTTTAGAAGCTTGACAGAATTTGTAGGTTTGATATATACTTTTGGAAAGTATATGATCAACACTTGGGTATGATATATACTTTTGGAAAGTATATGATCAACACTTGGGTATGATATATACTTTTGGAAAGTATATGATCGATACCAACTCCCAATGATCGAATGAGAAACTTAATTATAAAAACCCTGAAGTAGACTTTGTAAAAATGATCTTATACTTCTGGTTTATTATGAGTCTTCCAGTGTGCAGGATGTACAGATATTGGGAATGCCTGAGGGTGATGTGATCATAAACGATTGTATAACCATGACACTTCCATTCCTAGGGAGTGATGAAATGGGTTTGGATTTTAATGACTCCTCTCAGTAGAGAAGTAATCTGATCTTAGTCCAAATATTGGACATTGATCTGAATGTGATTCAGATTCAATGAGAAGATTAGATTTGTGGTCTTGATTTAATCAAGCATCTATGGGAGGCCGAGATCTGGATTTGAGATGTGATCTCAATATCCAAGTCACTATACGTGGAACAATACAATCGCCATGTCCTTATCTCCAAGTATTCGTGGAGAAAGCGCATTATCCTCGAAAGAGTTCATGGATAATTCTATTGTTGATATATGTATCCGATCATTGAGAAAACGGATAACTAAATGTGATTTAATTATCATGAATAGTATGAATTTGATTCATATTATAAGGAGAGTTATCTTAGATAATTAAATGTGATTTGATTATCAAAGATGTGAATAATGTGAATGTGATTCATATTATTTGGGCACGTGAAAATAGAGATCCAAGATGATTAAATGTGATTTAGTTATCATGGATATGAATAATGTGGATAGCACTATCCATATATTCATAATATACTATAAATGTGATTTATAATATATTAGAGAGAGCTAATTATAATTTATATTTGTTAATTAATTATTGATGTGTATTGGATACACATTGTGTAATTAATTGAAAATGTAAATTATATTTTGTTTTGGGTTGTGAATGTGATTCACAATTTTTCAATGGCAATATTGCAATATTCTCAAATTAATTATGAATTATTTTTTAAGTATAAATCACAACAAAGGTTGTTCGAATAAATATTGAAGATTTTCATGGAGATATGCAATCTCATGAAATCTCATGAGATTGCCTCCAATTGGAAATAAGTGGTTGTCCACTATATTCCATTGGGAGATGAGATCTCCATGGAATTTGTCTCCTTATTTGATTGGTTTAATTTTAGGATTGATGTATATTTTATTTGTCAAATATATTTGATCTAATTTAAATCATAAGTTGTTGGCTTTTACCAACAACAATCTTGACCATTGGATTGATCATAAATCAATCTCAACCATTGATTTTATGAGTCCCGTGGATTGAGATCCATGGATCCCAAAATCCTATAAGAGAGAGGCATACCATGATCTCTAAGGACATGCTTTTGAAGCACATCTCTCTCTCTTCGCTTCCCACGCGCCCTCTCTCTTCTTCTCTCATGGTCGTCCACCATGGATGCCATAGAGAGAGTCTCCATCGCCACAGCGTCGTCGTTATGCTACCCGATCATTTGCTCGTGGATCTCCGTCTCCTTCGGTGTGCCTTGCTCGTGAAGAAGACGTCGGATCTCGTGTGTCGAGATCAGGAGATCTGTCGGTTGGATCATCAACATGGATTGCGAGAAGCACGTGATTCATCCCCGCGCTCGCAAGCGTCTCCTCTGTCGGATCGGACTTGAGACAGGAGGTCTCTTCGTTTTGAGACTCGATCGCAACAAGATTCAAGAGGTAATCCTATTACTTGTTTGTGGTTTAGACGAAATGATTCGAGAAGTGTTCTTGGATCATGTGGTTTCATCGCATAAAAAATTTTTAATTTCCCTGCATCGAGCAACTAGTGCGACTAGTCGTTTCTCGTCGTATTCGATACGACGCTCATGCTTCCATGATGCGCTTGAGGATCTAACCATATCCTTCATCATTATCTTCTCAAGATTAAATAATTTCTTCACTTCATTTTCATCTTTATTCTCAAGAGTCTCATCCTCTAAAAATCACATTCTCATAGATGATATCTTTTAAGAATCTCAAGGTCATAAAGTAGGTATCCAATACCATCCTTTATTTTCCTAATGAAGTAGCACTCTCAGTGCTAAATTCCAGCTTACTTGCTTGGAACCTTATTAAGAATATATATTGTAGTCTCTACTACATATATACCTTGGAAACTAAGAGGTAATTATGTTAAGAATCGTCATTGATCAAATCATGTCCATTGAGTTTAGGTTTATTAGGAGGAGTGAGATAGAAATTACATTCATATCTCTATAAGGTATTCCATGAATTCATCTAATAGGTACTGACTACCTAGATTAGATCAATATTCATTTAATCTTCCTTCCAACTTTGGTTCTAAACCAAAATTGTGAAATCTTTGAACATTTCAAAAGTTTCTAAGTGAAGAGAAGAAATCTCATATCACAAATAATCATAAATAGATATCACATATCCATAATGTTTATTCTGATATAGATGATTCACATACATTAATATGTATGAGATCTTGAATACCTTGACATCTTATACCATTCCAAGGAAGGGTGTATTGGACATTTTTACTTTTGAATACAATATTCACAAGTATGTAAGATTTGAACCTTTAGAAAATCTAAATTTTCTTCTCTTACTAGTCTATTGATCACATTAATAGACAAATGTCCAAGGCTTGATGCCAGATCATTGTCAAATGATCTTCATTCTCTTATTGATCTTTTAAGGTTTAATTTCAGTATTAGAAATGTTAATGAACCATTCATTAATTTTCTAATTTAGTAGAGTCCACTAGATTTTAGATTACTATCTGAAATATCTCCATCATAACTCTTTATGATAGGTCTATTCCAGAATTCATGTTTATTCCCAACATTTAGAAAAATACAATGAGTGTATTCTAATATCTAGGTCACAGAGACATTCTCTAAGACTAAGGGCTCTCCCACTGAAATTGGGAAGTCTAATTATCCAATAGAGGTTTTTGCAACAATTGCATTAACATCCATGTGGATGACTATTGAACCTTATGATCAAAATTTCTAGTCTTCTAAAATATAAGCAACCAATTGCAAGTGTTATTAGAAGAATGAGATACAATTATTAGACTTTGATCTTATCAAATATGAAAGTCAATTTGAATGATTAAATGTAGATGTAGATTATTCTGATGCACTATCCGGGTCCTTCTCTAAGGATCCTAGATAGACTAGATAGTCACACTATCAATACATCGGCTTATTATAGTATTGGCATGCATCCAACTATTTGGATGTCATATGGAAGTCATAGAAGTATGATCAACTCTTTGACTTTCCTTCTTACATGGGTCTAACCCATGCTTCCACTGCGCTCCCTTTATCTATAAACAACCATTGCTTAAGGCGAAGGATCTCTTATGTTGAATTCAAAAGATTTCAATATAAGAGTATTTCAACATTTATGCATGCTTCATTCAATTCATACAATAGGAATTGTGAAGCTTCATGAATGACCAGAGTATAGATAGTAAAATGATGACACTCATTGTATCTGCATCCATCTAAACTCTTAAAATATTGGTTCAAGTAGGTACTCAAATATTTTGAGTACATCATCTCTTATAGAGCCATCATTCTGCATGATGCAGAGAACCGTGCCACTCATGATTAAATGTCGAGAGCACATATGTATGCCAGACTATGATAATTTACTGCTTATTTATGAGTATAAAATTGAGTGGGTTTAATAAAGGATTATCTGAAATAAGAAATTTGCATAAACATATATAAATATATATTTTACATTGATTTAGGAATTTTTATATCAAACTTATCTTACCTTGTCAACACTGAAAGTTCATTCCCTTAATCACTTTCAATGTAAGAGATATACTTACCATCATATCTCAGCAAGATCTGGGATCTCCTTCCTTATCTTTGTTACATCCCAATAATATGAGAACCTATAACTCTGATAAAAAGAAGCGGGAACACATTCCTCCTTTCAACTACAACTTGCATTTCCCAATTTGGTCTTTAACACTCAGGCCCACCACCTCTAAGGTGATGTTGACCCGTCATTAATTGAACCAACCGTCAACAGGAATAAAACTCACTATGCACAATCCAATATCGCCCCAATAATACGAGGACCCGATATTGGGGTCACTACGCATACGTCCTTACTCTTTAGAGAAGCGAAGAGCCTGATCCAGATGCGCTTGCATACAGGAGTTGTCACTTCGGACATGCATCTCCTACATAGAATCCCTGGCGATGGAACCCTCTGCCTTGACGGGAGACCATGGATGCCACTTATGTAATCCTCCATATCATATTCAAATTCTAATTAATCATCATGAATCATATTCATTATAATTAATTCTTCCAAGGGAAATAACATCTTTATTCATAATAGGGTGTTTTAATTTTAATTGGATTCCAATTAATTTAATCATATTAAATTAATGATCCAATTATTATCCAACAAACAATCTTTATTGTTACTTGAATTAAGGTATTAACTCAATTACTCATTATTCTGAATTTTAATAATTAGAAAAATACACCGTGATCTCTCCTGCATTATCAAGTCCCTTACCCGCTGTCATGGCCAGTACCAACGGGAGTGGACAGACCGCACACGGTGCAACCTGCTACCCCAACGCTCCCTGACTAGACACCATATCCACCTCGGGAAAAGATAATGCCAAATTGATCATTGTGTACTTGATATTATAATCAGTTCTTCAACCGAAGTTATACCATATAATAATAATCAAAACACTTTTTATTAACATTATAATGAGATTTGCTAAATAAATGCCAAATCCTATTCAAGCAACATTGTTTGTTGGAAAGTGGATTGTATAAGCAATTGTGATCTAGATCAAATCTAATTAATTATTAGTTAAGGTAATGCCATTTAAGGAAATAATTATCATCCAATATTTCACAAATATTTATCTATAATTATTCCAAGAAATTAAATCATTTAATTTCACTAATTGATTAAATGACAATCACAAGGTTCTTGATTAGGAAAGTAATTTCCAGCAGTGACCCTCACTAAAATTAGCATATGTCAATCAATTTAAATCCAAATTAAGCAAAGTACGTTTCCAAAGTTTTCTAATTTGATTTAAAACAGAACCTAAGTGATTTGCTTGTATTTCTAGGCATTTCTAAATAGTAATCAACTCCTTAATTACGTTAAGATGTGCACTCCCCAAAACAGTGGATACATGTTCACTAAGTTGATCATAACTTGACCAAATGGATTTGAAATCACGCAGCCTCATATCCTACGATTTCCTTATTTAATGGGAAACAAAATACAATTATTTTTGTGTTTAAGCAATTTAAAAAGGGCCAAAAATAAGCACTAAACAGAGATGTGAAAATGAAATGCGATAAAAATTTTACAAATCCTAACGAACCCAAGTCGTCCTTGGTTTATGGATCACATCCAAAACCTCCGACCTAAGGCTCTGATACCACTTGAAGGATATGGGGAGATCCTTAAGCGCATCACAGAAGCGTGAGGATTGCATCGTATATGATTGGGAGCGACTAGTCGCACTAATTGCTCAAGGTGGCGGAAATTAAAAAAATCATGCGATGAAACCACATGATCCAAGAACACTTCTCAGATCGTTTCATCTAAACCACAAACAAGTATTAGGGTTACCTCTTTAAGCGTGGTTGCGATCGAGTCTCTAAACGAAGAGACCTCCTATCTCAAGTCTGATCCGACGGAGGAGACGCTTGCGAGCATGTTGATGAAACACATACTTCTCGCAATCCATGTTGATGATCCTAGCGGTGGATCTCCTGATCTCGACACACGAGATCCGGTATATTCTTCATGAGCGAGGTACACCGAAGGAGACAGAGATCCACGATCAAGCGATCGGGCAGCATAACGACGATGCTACGACGATAGAGATTCTCTCTAGGGCATCCATGGTGGACGACCATATGAGAGAGAGAGAGAAAGAGAATGGGCATGTAGAGAGAGAGATAGACTTATGTTCTCATTAGCATATGAAGAGCAAGGGGTGCCCTTCAATTTATAATATTTTGGGATCCATGGATCTCAATCCATGGGCAACACAAATCCAATGGCTCTCATTGATTTGTGTCTCTTTTAATAGCCAAGATTTTGTTGGTAAAAACCAACAACAATTAATTTAATTTAGATTAAATATATATTGATAAATCAATATGATTTAATCTCAAATTAAATCAATAAATCATGGAGATTATGGAATAAAGATTGCCTCCTTCCATAATATGGGATTTGGGGGCAATCTCATGTAATCTCACGATATCTCATGAGATTACATTATTCCATGGAAATCTCCATGATTTACAACAACACTTGTTGTAAATTATTCAACAAAAATAATTCACAATTATTTTGTGAATATTGCAATCTTGCCATTGGAAAATTGTGAATCACATTCACAACCCAAAATAAAATGTGAATTACATTTTCAATTTAATGTTCAATGTGAATCCAATTCACATTAACATTTAATTAACAGATGTAAATTACAAATAGCTCTCTCTTATATATTATAAATCACATTTATAATATATATGATTAATATGGACAGTGCTATCTACATTATTCATATACATGATAATTAAATCATATTTAATCATCTTGGATCTCTATTCTCAAGTGCCAAACAATGTGAATCACGTTCACATTATTTACATCTTTGATAATCGAATCACATTTAATTATCTTAGATAACTCTCCATATAATATGAATCAAATTCATATTATTCATGATAATTAAATCACATTTAATTATCCATTTTCTCAATGCTCGGATACATATATCAACAATGAAATTATCCTGAACACTTTCAAGGATAACGCGCTTTCTCCGCGGATACTTGGAGATAAGGACAGGGCGATTGTATTGTTCCACATATAGTGACTTGGATATTGAGATCACACAGATCTCGGGCCTCTCATAGATGATTGATTAAATCAAGAACGCAAATCTAATCTTCTCATTGCATCTGAATCACATTCAGATCAATGTCCAATATTTGGACTAAGATCATATTACTTCTCTACTGAGAGGAGTTGCTAAAATCCAGACCTGTTTCATCACTCCCTATGAATGGAAGCGTCATGGTGATGAATCTGTGATTCATCACTCTAAAAGTTGAAAATAGAGCTTTGTTCCCGACTAAATAGCTGCATATTTCCACTTATATTGCATAAGTAGCATTCACGCATGCATTGATAAACAATCAGCATTTTAGCATTCATATTTGCATAAAACAAGAAGCCAAATTCACTTGTAAATATTCACCTGTATATTAACTAAAATACCCTATTTGTATATATTTTATACTAACTCTGAATCCAATAAAACCAACTCCATTATGCATATATTACTAACACTAATAAAGGAAAAATATCAAAAAAAATACTAACCTGTAAAATTGACCAATAAAACCCGAATACAAGTTTGAGACCTTAGACCTTAAAATTCACATATCTCTCTCATACAACCTCCGAATAAGGTCTACTCACTTTTAAAGTAATATACATTCAGAGACCTTCGAAACAAGACCAATTTCATTCAAATCAGAGCTCGTATGCAAAACTTGGGTTTTGGGCCCCTTTTGTACATTGTACATAATGACCGTTTTACCCCTGTATTTTCTCATTTTATTTTCTTCATTATTAAAAATCCAAAAAAACTAGATTAAGTTGTAAATATTCTTCTAACATTTTCTAACTTTATTTGAATTTTTCTCTTATTTAAAAAATGACAAAAAAAATTGTAAAAGATAAAATGCAGTAATTTTATACCTATAAGGTACCGCCCAAAAATATGCTTTTGTACAGATGATCTCGTTTGATTTTCTCACCTTCACGAAAGTTGTAGATCTTGTTGAGATGAGTAACTTTCGTGTTGACCACTTTTTGATTTAACCCCTTTTATTATGTCTTTTTGATTTTTCTTTCCATTTAGCTTTGGAATTTTCTGAGAGCGACACGTGGTGCCTCCGGAAGCCGCCACGTGTCACCCATTGTTTTTTTTGCTATTAATTAAATAAAGCCACATGGCCGCATCCGAGCATGCCAAGTGGCGCCTTCTCATTCCCCCTCTACCCATTCCACCCCACTCTCCCTTGGCTTAAGGGAGAAGCCATCGACACCTCCAACTTCTACCCCATCTTCTCCACTCCTTCCATCTCTCCCACTCTCTCCATGCCCTCTCCAACCTCCACCTCCTCCTCTTTATATTCTCTTCCACTCTTCCATTCACCCCTATCCGCCATCACTGTGAAGAGCTTGAGCCCCCTAGTCCATCTCGGTGACAGCGAGAGTTGGTGAGGTTGAGCGACGACAGCTATCCTTCTCGGCGAGATCTGGTGGCTCTCTGTCCACCGTCGCAGCTGCAAACCGCAGCTGCCCGAGCTCCGCCTCAGCCGCGGCGTTGAGCGACGATCGAAGGAGCTCTCCTTCATCCCCAGGCAATCCGACTCCATCTCCAGGTACCTCTCTTCTTCTTCCTTTTCAACACCCATTCTCTCTCCCCTCGATTCATCACCTTCCTCCCACTGAATCGCAAAATCGATCGCACTTCTACGGATAAATCACACGTTGCGAACGCAACGGTGATTTTTGTTTATTTTTCTGAAGAAATTCCATCAATCGATTCGTCCGTCATTTAAGTCACTTAAATAAATGCATGAAGATCAGGGGAGGTGGTGAAACTCCTCTGTTTCTTGTCGTCTCTCTCTCCTTCTCTTCTTCTTCACTCACCACTCACACACACCATCACCATGCACACCGTCGGCATCTCCTCTGCTCCGACGACCCTTGGCCGTGTGTAGGCCGCCTCCACTGTGGACCGCCCCGTCACCGTCTCACAGTGGCCGTGTGTCGGCCGTCTTGCGCACGTCATCCCCGACCTCAGAGGCGGCTGCGCGCGTGACCGCTGCACCTCCAGCGCGCAGCCGCACGTGGCCCCCTCGCCGCCCTCGTAGCCACCCCGCGCGGGGGCACCTGTCTCCTCCCTCACAGCCCGCCCCTCACGCAAGGATCCGCCCGCGCGTGCTCCCCTGTAAACCAGCCCAGCGCCCCCCGATCTCCGCCTCAGAGGGCAGCGCCTCCCCGCAGCACTGTCAGTTCCTCACGCGCGGGCGCACCGCTCGTCAGCTTCAGCCTTCCAGCCTCCTCACCTCCGCCACCTGGCCCCCGGCCGCCCGCAGCGCGTACCTCCTGTCCACGCCGCCCACGCGCAGCAGCAACGCGGCCGCAGGCCACCCAGGCGACCTCCACCTCAGGCGTGTGCCGCCGCGCCCATCCGCTCCCCGAGCACAGCCTCCGCTCGCCGTTCTACGCCTCCTCATCGTCAAGCCGTGCCCGTGAAGCTCATCTACAAGCTCCCCTGTTTCAAGCCACAAAGCAGAGAACATCTATCGCACAATAAAAAAGTGGGAATTTGCAAAGGGGACACTTGCACCCCTTTGCAAGTTCTTAAAAAAATTTCAAGTTTCCAGTAATTGCATGTAAGTCCTTGTTCTCTATCAAAAAGGCGTCGTTGCCGGGGAGGCACGGCTTAGGTTAATTTTTAGTGATATTCTCTGTGTTTCTTTCCCCGGGTAGTCTGACCCCCGGTTTTCTTGTAACTATTTTTTTCTCCTTTATTTCTTTTTGCATTATTTTAATTTTGTGTCACTCTCTGACCTCAATTCATTTTTTATGCGAGGAACGCGAGGAGTCGACGACCCTTCGACAATCGAGCATTTAAAATTGTTGAGTGAAAGAGAGACTTTGTAAATTTTCATTTTAGTTTCTTTATTATTTTTCGCATTATTTCCAGCGGTTCCCATTTGGGATCTCGCGCGTGTAAGTATAGTGGAATTGTGTCCCCGTGTGTTGTGTGGATGAATGTAAATTAGCTTGCACTAGCGGCTCCCCGAGCCAATCTAGGAATTGCTTGTGCTCGTAATCATTAGGACCACACAACTCATTTAAAAGACGCACTTAGACCGCATGACTTAGCCAAAATAACCTGTTCTTCACGCTAATAGAACTGCTTGTCTAGGAGCGGCTTTCATCGCCTGCATTTGCATTTAGATAAAGTTTTCAATTTTGTTTTGCATCCTGCATAAAAAAAGCAAAGGGATCACTGTAAGTCTCCTATACTCAGCATAGTATCATTATTCTAACTTGCATCGGCTTTTCTCGATTTCCCCCTATGATTTTATCACATTTAATTAAACGGAAATCGGGACTGTCCGATAGGCGTGTTGTATGGTTGGACTTAATCAATGAGAACCTAACCTAAAATCGGGACTGCTAAACATTATTGACCAAAAAAAAGAAATAAAATTTGAAAATTGTTTGCGGGAGATTAATCCCCGACCTTGTTTTCAGGCTGAGTGAGGGTACTTGAGTGTGTGTGAACACCTTAAGGCAGAGTCCAAATCCCCGCCTTCCATATCACGTTCTGACTGATCCTAGCAAATATCACAAGTCGAATAATTTCAGATTCATTGACTAGTACCGAGTAGCCTCCGCCTGTCTCAGGTAGATAGAGGCGAAATTGCGGTACTTTGCGACAAGTTGCCAGTAACCCCCCGGGGTGAAGTTCCAGCCTTGTCAGCCTCCGCCTGCTTGCAGGTAGATAGGGGTGTGGTCATTGAATCCATCGACTTGGGATAGGAGCGAAGAAAGGAAGGATCGACGGTATCTTAGGCGACAAGTTAAACAGGGAAGACGCATCCGGCTCTGAGCCGACTTCCCTATAGGCCGCGTAATCCTTGTTATTTTTGCTTGAAAAATTACACTTAAAAACCACAAGATTAATTGGACTCGATTTCGAGTCCTTCACTGTGTTGAGTGTGAAACCAGGGTCTTGGATTGATTTGTTTGCTTCAGGTAGGAGTAAAATCCTATCTTCTTCTCGCCATATCAAGATGAGCAACTGGGGAGATCTCGACTCTTTATTCACCGATCTCTCTATGAGTCCCCCAAGTAACTCATCTTCATAGGTCCAAGCGCACCTTGGACCACCCAGGACACATGACCCTCTTGAGTCCTGGTTCCCTATCACCCAGGGTGGCTACTCTCAAACCAACCCTTTCCTCTCCTCTGAAATTATCGAGGAAGACCATTGCCTCGGTAATCCCTTCCTTGATTTGTCCTCTGACACTGATCTTATTTCCCACACAGGACTAGAGGACAAAATGCCGCCTAAAATGCCACCGGATGAGGAACAGATACGACAGATTCTTGCTCGTCTTGCCGAAGCCGAACAGAAGAACGCAGATCTCATGGCGCGGATGGGACAGATCATAGTAGCAGGAGTAATCGACTGACCAATGGTCGATACCTACAACCCGGCGGAGAACGAGATTCAGAATTGGTTAGCACCAGCGGTTCCCGCCCAGGCATTTGAGCTGAAGCCTCACTTCCTTAGTCTGCTTCTGAAGTTCAACGGAAACATAAATGAAGAACCGTACACTTTCCTCCGTGACTTCGAGCTGGTGTGCAACAATCTTAGCAATCCCAATGTTGGCCAAGATTATATTCGACTGAAGGCCACCACTTTTGCCTTAGGAGATAAGGTTGCTCATTGGCTGAAGAACTTAGGGGTGATATGTACTACCTGGATGCAGTTCAAGGACCTCTTCCTGAAAAAGTTCTACCCTCTCAGTAGGACTAATCAAATGAGAACAAAGATTGCTAGCTTCTCCCAAGGACCTAGTGAACCCTTCCACGATGCATGGGATAGGTTCAATGACTTAGTGCAGAAATGCCCCTGCCACGGTATTTCGAAGGCGATCCTAGTCCAGACCTTGTTCTGTGGTCTAACCCCGGAAATGCAGGGGTTAGTCAGTGTCGCCTGTGGAGGAAGCTATCTGAACAAAAACGAGCACGTTGTATGGAAGATCTTGGAGCAGATGGCGGAAACTGGCAGGTCGCAGGCCACCAGGGCCTATATGTTGTCTCCCTCAATCCTATCCAATGAGACAACCCGAAGGACTGTAGCGGATCTGACCGAGGACCTCATCCCCGGCATGGGGATGATTGCCGACAAGCTTACCATGGTCGAGCAGATCCACAAGAGGGTCACTGACCTTGAGTCTCTCTCGCATCTACCGAAGCAAGTGGAGGAACTCACTGAGAAGGTAGCCAAGATGAAGCTACCTGCCCCTTCTGCACCACCTGCACCTGTGCATCGAGTCCATCTTGTGCAGGAGCAGGAACCGGGCCTCACAGTGGCTGGGTGGAGGATCAGACTTACACCCAGCAGGACCAGCATGCACCCCCACAAGCAGATACCGGATACGAGGAGCCTCCGCAGGGGTTCGAGATCAACAGGCTGTGGTACAGCCGTGACCCTGTCAGTAGACAGTCGGGGATGGGGAATGGTCAGCCTCACCGACCTTCCCCAGCTTACCAAGCAACCAGCTCCGTCCCCGCACCGCGCTTTCAGTCCAGGCCAGAGCAAGTGTACCAGCCTCAACAGCACCAGTAGCAGCAGCGCACATATCAGCAGGGCCCAGCACCGTTCCACCAGCAGCAGCAGTATCGACATGGCCAGCAGAGCCAATACAGAACCTCGTCCACACATCAGCCAGCTCAGCCCACCGAATTGGAGTCTCTCACCTTGGCGATCCAGACCCTGTCTGATAGGGTCCAACAGATGCAGAATGACTACCTGGACATGAGAACCGATATCAATCGGGTCTCTCGTACCCAGGACCAACAGATGGCGCCAAAGACCCCAATTCTCGCACAGGTTCAGGCCAACCCGAACAGCTTACACCATGTCCAGAACCGACCTCGAGATCAGGTATATTATTCAGATAATTATTTATCTGAACATGAGATCCTTTCGTACGATAATGTAAATCATATGTCCCTCAGGAGCGGAAGGATCGTGACCATACCTGATCGGGCACGGGCATAGAAGGAAGGAGCCTCCGAGACTCTACCTGAGGAGAACTTGGAGGAAGAAGAGGAGGAGCATCACCACCACCATCGCCGGCAGAAGAAGAGGACATCTGAGTCCTCGAAGCAGCATTCTCGCATCTGCATGGAGTCCGACGAAACCGATGAAGAGCCCGCACCTCCATCTGAGGAGGATCATCCAGCAGTCGCGGAAGAAGCATCACCGATTTCACCTCAGCATTTTTTTTTCAGTCAGAGTCAGAGTCGTAGTTTGTTTCAGAGTCAGCGTCATGTAAAGAACTCAGTTCCCGAAGTTAATGAAAATCTTTCAGTTTCCGAACTTGAGTTGGAGTCAATAATCCCTTTACCCCGAGCTCTCAAGGGTGGAAAGAAGAAATCCAAAAAAATCCAAAAAGATGACCCTGAGATGGCAGAGTTCTGCAATAAACACATCAAGGTCACAATCCCCTTTGACAAGTACGTGGAGATGACCCCTGCATTCCAAAAATACCTTAAGGTGAGATGCACACCTACTAGGGTTGCAGGAAGACCAAAAGCCGTGTTGAGAAACATGTTTTATCAGTAGCCATGACTTGTGCAATAAAGAACTCGTTTCCAAGGAAACGAAGAGACATAGGTGCACATTATGTAGTGAGTCATGTTGATGACATCGTGTTTGCACGCACTCTCCTGGACAATGGTTTCTCCATCAATCTGATGCCTACAGCCCTCTATGAGCGGCTTAATCTCGGACCTCTTAGGAAATCTAGAGCCCTTCTACAGTTTGCTGATAAATCAACCAAGAGGTCCCAAGGAGAATTGAGGAACATTGTGATCAAAGTCGAGGGGCAAGAATACATGGTGGACTTCACTGTCCTGGATATGGAAACCCCTCGTTATTGGAGAGACTCCCAGATCATTCTAGGTAGGCCCTTTCTCAGAACAGCAGGGGCCTTATTTGATTATAAGATCGGGAAGATTCAATTCCAAACTCCAGACGGAGATGAGGAACTTGAAATGAAGCAGACAAGATGGTAGAGACCGGATTCAGAATCCAGCACCGAGTACTCTTCTACCGGAACAGACTGTGATCATGTAGACACAGTTGGGCCATGGAGACAGAACCCAGCCAGCACCGATGAGTCCCTCCCCTCCGGAGATGATAAAGTGCATGAATCAGTTTGCGAGGTCCTCAGAGACGAGTACAGCTCAGAACCTGCATCACCCTACATCTTCGATGACTTAGAGGCCTAGTTGGGCCTTTCAGACCTTACATCATTAGGACAATCGGAAGATGAGGATGACGAGTCGGACGAGGCGTTTGCCGATTGTATGGAGATCTTTGACGATCCGACTCCAGAGCCGAACTTGGTGGCAGCTATCACAGAGAAAGATCTAGCCACTTCCAACACCGAGCCAGATCAGATTGAGCCAAAATTCTTAGATGATCACACTATTCCAGAGCTCAAACCCTTACCCACAACCTTAAAATATGCCTTCCTTGCGAGTCAGGACAAGAAATTTCCGGTCATCATCAGTTCGCGATTGACCGAGGAGCAGGAATCTCGCTTGCTAGAGATCCTGGAGAAAAACCACAAGGCGATAGGCTGGAGCATTTCCGATATCCACGGGATAAATCCCACTCTGTGTTCGCACCATATTTACTTGGAGAATGAATCCAAACCCTCTCGTGAATTCCAACGTCGTTTGAATCCAAATTTACGAGAGGTCGTGAAGAAGGAGATAGAAAAATGGTGCAACGCGGGTTTCATTTACCCAATCTCCGACTCTAAGTGGGTGGCCCCAATCCATGTTGTCCCGAAAAAGTCGGGAATTCAGACGACCACCAACGAGGACGGAGAGGAGATCGTGACGAGAGTGCCCACGTCGTGGCGCGTCTGTGTGGATTACAGACGCCTGAATGCCGTGACGAAGAAGGATCATTTCCCCTACCGTTCATTGATCAGATCTTAGAGAGACTAGCGAGGAAAGAGTTCTTCTGCTTCTTAGATGGGTTCTCGGGCTACAATCAAGTAGCCATAGCTCCATAGGACCAGGAAAAGACCACATTCACATGCCCCTTTGGTACCTATGCTTTCAGGAACATGCCTTTTGGGTTATGTAATGCTCCAGGTACTTTCCAAAGATGCATGATTGCTGTATTCGCCGAAATGGTCGGCGAATTCCTGGAAGTCTTCATGGATGACTTCTTGGTCCACGGCGATTCCTTCGATTCCTGTCTTAGGAATCTGGACCGAGTCCTAAAAAGATGTTGTGAGGTCAATCTGGTGCTCTCCTGGGAGAAAAGTCACTTCATGGTGACGGAGGGCATAGTGTTGGGGCACGTCATCTCTAAGAGAGGAATGGAGGTTGACCCTGCCAAGGTGGATGTGATCAGACGACTCCAGCCACCAACCAACGTTAAGCAGTTGCGGTCGTTCCTCAGGCATGTTGGATTTTATCAAAGGTTCATTAAGGATTTTTCTAAGATTGCCCGACCGCTAACTCAGCTTTTAGGAAAAGACATGAAGTTTATTGTTGATCACAAATGTCTTGAGGCCTTTAAGCTTTTTGCAAGGAATGATTATGAACGCACCCATCCTACAAGCCCCAGATTGGTCTCTACCTTTTGAGATCATGACGGACGCCTCAGACTATGCTGTTGGGGCTGTGTTAGGACAAAGAAGAGATGACGTCCTGTTCGCAATTCACTACACCAGCAAAGTGCTCGACACTGCTCAGCGTAACTATACAGTTACGGAAAAGGAAATGCTTGTGGTAGTGTTTGTCTTGGAAAAATTCAGATCTCACCTAATTAGATCCAAGGTAACTGTGTTCACTGATCACACGGCACTACGATATTTGATGGAGAAGAAGGACGCGAAGGCACGTCTCGGTGGATTTTACTTATCCAGGAGTTTGGTTTGGACATCTGTGATAAACCCGGAAAGAAGAACATAGTGGTCGATCATCTTTCTCGTCTCGAAGATCTTAATACTTCTGATGATTCACCTTTTCGAGACTCCTTCAATGACGAGTCGATTTTTGTTATCAACTCACTCCCATGGTACGCCAATATCGTGAATTATCTTGTCTCCAAGAAAGTTCCCGAAGATTGGCCCAAGAGCCAAATCGACCGACTGAAGTTGGACGCTAGACACTACCATTGGGAGGATCCGATCCTTTTCTTCGAAGGACCGGATTGTGTCTGGAGACGGTGTATTCCTCAGGAGGAATACCAGAGTGTCCTTTCTTTATTCCACAGCTTAGAGGCAGGAGGACACCACTCCGGGAAGAGGACCGCATGGAAGGTACTTCAGTGTGGCTTTTACTGGCTGACTCTGTTTCGCGATGCCACCGCCTTCGCGAAGTCGTGCCCAGTATGTCAGAGAATGGGAGGAACCGTTGGTTCCAAGGATGAGATGCCTATGCAGCCTGTCATCATTTGTGATGTCTTTGACGCCTGGGGCATCGATTTCATGGGCCCATTCCCTGTTAGCCACGAGTTTGAATATATCCTTCTTGCGGTAGACTATCTATCCAGATGGGTGGAGGTTGTCCCGACCCGAGCCGCAGACAGCAGGACTGTCTGTAAATTCATTAGAGAACACATAATCTCTAGGTTCGGGATCCCCAAATGATGATATCTGACGGGGGTAGCCACTTTGTGAATCGGGAGGTGAAGAAACTCCTAAAGGACTACGACATTGAACACCGTGTCACTAGCCCTTACCACCCACAAACCAATGGTATGGCTGAGGTGTCGAATCGGAAGGTGAAAACTATATTGCAAAAGCTCGCCTGCCCGGACAGGAAGGACTGGTCTCAGATCTTAGATCAAGTCCTCTGGGCGTATCGGATAGCTTACAAGACACCGTTGGGAACCTTCCCATTCCGAATGGTATTCGGAAAGCCGTGCCATTTGCCCGCAGAGTTAATGCACAAATCAGAATGGGCAATCAAGAAGGTCAACTGGAACACGCACCTGGGACAAAAGCAGAGAGACATGGATCTGAATGAGCTTGTGGAAATCAGAAACCGCGTATATGACAACAGTTTGGTGTACAAGGACAAGGTGAAGCGTTGGCATGATAGATATATCAGACGAAAGACCTTTGTTCCTGGACAGAAGGTATGGTTGTTCACTGCTAGGCTGAAGATTTTCCAAGGCAAGTTGAAGTCTAAGTGGACGGGCCCATTTGTCGTCCGTACGGTGCATGATAGTGGATGTGTCGAGATCTCAGATCTCGCAGATGACGCACCGACATTCCTAGTGAATGGACAGTTGTTGAAGCACTTCGTCAAATCCAATGAGCAGTAAGTCCATGTTGAGGAGATTGTATTCATGCGTGAGACAGATACAGCAGATACACCTCGAGCCATGTATGAGACCTTGCAGCAGTGAGCCCTAGCCATCCGCAGCATCTTGAAAGATTGAGACCGACTCATCTGTATATATCATCATTCCTGTACATCCTATCCTTTCTCCCGCGACTCTAGTAACCCATCCCCGCCTCATTAGATCACTACCTTGGACTATAATTAGGATAACCAGATCCTAAGTATAGGGGGGAGGGGTCACCTGAGTCGGTTCACTGTACATTCTCCAGACCACGTTGGTCCTCATACTCACTTCCGTCCTATACTTAGGCTGACCTGAGCCTAAGTATAGGGGGGACCGATGCCCGCATTGTATATTCATCCACTTCTCTCCTTGACCTCGTCCGCCCCACTTTTGATTTTCTTCTATACTTAGGCTGCCAGAGCCTAAGTATAGGGGGGCCGGTCGATTTTTGTACATTTTCATGTCTCTTTAGCTCTCCTACGCTTAGCACGAGCTATGTCTTTTTCCTCGCTCTTTGTTCTCTGAGGACATAGCACATGCTAAGTATAGGGGGCGTGTATATATTACATATATACTTTACCCATAGCCCGTACTTTCGCGTATGTTTGTATATATTTTGCAATAATTACGGGTGGGTAAAAATTGAAAAAAAAATTGTATACTTGTATAATACTTGTAACTTTTGTAAAATTTGGAAAAAAAAAGAAAAGCTTGTAAAATACATGTATATTTTATAACACTTGTAAACTCTTGTAAAATGTTGTAACAGAGGAGGTGTACCTAAGCTAAAAAAACAACAAAAAAACAAAAAAAGGCTTCTTATCATTCTTGCATTTAAAAAAACAAAGAGTCTTGCATTTCATTCATTTATATAGCATGACATCTGCATCTCATCTGCATATCTTGCATATGCAAGGTGAAAAGCTAGTGGGTTCTGAACCAAGTTATGAGTAGAAATTGAGAATAGACTTGATCTGATCTTAATCCACCTAATTTCAGAGGAACCTTATAGGATCTGGAGTTAAGATTTCTCAGGTCAAGGGACTTAATTCTTTGAGTCCGCAAGTCTATGTTCACATGTCATCTTGATTAGTCTAAGTAGAATATCTCGTGCATACGCAGGATTCTTTTAGATAATGACCTAACTTGGACAAGCACTATGCACGTAGCTCTTCATTGATGAGGTGGTGAGGAGGTAGAATCATTTAGCTTGGAGTAGCACACGGATGGAAACATCCGTCCTCCTCTGGGGAGGGTATTGCATCTCAACCTAGTCAGGTGGTGTTGACATCTAAGGACGGGATGTTATGGGTTGCAATAATGCTTCAAAAGATGGATAGTCTACTGGATCAAGAGGAAAAACTCTTGATGTACATGCTGCACCTTGTATATAGTTCAAAAAAAAGAAAAATGCGAGAACTCCAAAAAAATCAGACAGGTCCAAAAAAAAGAAAAAAAAACTGTCGGAGTATGTATATTAGCAAAGAAAATGCAGCTGGATGACTTGGCTACACTGGTCAGGCATCCCGGGATAGGTAGCTACACTGACTACCGTCCATTCTTTTCTCTACCCCCTCCTCTTGAGCTGGTCGTACTTAAACTTAGAAGGGAATACCCCGCTCCTCGAGGAAAGAGTTACTGGACCGGGTTATTTGAGTTACCTTGTTAGAGGAGGCCGTTTCTTAGCCATTTCTGATGTGGAGAGTTACATTTCACTTACACAGTACAAGTAAGAATCATAGTCATCAGAATTTTGCGTTTGAGGATTTGTTCTGACCTGACTATTGAGGCGTCTTGAATAGAAGACTTGTGGAACTTGAAGTCTGTTAGGTCTTATGTTCAGGTCCAAATAAGGTTCCACCACACAATTAATCCAAAGGTCGAGTCAAGCTCCATTTTTAACTTTTATTCATGACCTTGATGTGGAACCCAAAATCATTTCACTCTTACATTTCATTTAGTTGCTCGGGGACGAGCAAGGTTTAAGTATAGGGGGTTGATAAATCTGTGATTCATCACTCTAAAAGTTGAAAATAGAGCTTTGTTCCTGAGTAAATAGCTGCATATTTCTACTTATATTGCATAAGTAGCATTCACGCATGCATTGATAACATCTGCATTTTAGCATTCATATTTGCATAAAACAAGAAGCCAAATTCACTTGTAAATATTCACCTGTATATTAGCTAAAATACCCTATTTGTATATATTTTATACTAACTCCAAATCCAATAAAACCAACTCCATTATGTATATATTACTAACACTAATAAAGGAAAAATATCAAAAAAAATACTAACCTATAAAATTGACCAATAAAACCCGAATACAAGTTTGAGACCTTAGACCTTAAAATGCACATATCTCTCTCATACAACCTCTGAATAAGGTCTACTCACTTTTAAAGTAATATACATTCAGAGACCTTTGAAACAAGACCAATTTCATTCAAATCGGAGCTCGTATGCAAAACTTGGGTTTTGGGCCCCTTTTGTACATTGTACATAATGACTGTTTTACCCCTAATTTTTCTCATTTTATTTTCTTCATTATTAAAAATCCAAAAAAATTAGATTAAGTTGTAAATATTCTTCTAACATTTTTTTAACTTTATTTGAATTTTTCTCTTATTTAAAAAATGACAAAAAAATTGTAAAAGATAAAATGCAGTATTTTATACCTATAAGGTACCGCCCAAAAATATGCTTTTGTACAGATGATCTCGTTTGATTTTCGAACCTTCATGAAAGTTGTAGATCTCGTCGAGATGAGTAACTTTCGTGTTGACCACTTTTTAATTTAACCCCTTTTATTATGTCTTTTTGATTTTTCTTTCCATTTAGCTTTGGATTTTTCTGAGAGCGACACGTGGTGGCTCCGGAAGCCGCCACGTGTCACCCATTGTTTTTTTGCTATTAACTAAATAAAGCCACATGGTCGCATCCGAGCGCGCCAAGTGGCGCCTTCTCATTCCCCCTCTACCCATTCCACCCCACTCTCCCTTGGCTTAAGGGAGAAGCCATCGACACCTTCAACTTCTACCCCATCTTCTGCACTCCTTCTTCCATCTCTCCCACTCTCTCCATGCCCTCTCCAACCTCCACCTCCTCCTCTTTATATTCTCTTCCACTCTTCCATTCACCCCTATCCGTCATCACTGTGAGGAGCTTGAGCCCCCTAGTCCATCTCGGTGACAGCGAGAGTTGGTGAGGTTGAGCGACGACAGTTATCCTTCTTGGCGAGATCCGGTGGCTCTCCGTCCACCGTCGCAGCCACAAACCGCAGCTGCCCGAGCTCCGCCTCAGTCGCGGCGTTTAGCGTCGATCGAAGGAGCTCTCCTTCATCCCGGGCAATCCGACTCCATCTCCAGGTACCTCTCTTCTTCTTCCTTTTCAACACACATTCTCTATCCCCTCGATTCATCACCTTCCTCCCACTGAATCGCAAAATCGATCGCTCTTCTACGGATAAATCATACGTTGCGAACGCAACGGTGATTTTTGTTTATTTTTCTGAAGAAATTCCATCAATCGATTCGTCCGTCATTTAAGTCACTTAAATAAATGCATGAAGATCAGGGGAGGTGGTGAAACTCCCCTGTTTCTTGTCATCTCTCTCTCTCCTTCTCTTCTTCTTCACTCACCACTCACACACACCATCACCAAGCACACCGTCGACACCTCCTCTGCTCTGACGACCCTTAGTTGTGTGTCGGCCGCCTCCACTGTGGACCGCCCCATCACTGTCTCACAGTGGTCGTGTCAGCAGTCTTGTGCACGTCATCCCCGATCTCAGAGGCGGCTGCACACATGACCGTTGCACCTCCAGCGCACAGCCGCACGTGGCCCCCTCACTGCCCTCGTAGCCACCCCGCGCGGGGGCACCTGTCTCCTCCCTCACAGCCCGCCCCTCGCGCAAGGAGCCGCCCACGCGTGCTCCCCTGCGGGCCAGCCCAGCGCCCCCCGATCTCTGCCTCAGAGGGCGGCGCCTCCCCGCAGCGCTGTCAGTTCCTCACGTGCAGGCGCACCGCGCGTCAGCTTCAGCCTTCCAGCCTCCTTACCTCCGCCACTGGCCCCCGGCCGCCCGCAGCGCGTGCCTCCTGTCCATGCCGCCCACGCGCAGCAGCAACGCGGCCGCAGGCCGCCCAGGCGACCTCCACCTCAGGCGTGTGCCGTCGCGCCCATCCGCTCCCCGAGCACAGCCTCCGCTCGCCGTTCTCCGCCTCCTCGCCGTCAAGCCGTGTCCGTGAAGCTCATCTACAAGCTCCCCTGTTTCAAGCCACAAAGCAGAGAACATCTATCGCACAATAAAAAAGTGGAAATTTGTAAAGGGGACACTTGCACCCCTTTGCAAGTTCTTAAAAAAAATTCAAGTTTCCAGTAATTGCATGGAAGTCCTTGTTCTCATTTCAGTTCATATTTCTTTTTTTTGTATTGCATTCATACCCATGCATTTACATGTTTATTTAGTCGTCATTTTGTCATCAATTTTTAATTCCGTAAGTTGCATTGTGTAGTATACTTCTTGTTCTACAATTATAGCTTTTATTTGTATTTTTCCGATTCGCAGAATATTTATGGAAATTAATTTGGTGAAAAATTGCAACATTTTGCCCATGTTGATTGAGTAATTTATTACGCACTGTCTACTTATCGAAAAATCTCCGAAAAATCATCATTGGTAGATCTTAGTCTATGCTACAACATATCCAAAAATCACACCATTTGCACGTATAGTTTTTCTTAGAAAAATCATTTAGTGAAAATCTTAATCAATTTTTAATTAATCAACCGTAAGTGTTTTAAGGAAATTCAAGTTGATTTGGATAGTTCTCAATTAGATCTATATTAATTTTGTTTCTGAGAAATATCATCGTTTAGTAATTATTAAAATTAGTTTAATCATTTTCACTAAAGTCTACATATTTTATTATCCGTGCATCAGAAAATTCTAAAACAATTAGTGTAGCTTAATTTCGCCAGATTTCATAATATGGCCAAGTTTCATAATTTTTGGAGTTAATTTGACCATCTTTATAATTTAACTTTAAAACTAGCCTGATTTTGCATGTGTCTTGCATAAAAAAACCGAAAAAGACCAAAAAATATTCTCTCTGAAAATCGAACATTGAAAATTTGCTAAGATTCAACCTAAGGAGACAGATGCCTCCCTGAGTTCGACCTTGGACTTCACCAAGTAAAAAAAATTCTGCCGCTTGAAATTAACTCGAATCTAATTTAAGTGGTTTTTGATTAGTCCTCTCGTATCCGACTGCAACGAACGACATCTAATTAATTTGGACATTTACTTGACCGAGTTAACATAGGGTGCGGGGGCGGTTATCACATGGTTATACAACTGTTTTTGATCACATTACCCTCAGGTATTCCTAATACATGTACATCCTGCATACTGGAAGACCCAGAATAATCCCAAAGTATAAGATCAATTTTACACAATCTACTTCAGGGATTTATCATTAAGTATCTCATTCGATCATTGGGAGTTAGGATCGATCATATACTTTCCAAAAGCATATATCATACCTAGGTGTTGATCATATACTTTCCAAAAGTATATATCAATCCTTACAAATTCAGTCAAGCTTCCAAAGCGAGACGACCGCGCGCGGAATTTGATTCTTCCCAATATCTCATGAGTGAGCTCATGTCTTCCAGTTCAGGAAATGAACATGTATGATCCCTTTGAGAGATCGTATTACTCATATGCCCTTGTATGTACACCAGCGTGCCGGTGTATAGACCTTGATTAGGTAATCAACCTATTGCTCTGCCAAATGTACATACTCATACATATAGTAACACATCTGTCTCCGGTCAGAGGATGTGTGCCTATATCACGACATCATACGACATAGGACTTTGGTTATCTCGATCTCATTAAGTCAACTCTTTGATCTAACTAATCCGACACCTTTGAATCTCTATTCCCATGCAGAGGACCTGCATCAAGAGGTTGGTCAGATATCAACCAAGTGAGAAAGGATTGCGTTCTCCTACTCAGGATGGAGATCCTCTCTTAACAATCATTTTACGGTACTTGATGAGTCCTCAATCTAACTCTTTAGATATTCATCCAAGCACCAGCCTCTATGATTCAATAATTGAATCAACAGCTGAATGATCATTAAGGCGGTCATGGTACATAACCCTAATTGTACTAAGGAACCTATTATGAAAATTAGTTATTCTTCATTTCAGATCAGGGAATGATATTCGCAATAACATTTATTGCATAATGGCTCATCGTGGGCTCGCATGTCCAACAGTGCTTGGGTCGCAATAACATTTATTGCATAATGGCTCGTCGTGGGCTCGCATGTCCAACAGTGCTTGGGCCAGTAAAGATGAACTTCGTGAGGGGCTCAAAGAAAGATTTGCGAAGCGGGAATAGATATCCCCCCAGTCAGTCATCTTGGACGGCGAGAAGAAGAATCAGGAGTATAATTGTAAGATAGGATTTTACTCCTACCTGAAGCAAACAAGTGAATCCAAACCCTGATTTTCATACTCAAAATGGTGAAGGACCCAAAACCGAGTCTGATTAATCTGGTTGATTTTAAGTGTGAATTTTCATACAAGTAGAAAAGGTTACGTGACCTATAGGGA